>VDFB02049217.1:59946869-60222696 GCA_007258455.2 Sequoia sempervirens
CTAACTACCTAGGGAATGATGAACTAATTGAGATAAGTTCTAGATGATATTCTAGAAGGAATCTTATCTCCTAAATACATGGAAAGGGTAATAACCCCATTATTAATGATTTTCCTAGGACATAATTAATTAAATAAAAGACCTAAGTTAAACATATTCTAGTGTAATTAAATAATTAACTACACCAACACAATTGTATTGTTCAATTGGATTGTCATTTTACTCATGTAAAGATGTTGGTATATATATGTTTCTTTAAGGAGTTATTTGTTTCATTCTTTTAGGCATATTGTATTTAGCTAACACTTGTAAATTTGTGTCTTGTTCAATCTTCATTGATGGTGTGCAATTTTAATTCATTATTGGTTTGGTGATGGTGAATTGCACTTCAAAGGTAAACACTTTCCTTACTATACTTTCTCATTATAAGTTAAACACTACTACATGTCTTTGATTAATGCCTCCTTTCATATATGTTTGTTGGATTGAGTTGGAGAAATTCACCATATCATTGGCCATCTCCAATTCATAGAGGTGAGGTTTTTAACCTCACTAAGGTTGTACCATTGTCTCCTGTCATTCGTTTCTTCTTTCTTCTTATCACTTATTTGTTTTGTTATGGGTGTGTTGTGTTACTTAAGTTGAAGGTTATTATTTATTTTATTTTTGATTTTGAACATAATATTTAAAGTGTTTACATGGTTATCCATAGATGGAAGGTTCTCTTGCATTCTAGTTGTACACCACAAAGTATTGCTCTTGTTATCAATCCAAATATGCACCCTTGTTAGATTTTTAAGGAATTAAGACTATCTGTTGAAACATTGAAAATATTTTTTAGATGTGGGTGATCTGTGCAAAAAGAGAATCTCCAAAGTGAGTTGGTTCTCTGAAAGATGGATCCTATTTTAAGTATTTTCTAAGAAAAGGGATAGAAGGATAGCTTAAAAAATAAAATTTAACACTAACTGATGATTAACTGTTATTTCTAAAAATTCAGATTTACCACTCACAACAATTCCTCTATTACAATAGCTCTCACAATCTCATGGGTACATGGTTTCATTAGTAATTTGCATGAAGATTCAAAGGCATTGAATACATCATACAACCTGAAAACATGAAATTATGTGCAAAGACTCATAAAAGAAAGACATATAAGGCTTCAAACTTGAAAACACAAAGACATCAAATTGCTATTACAAGGTTGAGACAAGAAATGAAAAGAACTCTGCTTCTTTATTGAAACTACAAGAGTGCACCAATCTGAACTAAGTACAACTAAGTTTACAAGCTCAAAAAATTTTGAGAGCAGGAAACTATAATCTGAACTCCGAAGAAGGAAGAAAAAGTAAGTTTCTTCAAAATATAACCCTCTAGAAACCCTAATCTGAGCTCACAAAGAAAGCTCAAGGAAAAGGTACCAAACTGTCTCAAAAGTCTACATAAAGGCAAAAAAAAACTATCTTTTTTCATGCTCATAGTGAAAAGCTCCTAAAAATAGGCTACATTTGCTTTAAAAGCAAATAAAACACCTTATCTCTCCAAGAGGAAACTAAAATCCGATCCAAGGCATAAATAAAAACAATTTGCTAAAAATAGCAAAGAGATAAAAATAGTTTGCTTTATCTTTGCTTTACATGATATGCAGATTTCACAATCTTCACAATCTGACCTATTTTTGCAATTAAAGATTGCTTTGAAATCTTTTGCAAAAAACAACTTAAACTCCATTACAGTCTCGATTTTTCTTTAAAAACTCATAAAAATATACCAAGCCTCTCTCTTATCAAAATCTTAATTGATTTCTTGAATAAAATAACCCTAAGTCATGAATGAAATCATTTTTCAATCTTTAATTGATTTCTCACAAAATCAATTAAAATCACATATTTCCATCAATATCCATTTCTTACTTAGGGCACTATTGATCATAATCCTAAAACCCTAAATCCATAAAATACTTGATTGAACAAGCTTAAGGACTTAGGAAAATTGAAATAAAGGAAAACTCCTATAATGGTTCGACCTAGGGCATATGCATAAGATATATCAATAAAGCAATTATCTCCTAAGTTGAATTAGGGTGAAATTGGAACAAAACTAAAATGAAACCCTAAAACCACTTCATTAGCACTTTTCCATTTTGAAAGAAGGCTCTGTTGAGAGGAAGAATGCACCACCATCTTGCAACTAGGGTTTCAGTTTTTTGAAGAAGATTTGAATTCCATGCTCAGTGCTACTATCGAATCTCCATATATTCTGATGGTAAGAATGCTTTGCGAGCTTCTTGTGAGTTCTTTGGGACTCTTTGCTTTTCTTTCACATAAATTTATTGGCCTTGGCCGTGGCATAAACATAATTTTTGATGTATTTTCATTTCTTGTGCCTGTTCTTTTGTTATCTCTGTGCTCCTTGTATCCACTGGCCAACATACATGAGAGCTCATTTCTTGGTTTTGTTTGGATTTTGAAAGCTCCACTAGCTCTGGCCATAGCTTACATGTTCTCCAATAGGAATTCAGTGGTAAGTTACATTCCAACCATATATTTCTTTCTACAGAAAGCTTAAGAAATCTTTTCTTTTAATTATAAATTCATGGCCATACTCAGGTCGCGCCATGTTCTCCTACCATGAAATCGAACTAAAATTATGTAGAACTTCCATGCATTTTGATTATCAATCTCTAACCTAATGGAACTTACATAGGTTTTATTTTAATTACAAAATGATAGGCCATTCAGAGCTAAAATCTCTTATCTAGGCCGTGGCCATGTGTATTTCTTAAAGAGCATATTGAAGCTTTTTGGGCTCGACCCAAAACAGGAACTTCTTTCTTCTTTCAAATTTTTGAACAAACCCTTATATGGTTATTTGTTATTTTACAGAAAACTCATCTATATCTGTCATCTTCTCCTCTAAAGCTTAACCCACCATGGTTTTCCATACTTTATGTTGTTTTTTATAAAAACCCTGACATGGGTGATAATATAAAGCATCTATTTTTGTTTATTTGTAGAAGTCTCCATATGGGTAACTTGGAAATGGAATTAAATTTGTCCTTAAACTCAAACCCCAATGTGGGTGTATGAAGAATAAACAAAAATATGTATATTTTGATATCTATGTAAAATCTAGGCTCGACCCATTATGTATTCCCTTTGATATTCTAAAATTTTGAGTTTCCTTCAAATGGGTATTTAAAATTTTGAAGAATACATATTCCTGGATGTATTTTCCGTTGCATTCCAGCTTTGACCATGAGAGAACTGTGTAGATCTCACTTTCTGACAAAACTCCACCTGAGTGTATAACATTCTAAAGAATACATATTCCTTACCTTACTGTTGAAAAACCCTCATTCAGGTATATGATATTCTGAAAAATGTATCTTTGTTTATATTTTTAATTGTCATTATATTGTTGTTTCTTCCTTACACACAAAAATATCTTTACTTCAAATTTGTAGACTATCTATTTGCTTTAGTCTGTCGTGCACTCACAACTACATTCTTTAGGGATGCATTTAAAACCTTCATTCATACTTTTACTTGCCATACCACTATTTGAAATAAATGATAAATGAGGAAAGAAAACTTTAAAAATAGTACAGTCCTGGACTATTTCATTCCACTGTCAGCCAAAAAGATGTATCAAACACACCTGATCACTGTATTCTGTACTTACAAGAAAGTTGATTGCTTCACCTCTTAATAGATGATTGCACTGTTCATGCATTGATTAGATGTTGTCACTGTTTCTTATCTGGCACTCTTCATGCATTTTTATGCTCCATTTAATAAAACTGTTTCGTGCACTTGCTCTCTTCTGAAATGAAAATATGAAACAATTATTTTCATTGAGGCATTATGTATGCCTGTTCACTATCCTTGATTGAGAGAAATAACACTGTTGAACCTTGCATAATATCATGAACATGATGAACAAATAATACTGTGGAAAAAGAACATAAACCATACAACAATGCTTGAGACAAATGTACTCAATTAAATTGATTAAGCAGATTAAACCCACTATTCACCTGTAGCTTTCAGAAATCATTTACATGATTGTTATGAATGCACAGTTGGTTTAATGGCTTGATGAATAACTCTGCTTTACTCTTTCAGTTGTATATCATTTCCTTTCTTGATGAAAATGATGATTGCAATTTCTATTTCAGCCCATATGTAATACATAAGGGTATCATGTCGAGCTCTACCCTTGTGGGAACCCGTTTTTCTCCACATGCTTGGTCTTCAGAAAATAATCAGCTTGTTTATTTTCCCTATACCTGCACAAAGAAACAAGTTATGTTAGCAGAAAACAATATATGATCATGTTGATATATCTCTTCAGCTCATGTTTTTGTACTTTTCTTGATTGTTTCAATGCACGATCAATATCATATTACATTATTGTTGATGGTTCATGTAGGTATATTCATATTCAAAGCCTCTGACATCCCTCTCTTCTTTCCTACAGGTCAATAGAGCTCAAAGAAGACAAATGGTGCACTACTTCTGCATCGGCCGTCAATTAATCAGGAAATGATGATTATGTTTATGCTTATGTGATTCCCTTTTATGCATCTTCCATAGTGTAGTGTGTTGTTTATGATGCATTGTGACAGTCCCATCCACAGCTTGTGTGGATATTAAATTTCATTCTTCTACATTTCATTTTGAGAAAGAAAAATGCATCTCAATGCAAATTTGTACTATCATTTGAATTCTCGCAATCAAATGAAATTCTATAAATATGAATCACTTTATGAAATAAAAGAAAGCAATCTGAAATGCTTTATTAATGTATGATCAATTTTTTTCTTCATTTGATTCTAAAACATTGAATGACAACTTTTGAATTATGATTCCACTTTTCAAAGCATAACTATCACTTGATAAATAATGATAAATAAGATGCAATCAACACTTAGCATATGCAGAAATAACTGTATTTTCCACTTTTAAATATAACAGTATTTAATCTAACTCCATGAATTGAGCTGTAGTGAAAAATTGGTAACATTTTGGTGATTTCCGCTAAATGCTTGCCTACTAAGCATAGATCAGTTGCCTTAAAACACTCCATTGGGCGCAGAGTCAAGTCTTCGCCTTCATGAAACTCAAAAATTTGAACAACACCCTAACAACAGAAAAACAAAATGAAACATAACTAAAAGAAAACTAACAGGCCCTAATGGCCAACAGAACATGCGCAACAGAGCTTAGAGAAAAGAAAACTACTATAAGTAAATGTGCAGAACACACTTATTTGTAATACTACTCTACTTATCTACAAGATAAGACTTATCTCAGAGGAAATGCTTGAGGTGGATCCCATTAACTGGGATAGACAACACCTCTCCCTTCAACTTAGAAAGTTGGAACGCATTGTGTTCTTTGCACTTCGTGATCACATAAGGCCCATCCCAAATTGCATCGAATTTGGAATGTCGTCTAGGTTTTCTTTTAAATTCATTCCATTTGAAGACCAGATCTCCAAAAATGAACTCACGTGGTCTTGCTCTTTTGTCAAAATAATTCTTCATCTAAGCTTGATGTATCTCCAACTGCCTTAGAGCTTCTTTTTTGGTTTCTTTGAGCTCTACCAACTGTGGAAATCTCACTTCAAGAGGCTGTTCCTTTAGTAAATCCAACTCCTTAAAATAACTTAAAGTTGGTAAATCAATGGAAATAGGTAACTTAGCTTCTTTAACATAAGTTAGAACAAAAGGTGAACAGGGTAAAAGCACAAACCTGTGTCACACTTTATAAAGGAATTAGCCAAAAGCAAAAAAAAAATGAACTTCGACCACATAAAAGTGGTCTTTATGTTTTGAATTTCAAAATGGTGTAAATTAATGAAATGTAGAACTTTTGATGAAGTTTATTGCTATAATTTTTTATTTTTTTAAAAAGATTGTTTTCATTATGTTTTTATCAATTTAAGGACAGATTTTGGAATGCTAAAAATTTAAGAAAAGAGTGACTTCATGGGCCATCAAGAAACAAATTGAAAAAATCTTCATTTCTCCCTTCTTCTTTTTCTCCAAATAGGTAACTTCAATACCTTGTGCATGGAAAAAAAAAGTTCAAATTTTGATGTATATTTTTCTCATAATAACATTTTAAAGTCGAACATATAAAAATTTGATAGTTTTCACGGGCCGTCAACTATTTTCAATTTTTTTAATCATTTAAAAACAAAAAATTATACCCTTTTGAAGAAGAATCTATCCTCTTGTGCTCCATATAAGATTTAAATTTTTTTAATAAGTATCTTTTTTAAATTTTGTAATTAGCCTCTTTTTTCAGTTTAAAAACCTACTTGCATTATTTTAAAAATAAAATATATTAAAACTAATCAAAATATTAAAAAAATTATATATTTGGATTCTCCACTCTGAGCTCTACAAAAGGGTATTTTTTTTTTTTCAGAAAAATCATTCTGACTAAAGAAATACCTATCTAAAGTTGAAAGTTTCAGAAAATTCTAAAAAAAGCTGAGTTAGCTGCCAACTAGGATGTCACATAGATAGTTTTGGTAGAAACATTTTCTACCAAAACCATTTCTATAGAAACCTCGCACATTAAAAAATGCAATTTCAAAGTGGGAAATGAAAATTTTTAATTTTTTGGGATTCGGCCGAAACTTATTCGGCTAAAACTTGTGTGCCACATAATAGGCCACGTGGTTTCGATTGAAACTTAGCTAGGCGAAACCTTTTCGACTGAAAATATTTCATTTGAAACTATTTATTTGGCTGAAAGTGTGACACAACTTTGTGCTTTTACCCAACAACCAGTGGCCCTTTTGGGAGTTATTCTGTCAGCACAAAGGGCTAATTTCATCTTTTCATGCCATGTCCACTGATTATCCTCAACAGTCTTCTTGATTATCTGAATTAGATTCTTATTTGTAGATTTTTCCTGACCATTGGCCTGTGGATAATAATTAGAAGATGTGTTCAAATAAATATTATTTCTAACTGACCAATCAAAAATCTGAAAACCAATAAAATTCAAACCATTGTCAGAAATGATTGAGTCTAGAACACCAAATCTCGATATGAGATCTTGATAGAAGTTAAGCATTGAAGTCTCGTCTGCTTCCTTTAAAGCAACTTCCTCAGTCCATTTGGTAAAATAATCTATGGCAGTAAGTATCCAGTTATGACCCGTGCTTGAAGGTGGATTGATAGGACCAATAAAATCTAAGCCCCACTTAGCAAAGGGTTGTTCTACCTGAATCAGATGCAGGGGCAAAGCTGCAAGCCTCTGTTTTCCAAAAAATAAAGCACATTTCTCACATTTTCTAACCCAAGCAATAGCATCTTTGAACAAATCTGGCCAATAATAACCATCCCACATAATTTTCAAGGCTATTGTTCTTGTGGAAAAGTGACCTCCTGAAGGTCCATCATGAAACTCTGCTAGCAGCTTGTCAACTTGATCAGGTTGAATGCATCTTAATAAAACAACTTGAAAATCTCTCCTATAAAGAATGCCATCAATGATTACATAAGGAATGGCTTGTAATATATAATACCTTCTTTTCACTCTATCTAAGGCTTCGGGGCACTCACTAGTTTGCAAATAATGCATCATTTGCTGCAACCAAGTAGCAGGAGACGTTGGAACAACACCTGCAACATTGTTATTTAGCATTGTATCCATATTTTCAGCTTCTTTTAAGTTGTTCTCTTCATTACTAACAATCTACTCACACAAAAATTTTCCTCTAACGAGCTTGGTTACCTTTATATCAACATGAAAATCCATTACTTTGGTAATCCAACTAGCACACTTATCATTTATATCTTTGTTAAGTAAGAAATCCTTCACAGTTGAATGAGCAACCAACAAATGAATCTTACTGTTGGACAACATATTTCTAAATTTTTTAAGGCTTCTTACAACAGCAAAAACATGCTTCTCAACAAAAGAATACTTCACCTCATAATCATGCAATACTTAGCTGAAAAATGCTACAAGTTGTTCCAAGCCTTCATCATTTTGCTGGCATAACATAGCTGAAATTGTATCTACTCCTCCAAAAGCATACAAAATGAAGTCCTTGTCAAAATTTGGATTAATGAGAGTAGGAGCAGTTGTAAGAGCTTCCTTAATCTGCTCAAAGCTTCTCTTACCTTCCTTGGTCCAACTAAATGGCATATTCTTCCTTAGCATAGAAGTGAGAGGTTGCAGCAAAGTTGCAATATTCGGTATGAACCTCCACAAAAAAATTGTCCTTCCAAGAAAGCTTTGCAAGCCTTTCTTGTGAGCTAGTAATGGCAATTCAAGAATTGTAGAGACTCTCTTAGGATCTATAGAGATACCTTGCTTTGAAACAATATGTCCCAGTAGTTTACCTTCGTGCACTGAAAATATACACTTCTTTGGATTGAGAGACACTCCGAAGTCTCTTCATCTCTAAAAAATCTACTCTAAATGATCAAGATGTTCATTAGCATTTCTAGAAAAAATAGTAATGTCATCTAAATATACTAGAACAAACTTGTTCATAAGGCCATGAAAGGCCATATTCATCCCTCACTAAAACAATGCTCTAGCATTAGAAAAGCCGAAAGGCATCTTCTTGTAGGCCATCATGCCCCACTTAGTTGTAAATGCCATTTTAAATTGATCTTCTTGTTTCACTAGAATCTGGTTGTAACCTGAGTAACCATCTAGCAAAGAAAATCTATCCTAGAACCAGAAACTACTAGCAAAATTTTCTCCATGGAAGGGAGTGGGTAGTGATTTTTTAATGAAGCCTTATTTAAATCTCAAAAATCAACACATAATCCGATTTCCCCACTTTTCTTCCTAACTGGCACTAAATTTGACACCCAAGAGGTGTGTTTGATAGAAAAAATAATACCACTCTCAACTAATTTATTCAGTTCATCCTTCATAAGGTTTTCTAATTTGGGGTTAAGAGGTCTCTATTTCTGCCTTACTGGTTTGCACCAGGTTCTAATTCAATAGTATGTTGGGCTAGTTCTAGGTTAAAACCTCTCAAATCCTTGTACTCCTAAGCAAAAACATCACTAAATTTCTGACATAACAGAATAAATGCTTGTTGTTCCTCTTTATTACATACCTTTCCCAGCTTGAGGAGTTTTCCCTTGAAGATTTCAATGGCTGCATAATGTTCTTCTTTAACAGTCAGGCCACACTTGTCCTTCCACACTTGGTCATCTAAATTAAAAATAGATTCCAAGGTCACCAATCCTTTTGGTAGCTTGTTAGTCTTCAACTGTACAATTTTTTCATCATATTGCTGCTGCCATTTTTGCTGGTTTCCATCTGTGAACTCAACTTCAACAGTCAAGAAATTTACAATTTGCTCATCGTCATCAAAAACCTGTAGCTCACATTATTGTCAGGTACAGAAGGTCTGACCACTATTTTTACATATTGATGTGCCTCTACTTTATGAATTTCATTGGGAATATCAAACTGGGCCCCTATGGGAGTGATCCTATCAACATGCTTATTTTCATTTTTAGAAATTGAAACAATATTCAAAGCATCAAAATCTTCCATCAAATCCCATACACGATTCTTATATTTCTTATGCAAATCATTCTTGGCAGCATTTAAATTTTTGATATGATTTACAATTAGTTTTGAATCACCATAAACTTGCAAGCATTTAATACCTCTTTTGCAGGCCCATTTGAGGCCATGCACTAATGCTTCATACTCAGCTATATTATTTGAATAGCTGAAAGCAAAGCTAAAAGTTGAAAAGTATTTACCTCCTTCTAGTGATATCAACATAGCTCCACCTCCAACACCAATATTGCTTCTCAAACCATCGAAATAAAGCTTCCAAAGCTCATTTTCTGCTTTTGCAGACTATTCCTCTTCTTTACAAAGATTAGGCATATCAAAATCAAGTTCTCAAATCATATAGACTCCTAATCCTATCTCATCCATGTGCTGAAGAGGATCAAGCTCGTGATCTTCTGCTTCCCATTCATCTAGAGTGATATTGTCTATATGGGTGTTGCATTCTGAGGTCATGGTTGTCTCTTCTAGTGTAGAGGTGGCATAGAGGTTAGCGTTTATAGGATTTGGTGAATATGGTTCAATATGGTCTTTGGTGAGAGGTTCAGACTTTATGGTCACCTTCATACCATACCTTGTTCTAAAAAAAAAAAGAGACCAATCAGAAGATAGAAACCCATCCAACTTGGCTGTAAAATCCCTCGAGAGACAAATGGAAAAGTGTGGCGGTAAGTCAATGACATGTATATCCTGATGAATAGAAAAACTTGGGGATGCATGAAAAGTAAGAGCCAATTTTTTGATAATACTAGCAATTTTAATACCAGAACCATCTAGTTGAACTACACCTTTCTAAGGATTAGGCTCATAAACAAGACCTAACTTATCAACTAAACTCTTAGGCATGACTGAACTACTGGCACCAGAATCAACCATACAGTTATGAACAATCTTATCTCCAATAATCAGACTTAAGTAGAATCAGGGAGGCTTTACCTCTTTAGTTTTCTGCTCATTTTTATCCTCCAAATTGTTGGCAAGTACAACTTTCAAAACTCCTTGATTAGCATTGTCAGAAATAGACAACTCAGCTAAAGCTTCCTGTAGTAACCCTTTCTGCCCTGGGAGGTGCAAAGCATCTAATACCGACATACTGATAGTAGTTTTCTTGAGATGCTCAACAATATTAAATGATGAAGAATTTACCTTTTGCTGGTTTTTAATGACAGCCACATCATTTTGTCTATGCAAAGGCTACGAATGTGGCTTTGACTGCTCCTTGCTAGATATCTCTTGACCTCTTTGTAGAATTTTCATTTTAGGTTACACGATAGCATTAACATTTGATGGAATGGGCTACTTACTGTTTGTAGGCTGCTGCTGTGAATTTCCAGCTTGCTGTCCCAGATCCATAGCTCTCTTTTTTGACTTGGTATTGTCCGAAATAGGAGAATTTTGCTGATCTTGACCATTTTCCATAGAATTCAGAGCTCTAGCAGTTTGGAAAGACAACTTCCACATTATCTTGCTGTTCTTGACTCTGATATGCAACATTTTCCAAACCAGCATAACTGTTTTGGACCACTAAAGCCTGATTTCTCATTCCATTGGCGCATGCTAATTGGTTATGGGGCTAATTGCACAAATAACACCAATCACAATCCTCGGCAACATTATTTTGGGGCACAATTTCTTTTGACAAACTAGCTGTGTTTGGATTGTATGGCTAGAATGGCCTAGGGTTAAAATTCCTTCTTTGGGCTTGGTAATCATTTTGAAAAGCAGGCCTATTTGGTTGGTTCTGCTGATAAGTGGCTTGATAAGGCTTTTGTTCATGACCTACTTGCTTCTTTATGCTCACAAGATCATTGTTGAAGGTCTTGAGTATACTTTTAATCTCTTGAAATTCTTGGTTCGGGGCTGAAGCACCAACTTCTTGGGCTGCATTATGATAACCTATTGCTAGAACAGGTGGGACAACAACTAAGAAGTCACAATGATAGGGTAGGTGGCTTTATTTCTAGAAACAAAGGCATAGGAGGTCTAGGAATTATGTCTCGGCGGATGAGACAATTCGGCTCTAATGGCTGTGTCATAAGAAGTTGAGTATAGCCACCCATGAATTAAAATTCATATAGCTGCAATCTAACTATTTAAAAGCGCACAAGTAAAACAAAGAATGTGGCGGTAAAGGTTTGCAGGTTGCAGGAATCTGTCTAAAGTTCTCTGAAATTGGTAGTTAGAAATAAGCCAAGAATTCTTGTGTGGCACCACAGATGGTGCTCAATTGCTCTAACAAAGATAGATTATTAGATTTATCAGCAAAATGTTGATATAAACTGTTACCTAACGCATCCCATGTCACGATTGAGTTGGATGAGAGACCTATAAACCATTTGTAATTCCTTCCCCTTGAGTGACGTAGCCAACAACCTTAATGATATGTTCTCCTGCGTGATATTGTGAACCGAGCATAAGGTGGCTACGTCACGAATGTGGTCAATCGGTGTAGTGAGGTCCTCCTTGGTGAAGTATGGTAGAATTCTAAGGGCTGCAAATGGGATGTCATCATCTTGAACAATGTTTAATGGACTGTCTCCATTGAAAGGCATGAATGGATGCTGCCTTGGCACTACTCGTATTGGTGGTGCTTTTGATATCGAAACCGGTACTCCTGATGCTAAAACCAAGGAACTAAAAATAGGAGGTGTTGAATTCGATCTTGCAAGTGTCTCAAAGAGCCTCCTCGTTGTTCTACCTCTTCTTTGTGGTGGAGACAACTCTCAATATTCGAAAGGTGCAGTATTTGCTCTTATCTGTATCTTTCTCATGTGCAGATTGCACTAGCATGCAAAATCAAGATCAAAGTCACCAGGTATATTGGAATGATCCTCCAAAAGGCTAAACAAATCTACTGCATACACCAAAACAAAAATTAAAAACTCTAAAATTTCTTTGAAATTGCTTTCAGTGTCCCACCGAGCATGCCAAAAACTGTTATCAATCAGATATGCACCCTTGTCAGATTTGCATAAATCAAACTATCTATTGAAACATTGAAACTCTTTTTAGATGTGGGTGATCTGTGCAAAAAGAGAATCTCCAAAGTGAGTTGGTTCTCTGAAAGATGGATCCTATTTTAAGTATTTTCTAAGAAAAGGGATAGAAGGATAGCTTAAAAAATAAAATTTAACACTAACTGATGATTAACTGTTATTTCTAAAAATTCAGATTTACCACTCACAACAATTCCTCTATTACAATAGCTCTCACAATCTCATGGGTACATGGTTTCATTAGTAATTTGCATGAAGATTCAAAGGCATTGAATACATCATACAACCTGAAAACATGAAATTATGTGCAAAGACTCATAAAAGAAAGACATATAAGGCTTCAAACTTGAAAACACAAAGACATCAAATTGCTATTACAAGGTTGAGACAAGAAATGAAAAGAACTCTGCTTCTTTATTGAAACTACAAGAGTGCACCAATCTGAACTAAGTACAACTAAGTTTACAAGCTCAAAAAATTTTGAGAGCAGGAAACTATAATCTGAACTCCGAAGAAGGAAGAAAAAGTAAGTTTCTTCAAAATATAACCCTCTAGAAACCCTAATCTGAGCTCACAAAGAAAGCTCAAGGAAAAGGTACCAAACTGTCTCAAAAGTCTACATAAAGGCAAAAAAAAACTATCTTTTTTCATGCTCATAGTGAAAAGCTCCTAAAAATAGGCTACATTTGCTTTAAAAGCAAATAAAACACCTTATCTCTCCAAGAGGAAACTAAAATCCGATCCAAGGCATAAATAAAAACAATTTGCTAAAAATAGCAAAGAGATAAAAATAGTTTGCTTTATCTTTGCTTTACATGATATGCAGATTTCACAATCTTCACAATCTGACCTATTTTTGCAATTAAAGATTGCTTTGAAATCTTTTGCAAAAAACAACTTAAACTCCATTACAGTCTCGATTTTTCTTTAAAAACTCATAAAAATATACCAAGCCTCTCTCTTATCAAAATCTTAATTGATTTCTTGAATAAAATAACCCTAAGTCATGAATGAAATCATTTTTCAATCTTTAATTGATTTCTCACAAAATCAATTAAAATCACATATTTCCATCAATATCCATTTCTTACTTAGGGCACTATTGATCATAATCCTAAAACCCTAAATCCATAAAATACTTGATTGAACAAGCTTAAGGACTTAGGAAAATTGAAATAAAGGAAAACTCCTATAATGGTTCGACCTAGGGCATATGCATAAGATATATCAATAAAGCAATTATCTCCTAAGTTGAATTAGGGTGAAATTGGAACAAAACTAAAATGAAACCCTAAAACCACTTCATTAGCACTTTTCCATTTTGAAAGAAGGCTCTGTTGAGAGGAAGAATGCACCACCATCTTGCAACTAGGGTTTCAGTTTTTTGAAGAAGATTTGAATTCCATGCTCAGTGCTACTATCGAATCTCCATATATTCTGATGGTAAGAATGCTTTGCGAGCTTCTTGTGAGTTCTTTGGGACTCTTTGCTTTTCTTTCACATAAATTTATTGGCCTTGGCCGTGGCATAAACATAATTTTTGATGTATTTTCATTTCTTGTGCCTGTTCTTTTGTTATCTCTGTGCTCCTTGTATCCACTGGCCAACATACATGAGAGCTCATTTCTTGGTTTTGTTTGGATTTTGAAAGCTCCACTAGCTCTGGCCATAGCTTACATGTTCTCCAATAGGAATTCAGTGGTAAGTTACATTCCAACCATATATTTCTTTCTACAGAAAGCTTAAGAAATCTTTTCTTTTAATTATAAATTCATGGCCATACTCAGGTCGCGCCATGTTCTCCTACCATGAAATCGAACTAAAATTATGTAGAACTTCCATGCATTTTGATTATCAATCTCTAACCTAATGGAACTTACATAGGTTTTATTTTAATTACAAAATGATAGGCCATTCAGAGCTAAAATCTCTTATCTAGGCCGTGGCCATGTGTATTTCTTAAAGAGCATATTGAAGCTTTTTGGGCTCGACCCAAAACAGGAACTTCTTTCTTCTTTCAAATTTTTGAACAAACCCTTATATGGTTATTTGTTATTTTACAGAAAACTCATCTATATCTGTCATCTTCTCCTCTAAAGCTTAACCCACCATGGTTTTCCATACTTTATGTTGTTTTTTATAAAAACCCTGACATGGGTGATAATATAAAGCATCTATTTTTGTTTATTTGTAGAAGTCTCCATATGGGTAACTTGGAAATGGAATTAAATTTGTCCTTAAACTCAAACCCCAATGTGGGTGTATGAAGAATAAACAAAAATATGTATATTTTGATATCTATGTAAAATCTAGGCTCGACCCATTATGTATTCCCTTTGATATTCTAAAATTTTGAGTTTCCTTCAAATGGGTATTTAAAATTTTGAAGAATACATATTCCTGGATGTATTTTCCGTTGCATTCCAGCTTTGACCATGAGAGAACTGTGTAGATCTCACTTTCTGACAAAACTCCACCTGAGTGTATAACATTCTAAAGAATACATATTCCTTACCTTACTGTTGAAAAACCCTCATTCAGGTATATGATATTCTGAAAAATGTATCTTTGTTTATATTTTTAATTGTCATTATATTGTTGTTTCTTCCTTACACACAAAAATATCTTTACTTCAAATTTGTAGACTATCTATTTGCTTTAGTCTGTCGTGCACTCACAACTACATTCTTTAGGGATGCATTTAAAACCTTCATTCATACTTTTACTTGCCATACCACTATTTGAAATAAATGATAAATGAGGAAAGAAAACTTTAAAAATAGTACAGTCCTGGACTATTTCATTCCACTGTCAGCCAAAAAGATGTATCAAACACACCTGATCACTGTATTCTGTACTTACAAGAAAGTTGATTGCTTCACCTCTTAATAGATGATTGCACTGTTCATGCATTGATTAGATGTTGTCACTGTTTCTTATCTGGCACTCTTCATGCATTTTTATGCTCCATTTAATAAAACTGTTTCGTGCACTTGCTCTCTTCTGAAATGAAAATATGAAACAATTATTTTCATTGAGGCATTATGTATGCCTGTTCACTATCCTTGATTGAGAGAAATAACACTGTTGAACCTTGCATAATATCATGAACATGATGAACAAATAATACTGTGGAAAAAGAACATAAACCATACAACAATGCTTGAGACAAATGTACTCAATTAAATTGATTAAGCAGATTAAACCCACTATTCACCTGTAGCTTTCAGAAATCATTTACATGATTGTTATGAATGCACAGTTGGTTTAATGGCTTGATGAATAACTCTGCTTTACTCTTTCAGTTGTATATCATTTCCTTTCTTGATGAAAATGATGATTGCAATTTCTATTTCAGCCCATATGTAATACATAAGGGTATCATGTCGAGCTCTACCCTTGTGGGAACCCGTTTTTCTCCACATGCTTGGTCTTCAGAAAATAATCAGCTTGTTTATTTTCCCTATACCTGCACAAAGAAACAAGTTATGTTAGCAGAAAACAATATATGATCATGTTGATATATCTCTTCAGCTCATGTTTTTGTACTTTTCTTGATTGTTTCAATGCACGATCAATATCATATTACATTATTGTTGATGGTTCATGTAGGTATATTCATAGTTGGAGCCTCTGACATCCCTCTCTTCTTTCCTACAGGTCAACGGAGCTCGAAGAAGACAAATGGTGCACTACTTCTGCATCGGTCGTCAATTAATCAGGAAATTATGATTATGTTTATGCTTATGTGATTCCATTTTATGCATCTTCCATAGTGTAGTGTGTTGTTTATGATGTACTATGATAGTCCCATCCACAGCTTATGTGGATATTTGATTTCATTCTTCTGCTTTTCATTTTGAAAAGAAAAATGCATCTAAATGTAAATTTGTACTATCATTTGAATCCTCGCAATCAAATGAAATTCTATAAATATGAATCACTTTATGAAATAAAAGAAAGCAATCTGAAATGCTTTATTATTGTATGCTCACTTCTGTTCTCCATTTGATTCTAAAACATTGAATGACAACTTCTAAAATTTTTATTCCTCTTTTCAAAGTGTAACTGTCACTTGATAAATAATCATAAATAAGATGCAATCAACACTTAGCATATGCAGAAATAACTATATTTTCCACTTTTAAATATAACAGTATTAAATCCAACTCCCCCAATTGAGCTGTAGCAAACAATTAGTAACATGCTCCATGATGTATATGGCATCTAGGTTGTTTATGAACACTTCCAATATTTGTGTTCATAAACATAGTCAAATTTTCAAGGAAAATATGGTTCTCTTCATGCATCACTATGAATTTAATGGGTTTAATCTTTTATTTAATTTCTATCTGTACTTATATATAAATTTTAATCTATCTATATTTGTATGTATCTATAGATCTATTTATTTGTATATATATGTATATATGTATGTACATGGTATATATATACATGTAGATACATTTATTGATGCAAGAGGGTACTCCCCTTGCCAAACTACTCAAACACAACACAAAATTACACAAGCAATTCTTTGCCCAATTTCAACAACCAAAGAAACACAAATTTTCAAGAAACATAGGTTTTATTAATTCCATTCAATCTCAATTAAATTTGTTCTATCATTGAATTGCTTCAACTAACCAACAAATTCCACCATCTTACCCTTCACACAGGAACTCTTTAATTCATGCCTCTCTGCCAACTATATGTTCTAAGAATAGCAACTCATAGCCTCGCCTAATAACCCACTTCTTTTTTGTCACTACACTCTTCTCTCTATCCTTGAGCCTGTTCTAAATCTCTTACCTTATCATTACTTAATTCATTATCTTTGTGTATCTTCCTAACCTTGATCCCTCTCCTAGGTTGCCATGAATTTCCCTTTTCTACTGGCAATGAATTCCCCATAGCCACCCAACCTCCTCATATCACTTAAAATGAACCAATTACTTTTTAGTTTGTTTAAAATATGACATGTCATTTGGTCCCATCCTTCAACTTGCTATCGAACATCCCTTTTGCAAGGCGTTGACTCCTTATCACTCTCTAATAGTCTTCCTTGAGGTTCTTGAGTATTTCATTTCAAATCTTCATTCATTTGTAATCCACATAATAGTTTGATGCAACCCCCTCTCATGCATTGCCTCACACCTAGCTCGATGCCTCTCTATCTTGTTTATTGCAAACCCTTATTATATTCACCAGTGCGGCTTCTTCCTCTTGCTATTTTGTTCCCTCTCTCCTCTCATTATTCTATTCCTTCTTTTCTTGACCAATATTCCTCACACTATTGGCCTCTTATCTTCTCGCCTCTCTTCCCATCGAGCCTTTTTTTTGCTTTCTAATTTCTGGTATGTTTCTCTAGCCACACCCCTTCTGATTCCATTGTTTGGTGTCTTTTGGTTTATGGATCCTTCATTTTTCTGAAGGTGAAGAGGCATCGATAGAAAAATTCAAATTTATGGTTTTATTGCATAATGAATAGTAAGGAAGCCCCAACAAGACTGTCCTTTCATTTTATTTTAAATAAAAGAGGAAAATCTTTTGTCTTATTCCATTATCTTCTAATTGCTTGAATATACGATGAGATATCATAGAGATTAGCTTTACACCAACCAATTACATTTTCTTAAAAAATATCTACATCCGTGTCTCATTAAAGCCTAAAATTTAAGAGGTTTAGGCATTGTAAAGGAGGAAAACCAAAACAAAAGAAAAATTGAAGAAAATAAAATTAGCAATATTTTTGGGTGGTGTTGATCGCCTGTCTACTCGTGTGCTCCTATACCGGACACATTAGGTAGAAAGATTGTGAGCATACACTTACAATTATTGAGTTAGAGATGGAATCACTCTTTCAGGTTGACATCAACCTGAAGTGAACTCCTTTGCTGTCAAAGTGCAGCAAATCAATCCTTCTTTCTGCTTTTTCCAGCATCATGCAACAATACACACCACTTCTCTCTAGCAACACTACACCTTCCTCCTTTTTCCCCTTGTGGACTCATGTCCACCACATTCTGACCTCCTCCACCAAACGCTTCCTACACTCATCTCTTTCTCCATGGGTTCAAACCCACCTCTAACTGTCCACCTCCACCAAAAACAACCTACAACATCTTCCACTTTCTCCAGAAATAAATATGGAACATCTAATACACACTCTAGCTCCTTATACCTCTTTTCTTTTATCTTCTCATCTGAAAATTCAATAATGTCACAAATTTTATTTACCTCATCTTCATTTGTAGCTGATATATTGAATTTTTCTAAGACATCTACCATCTCCTCATTGGCTAAAACTTCTTGTTCTTCTCTCTTTGTTGCATCAATGAGCTTCATATCCATTTTTCCTCAATTGTCAGCAACAAATCCTCTTCGCCATGCTTCACTGCTACAATGTCTTCATTGATCACTTCCTTATTTTCTTCCTTTTTCTCCATGCCTTCTTCCTAAAAATTTTTCACTACAACTTCTTCATCAATAGGGGTTTCTCTTACTTCTTTCACTTTCCATCTCAGGCTCTTATTATTTTTCTTCTTCTCGCTCCTCTTTACCACTTTCCTATCACTTGTTCCAACACTCTTTTCCACTTTTCCACAAAACATCTTTTCCAAAGCTTCACATAATTCATCCTCCACATCATCCCAATATTGCTCCCAAAACTATCTCTGCATAGGCCTCTTCATGATCCAACCCATCTTGCCTGCTGTAATTTTCCACAAGTCACATTCTCTACTTCTCCATGGTTTGTCCCTACAATAAACTCTCACCACTATCGTCTACCCAACAAGATTCTGGAAGATGCACCCTCATGATCTCTTATACCCACTTCCTCTCAGTGGAAGAGATTTGCACACCTTCTACCCAGCCTCATCTCTATTGGAGAATAGTCAACATGATTCCCATGGAACCAATGGCCTCTCAAGGCTTTTCCACTCTTCACAAACTCTTCACCCACGGTCCTAGTGGATACTCTCCACACTTAGGATTACCTACTCTAATATCAATTGATGCAAGAGGGTACTCCCCTTTCCAAACTACTTAAACACAATGAAAAATTACATAGGAAACTCTCTACCCGAGGAAACTCTCTACCCGATTTCAACAACCAAAGAAACATAAATTTGCAAGAAACATAGGTTTTATTAATTCCATTCAATCTCAATTACATTTGGCGTATGGCCTCGCTTCAACTAATGAACAAATTCCACTGTCTTACCCTTTGTATAGGAACTCTTCAATTCATGCCTCTTTTCCAAATATATGTTCTAAGAATAGTAACTCACAACCTCACCCAATAGCCCACTTCATGTTTGTCACTATGCTCTTCTCTCTATCCTCGGGCCTATTCTAAATCTCTTACCTTCTCATTACTTAATTCATTATCTTTGCATGTCTTCCTAACCTTGATCCCTCTCTCAGGCCACCATGGATTTTCCTTTTCTACTAACAATGAATTCCTCACAACAACCCAACCTCCTCGTATCACTTAAAATGCACCAATTCCTTTTTAGTTTGTTTAAAATTTGACATGTCATTTGGTCCCATCATTCAAATCCCTATCGAAAATCCCTTTTGCAAGGCGTCAACTCCATATCACTCTCTAATAGTTTTCCTTGAGGTTGCTAAATATTTCATTTCAAATCTTCATTCATTTACAATCCCCATAATAGTTTGATGCAACCTCCTCTCTCATGCATTTCCTCACACCTAGCTCGATGCCCCTCTATCTTGTTTATTGCAGCCCCTTATTCAATTAACCTATACAACTTCTTCCTCTTGCTACGATGCACCCTCTCTCCTCTCTTTATTCTATTCCTTCTTTTCTTGACCAATATTCCTCATACTATCGGCCTCTCATCTTGGTGCCTCTCTTCCCATCGAGCCTTTTTTTTTTTTCTTTTTAACTTCTGGTATGTTTCTCTAGTCGCGCCCCTTGTGATTCCATTGTTTGGTATCTTTTAGTTTATGGATCCCTTTGTTTTTCTAAAGGTGAAGAGGCATCGATAGAAAAAATCAATATTATGGTTTTATTGCATAATGAATAGTAAGGTGGCCCCAACAAGATTGTCCTCTCATTTTATTTTAAATAAAAGAGGCATATCTTTTGTCTTATTCCATTATCTTCTAATTGCTTGAATATACGACGAGATATCATAGAGATTAGCTTTACACTAGCCAATTACATTTTCTTAAAGCATATCTACATCTATGTCTTATTAAAACCTAAAATTTAAGAGGTTTAGGCACTGCAAAGGAGGAAAACCAAAACAAAACCAAAATTGAAGAAAATAAAATTAGCAATATTTTTGGGTGGTGTTGATTTTTTGTCTGCCCATGTGCTCTTGCACCATTTATAGATACATATATATGCACATTGATATATATGTACATATATATTGACATAGACATACATGTACATACGTATTGACATAGACATACATCTAAATATGTATGCATATATATATATATATATATATATATATATATATATATATATATATATATATATATATATATATATATATATATATATATATAAACTTGTGGACAATGATTTTGGATTGCCCAAATGCTTTACGCTCCTTCTAGGGTTTTTCACCTAAAAGGAGAAAGGATGGGGTCCAAAATGCAAATTTCTACACTGAAGATTAATGTAAATGAAATTCAATATGTCTAATTATGATGTACTAATGCACTAATCTGAAAAGAAAATGATTTAATGATGTTAAACCTAAGAAATGCAAAGTGATGGAAAACACATTGTGATATGCTAAAACACCTAAAAACGCAAGTAAATGATGAAATAACTAAACATAACTGGAGAGGTACACCTAGAATCTAAAATCTGACGTGGAGAGATTCTGGAATCCTAAAAATTTGATTGAAAATGTTGACTAGGACACTTATGCCAAACTGGGCGATTTAGTCCCAGTTTTGGGAAAAACTTGTCAAAATAAGAATCTGCCAAATGGGTATCCAAAAATGTAGAAACCAATTTTCAGGCCTAGTAATGGGACTAATTCACCACTAGTCAAAACTTGGTCGACCTACAGATTTCAATAATCTTGGGATAGGATCTTGTAGCTTTAGGTCTGCACTTTCTTTTCTGACAGGTGTGCTCTTGATTCTATAGAAAACATGATAAAAAGAGCCTCCAAGATTGAATTAGGTCTTTGTTGAATTGAATAGATTTTGATGACTTGTTGACCACTTTTCAACACCTATTTATTTGAAAAAATTTCCTACAAAGTTTGCAAACACACATGCAAAGAGGGAAAAATGGTTAAGGGTTAGAGTATAGGGGTTTGCCTAGGTCAAACCCCACTTTGGTAATCAAAACCTAAGAAATGAAATGAAATGGAAAGAGAATGATAAATAGATAACATGCAATGTCATAAACTTACAAAACCCTTTAATGTAGAAATCAAAAGATATGCAATGAAGTGTTCAAATGGATGACTTGATTGTTCTTAGAGTGCTTGAATCCTCAAGAATGATTAAGTTAATTGCTTGTGTGAATGCTTGAATGAATAGGTTAGGTGTTAAAATGAGGGGAAAAACCCTTATTTATATTTGGTCTTACTAAATTTCCCCAAAATAACACATCACAAGCCAACCTAAAGGGTTAGAGAATGAAATCCTGCTAGAAATTTGAAATAATTTTGAGTCTTGTGCCAAAAAGGACTAAGTCGCCCCTATTGGAAACTTAGTCCCACTTAAGAAAATTAAGTGGGTGTTGGGAATTAAAGGGAATTAAGTGTTGTCTAATGATAATATCCTCAAAAACACACTTAAGAAAGGTCATAAAATGTATTAAAAGGGGTCAATTAAACATGAGAAAGGGTTGAATTAGTGATGACAAGTCTAGAAAAATGTGAAAGTGGGTTACGATACTTTACAACACTTTGAAATAAGACTTGGTAAGTTATAAAAAGGAGTTATTTAGGTGAATTATGATGAAAGGGTCCTAGAAAAGTGTGAAAGTGAGTTATAACACTTCACAATACCTTTACAAGACATCCTAGAAGTCTTAATGATTCACAAGGGTCCAAGACCTAATGTGAATGTGTTGACCAAATTACAACATTAAATCTAGGAAAAATCAAGCCAAAGTCCACTAGGAGGACCTGAACATGAGAAAAAGTAGAAGGGTTACTTTTTCCATGTCCACAATACTTATGCACGTACATATATATGTACATATGTATGCACATATATATACATATATGCACTACACAATTCTAAAATACATAACTGGAAAATGAATTATTGTGTAATGAAGAATAGAATAAATCAATTGCATGGTAGAATATTCTTGAAATGAAAACTAGTGAAACCATTTTCATATTTCTAAATAACAAACAAATATTAAAATCAAATTGCAAAGTTTGTGCAATGATAAACACAATAATAGGGGAGAGCTACAATCCAATAGGTCCAACTTGTTCATGATGTTCCCATTTCAAAGTAACACCATTTTCCATTAAATATTCTCTTTCATTATATATATATATATAGTACTCAAAGTAACTTCATACTCATCCATACAAACATAGGTTAGGGTATGTGCAGGATCATCATGGAAAAAATAGACCCTTAAGTGGTAAAAAGTTTAGAAAAATCAAAGTTAGGCAACTTGACATAAAAATTTGAATAAGTTATCTATATTACTTCAAAAATATGTAAGAATAGAATTTGTAGAAAATTGAATGTAGTTTTTAAACTACGAGGTTTATTTTTAAAAACAAAATCTATTTGGTGAAAATTTGAAATTTCAATGTAGTAGTACTTAAATTTGGGGAAAAATAAGAATTAGGTGTGCAATGACCACCTAACCACAATAAAATGATAATATTTTTTTATAAGATTTTAGATATAAGTAGAGGACTCATGTCTTGATGTGATGCATTTTTTTTGTAATTTTTTTCCAAGTAAAAAACTAATTATGATTTTTTTATTACAAATTTTAAAAAATATAAAAACTCATACTTCTAACCACCTAAACTTGGTCAAAACTTCATGAAATTCATTTTTTTTTTAATCCTATAGTATATGAAGCATAGAATATGACACATGTTTCGTATTCAAAAAATGTGATACTGTTTGAAAGCTATATATGTTTTTCAATCAACCTGTCAATCAAGACTTTAGTCGTAATTCAAATAGAAACTGAATAAGAATTATTTATTAAATTCAAAGTAAAGTATAATTTATATTGGTGGAAAGTTGAGAATATCCTTTAAAAACCCTTTTCGTTTCATTAATTTTGGGTAAAAAAAAGTCGTCAGCCACATACCCTACAAATACCCATCATATCGCCACTTTTTGGTCCATCATGATCTTGCACATACCCATCACATTCATCTCTACCATTCACTCCTTTAACTTATCTTAGCATGCCTCCATAGAATATACCCTCATAATCAAGTGTAATTATGTTGTCAGTGGTAACCTAAATAATCTAATTAGTATTTACTAAATTGAATGATATAGTTTTTGGACATTATAATCGTAACCCCTAAATCTAATGTGTTTTTTGGTTTACCAAAAAAGAGTGAACTACAATATTTCATAAAAACTATACATGTTTATTTCAAATATGAACCCAAAAAAATAAACTTGAGATAAGACATGGAAAAATGTTAAATTTTGTAGAGGTATAGCCTAAAATTAAATTTCAATTGAGCTACCGATATACAAAAGGATAGATTACATCAAGTATTTCTTTATGAAGTGTTGTGTGGGTGGTAATATTTAGTTTTTAGTATGTTGTGTAAGAATATTGTACTTTGTTTAAAGAATTTACCAATCCAATAGCCTTGTACATGTATTACATGAAAATATTGTAAAAGATTTAATTACTTGGAATTTTATATTGTATAAATAATTTTCTTTGAATCCAAGACAATATTATATATGTTGGAATTTAGACATGTCTAGTAGACCTTTTCAATGACTCTATGAAATGTCTTGTTATGCAGTTTCAAATGCTAGATTATCAACATAGGTTGTATTGTATGAAATGTTGTATAAGATTATCAAAATTGAATATATTTTCAGAAATGTAGAATAGGTATTATAAACATAGTAATTGTTGTAAAAAAATTGAAACAAGTTATCTACATAGAATATATTTTCTAAAATATAGACTATATGAAAGCCATAAAAAAAGGTATTCACATAGTCATCAATGGGCCCCATAGTAGAGCCCTTAATATCCAATTGTAAAACAATTTGTATCCTTAAACTAAACAAGAGCAACTGAATCACTATACCAAAACAAAATTAGTTCAATCGACTTATGCATGTCATGAAAAAGTTGGTCTTATTCAACTGAAAGCATTGGTAGGGATTAAGAATTGAACTCAAAAAGCAACTGTAACATTGATATAGACTACAATTTGACTAACATTTACATTACAAACACTAAATTCTAGTGGGTAACAAAATAACATCATAAAACAATCACATTGATAAACAAATTTAGTTCAAATATATTAATGATAGAGTTGTAGCACAACGAAAATGGCATCCCCAACTATAACTAGAAAAAGCAAAATATAAGGGACTATTACAGTTGGTCCCTCTCAACCTCAGTCGAATGATCCAAGAAAATAATATGGAGATGTGTTCTTGTCTCCTACTATTGCATTTAGACTTGCCATAAAATGATTTGTATTTGCATTTATCAATTGTGTCAAACTTACGTTTGAAGGGGTTATTGGTAAGAAGTCAATCCAATTGGAAATTGAGTGTAACTAACTTCAAATGGGTTGGGAATCAAACACACATTTCTTGTAGTAAAGAGATGGAAGTTATTATTTGTTATTTCTTGAAAGAAATCATGATTATCAGATAAGGGGGTTACAGGACTACTTAAGCATCTATCTTGTAGCAATGCTCTATGGGAAGCCTTGATCTCCCTTTTCTTCTTTTATTGTTCTTTTTGTACCCTCTCTTGCTCATTCTTCTACACTCTTTCCTTTCTTTGCAATAGTTTCAGCTACTCTCTTTCATTGCGCTCAATTTCCTTTTCAAATTTTCTTTGTTCCTTCTGCTCCAAGGCCACAATTTATGCTTCCTTTTTGTCCTTAGTTTGTTGCCTCTTTCTAATTTTTAATTCCTCTAGTTCTTGTTTTCTTCACTCTTTCTCCATTATGAGAGTCATGTAACTATCAGCAGTCAACAACTAAAATTTTTAACTCACCCAAAGAGCCCCAACAACATACTTTCTCATTCTTCCATTGACTATGTGAACTAACAGCTTAAGGAAGTTATTGATTCTTGAACCAGTTTGGGTTTAAATTATTTTATTGACTTGGAAATCAGTGAACTCCTCCCGTTCCACTGTAACTTGAATTTCATGGCCACCATCTACATAGTAGTGCACTATTTCATCTAGAGGTGTGGTTGTTGGAGATAAGAATGTGAAATTCCCCATGTCTTCTTGTTTGGGCTGGCTGTCCATGTCATGAAGTTGTTGTTCTACACCTTCCTGCACTTGAATATTCATTGCAATCTGCATTGTTTGTGATAGTTCATCTATTGAAACATCAAGTCTTGAAAGAATAAGGATGTTTTGTACTGCAGAAGCATCCTTGGTGTCATCAATCTCATATGTCTCGTTGGGATGCATGTCACCCACGAGTGCATCAGAATTGAGGGGTCATATCCCCATCCTTTTTAAGCCAACTTTTATGTTTGATGGAGTCATTTCTCTTCTTAATGGCTTGATGCCTAACTCCGCCAATTCTTCCCCTCTAATATCAATATTGGGGAATCTAGTGAGAAATGTAGATCATTCTAATTTTAAATATGCCTTGAATGGTGCAAACATGCTAACATCCAAAGGTTGTAGAACATGACAAGTATGAGCAAGAAATGTAAGGAGTTCAATGCCTAACCTTCTTGTCTCCTAGATAGTTGAAAATGCAACGTGACTTCCATGGTTGTCAAAAATGAGAAGGTGTCTATTACTTGGTGACACCCCCTTGGAACTGAGAGACTGAAATGTTTCAGCCAGTAAAGAAAAAAGCCCCTTTTTCATTCAAGTGTGTGCTTGGGTTGCTATACATGCTAGTGGTTCATAGTTCACAATGTAATTCTCTATTTTTGTATTGCCCTTGAATAGATAGAAACTAGGTATGCTTTGGCCAACTACATTAACACAACAAAGAATTATTATCTCTTCTCTACTTTTTGGAATTATGTATGAGACATTCCTGCTGCCTCATCATGTGAACACCCTCATTGTTCCATTTCTACCAACTTGCATGCTCATTTCATCACAGTTCCATATTCTGTTAGGACCGTATGGGTTACTTTCATATGCTACTTTCAGTGTTCTGTAAAACTCATCTACTATTGTGGGTCTTAGGTTTACTACCCTATCTTTCTCAAGACCTTCAGATGCATGCAAGGTCAATTCTAGATGGTGACTCTTGAATCTAGTCCACTATGATTTTCCAAGAAGACCCTCCATGAAATGGTTGGGTCTAGTCTGGCATATTTGAGCAACCTCTTTCCTGAGATTTATAATCTCAAGCCAGTGACCAACATCTGCCATATTTGTGAACAAATTTACAATCAAACTCTCCTCTTTTCTTGTCAGGACTATTGATGAACCCTTCTTTGAAGTAGTTGTCAGGCCACCTAACCAATTGCTTAGCATAGTAGTTGGGATTTTCCATTTTTTCGTAACAACTCTTATCAACATCCCAATTGTTTCAACATCCTATAGGGCTCTATCCATGTCATGTGATGACCATTTCCTTTATTTTGATGCTCTTCCTTTCCTAATTAAAAGTGCAACAATCTTCAGGATTGTCTCAATAGGTTGAGGATTGTTGCTTGCTTCTACAACCGATTCATGCACATGGTGGACTATTATTGTCTCTTTCCATGTATGTGAATTTGTCTTTGTAGAGTTTTTTTTTGGATTGGACCTCATATTACCTTTAAAAAAGATGTTTGGAGTAGTTAAGAAAATAATAATTGAACACTGTTAAAGTCGCAATGATGCGTGAACAATTTTTTTTTATTGAAAATATGCATGTTGATAGTTTGTTTGATTTATTATTTGAATTGAAATGACTTAGAGTAGATCAGGTTTAACAATTGCATTCTATATATATTGTTAATTGCAAAAACTACATGTATATATATATATACGTGCATATGTGTTTGTGTGTTTGTGTACATATATCATGCACAACTAGGTTAGTGAGACATGAACGAACATTGGTTAACCATTGGAAAAATGAAAGACAATGGTATAGGAATAGTGAGGTAGAAAACCTCAACTAAAAGACAAAGGGATATTTCTTGAGTGCAAAGATGAACAATGAATCATACAGAGCCGAACATAAATGCATTGACATCCACAAACAATATAAGTTGAAACCCTAGATATGGAGTTAAAGGGTAGTGGGTGATAAACATTTACAGTGCATACATCATTCACTATATTGAAACCCACATATAGAAAAAAAAATCCAACAAATTAAGCTAAATTTCCTTGGCATTCATAGACTGTATAAGTTTAAACCCCAGATATCGAGTTATAGGGTGGAGGGTGGAAAACATTTATTGTGCATACAATTGATCTATATTCATAGGAATATACAAGAAAAGAACCCTAAAATTGAAATTAAATGACTTGACATTCATAAATAGTGTAAGTTGAAACCCCATGTACTGAGTTACAACATAGCTAGTGACAAACATTTAAAGTGCATACAACTAAGCTATATTCATAGACATATAGAATAAAATAAAAACCCTAAAATTAAATTTAAATGACTTGACTTTCATAAATAGTGTAAGGGGAAACACCTAGTATTGAGTTATATGTTACTGTGACAAACATTGTCAGGGCATACAAACATAATTGCATTCCAAGGAAAAATAGAATATAAATGAAAAACCCAATTCAAACAGAATGAGTATTGCATTCTTTAACAAAAATGCATTGACATTCATAAATAATAAAAGTTCAAACCCCATATACTAGGTTATAGGGTAGTGGGTGACAAATATTTATAGTGCATACAACTTTTGGAAGTGGAATTACTTTGAGAGGGGGGGTGAATCAGAGTAATATATTTAAAACTTTTATAACTTGAAATGCAGATTTAAGCCCCTTTTAATCTTAAAAAATGGTGGCATTATAAGTGCAATGTAAACACAGAGTTTTGAATGACTATTTCAATGATAATCAAATATAACAACTCATATCAAAGCATATTATACATTGTTCATATAGTACTGAATGAAAAAAATTTGATGCTTTCTTTTGCACAAAATAACAGACTCACTTATGGAAGAGTTTCACACATTGAACATAAGAAAATGAATTATGATCTTGAAAACAACTTGAAATTGTGAAAAGTATCAGAGCATTGTATGAAAAACTTTACAAATAACTAAAAGAAATATTATGCAAGATATACACAACCAAAAAAGAGAGACACAAAATTTTTACTGAGTGGAAAACCCTCTTGGGGTAGAAAAACCACTTCAAATGCCTTGTAGGCTTAAATCCAAATTGTTTACAATATTTTCAGAGCACCAACTCAAACGATAATGTGGAGCACCAACTCCTACAATAAACTGAAGTACCCACTTCAAATTAGAAGCAGCAACTTCATCAAAACTAATATTATTGCAACCTATTAGGACCTTATAACTGCAATGACTGTTTGCAGTCACAAAATTGTAATAGGATACAAAATGATTTTTCAATAATGCCCAACTCAAAATAATCTCTGTAATACAACCAGAGATGAAAACAATATAAACCCTCTTCTCTTATTTACAAAAATATATCACAATAATAAACAATACTCTATATAGACTATATCTTCTCTTCACCATGTCATGTGATTTTTCCAAGTATATATACAACATTTTTATAAATAGATATTCTTTTTCAAAACTTGTATCAAATATCCTGGATTTTTATAAACTGAAAAAATAAAGTTGTTTAATCATGATACCCATAATGGGTTTAAAGAAGAACCACAAAAAATCAATGATATGTAGATGAATGCCACTGTAAATGATGAAACCCTTGAGTATAAACTCAGGTTAATGAAAAATGTAATTAACCTTTAACAAATTTATAATCTTCAACAACAACTTAATCCATAAATCAGTTATTTTTGAAACCAACATAAACACTTTCAAACTGAAAACCAAATACCTATCATGGTGGCCAAAATATTACCAACTGATTATGCAACTTCCATAACTGTCTCACTATGCAGCTCTTCACATTTCTAGCACACAAAAAAACTAAAAAAAAAAGCTTCAAACTATAACCCCATATCCTCCATGGCAACGTTATTGCTGCCTCTTTAGATAAAAAACAAACATAATGAATTTTCCCTAATGCTTTTGCAAATTCTATTGCAAAACTTTTCACTTTTGATATTGTTAGAAGTCTGAGACAACTTAATAATCACTTGAGTCCGACGAAATTATTAACAAAGTAAAATGATGGTTGTCGACACACATAATAGCTAATGTTACTGCCACTTAAAGTCAAGTCAACTTCCTTTCAAACATGATGAGGTTGACAAATATCATGATAAGCACAATGTGCTTTGTAAAAAATGCTCAACAATAAAAAAACCCGATACATAGTATGCTTGGTGTAAAATAAAGTGAAGCCCAATACATGTGACCACTGACATCCATTTAAATGGATTGTATTTTAAACACTAATAAAAAGGGCCACCAAAACAATATTAAAATGTAGACCATGTAACTTGTGAAGAGCCCGAATATAACCATTGTCTCTTATTTATGAATGCCATCATATAAATCATCAAAGTGAAAATGTTAGAGAATTTCCTTTGAGAAGGATATCGTGCACCAAAACTGTAGCTACAATTAGTGTGTAAAAATAATGACACCAATACCATAAAACAACTACATCCAACATATGATCATATGAATGAGAAACCTGTAGATGCTTGCATGGGGTTTCCTGAAGACTGAAAGATGTTAGATCCAATATAAACCCATAGCAAGATGAATGAAGAAATCAAAAAGGAAAAACTTTACCAAGTGATACAAATTCCATGTAAATGATCAATAAAATGTAACCCTACAATCAAGATGTCTTATAATTTGCACATCAATCTAACAGATCAATACTATCAAAATTGAATATAAACCATCATCACAATACTGCCACTGAACATGATACTGAATGCCAAAACTGAATATGAACAAGAGTAAACCAAGACTGAATCAAGTATCACAATGTCAATGCCAAAATTCCAGAACTAAACCAATGAATATGCCAAGACCAAAGTGCCATATTATCAGTTTTGACATCAAGGACAAATATGCACAAAGAGAAAGTCAACAAACTCCCCCTTTGTCCTTGATGGAAAAAACTTAGCCATCTAAACCATCATTTTCTCCCCCTTTTTTTCACAAAGACAAAGAGTGACAGAGGAGAATGTGAAGTAAAGAAACATATCATTACTTTAGATATAAGAAAATATCTATATTGCATATATCACCTTGTGGTCATTTGAGAAAACACAATAACTTTGGTAGTCATAATACTGACAGCATGTAAATATCAAGTACTAGGAGATCAAGATTATCAATGTATGCACCAAAAGTGGACAAACAAGTTTGCAAAGCAAACCAAAACACCATGACAATGTATTACCAATGCCCATTGCATCAATTTTCCAACAAATAGCCTTGCTTCCCTTGAGTAAATACATAGGATGAATCAAAGACTTCAAACTTGTTCAAGCATCTATTAAAAGGTTGCAAATCTATGTACTATGAAGTCTGTCCAAAAATATTAATGAAGATATCTATCCAAGATCACAAGTAGATGCCACTATTCTACCAAATAAGTATTACTAATAAAATAATTCCGCTAATGTCAAAGTACCATATCAAGTGCCTCTATAACAGTGAAACCAAATTGTCATATCCAATATTATACTAAAATTTCCTAAATAACACTGTTAAGTGTCGTGTTGTAATAGCAATATTGAAAATACATCAAAGAAGATATGTAAATGGAAAAGCAGATAATTATCATATGCAAGTGTGACACCAATGTACATTGTCAAACTAGAAATATACAAACCACTACCATAGAGTTCTTGCAACAATCATCAAGCACTTGTGTTTCTCAAAACAATCATCATTGTGGTATGCAATACTGCCACATTATCATCCGATACATATGAACCAAGACTTAGAAATAAACCAATACACCAGCACTTCTTCAAAAAACACTGTTGCGTGTACAATAATCAAATATTCTATCATGAAGTTCCCCCTAAATTTTGCAAATGAAATTCCAAAGACATAATAGACTTGCTAATGCAAATTTCATTAGTACAACTCATTATGCATTTACTCTTAGCTCATACACAATAGTATAGGCTTATTACAATAGAATAGGCTTGCCAAAATAAGAGCACAACACTACATTATAAGTTATCTTTAATCCATGACATGTTTGCATGCTTTCTATCAAAGTATAGGAGAACATTGATCATAAACAAATCATCAAGTAGTGTACAAGCTACAAGAAACAAGAGAATCAACATAATTTTCTCACTGTCTACACATTGTCATCACCAAATGTACTGTTCAAACTAAATCACTGTCACCATAGTTATCAAACTTCTTATTGCATTTTTACACAATTTAGAACTCCTATCCACTCATACCTGCAATTTGAGCCATCAAAAACACAAACATACCACAAAAATATCACTTGTATTCAAGTTTGAATTCCTTCAATAAATGTGTCAAGGAGAGACAAAAGAATGATGCAACCTGAAACAACAAAACTGTTATGCATATCAAATTTTTCAATGTCTTAACAATCTAGCATGCATGCTGCCATATCTCATTATTGACTGCATAGGGGTCACAAATTTTATCATAAAAGACTCCCCCTAGACTGGTGTCTCTTCTCAGGGCCTGGATGGTGTCACTTGTGCAAGGGGCGCACAAGGAGTTTTCATAAATTTAGCTTTATTGTTCTTCTCATCAATTTGATTTCTCTTTCTTCTCCATACTAATACAAACTTTTTCATTTGTTTATTTAAAATATTCATTTTTCTATTGAAATTTCATTGTTTTACTTTATGCCCAAAGTTATTACATCTGAAACAGATGATCTTATGATTGATCTGAGGACCAAAAGGCTTCTTATAGGTATTTCCAACTTTGTTTACTTCATGACTATCATATTTATTCATTCTAAAATCTCTTCTTAAATGACCAAAGTTATTGTAATTGTAGCACATGGAAAATTCATTTGTAGAGATATTAGAATGATTCTTATTTGACCATCTCATGCAATTAACTACTTTATGACCAAAGTCATTACACTCATAACAATATCCTTGAAAAGAGTGGTTGTTCCTAGAAGATTGATTTTTCCAAGAGTGTAAAGATCTGAAAACATTTCTCCTCTCTCTATGAATGTCTTTAAATTGTCTTTTATCAGTAGTGTCATCTTTCAGTGCAAGACTATGATAACCAAAATCAACCTTTACTCTTGGTGTTTGCTTGGCTGTAATCACCTTACCATCTATAGTGGCAAACACTGTCTCATGTTTAGATTCTTCTGCAAAGCTTTGTCCAGCTTCATATCCTACTTCGCTAGGATCTTTAAAATGCTTTTTTCTGCCAATAATTTCATTCAATAAATTTGTTCTATGATCAAATTTCTAATTTTTACCTAATTGTACCTTGACACTTTCAAGCTCTTTCCTTAATGCAACTACTTCTCCTTCAAGTTTTAGACATTCAATACTTTTAACCTCCAAATCAGATCTTACAACATCTGCTATCCTCTTACATTCTTCAATTTAATTTTTCTAACTAATAATCATATCATCTTTAAGAGTTAGTTCTTTTAACAAGGAATCATTATCTAAACATTTCTTTAAAAAAGAAACCTCATTTTCTAGTTTAATACACAACTCATCCTTGTCTTTTAATTTGACTTTCAATTCCTCTTTAGTTTTTTGTTTATCAGTCATCTCAGCTTTCAAAGATCCAATAACCTCATTTTGATTATGCATTTCAATTTTTTTGACATTGCTTTGTTGTAACTGCACCTTGAGATCCTGATTTTCTCTTCTGAGCTTCTTAATTTCATCTAAATCAGCAATTAGTTCTTCCAAATCAACCTCAAAATCATCATCTTCACATTTCTCTTCATCAGATTCTTGTTTAGAGACACTTACCAAGTAATCTTCTTTTTCTCCAACCACAAAATTACTTTGAGTGTAAAATTACAAGGGTAAGTTTTGAGACAAAACTCCATTAGACTTGACAAGATTTGATTGATCTAATTTTTCACAAATTTCTTGATCATCTGAATGTTCTTTGATAGTTTCTTTGGACACAGGTAGGTTCTTTTCAGAACTATGTTCTTCACTCTCAGACGTTGTACAACTTATCTCCAAAGAAATGACCTCTTGCAACTCACTACTCTGATACATTTTGATTAGCTTATCCCACACATCCTTGGCATTGATGTAATGAATAACACTTGCAATTACTTCATTTGGCACATTATTAAAAATAACACTTATAGCTTTGGCATTAGACTCAAGAGCTTTCTTCTCCTTAGGTGTGGAAAAGGATGTTGCAGATACACTACAACCTCTTTCTACTGTTCCCCATACTTTAAACCCCAAAGAAGATAGATAAGTTTCGATTCTAGATTTCCACAAGGTAAACTTTATACCTTCAAACAAAGGTGTTCCAAATCTAAGGTATTCTACCACTTCAGAGTTACTATCTAAGACCTCTTCTTCATTATTTTTCATGCTAGATTTAGGGAGGAGATTAGTATCTTGTAGAGACCTTCTTTTTCCCTTATTCCTTCTACATTTTCCCATATCAGAAACAACACAACAATACCGAATTTGTTTCAATCAAACCAAAATCCAATACCAGAACCAATCCTAGGTGGTTAAACCTAATGCATGACCCTACTCTTTGATACCACTTGTTGGAAGTGGAATTACTCTAAGAGGGGGGTGAATCAAAGTAATATATTTAAAGCTTTGATAACATGAAATGTAGATTTAAACCCCTTTTAATCTTAAACAATGGTGACATTATAAGTGCAATTTAAACACAGAGTTTTGAATGACTATTTTAATGATAATCAAATATAACAATTCATATCAAAGCATATTATATATTGTTCATATAGTATTGAATGAACAATTTTTGATGCTTTCTTTTGCACAAAACAATAGACTCACTTATGACAGAGTTTCACACATTGAACATGAGAAAATGAATTATGATCTTGACAACAACTTGAAATTGTGAAAAGTATTAGAGCATTGCATGAACAACTTTACAAATAACTAAAAGAAAGATTATGCAAGATAGAGACAACCACAAAAGAGAGACACAAAATTTTTGCTAAATGGAAAATGCTCTTGGGGTAGAAAAACCACTCCAAAATGCCTTGTAGGCTTAAATCCAAATTGTTTACAATATTTTTAGAACATCAACTCAAATGATAATGTGGAGCACCAAATCCTATAATAAACTAAAGTTCCCACTTCAAATTAGAAGCACCAACTTCATCAAAACTAATAGTATTGCAACCTATTAGGACCTTATAACTGCAATGACTGCGTGTAGTGACAAAATCACAATAGGATACAAAATGATTTTTCAATAATGCCCAACTCAAAATAATCTCTATAATACAACCACAGATGAAAACAATATAAACCCTCTTCTCTTCCTTACAGAAAGATATCACAATAATAAACAATACTCTGTTCAGACTATATCTTCTCAACACCATGCCATGTGATTTTTCCAAGTATATATACAACATTTTTACAAATAGATATTCTTTTCCAAAACCCGTATCAAATAACCAGGGTTTTTATAAATTGAAAAAAAGAAGTTATTTAATCATGATACCCACAATGGGTTTAAAGAAGAACCATAGAAAATCAATGATATGTCGATGAATGCCACTAAAAATGATGAAACCCTTGAGTATAAACTCGGGTTAATGAAAACTGTAATTAACCTTTAAAAAATTTATGATCTTCAACAACTTAATCCATAAATTAGTTATTTTTGAAACTAGCATAAACACTTTCAAACTGAAAACCAAATACCTGTCATGGAGGCCAAAATATTACTAGTTGATTATGCAACTTCCATAACAGTCTCACTATGCAGCTCTTCACATTTCCAACACACAAAAAAACTCTAAAAATAGCTTCAAACAGTAACCCCATATCCTCCATCGCGGTGTTGTTGTTGCCTCTTCAGATAAAAAAAAAACATAATGAATTTTCCCTAATTCCTTTGAAAAGTCTATTGAAAACATTTTCACTTTTGATATTGTTAGAAGTCTGAGAGAACTTAATAATCACTTGAGTCTGACAAAATTATTAACAAAGTAAAATCATGGTTGTCGACACACATAATAGCTAATGTTACTGCCACTTAAAGTCAAGTCAACATCCTTTCAAACATGATGAGGTCAACAAATATCATGATAAGCACAATGTGCTTTGTAAAAAATGCTCAATAATAAAAAACCCAATGTATGAAGTAAGCCTGATGCATAGTATGCTTGGTGTAAAATAAAGTGAAGCCCAATACAAGTGACCACTGACAGCCATTTAAATGGCTTGTATTTTAAACACTAATAAAAAGGGTCGAAAAAACAATATTAAAATGTAGACCATGTAACTTGTGAAGAGCCTGAATATAACCATTGTCTCTTATTTATGAATGTCATCATATAAATCATCAAAGTGCAAATGTTAGAGAATTGTCTTTGAGAAGGATATCATGCACCGAACCTGTAGTTGCCATTAGTGTGTAAAAATAATGACACCAATACCATAAAACAACTGCATCTAACATATGACCATATGAATTAGAAACCTATAGATGCTTGCATGAGGTTTCCTAAAGACTGAAAGATGTTAGATCCAATATAAACCCACAACAAGATGAATGAAGAAATCACCAAGGAAAACCTTTACCAAGTGATACAAATGCCATGTAAATGATCAATAAAATATAACCCTACAATCAAGATGTCTTATAATCTGTACATGAATCCAACAAATCAGTACTATCAAAACTGAATATAAACCATCATCACAATGATGTCACTAAACATGATACTGAATGCCAAAACTAAATATGAACAAGAGTAAACCAAGACTAAATAAAGTATCGCAATGTTAATGCCAAAATGCCAGAATTGAACCAATGAATATTCCAAAATCAAAGTGCCATATTATTAGTTTTGAAATCAAGGAAAAATATGCACAAAGAGAAATTCAACAACAACTACTCTCTATTCGTAGGTATATAGAATATAAAAACAAACCCTGAAATTGAACTAAAATGAATTGGCATTCATAAAAAGTGTAAGTTGAAACCCTATTTATTGAATTATAGGTTATTGTGACAAACATTAAAATCACATAAAACATATTTACATTTTGAGGTAGAAAGAACATAAATGAAAACCCCAATGTAAACAACATCGTGTGAAACCCTGGATATTTACAAATTTGTGGAAAACATATTCATAACATACAACATATTGACATTTGTAGGCATAAAGAATTAGTAGCAATAGAATACATGTAGCTTCTTAGGGTGTGTTGGAGCCAAAAAATTCATGCAAATTTTGACAAAATTTAAGGCTCCCATAATGAAAAGGTTGATTTCAACACTTAGAAGTATGGTTGAAAAGTCCACTCTAGTGGCCCACTTTGAAAAATCACAAAGTGAAGCCAGTGTAATTTCACACAAAATCACCTTGCAGGCATATTTATCTACCATATGTGAGTGGGAACACCTGATTTTAGTTCCTACGACCTGATTTGAAAAAGTTTCAAAAGGCCAAGTTGAAGGGTTCTGGGAAGGTTTGTTGTTTACACAGTGTTAAAACTGCCAAAATGGTAAACTTTAGAGGGAAATATTAAGTAACTAAAAGAGTGTCATGAAAAGCCAATTGTTGTCTCAAATTCTTCCTACCTTAATGTGTTTTCATGCCAATTTTCAGGGCCCCAACATCTCATTTGGTATATTTTCAAATCCAAAACCAAATGAATTTTACCCAGTTTGAAGATTGCATTTCTAGAACAACTACAAAAAGGTCAACTTTGATGCTTGATATTTGGTGAAGAAAATAAAATGATGGAAAACCCTCTTGCACACATGTTCATTTGACCTAAATGAACTAGTACCCAGGGTGGCAACCTCTCAGAATCACATTTGATATTTTTACAAAATAGTAAGTTGGAGAGTTTCAATTGGGTGTGACAGGAGCAGTTTTCAGAATGGATTGAGTGAGCTACTTTGATTGCTAACAATTTTTAGTCCTAATAACTTCATGACCAACCCTTTGATGAGCATACTCTCCTATCACAACTCAACATGTTGGTGCATTTTCATGGCTCAGGGAGAAGTTTTGATCAATTTTTTGAGGTGATTTTGGAAGCTACTTGACATATTTTGATCATAGTGCAAGTTCTCAAATTTTGATGGATTAGGGGTGTGAATTTTATGCATTATCTCCCATCTCATAATGTTTACATTTTCAAAACTTTGGGACTTGTTACAAACTCAAGAAAGTCATGGAACCTACATGAACTTTTCCAAATACATATCTCCTTACCTATGTCATGTTAGAAATTTCTTGAGAAATTTGAACCTTCCAAGTTCTTAGTGTCACTATTATTCCCAACATTTGAAAAGCATTCCTCAATGTTAGAGATTATTTATTCAACCAAAACCATCTAAGCAATTTGGAATTAAGGGTATCTTTGGGAATGGTATGCTTTGAGAACTTAGGACTCATCAAGAACCTTCCAAAAACCTATACACTTGATAGGAGATCTGGCCAAGTTGAGAATTCATTTAAGCTTCACCTAGTTATCAAAATCTTAAAATCCCATGTCATATCCACTTGGGTTTTATCTCCACTATCAAAGATTCATACCATGTTGGGAATTTAAGGTTTCAAATTCATGCATTCCTTGATACATATAAAACACCTTTCTAAAACCCTTGTATTGTTCTCATTGGGATCACCCTCCAAAAGTTATTGGCATGAATGTGGTTGAGATGGATCTTCTTGACACGTATGTCCTAGGAACTAATGAAACATAGGCATTGTCTGAATTTTTTAAGTGGGAACTAATTTCTTTGGAGGCAACAAATGTGTATAGTGAACCTTTTATTGAAGAAGTTTTACAAAGTCTTGAATCAAACATGGTTTGTGTAGAAGATATGGATGAATGGATTATCATCTTCAATTTAAAATTGAGGCACAAAAGGGAGGATTTAAAATCGACAGAGTATAGAAACAATGAAATGGAGAGATAGTAAATCAATAATAAAGCTCTTAGTATACACATCTCCAATGACAAGAGGCCCATTTGATGTGGAATGCTTGGATACAAAAGAGATTGCAAATGAAAATATGAGGAGCCCATGTTACAGTCAAATGATAAGAAGGCATATCAAAGGAAAAAATAGATGGGATCCAAAGTTGTGGAGGTATTGATATTGGTGATCAAGAATGAGCTCATAGAGAGCTACAACTTCATATTCTACAAAGGGTCATCAATGATTTTTTTTCCCTTCCCCCCTTAAATAGAAAGAACTTTACAAGTTGAGATGTCTCCACTATTGAAACAGTATTGTAAATGGATTTTTGAGAAAAAATTTCATGATTTAAATAGAGGAATCCATTGGAATTAGATATCACTACCAAAAGTTATTGTGAATTGAAGAAATCTTGTTTGAGAGTGCTGATTATGGGTATAATGAAGATGATCATGAGATTTGAATAGATGATAATGAAAAGTTTGAAATCTAGTCTTGTCCAATGAACTATCAAAACTATCATTTCTTGTGCTCACACCCAACATGCTATGAGTTATGAGAAACTATTATGGAGGTGCTCGACTGAGGTAGATGGGACATGATGTTAGAACTATTTCGTGGGATAAAAAGGATAGACTTCTTTGTGGTATCACAATATTAGAATTGGAGAAAAAATTTCTTCTATGTATAGTAAGGACAACCCTAAATCACCTTCCAGTATATGTCAGTTTGAAGTTGGTGTATTTCCCAGGACAAGAATGTTTCAAGAAATGTTCAAAGGGATGAAGTCTAGAGTCTGTAAAATAAACAAACTAGTGAACACACTACTATTGTTTCCTTGATGAACATATGAAAACCCTAAAACTAATGAAGTAAAAATATTGTCAAAGAGACTCCCCCATATTAGAGTGAAAATTTCCAAAGTCTCTTCGACAGAAAGTAAGGGTGCATGCTTCATTGAAGAGAAACATTAATATCAGGGAGAGAAGAGTGTAGTTTTGTTCAACAGGGCAAGTCACGGCAAAAGATTAAGGGAAGATATAAATATTAGAATGGATTTTGTTGATACAATATGGGTAAACATAAAGAAGAGATTTAAATATGAAATTGCAGGAGAAATACAAAAGTGAAGATTTATTGAATAAGGTTGGAGACATAGAATATTTTCATTATAATGTAAAATACTTTCCCCGAAATATGAAATATTTTCACCAAGGGGGTTAGAAGTGGGTGATTTCTGCCAAAATAATATTTTATTAAATATGGTACGGGTAAAAGAGAAGTGAAAATATCTAGCCAACGAATGATAATAAATCAAAATTAAATTTCATGAGGAGGAAAATGCAAAGGGAGTTAAAAGGTTGGTAATTATTTTTACCTAAATTCTATATTTAAAGGGTGAAATAACGGATGTTAAGTTGCCAATGAGAGGAATAATGTGTTATTGGAAAAATTATTCAAATTATTCATAGGAATCGAAGGAGATTAAAATTAAATTATTTTAATCTATTGAAAATAATTAATTAAATGGAAAGTTGCACCGAATGTTGTGAAGGGTCATAACCCTAAAAAATACAACGTATATATGTAAGATGAAATCATATCATTAGTAATTAGAATAGGAATTAAGTAGTACGTTAGGAAATCATCAGTAGTTGGATAGGTTGATCAATTGCCTCAATAGAACATTATGTTGTGTATTGCAAAATCTTTTGAAATTATATAATGGAGAAGAACACATAAATTGGTGGTCCAACACTGGTGTCAATTGTTTGTTGTTAATGTCTGATTATTTGTTTGTCTCCATATTGGTGCTTTCATATTATTTAAATTGGAGTGACAGAACTCAATTTATCAAAACACATTGTTGTTCTTGTGTGGTTTCATTAATTGGTTTCTCTCAGAGAATTAAATATCCTTTTAATAGATCACATTAATATGGGAGTATCACTTGGATCAATAAAAGAAGAGCCCTATAATCGATAAAATTATCATACTATCTCCAACTTAATTCTATCTTGTTATTCAAATCTACATTTGATTTTTCAGGGCACACTTGTTGCTTTTGTATGATTCAATTAACTAGTTCCTTCAAAAGGATTAAAATTTCCTATTAATTAATCATAGTAACCTAGTAAAAATAATTCAAATCAATAAAGGAGAGTCTGATAGTTACATTCTTGCACATTTATACAAGGTATAAACAATCACAAGTGCCAAGAAATTTGAATTGTAGCCAACAAGTAAGTCACATATCATTCACCTCTTGAATCCAATAGCCCAACAGGAATAGGCACTGCCATACCCATTCCATTTTATAATTTTATAAAATCATATCCATACATTCACATTTCAAATTTTAGTAGGAGTAGTTAGTAAGCCTTCAACTATTCCACTTTATGCCACTGTGGATGGATCTATAAATTCAACTAAGTCATACAACTCTTAATCTACTTCAGCTATCAAGGTCTACCTGCCTAGGTTTAACAGAGCTTGAAGTGTAAGGAGTCATCAACCATATAGGTTACTTCATTCATTAGTTAATTTTTTTTGCTAATTTGATCATAGAGCCTAGCATCCTCTTAGGATTTACAACCTACATTTTTGAACCTAACAAGGTGTTGCTATTACTGTTTGTGGACTTTCTTCATGTTTCTCCAAGAAATTGTATAACTAAAAAATTAAAGTGGGATGTGCTAAATGGAAATTGGAAGAGATTGAGTAATGCATTATTGAATTTGAAAATATCCTTATATGTTCAATGTTGGTTTGGTATGGAGTCTTTAATTCCTATCCTTTTTTTTCAAATTTGAAATCTTGATCTGATGCCTTCAATTGCAGAATTTGTATGTATTAATGGCATGCGATCCTTGTTTGCTTGATAGGTGATTTTGGTGGCTTTAACACCATTATTTTGGTGCTTGTGGGTGGAAAAATAGGAGAAGGAACCAATATTAGTGAGAATGGATTTGATCGATGGGACACATATGAATGATTTTCATATGAGTTTTGTGTGTTGTGTGGGTGGGCAAGTGGGATGGGGGTTCAGTTGGATTGGGTTTGTTGATGGGACAGTCTCAGCTCTTAGTTGTTCTCGTGGCATCAAATCTATCAAAATATTGGTTGGGATGTAATGCAAGTGGTGATATTAAAGGGGAGTGTGGGTTATACTAATTGTTTATTTTAGTTGCATGTTTTAATGCTACATGCCATATGAAATCAATAGAGAACGTAAGATGGTGCTGTAATTTTTTTTTTGAATATTCTCTATCATGTAATAATGTGAATATTATTTTGTGTATGGGACAAATATTCACCGATTATAATACAATTTTGAGGGTACAGTGATACCAGTACCCTTGTTCACTTTTTGGGTGGAAACTGCTTTACAATTGCATATTAAGGCACTCTAGTGTGGGGCCCATATGGGACTATTTTCATCCCCAATATAGGCTCTCACCCTACTTTGGTATCTTCTCCCCTATCAACATCAAGATTGATGAGGATATTTTTTTGTAATTTATTTTTGTATAATTTTTTTATTTAATTTTTATTGGCCTTAATTGTTGTTTTTAAAAATCAACGTGTATAGACAACATAATTGGACCTAAACTAAAAAAATTTTGAATATCTTTTTCATTGTGTAGAGAATTATCTGAAGATTGATGCCATATAATTTTTCTTACAAGAAAATTAACCAAAAAAAATGATATTTCAAGTTTATGGACTAGTTTGCTTAGAAATTAATTAAAAAATAACAAATATAATCCAATATTAACAAAAATTATATATTTGGAAACTATACATCATGTTTTAGAATGAATTTTAATTTCATAGATTGATTTAGAAAAAATGTCCATCAACCATATTGCCAAAGTTGGACATTTCTCTTTAACGTGCCTTAGTTTTTTAGTTGTAGGTCAAAGGCTAAGGGTCTAGTTTTCAAGCCTTTCTCAAGCCTAAAATCGAGGTAGCATGTGGGTTGGGGATTCAAAATTTTTAAAATGTGTGTGCATTACAAAATGCATAAGCGTTATTTAAACAAAACACGTACACATTATATAGTGTGTACACATTACCTATTTACCTTTTGGTAAAAGGTAATGTGTACACATTATATAATGCATATGTGTTTTATAACATGTACGCGTTTCTTATTTAACCATTTTTCCTAATTTGGAAAAAATTGATAGAGCACGAACGTTTTTGTACAATATTCTTTTTTTGTACTATGGTCTGAAAGAGCCATTCTTTTGTATTTTTTATTTCAATGTTGTATTGTGCAATCTCTTAACAAGGCATATTTTATTCAAATTTTTGGAAGAGAAAAGTGCAGGTTGAATTTCTTGAAGTGGAATCAAGTGCAAGAACATTTTACAAGAAGATTTGGAAAAAGAGAAATTTTGGATGTATTCATGATGTTTTTGTACTTAAAAGTTTATAGAAGAAAGGATCTTCATACTATATAATTTTATTTGAATATTTGAAGGAGGTAGCAATTGGAAAATAAGTTAAGAATGATTTTTTTGTTATCAAAGAGGGTTTGGTAATCATGGGATCAAAGAAAATGCAAAAAAAAAATGTAGAAAGTATTGATGACACCTAAAGAAATTGAAGCAAATAGAGAAATGGAGGCAAAAGGACAAAGGGATAGAAGAGAAAAGATTCACCCAATGAAAAATTTGGAAGCATCTAGTTCCATGAATGTTGAAGAAGAAACCATGAAGGGTGAGATGAATGTAGATGATGCAAATGTGGAGACAGTGAATATGGAAGACAATGCAATTATGGAGACAAACCCAACTATGACTTCAACTTCAACTTTGAATGATATGGAAATAGCACCTTTGCTAACAACTTTAGGTATGTCTTCAAATCCAACCCCCAATGATATGGAAAAGTCACCTATTAAAACAATTTATCTAGGTATCTCTTCAAACCCAAGTCTTGATAATATTGATCTTAGTTATTTAGATGAAGTTGGATACACCATTGATGGTATCAATAATTCTAGTTTTGAAACATTGCAAAAACAAAATAATGATGAAATATCTCATATGAATGCAAATGAGAATGAAATCCATCATATTGATGAAAATGAGAATGAAGTCCATTTTATGTTTGAAAATGAAAATGAAACCCCTTGCATGAATGAAAATGAAACCCCTTGTATGAATGAAAATGAAAATATTTTTCGTACAATTGAAAGAGATGTGCTAGATAACCTTCCTAGTAAAGTTTCTTGGAAACAAATGAGAACTCATGGAAATAGAATATATAAAATAATTTTTTATAGAAAGAAATTAAGATTTCAATGTCAACTCATGATACAATTGATGAAAATATGGAAAATAAGAAAAGTGATGAAAAAATTAGAAATTTTTGTAAAACCAAAAAAGAAAGATGATTCAGTAGAACGTGTCATACCTAGTGTTGCCAATGCTATTGATTCTATAAGAAGGAAAAGTTGATCTAAAGATAAGAATGCAGCTCATCATGCATTAAAAACTGTTCTAGTTAATAAATCAACTTCAAATAAAAGAATGTTAAGTAAAATTAGTAAATAGATAAAAGTAAATCCTAAAAATTTGATAATAGCTGCTAAAATAAGAGAAAATATTGAAAAATATCCAATTAATCAATGTTGTGGTTTTAGTGGTAGGCTCCCAAGGTTAGACATGAAATTAACTAATGAAATCAAATCCTTAATCAATAAATATTGGCATGATAATACAAGAGTATCACCTAATATTAGAGATGTTTTAAAATTAAGGGTGGGATCCAAAATTTGTGGCCCTCATCCAAAGCATCTCTTAGATATGACTCAAACTGAATTATATATATATTTTTTAGATGATTCAATCTTACCATTTAATATTAGCATAAGTCAAGGATCATTCAAAAAATGTAAACCTTGGTATGTTAGAATTAATAAACATCGAATCTCTTGTTGTTATAATAATCATGTACAATTTTGTTATTATTATGATATTTTTCAATATATACGTTTTACTTTGTATGCTAACCAAATTATGTAGGACATTTGAGGTACATTAATATGCCACGTAAAATAATCAAAGATTTTATAGAAAGTTTGTTTTGTGAACCCTCTAATGGAAACTTATTTTATTTAAAAGCATGTATTTTTCGACAATCTGATAGATATAACTTTAATTGTTAAGAGAATGTATGCATGAAAGTAGTTTACATGAATTTGGAAAACAATTAGTGGATGTTAAAAAATTTAAAAACATTGAGTATTTTTCAAAAGATGGAAATTTTGGAAAACATTGGGAGTTAATTGTGGAAAACTGTAGTGTGCATGCATTTATTAAAGAATTTAAAGATAAGATTGTACCTAAATATGTTAAACACTCTCAATATGCTCATTGGCTTGATAATCAATTTCGTACATGTAAAAACGCATTCCCAATTAGAACTATATTGTCAGTTGTTGATTTTGTTGAAAATTATACTCTTGCTCCACAAAAAGAAATTCAATCACAATATTATAATTCAGTGCAAGTAGCCATATTTTTTCATATTATATATAGACATACAAATGATAGTAGAGAAGAAAATATAATTTTTTTGAGAGAGTACCATTTTTATGTAAGTGATAATCGATTACTTTCATCTAAGTTTGTTCAATATTCTTTTGATATATTTTATAAAAATTTAAAATAGAGAGGAATTCAAATGAGAGAACATCTCATATGGTCGGATAATTGCATGGTTCAATTCAAGAATGCTAGAATGTTTTATTGGTTATGTAGAGTTCATAAGGAAAAAAATATCCAACACGTGTGGAGTGTTTTTGAAGCTGGACATGGTAAAGAAAAACATGATGGAGTAGGTGCATATGTGAAAAGAGCTCTTGCTAGAGAGCAACTAAAATTTGAGGATGTAGCGAAATTCAGAGATGCACGTGCAATTGTAGATTGGTGCAATACCAAAGTATCTACAAGAACAAATGAGAGCTCAATAATTCAACGCTTCTTTTGGTTAGTTGAAGAAAATGATATTCTTACTCGATAAGATTTTGAAACAATTAATGGATCTGCAAAATGGCATTTGTTTAAGATTTTGAATGCGAACACATGGACAATATGGACAAGGGAGCTTGCATTTTTTTTTTTCAGTTTTGTATTGAAAGTGATTCGGAGGCATGTGAAAATATAGAATGGGTCTAAAATGGAAAAGAATATCCTTAACACCTACATCGACACATGTTCAACATGGAATGACAATTGAAGATAATCACGTGTTCACATTAGATGATTATGATCGTGTTTTAGACCTTGTACAAGAAGGTACATTAAATTGAATTGATTTTTATATGTATGCATGTTTATATGTGAATTAAATATATTTCACTCTTTATTGAATTTTTATTTTTTTCTATAGGACATGTGTATGTTTTTGTTGCACTTGAGGGGAATGAAGAGGAGACAGAGTATTGGTTGGCTAGGTATGTTGAGAGGAAATATAAGTTGGTACATCCTAGTGTGGATGATGACAACTTTGAGTATCCAAGTAGTTTTGTGGTTGTTGTTGGCACCTGGCTTTGAAAATATCTGATAAGAAAGAATGGATTTCTTGCATTTGAATATTATGAAAGACACAAGAAGATTATACAATACTCGGATGTGATTTTGGAAACCAATATAAAACTAGTTAGATATCCAGGGAGGCCTACTAATAAAGTGTTATGGAAACTTAAAATGGATTATCATGATACAATCATAGATTCATTACAAAAAAGAGAGGATGCATATGGTACAATGGAGTAAATAAATATAGGTAAGTATATAGTTGTATATATATTTAATTGGTAGTCTATATATAGTTAAAAATTTATCACATATACATGTCTATATATATTTGTCTTTAGTCATTTCCTAATTATAGTTTTAGATAATTTTTTATTTTGGGTCTCCAAAAACTACATGCACTATAAAAAAGAGAAGGCATGCATATATATAACAATGGAATTCAAATATAGAGACAGGTAACTATATATAGTTCTAGATACATTTAATTGATAATATAAATATAAAACTAAATAATGCATTGTCATTTTATAAAAAAATTATAGCTGATTTCATATCCCCTTAACCCATTCTCTTAGGACCCCTTAATAAATCCTCTTATCTATCCTTAATCCATCCTCTTGCATCCCCTTAAGTAACTCTCTTAATTCCCCTTAAGCTATCCTTTTAAGACCCCTTAAGCCATATCCTCTTATCTACCCTTAATCCATCATCTTGCATCTACTCAATTCACTCTCTTAACTCCCCTTAAGTCATCCTCTTAGTACCCCTTAAGTCATATCCTTGTATATCTACCATTAATCCATCCTCTTGCATCCCCTTAAGTCTCTTTATTAATTCCTCTTAATCCATCCTCTTAGGACCCCTTAAGCCATATCCCCTTATCTACCCTTAATCCATCATCTTGCATCCCCTCAAGTCACTCTCTTAACTTTCCTTAAGTCATCCTCTTAGTACCCCGTAATCCAAATCCTCGTATATCTACACTTAATCCATCATCTTGCGTCTCCTTAAGTCACTCTCTCAACTCCCCTTAAGCCATCCACTTAGGACCCCTTAAGCCATATCCTCGTATCTACCCTTAATCTAGCCTCTTGCATCCCATTAATTCACTCTCTTAACTCCCCTTAAGCCATCCTCTTAGGACCCATTAAGCCATATCCGCATATCTACCCTTAATCCATCCTCTTACATCCCCTTAATTCACTCTCTTAACTACCTTTAAACCATCCTCTTGGGAACCCTTAAACCATATCCTCTTATATATCCTTAATCCATCATTTTTCATCCCTTTAAGTCACTCTCTTAAATCCCCTTTATCCATCCTATTAGGACCCCTTAATTCATATTCTATAATCTAGCCTTAATCCATCCTCTTATATCCCTTAGGCTTTATGTCCTAGGGTTAAGAGTTTGGGATTCATCTCCTAGGATTTAGGTCCTAGGGTTAAGGGTTTAGGATTTAGGGTTCATGAGATTTTTAGAATAATATATATATATAGGTTAATGGTTTAAGGTTCATCTCCTAGGCTCTAGTTCCTAGGGTTAAGGGTTTAGGATTTCTAGGGTTCATGAGATGCTTAGAATAACAAATATATATGGGTTAATGGTTTTGGGTTCATCTCCTAGGATTTAGGTCCTAGGGTTAACAGCTTAGGATATTCATATACTAGGGTTCATGAGATGCTTAGAATAACAAATCTATATGGGTTAAGGATTTAGGGTTCATCTCCTAGGCTTTAGGTCCTATGGTTTAGTGTATAGGATTTCTAGGGTTCATGATATGATTAAAATAACAAATCTATATGGGTGAAGGATTTATGGTTCATATCCTAGGATTTAGGTCCTAGGGTTAATGGTTTAGGATTTCTAAGGTTCATGATATGCTTAGAATAATAAATATATATGGGTTAAGAGTTTAGGATTCATTTCCTAGGCTTTAGGTCCTATGGTTAAAGGTTTAGGCTTTCTAGGGTTCATGAGATGACTAGAATAACAAATATATATGGGTTAATGGTTTAGGATTCATCTCCTCGGCTTTAAGTCCTATGGTTAAGGTTCAGGATTTTGAGGGTTCATGAGATGCTTAGAATAACAAATCTATATGGGTTAAGGGTTTAGGGTTCAACTCTAAGGCTTTAATTCCTATGGTTTAGGGTTTATGGTTTATAGGATTCATGAGATGCTTATAATGTTAGAATAAAAAATCTAATATGGGTTAAGGGTTTAGGATATCTAGGGTTCATGAGATGCTTAGAATAACAAATCTATATGGGTCAATGGTTTAGGGTTCATCTTGTAGACTTTAGGTCCTATGGTTTAGGGTTTAGGGTTTATAAGGTTCATGAGATGATTATAATAACAAATCTATATGGATTAAGGGTTTAGGGTTCATCTCCTAGGCTTTATGTGGGTTAAGGGTTTAGGATTTATAGGGTTCATGAGATTCTTAGAATAACAAATCCATATGGGTTAAGGGTTTAGGATTTCTATGGTTCATGAGATACTTAGAATAAATATATATATATATTAAGGGTTAAGGGTTCATATCCTAAGATTTAGGTCCTAGGGTTAAGGTTTAAGGATTTATAGGTTTCACAAGATGTTTAGAATAACAAATCTATTATGGGTTAAGGGTATAGGGTTCATATGCTAGGCTTTAGGTCCAAGGGTTAAGGGTTTAGGATTTCAAGGGTTCATGATATGATTAGAATAACAAATCTATATGGGTGAAGGGTTTAGGGTTCATATCCTAGGCTTTAGGTCCTAAGTTTAATGGATTGGGATTTCTAAGGTTCATGATATGCTTAGAATAACAAATATAAATTGGTTAAGAGTTTAGGATTCATCTCCTAGGCTTCAGGTCCTATGCTTTAAGGTTTATAGTTTATAGGGTTCATGAGATGCTTATAACCTTAAAATAACAAATCTAATATGGGTTAAGGGCTTAGGTCCTATGGTTTAGGTTTTGGGGTTTCTAGGGTTCATGAGATTCTTATAATAACAAATCTATATGGGTTAATGGTTTAGGGTCCATCTCCTAGGATTTAAGTCCTATGGTTAAGGGTTCAAGAATTTTAGGGTTCATGAGATGCTTAGAATAACAAATCTATATGGGTTGAGGGTTTAGGATTCATCCCCTAGGCTTTAGGTCCTAGGGTTAAGGGTTTAGTATTTTTAGGGTTCATGAGATGATTAGAATAAAAAAATATATATGGGTTAAGGGTTAAGGGTTTATGGTTCATCTCCTAGGATTTAGGTCCTAGGGTTAAGGGTTTAGGATCTTCATATCCTAGGGTTCATTAGATGCTTAAAATAACAAATTTATATGGGTTAAGGGTTTAGTGTTCATCTCCTAGGATTTAGGTCATAGGGTTAACAATTTAATATCTTCGTATCCTATGGTTCATCAAATGCTTAGAATAAAAAATCTATATGGGTTAAGGATTTAGGTCCTAGGGTTAACAGTTTAGGATCTTCATATCCTTGGGTTCACGAGATTCTTAGAATAACAAATATATATGGGTTAAAGGTTTAGGGTTCATCTCCTAGCCTTTAGGTCCTAGGGTTCATGAGATGCTTAGAATAACAAATCTATGTGGGTTAAGGATTTAGGGTTCATCTCCTAGGCTTTAGGTCCTAGGGTTAATAGTTTAGGATCTTCATATCCTAGGGTTCATGAGATGTTTAGAATAGAAAATCTATATGGGTTAAGCATTTAGGATTCATCTCCTAGGATTGAGGTCCTAGGGTTAAGGATTTAGGATTCATATTTTAGGGAACTTCATGAGATGCTTAGAATAACAAATCTATATATGGGTTAAGGGTTTAGGGTTCATATCCTAGGCTTTAGGTCCTAGTGTTAAGGGTTTAGGATCTTCATATCCTAGGGTTGATTAGATTCTTAAAATAACAAATCTATATGGGTTAAGGGTTTAGGGTTCATCTCATAGGCTTTAGGTCCTAGGGTTAACAGTTTAGAATTCATATCCTAGGGTTCATGAGATGCTTAGAATAACAAAACTATATGGGTAAAAGGTTTAGGGTTAATATCTTAACTCCCCTTAAGTCATCATCTTAAAGGACCCTTATTTCACAGCCTTTAACATATTCCGTTAATCCACCCTCTTGCATCCATTAATTCACTCTCTTAATTCCCCTTAAGCCATCCTCTTAGGATTCATTAAGCCATATCCTAGGGTTCAAGAAATGCATCCCCTTGATCCACCCTCTTGCATGCCTTTAAGTCATTCTCTTAACTCCCCTTAATCCACCCTCATGCATCCCTTTAAGTCATTCTCTTAACTCTCCTTAAGGAATTCTCTTAGGACCCTTGAAGCTATATCCTCTTAGGTCCCCTTAATCCATCCTATGGTAAAAATCACTTGAATTTGTAAGGAATTTATAAGATCCAATTTTCTAACTTTTAGTATGTATTGTTCTTTTCTCGCGTGAATTATTTAGTTAAATGACAAAAAATATAGTTACTTTACTTACATTAATTATTTTTGCAAGTTCTCATCAAGTCAGTCTACCATGTGATTGTCACTGTAAAAAAAAATTATCATATAGATTATGTAAATATCAATTTGTGGTCTTGAGCTAAAAGTTGCTAAGATTTAATTGTATTTACATGCACATATGTTTCATCATGTTATATAGTTGTATTAAACATCATTGTACATTATATATGTTTGTTTGATGTATGAACTTCAATGAACTTATTATTCACTCTTAAATATATTTTTCCAATTTTATCTTATACAAATCGTGTCTTATATTTACCATATACAAGGAGATAGGTTTTTGTTTAGTGATTCAAATATTTGCTAGAATTGGAAAATAGTTAAAATTACCTACCCTTACTTTATTATGAATATGATCTAAACTATTTAAGGGATGTTTTAATTTGTCACCTAACCATGTGATAAATTATAAAAAATTGAATGATAATCATTTTAAAACATGTCTAAAATTAATTCAACAATGTCATGTATTTATATATATGAAATTTGATTCTAGATAATAATTTATATAGTGCATATTACTTGAAAATTTGATAAAATATATAAATATGTATGAGTTCATATAATCATCAAAATGAACATAACACGATCGTAATTGAGTGCATATAACCATCATATTAAAAGTTAGTTGATATAAATAAAATAAAAACATGATCATATTAATCGATATAATGTATGTGAAATGGTCCATTAAATAACATGTGCAAAATGTATATGTCAAGTCCAACACATATATAAATAAAACTAGATCTATAGTCCATAAAATATGTTAGAAACCAAGATCTGAAATGTAAACTAGAAAAGTCTTCCACAGAAGAGAAAAACAGAAAAAGCAAGAGCTTTGGAAAAGATGTGCAGATACCATGTTAGAAACCAAGATCTGAAATGCAAACCAGAAAAGCCTTCCATAGAAGAGAAAATCAGAAAAAGAAAGAGCTTTGCAAAAGATGTGCAAATATATATTATTTAGGAATTCTTAATTACATGAGATGATTTGCTTGATAAAAGTAAAGATGCATAACCCTAATCTTATCTTGAGCAACAAGATAGCTCAACAAGATAACTATGAAAATAATTAACCTAGGAATTAAATATTACCCAAGTAAAGTTATGCAAGTGTAATTAAATATTAATTACACTAACAAAATAAAATCATCTAACTATCAAGGAGATCAGTCAAATCAATTCTCCTCTTTGCTCCACGTGGACTAGATGTACCCATATCATAATGTAGAAGAGTACAAGAAACATGAAATTAGATAAACTTATTTAGAAATTTTGATTTAATTAAAATATAAACTTGAAAATATAAACTTGATAAAAATAAATTTAATTAAATATCTAGTAAATATAGTAAAAATGACTTTTATTATGCATAAATTACCATCTAATCATGTGAATCCACTAGCACATTTTCTTCAATGCGTAGTATAACTATCAATTGAGGAGGTCCAAATGCTTGATCTACTAATTCTTCCATATTCAAATAAAGAAAATAATAGGTTAAAACCTTGAATATATATATTTAAAAGACCTAAAAATTGTATGATATTTAGTTAAGTTTATGACCTCAAATGATGTGACCTCATGATCATGCCCCTGAGATTTCCCATGCATAAAATCCAAGGATGACTCAAGTGTGCTTGTCATGGGTATCACATGAACTCCATGCATATAGATACAATAATTTATAGATTATTCACATGTGTACAAATTCAAATTAAATTAGATATGATGTGTAATTATTTTAAACTTAACAAACTTTTGAAAGCACACACCTGAGATGGGCCATGCATATTAGCTGATGATGACTCAGGAGAACTCACCACAACTTGTTGTTTGTTAGTAATAGGTATCACATGACCTCCCTACATCTAGATACAATATATCATTTTACACGTGTAAAAATTCAAATTAAATTAGATATATCCATATAAATTAAAATATATATTGGTTTACCTGACCAAAAGGTGTGCCCAATTTTATAGTACTCAAAAAATAGACACGATCATATTGAGATTTAGGCATCATCTAAACATGCATCTACACTGAACACTTATTGAATTAACATTATATATAATTTAATTTAATTTAATGTTATTATTGATTAGTTGATAAATAGATGCTTTATGGTTTAAGACATAGAACATCACTTTTCTCCAACTAACATTCAAGGATGCCCTAGAGATCTCAACCCAATGAAGAATGAAGGGTATCTAACAATAGGGTATCTTAGGATATGTTTAGAGATTAATTAAGGTTGAATGAGGGGCTCACCACCAAGTAAGAACTTGGAAAACTAATGAAATGCAAAACCCTAATATGATGCAAACTTGATTTAAATGAACTCAAAATGCAACAAGAATAGAAGACAAGGATATAGAGGAGAATGTGTGCACCTAGAAACTTGAAGATGACTGGAAACAATTTTGAAAATTTGAAAAACCTAAATTTTTGACCTATTGGGACTCATTCACCATTCTAGGCAAATCAATCCTAGTTCTGGATTTCTGCACGAGAGCAGGTTTCGGGAAAATGGGTATCCAAATCTCCAAAGATCTCTAAAAATCACCTACAGTGGGACTCATTCACCACTTGTGGCAAATGATTTTAGTATGGCTTTTCTTTAAATTCAAAGTTTTGATCTGCACCTCTCAATATGTTATTTTTGCTTCTCTAGGTTCTCAGATCCAAAACTTTGATTTTGGGGTTGCAGATGATCTTTTAGTGAATATTTTGACCTTGAAAATAGGGAGACAACTCCAACAAGCTTACAACCTAATCTTTAATGATCTTCAAGTCTTCAAAGAACCTAGATATGTAAATACACAAAGAGAGAGAAAAATAGTTGATTGTTAGGGAATAGGGGTATGCCTTGGTCAAACCCCTTTTAGGTAATTAAACCAAATGATGAAATAAGATAATGAAGCATGAACATGAATTAATGCAATTAGAACCTTGCCATGATGATGGATCTTGAATTGCTGCAATAACTGATGAATATTTCTTCCCTTGAATGCCTTAGAAATGGTCTTGAAAGCTATCTTAATGACCTTGTGAAGACTTGGAATGCTTAACTCTTGCTTGATTGACTTGATAACATGAATTCTTGATGAAATAATGATTTGAAATCTTTTTTATATAGGAAAGGCACTCAAATGACCATTAATTTGATCCCCAAGGCCGACATAGGAGAAATTTGAACTTAAAACCCACTTTTTCCCGCTTAAACCTCAAAAATAGCTCAAATGGGACTCATTCACCATCCTAGGTGAATGAGTCCCACCTAGATGGGAATCATTTCCCAAAGTGAAGAATGGGTCCCATAGGTGCTATTTTGCCAGCTAGGATGTTCGAGAGTGAAGAAATTAAGCTTACATGTTGATATTGTCCTATTTTTGATCAAAAATTTCCTTGGGATGCACAATATGGGGTCATAGGGGCCTAATAATGATGATATAAATGTCATAAATGGAAGAGGGCCCAAAATTCAATGTGAAAGTGTAAATAAATACTCTTTACAACACTAAATTAAGGAAAAATTAGGTCTATTTAGCTTAGAAGGGCCCTAAATCCCATTTGAATGTGTAAAACACATTACAACACTAGATTAGGTCCACCTTAGTTTAAATTTCTCCCAAATTTAATTTGAATATGTAAATAAATATATTTTACAACACTACATTAGGACAGAGTTAGGTTAATTTAGCTTAAAAAGGGCCCAAGACCTAATTTGGATGTGTAAAACACCTCACAACACTAGATCAAGGCGACATTAAGTCCAACTTATAATTAATTAGTCTCATATCAAGTGTGAAAATGCAAAGGGATACATTTTTCTGCTCTACATTTAGCCCCCACTTTAGTGAGTGGATGAACTTGCTTCAAACTCACACTAAAGTAGACATTCAAAAGGATTCCAAGCATACCAATGCAAATGAAAAAGGATGAAAAAAGATAAAAGGAGGTGGTCAAGCCCCCAAGATCCAAGATCCTATGTCAAACTAATGAAAGGACACATATAAGGTGTATAATATGCAACAAAACAAGATACATGATCATACAATGTCAAAGATATAAAGAAGAAAGAAAAGAATAAGATAGGTGCATTTATTAAAATGTGCTCACTCTGGGTCCATGGAACTTCAGGTCATCTATTGGGTGAGTTTTCCCAAAGAAGTGGTTTAGTGAGAAAGTCATGATAATGTGTCGGCCTCCCACCGTATAATGAGAAAGTCATGCCAGTGTGTCATCTTCCCATCATACTAACCATACCAAATTTTATCCTCTTGATAACTTTGATAAGGAACCACAATGTAATGCTTTTTGTAAATTCTTTTGAATATCATGTGAAAATTTTGTTAAAGGGGATTTTGATTTGTTCATGTAATAGTCTTCTTCTTAGGGAACATTGTGCCTAATGTCTCCAAGCGAGGACAAGTAAAAAGAGTCAGATCGTCGCCTATGGGATGCCTCGTTCATATCATGCCATATCAATAGATCTTACACTCTTGGAAGGCATCAAACCCAGTGACACCACCAAGAAGAGGACACATCACAAAAAAGAGAAAAATCACACGATGAATTTTTTCCAAAAGATGCCATCTATGTATTTCCCCACTTTAAAGCAATTGCTACACCATCACTATGAGAAATTGCTTTAAAGTAGCCAATGATAAATGCTAACATGAAAGAAGACATGATAGCCAACTTAGAAATCCCTATGCCAAGTCATATGTGTTGATGGTTTTTTTTGCACAACTCAGACAAAATATGGAATCGTATCTCTCTTGAAAGGTAAATCTCTATCAGCAAGCCTCAAGAGATAACCCCAAGGTCTCTAATGTTAGGTCTTGACAATGCATAAACAACTTAGAGAAAAAAGTGAAAATACTGGTAATCACAAAGGGACCTTACAAAACAATACTGGAACTTCAAACTTATCAGATCTTGTAATATGGTAATACTTTTAACCCTAAAACTAACACAAATTTTAAAGAAATAGCAAAAAGATAAGGGTTTAGAGAGATTTTTTGAAAAGTAAACTATACCTAAGACCAACAATGCAAATGATTGAACACTCAAAGTGGACCAATCCTTCAAAACCAATTCCTACTAAACCTAGAATAAACCTGCAATCTCACATAAACAGTGCAATCTTCTGAGGAATTCAAGATTTTCAAATTACGAAGCATTCACCCAACTCAACCCTATTTTGCAATTGAAATGAATAAATACCCACAATCAAACTTAGTACCCAAATTTAAGGCCTAGGCTAACTTTATGCAACAACTTACAATCAACAACCTACTATAATTATGGGCCGAGGATTGCTCAAACACTTCAAATATCAAACCATAAACACCACTACATCACATCTAAATCTAAAATTTAAAATGTAACTAATAATCTCAAAGCAATCTTTAAGAGATTGAATAAAAAGAACCATGCAAGATAAAACAACACAAGAAAGAGCACCAAAGAACAATGTCTTTACTTATATTGAATCACACAAGGTTGCAACATTTCAAGTATTCACAGTATTACAACACTTCTCATAGAAAATGCTAACTCCTGGCTCAATTCTAGCTCTTGTAATTATGCCTTAACTGATTCTAACCCTCTGAAATGAGGCATAATCCTCAATTTATAGAAAATTACCACAGTAGGTCAGCCCAAATTAGGGTTTACATCAAAATGTCAACCAAGTTAGTTTAGCCTAGTAAGTTTTTAACAAAATAAAATTTCCATTTAATGTTTGCAACTTCATCTAGGTTGACCTATACCTTTCCACAATATCTCTCTTTGCTGGCACAAAAATTAAGGTTGTCCAATTGGCTAGCTGGAGGTCACATGTCTAACATAAAAATCTATGTGCCTGCAAGCTAGCGATTTTCTTTGTCATTGTTAACTTCTAATTTATTAGATAATTCTTTAAATTTTTCCAATATCTCCTTCATATCCTCTAGATTTAGAACTAGAGTGAATTTAATTCTTGTCTTATGATTTTCAAAATCCTCCAAATATTGAGACATTACCCTGCTCCATTCAATTTGTAGCTCATAATATTTATCCAATTTTGAAATATAGATTACAACATCTTCTAGATTTTCTTTTGTAATTGAGGTACCATAAGGAGCATAAATTTCATGTCACCACCCCTGCAACCTACCTATATTCATGTTTTTTTGGCCAAACTTTCTCCTTCCAGTCACTATCTCCATGAAGCTAATGCAACCATCATATATTTCATTTACCTTCCCCTATATTTTTGTTATTTTCTTTAGAACCTTGGAAAGGAGCTCCTTTCTATAATTTCAGACCTCAATCCATTCCTTTACCTTTTCTATTTCATCATGGGAAAGGATTTCCAACTTGGACAATTCATTCTTTAGCACCCATAGAATTTCATTGTTAGTGGTTTCGTTAATTTTGTTTCAATATATAACAACCTACGAGATATGTTCCAGACAATCAGAAGCATTGGTGTATATCTTTAGAATCTACTCAATTGCTTCATCTCCTTTGCTACTAAGATCCTAGAGCTAGCTCTGAGTACAATGCACAAACAAATTTAACCTTTGGATTTTTGTAACTTCCTCCTTAGGCAACAATCCATCTGGCACAACCCCTTCACTTCCCATTGTTTATAGAGGCTTCATCAAATGTTGTACATATTTATAAACATCATTCAATTTCTTTTGTAACTTTTCCTTCTCCTTTGTCTCTTTATCCAATCTCCTCAAAATTGCCTGAGAATATTCCTAGAACTCTTCCTTTTCTTGTTCCTTTGTAGCAGGCCCTAAGTTGATTGTTTTCACCTTGTAATCTAATGGCCTAACTTCATCTTTGAACTTATCTACTGCAAGAACAACCACATGTATAACCCTATTATTAAATTCATCCCTAGACATCGTAGAGATTATCTTGGCCCTTTTCCTTTGCTTGGGTTGTCCCCATTGTTCAAATAAGTTGTCCCAGCTTGGGGTCTCCTATTGTACAATAATTGTCTTCTTACTAAGCCTCTTTTCTAACCATTCTGGAGTTGCAGATGGTTTAGTTTCCATGTTCTTGTTGGAACTATCAACCACATTTAGTTCAACATCTCGCTCTAACTCTGGTTGATTTTCTTCTTCATCAATTGTTACCTCTTTTGGAGACTTTGATGCCTTTCCTTAAATGACTTCAAATCCTATGTTCTTACTTTCTACTCTCGAGGTGAATTTTCTCATCTCTTGTACAACATTTTTCCATTCTCCACTATCAAGAGTGGATATCTCACCATCTTCTTCATTCAGTTGTTTAGGATTTTTAGAAATGTTGCCCTCTTCATGAATTTCCTCCTTAGAAACTTGTACATTTTGGTGTGGAGAAGGAATGGGAGAATTATTTCCTAGAGCTTCTCTCCCTTCTGCATCATCAGTAGGTGCCTCTTCAAAAACTTGCACCTCCTCTTATGCACTTCTCACTTCCTCTACTAGAGCAACCTTTTGCTTGGGAGAATTCCTCCTAACATATACTTGGGGATTTTCCACTAAACTCTCCAAATCCACAAATTTCGTTGTAGAAGGAGCATCTATGGAATGTTCACTTTTCTTTGCTTTTGCATCCTTCTACCTCTTTGTGATTATCCTTCTTTTCCTCACTGGTTGTGAGGTTTCACCTTCTTGAGCATTAGTACCAACTTAAGGAGCTCTCTTATTCTTAGGAGATGGCTTCTCTCCTTGTTTTACTGGTACATGGATCCTTGTTCTTCTCTTGATGGACACTGATTTATCCACCTCTTCATGGGCTTCCTCCTCATCAGGTTGAGTAGCTTCATCCTCCTTATTGGTTTTAGTCTCCTCTTTATCATGAGACTCCAAGTCTCCCATTAAGTCATAGGTGAACTTAATACCTTCAGCTTCCAAACCTAATACCTTGTGTTTTGCCCATGACATGGAATACTTCTTCACTCGGTAACCTAATTCAAATATGTGATTTCTTCCTTAGACCAATTGACTAGAGGAAATGGCTTGTTCCTATATGGTTCAAAGTCATGGTGCTAAAGTAAGTATGCATCATCATCTTGTACCTGATCAGGCACCTCCACAACTTTGTATAGTTTGATTGATTTCAGAGGCAACTTTGAGAACCTTATTCTTATGGCTTCAAATTCATCTTGAAATTTTTCCCAATAGTCTTCGATGTGGTCCTTATGCCTAATTTTTTTGTTTTACTACTTCATAGCCTTGCCATAAGGATAAAAATTTCTTCGGTCAGTGTGGGAATACAATTCAAAGTGTGTCATCTCCTTGTCAAAATGTTGAGAAATTTGAATAGAAGGACATGCCTCTAAAGTCCCTATTGTCAATGGGAATTTTGATCCCAATCCCTTCTTCGTTATATTATGGGTATGTGTAGGATCATCATGGAAAAGAAAGGCCCTTAAGTGACAAAAAATTTAGAAAAATCAGAGTTAGGCAACTTGACGTAAAAATTTGAATAAGTTATCTATATTATTTTTAAAAAAGTAAGAATAGAATTTGTAGCAAATCTAATGTAGTTTCTAAACTACTAGGTTTATTTTTAAAAAAAAATCTATTTCGTGAAAATTTGAAATTTCAATGCAATAGTACTTAAATTTCAGGGAAAAAATAAGAAGTAGGTGTATGTTTGGCCACCCTAATCACAATAAAATGATAATATTTTAGATATAAGTAGAGGACTCATGTTCCGATGTGATACATAGTTTTTTGTAAAAAAATTCCAAGTAAATAATTAATTATGAATTTTTTATTACAAATTTTAAAAGATATAAAAAATTGTATGTCTAACCACCTTAAGTTGGCCAAAACTTCATTAAATTCAATATATATTTTTTTAATCCTATATTATGCAAAGCATAGAATGTGACACATGTTTCAGATTCAAAAAATGTGACATGATTTGAAAGCTATAGATGTTTTTCAATCAGCCTATCAATCAGTACTTTAGTCATAATTTAAATAGAAAATGAATAATAATTATTTATTAAATTCAAAGTAAAGCATAATTTATATTGGTAGAAATCTGAGAATCTCCTTTAAAAACCCTTTTTGTTTCATCAATTTTGGGTAAAAAAAAGTCATCAACCACATACCCATCATATCACCACTTTTTGGCCCATCATGATCCTGCACATACCCTTACCTTGTTGTAATATTTCTTCAAAACATATCATTTGTCTTGTCAGTTCAAGCGTCATAAGTTTATTGGTGGGATACCAAAGTAGTCTAAGAGGAACAAGTGGAGATCCTTGTACCCGAATGTATGTAAACCTTTGGAATTGAATAAACCATTGGCCATATTGCTTGATCAAATCCATAGCATCTAAAGAGACTATGATATGAAGAGCATCCTACAACAATCTTGGAATATACATGAAAAAGGAATCATTGGATCTTCTATAGTTGGATGTTTTATATTGTAATTGCGGGTACATATTCCATACTTTGTCCTTCCCAATGGTTCCTTTGCAGTTGACACCCTTGTACTTGGTTTTTGTGCCAACATGTATACAAGATAGGAGGTAATAGTCAATCTTTTAGTTTCTTGCACACTCCTAAATTGGGCATCCAAATTATTGCTTATGATTCTTGCCCAATGATAGTGCTTTTTGCCACAATCTATGTGATGGGATGGAACATCCAAGTGTGAAAGATGTGAGCTTCTTCCACTCCCATGAATTTTCCAAAAAGAGTTATAATATCATGGTATTCCAACTTAAAATAAATTTTGTGCAGCTGCTTGGGCAGTTTTGAGTAATGTGGCTTGGGTTTCAAGGTCCATGCATTGTTCATAATTTCCAAAGATCTATTGGGATCTTCCTCATAGAACTTGATAACTTCTCCAATGTTGGTTTCCTCAATGATCTTGTGATGAGATGCAATTTTAAAAACCTCTACAATGGACTCCTTGGTTAATTTAGCCATGACTCTTCCTTGAGGTCCAATTATGATTCTCGTCATGCAGTCACAATGCTTTGAACATTCCAAGACTAGCTCTGGAATAGTTGTGTGGGAGGAAACCCTACTACTTGTGCTAATCCAGTGTGAGTGATCTTCTGAGCCAACTTAGTTGGTGTGTTCCCAAAAATACTTTGTAAATCATCATAATCTATATGGACCATGTTAGTATCTACAATCTTTGACCATGTGGAATAAATTTTTCTCTAGAAATATTCCCTTGAAGTCATACTTCATCCTTTGTTGTCTTTTCTTGACATCTTCTTGCACTTGAGCAGCCTTTGTATTGGTGGTTTTGTCAAGACTAACCTCAGCCTACATATGTTAGAGACAAGACCATAATCACCAAAATGGAAAATACATCATACTACCCATTTCATGAAGTATCAATATGAGATGATAATGCTAGTAACTTAAGTAAATTAACTATTCAACTTCTAATGGCAATAAATACAAGCAACATCATCAAATTATAGAATGATATATGGGAAAATCATATCCAAATGAATAAACACCCATCAACAAATGTTAAGAAATCATTATATGTCACTTATTCACCCATAACACTTGAAACCAAAGACCTGAGGAGAAATTTTGGATAATCCAAGAAGGCTCAAATTTTTCAAACGGATCAGGGTTCGGCTAATCTGGGCTAGCTCAGATTTTTCAAAATTTTCCAATCACATGCATTTTCTCTATTAATCAAGCATGAGTTAATTTCATCAATTCAATTACTCATGTTCAAGATTGGATTACCTCAAAGACACCTCATTTGATTTGATTTGTTCTAAATTTCAAGTGTTTTAAGGCATTGGAGTCCATCATGCAAAAAGTTCAGGTACTTCGAAGGACCTCAGATTACTCGGGTGAACTAACGTTTGGGTAATCTGAGCTTGCTTGGATTTATTGATTAGACTCCAAACTCAAAATTCAACTAATTGTTCACTTTGAAGGCCAGGGTTTAGGTCAATCAAGAAACGCATAAATCCGAGGGGGCTCGGATTCTCTGAATGGATTAAAGCTTGAAAATTTTGAGCTACCTCAAAATTTCTAGATTTTGGTGTGAGACTGTGAAATTCACTAAGTTTGATCCCTAACCCTTCAAATAGATAAAGGCATCATCTGAATCCTCCCAAATTGCACTATAGGTATCTCTTGGTGAATTCAATTCATATGATATGCTTTGCAATTGTCAATTCCACTCATTCATCAGATATGAAGATATCCCAAAACTAGGGTTTTGCTCAAACATACTCAAAAGGAAGCGAACCCATAAATTCACATTCAATCATGCAGAAGTAAAAAATAAATGGAACTTGAGGGAATGCAATATACTTTACACTTTAGATGCTTAAATTAAAACCCTCATTTAGCCCCCCGAATGAAATATTGAAAAGATGAAAATCCCTAACTGACGAAGAGAGAGATGATGCAAAATTGAAATTCCTTGCTCATGGGTGACCCACCTTGTAAGAGATTTAACATTAAGGACCTCAACAAAGAAAAGAAACTTGAGAAAATTCCAAAAAAATACCTTGCAAAATGTATGGCGAGGAAGAAAAAATGGCAGAGCAAGAGTCGATAACCTCCAAACCCTAAGATGATAAAAAAGAGAACACAAATCCAACGTTGAAGCAAAGGTCGAGTGAAAGATGAGGGAAACTCTCTCAAAATGAAACTACCACAAAAGAAGAATGATCGAAATGACCCCTCAATTGGCCTTTTATTCCCCAAATTGATCTTTTGAACTCATTAATTCCAAGCAATAAATGCTCATACGGGGTCTGAGGAAAGCTTGGAAATGTGATAGATGCATGAATTCTGTAATCTGAGGTGGCTAAGATTATTTGACTAGACTAAGGTTTGGATAATCTGAGGTACCTTAGAATTACCAAACCTCCCTATAACTTAGCCAAATTTTCTTGAATTTAAATTTTTTGATCAAGAATTGATTCCTAAGAGCTAGATCATCATTTGAAACTGGAAGATGACATCCTAAATGCAAGATTATCATTAAGCACTTGGGTAAATCAAGACAAAGATCGAGGGACCTATTCCTTATAGGATGAAGTCAAGACCCTACAAAAAGAAAACAAGAAAGAAAAGCAAGAAAAGAGGGTCCTTGCTTTCATTGAGGCATGTGTGCAAAAACTGCACAACAAAAGGTGACTCCTATTGGGGAAATCCTCTAGAGCATTTCAACGAGAAACTAGAATCAAGAACCCAAAATCTTCAGTTTCAATCCTCACATCGGGTCATGCACAAAAAGAGTTTCAAAGTCCATGAACAAGCAAACCTTCTCTGTGCTGGAGTCAAAGTGTGTGCAAATGTACTCATTTCCCTTCCTCAGTTACTGCAGGAACCAAACTTAGTTTGATTGAGCTATGTAAAGATTCTAACTCAAAAAGCATCCTGGATAGAACCTCGCTGCCAGTCAGGCATCCATAGCCCCGATGAGGTTATCATTGTGGCCCTTCTGAGCATTGCTCTACTACCAACTAGGCATCCATAGCCTCGAAAGAGATACTCAGATACTCCTAATAAGGTGAACATTCAATTTTGATTTTCAATATTCTCTTTTTCTTTTCTTTTGATATTCTTTTAAGATATTTTAAACTTTCCTTTTCACCTTGTAAGAAATTAAGCTCACACTCTGGGCTAAGAACCATAATGGCATTGAAGCAAAAATAATATTTTTCACTTGAATAGACTTCATAAGGAACCATTAACAACCTTGGAATTCTTAAGTTGTGTTTAGAAGTGTAAGACCCAAGTACATTCTAGATTTAACTTAATCCAAAAACCTATCTACTTCAAGCATTAATATATGTGACACCAAATAAAGGATTTCCACCAATTTACTCTGGAAGGATGATTAGAGTTTGTAAAAGAAATACCCAATACAATCCCTACTAATGTAATGATTGTTGTGTAGGTGCAACATGCCCAGATGAAAACAAGGACACCCAAAACTAAAAGAAAAAAATAGAAAGAAACCTAAGCTAACCAAAGCAAACCTAAACTATCCAAAAGAAGGAAAAAAACAAAGAAAAGCAAAGCAAAAGAAAACCTAACCTAACTATTTATAAGGAAAGAGCTAGTAACAGTTCAAGATTGGAATTAGTGCTTCAAATATTGCTCGTTGACAGGCAATGAGACATCCTCTCTAGCGAGATTTTTCAGATGGAAAGCATTGTCTCCCAGTATCTCTGAAATCTGGTAGGGGCCAACCCAAAGCTTATCAAATTGTCCATGCCCCCCTTTTCTATCATGTTCTTTATCCAAATAGAGAACCAAGTCAGAGATTCTAAAGTCTTTCACCTTGGCTCTCCTATCAAACCATCTTTTGATGACACCCTAGTGTTTAGCAAAGTTTTCTAACGCTTCATCTCTTTTCTCTTCAAGGTGCAAAAGTTTAGCAAAATGGTCCTCACGCTTATCCCCTTCCTCATAATAATCATTGATAAATTGAAAATTGGGGATCTTCAATTGAATGGGAAACACTGGCTTCAAACCATACATAAGGTGATAGGGAGAGGTTCCTAGAGAGGCCTTATGTCTAGTGTGTTCTGCCCAAAAAGAAAATCTGAGTTGGGTATGCCAATCTTTGGGATTCCTCTCTAACAACTTATGGATGACTGTTAAAAAATTATTATTTAAGAACTCAGCTAGACCATTACCTTGTGGGTAGTAATTGGAGGAAAACTTGATGATTTCGTGATCAAAATTTCAACTAGAAAATTTCAATGAGGCAAATGGGAAACCAAAGTGGTTGATAATACCTGATTCTATAAAATTGATTACCAATTCAAAAGTGCACTATATACAAGCAAGAGCCTCTGTCCACCTAGTAAAGTAGTCAATTACGATGAGAATGTACTTATGGCCCACAGAAGAAGGTGGATTGATTGGAACAATGAAGTCCTTCCCCCATTGTACAAATGGTTTTATCTCTATGATTGAATGAAGTGGAAGGGTTGCATACTTCTCCTTACTTGTTACAGTTTGACACACATGGCAATTCCTCATGTGGTTGTGTACATCCTTGAACAAAGTAGGCTAGTAATAGCCTACCCTTAGAATCTAGTTTGCAGTAGTTGGTGTAGAACCATGGCCTATGCCATACCTGTCATGGAATTCAGACATCACTCTTTCAACTTCTTCTTTTCCAAGGCAGTGAAGGTAAAAACCTTCATGATTCTTCTTGTATAAAACAACCCCTTTCATCATAAAGCTTTCATTTTTCATATGTAGAGCTTTGCATTGTACTGCATTGAGATGATCAAGAAATTGTTGATTTAATAGATAGTAGATAATATCATCACACCAATCACCTAGAGAAACCTCTTAGAGGTGATAGTGTTGGGTTGTGAGATCCATAACCATTTCTACCATTTAATTAGTTAATCCCTATCCTCTCACCAATTTCATGGGATGGATCTCAATATCATACTCTTGTAACATTGTCACCCACTTAGTTGTTCGTTCTCCCAATTCATTTTGCATCAATAACAGCTTAACTGCAGGGTTAGGAACTATTGCAAAGACCTTATTTCTGAAGATGTAGTGCCTGAATTTCTTCACAGCTCTTACCAAAGAATAGGAATGCTTTTCTACATTGGGATATCTCAATTTTGTATCCTTTAAAGGAGCACTCATAAAAGCTATTGGATGCTCATTTCCTTCATCAGACTTATAGGTTAACATGCTAGCACAAGAGTGATCTGATGCAAAAGAATATGTATAAAATGGCTTGGAATAATCAGGACTCACCAATGTTGGGGCATCATTTATTTCCTTCTTAATCTCTGTAAATTTATCTTTTTCTTTTGCACTTCATTCAACCTTCACATCCTGCTTTAGCATGACATTCAAGGGTTTAACTATTTATGTGAATCTAGTGATAAAATTCCTAACAAAGTTGACTTTTCCAAAGAATGATTTCATTTACTTTTTACTTGCAGGGGGTTGAATCTTAAGTATGGCCTCCAATCACTCTGGATCAATAGAGATACCCTTCTTTGATATAAAATTTCCTAACAACTTCCCTTTAGTGACTCCAAAGATACACTTCTTAGGGTTAAGTGAAATGCCAAATTCCCTACACCTTTGAAATACCTTGCACAAGTCTACAATATGATCACCTCACTTCTTGGAAAAAATTGTAAAGTCATCCATATAAATAATGATGCACTTGCCAATGATTTCCTTAAAGTAAATATCCATAGCCCTCTAAAAAGTTTCTCCAACATTGATTAGCCCAAAAGGAATCCTTCTGCAAGCAAAGGTGCCCCACTTTGTGGTGAAGATGGTTTTGTGCCTATCCTCATATTGTACCATAACCTGATCATATCTAGAGTACCCATCTAGAAAGGACATCATTTGAGATCCATTAACAATCTCTAGCACTTTATCCAATGATGGGACTGGATAATTATCCTTTTCTGATGCACGATTGAGATTTCTGAAATCAACACAAAGCCTAATTTTTCCATTCTTCTTTCTTACTGGAACTAAATTGGCAACCCAAGTTGAATATCTAACTAGAAATATGATACAAGTAGATAATAACTTTTGTACCTCCTTTTGAATGATGGGCTCCAGTAGGGCATTAATTGGTCTTTTCCTTTGTCTAAATGGTTCAGCAGCTCGCTTGAGAGGAATGGTATGTGTAATAATTGAAGTAGATCATATGTCTTCAAATCTTCATAACTCCAAGCTATTACATCCTAATATGTGTGTATCACATCAATAATTTCTCTCCTTTCCTCTAGAGTACATACTTTTCCAATAAAAAAATTCCTAACATTTTTTGGAGTCCCCATGTTGTATGTCTCACACTGATTGTTGATGGACTCCCTCTTGGCTTGTTGTTCCTAGTCTTTTATCCTATCCAAATAAAAAATTCTCTCCAATTGCACCATCCCTCTTTGAATAGTGTTGTTCTTCAAGTTGATGACTTTGCCAAGGTCCATCTCTGCTTCTTGAGGCTCCACTTCATCAATTATTTAAGTAAACACATCACAACTAGTGATAAAATCAAGAATGTGTTTGTCATCCTCAAACACTTGAAAATTTGTTATGTTATCTAGAACTAATGGTACTAGAGTGAACTCCAAAGTGAACTTCAAGCCTGAAAGTGATAAAGGTTTCAATATACTAGTTGCTTGTGCCAAAGAATCTACAGTTTGGTTCTTGCTGTGAGGCATCAGTTGGATGTTGAAAGCATCAAATCCCTCAATGAGATCCTAGACTCTATGCTTGTAATTAGTCATCCTTCTATCATGACAAGAGTATTCTTTTCTCACTTGCCTAACCACTAACTCTGAATCTCCAAACACTTGCATAATTTTAACTTTCTTTCTTAATGCCATCAACAATTCGTGAATCAAAGCCTCTTATTCCACTACGTTATTAGTACAATGAAATTAGAGTCTGTGAGTAGCAAAAAAGGTTTTACCATTAGGTCTTATCAACTCAAATCCTGCTCCAACACCTTGCTTTGAATTTGATCCATCGAACCTAAGTGTCCAATAGCTAGAAGCTCATGATCCTCTTGATTTGTCCTTTGTTTTGCTACTATTGGGAGGTTCTTCAAAATACATTAGAATTTAGCCTTTAGGATGATCTTGAATGTTTTGTATATCTAACCTGACAGTTGGGGTTGGATTGATGCACCTATGTATCTATTCCACTACTGTTTGGCATAAGAAACACTCTAGCTCTGAGTAGGGGGCATTGTGGAATCTACAGCAATTTGGAAGAAGCAACTCCTCAAAATTCATATCTTTACCTAATTCAATTTGATCCTCCATACATGTCTAGATAAACTCTTGAAAATTATCTAACAAGCTAAGTTGACCATCCTCTTGGTCATCAACTTCCTCTATTGGTTCAACCAATGTTCCAGATCTGCGGGATTCTGATGTGAGCTCATTAGATGAGCTTTGCAACATAAATATCTCCTTTTTATCTAATTCTAAAATAGGGGCAACCAATATGTAATTCCCTAAAATAATTTATGATATAACACTTCATTCGAAGTATTCTAATATTCAGTGATTACATACTTTGAACATTTTAGGTTCCCTTTCAATTCTGATTTGATTTGGGACTCCTTTCCAAGGAAGCCACATATGGGAATGATCTGTTGAGGTGATATCCATTTAGTGCCTTTTTAAAATCTTTGCCTAAGATCAATCCATAAGTATCAAGAATTTTTGCTACTTGAATATTGATAACTTGTTAAATCCTAAGATCCAATGCAATCTGCATGGGAATCATGTTTAATTCTCCCACTACATTCACCTCTATTTTTTCTAACTGAGTGACCATCTTTTGAGAGGTTGCAAGGGTGATACCTAGGGCTCTATAGACTACAAAAGGCATAACATTTGTGGAAGTCCCTAAGTCTAAAAGACAATTGTGTAAGTTCTTCCCAAAGATACAAATAGAAATCAGAAAAGGAGGAATTTATGTCTTTCCTTGAAATAGACTTAATTGAGTATCAGCTTGTGCAACTTGACTCTTATCTTTTTTTTCCCTTTATCTCTAGACTATGCTTGATTTTGATCTTTGGGTGCTTGTGAACTAGGATTCTTCCATAATACTTTGCTAACTGTCCTTCCTTGAGGAACTACATTTGATTGAAAATATCTTAGAATTGTATTTCTGATAGTAGGAACTCTCAACAACTCAAAATAAATAAGGCTTACCTTTATCTTCCTAAGTTCTTCAATCGCAAATTCACCCAATTGCTCCACATTCATCTCAGCATACTTTTCCTTGGAATAGCCAGTCTGCTTTTCCTTCCCTGCATCAACATTGCTTCCTTTTGATGAATCAAATTGTCTCCCTTTTAAAAAATATTGTGCTCACATATGAGGATAAGATGGATTATTGTTGGCATTTGGATCTAGTAGTTTGGTGAAATTTTTTAGAGGGGTTGATGTAGTGAATGGGCCTCTAGCCTGAGGAATTCTATTTGGTCTATTCCTCAAATCATATTTTCTTTTAGGTTGTAAAAAATGAACTTCCTCAACACCAACCTCTTCTTCATCTAGGGGACCATTGTCATTTTCATGACCATTGAATAACTGTGAAATTTCATCCCCATTAAACACTTGTTTAGTGTTATCATCCTTATTATCTGACTCTTCATATGGCTCATTCTTTTGACACCATGGGAAAGGATCATGATTAAACACCAATACTGAAGAATCATACGGCCCAGATGGTACTAACTCCTAACCATTGGAATTATTCTCAACTTCGTACTGAAATATGGAGGCAATAGTCTGGAACTCAGGACAATCTAGCTTAGAATGTTGACTCATCTTGTGAAGCCTACACCATCTAGATAGAGTTGCTTATGTTAGATACACACCACTTTGAGGATTCTCTTGATTAGGAGGTTGATCCAATGGAGTATGAACACCTCCATTGTTCGGTCTTTTGTTCCATATTGTGTTCTTCCTAGGTGCTTGTCTTCTTTCAAATTCTTGTCCACCTTGTTTCACTCTAGAAAAATTCTGACCAAAATGTTTCCCTCTATCAAAATTATATTTGTGTCCCTATGCAAGGTCTCAATTCTCTCTATAATTGGATTGCATATTCCTCTTAGCATCTTGGAGCTGACTATTTTTGTTCCTTAGGTAGGTTACTCCATGTTCAACTTCTTCACTTTCTATGTCAGCTTGTCTAATCTCTCCTTATCAAGATTACTATATAATGCATGCCCTGGATTATTTTGAGGGTATTTGGATACCACTCTTGAACCCAAGGACTGGTTTAAAACTTCATAATTTTTCAAATATATGGGAAAACCAACCTATTGTTGTAAATGGAGGGGTTGATTAACACTTTGTTGAGGATGACTAGGCATTGGTGGAGATTGATTTATTGGAGGACCCAGATGAGGAACCAAAGGAAATTGAGGCACTGGATTCATAATGGGGATATGGTTAGTTAGAGCATGATTGAGAGCTTGGACCTGACCTAGGTGAGAAATGGGTCCTAATGATGGAAAAGGCCCTAAAAAATGTTGCCTCAGATCAATACTAACCTTGATGACCTCTGTATATGCACCAAGAAAGCTATTCAAAGGATTAGGTCTCCACTTAAGGAAAGTGGATGTAAGACTATCAAGGGCCTCATAATAAACTTCTAGGGAAATAGTATCATCTACAACATAAGGGGCCTACAAGCTGGTATATGCATGATGGAATCTATTATTAAATGACCCTATAGGCTCATTAACTTCCCTCTTAACCTTAGTGAATTGCAGATACAACTCATTAGCACTAATAGGGATCTTAAACTTTTGCAAAAATGCATTCTCAAGTGTAGTCTAGTTGTGAATTGACCCATCAGGCATATGATTGTACCAATAAAATGCATTGTCCCCTAGAGAATAAGGGAAAATCCCACATGCAACATCCTCATGATTGATTCCTCTATCTCTAAGACACGTATGGAAAATATTGATATGCTCCTTTACAGTCCTATTAGAGTCATTTGTATGAAACTTGGAGAAGGAATGTTCAGGATTCTTGGGCTTAACATTGTAGTTGTTGAAAGACAAGGGAGATGGGTTGTTTTCCAAGAATGCCATTAGTGGTGGTGGAGGTGGTAAAGGCTGATTGATGATTGGTTGGGGTTGTTGAATCAGAATGGCCTGAAAATAAGATATTGATGGGATTGATGAAGGTGAGGATAATGGAAATGGTGGGGTAAATGATGACTCTTCCCCTCTTCTGGTCCTCCTTGACCTAGTTGCTACTTGCAATTCTTGAAAATCTTCCTCTCTTAGTGTAGATCTGGTTCTTCTTTGAAATATCTAAGGCGAAATGGTAGATAGAAAATTCTCCAACTTGCTTATTCAGGACAAGTCCTTCTAGCACCAATTTGTTGATGGTGTTTTCTGCATAGCAATGACTCAAATAGAATATGGAATCCTATCTCTCTTGAAAGGTAAATCTCTATCAATAAGCCTCAAGAAATAACTCCAAGGTCTCTAATCTCAGGTCTTGACAATGCTGGTAATCACAAAGGGACTTTAAAAAACAATACTAGAACTTCAGACTTATCAGATCTTGCAATATGGTAATACTTTTAACCCTAAAACTAACATAGATTTTAAAGAAATAGTAAAAAGATACTTGGGTTTAGAGAGATTTTCTAAAAATTAAACTAAACCTAAGACAAACAATGTAAATGATTAAAAACTCAAAGTGGACCAATCCTTCAAAACCAATTCCTGCTCAACCTAGAATAAACCCGCAATCTCACATAAATAGTATAATCTTCTAAGGAATTCAAGATTTTCAAATTATGAAGAATTCATCCAACTCAACCCTAATTTTCAATTGAAATGAATAAATATACACAATCGAACTTAGTACCCAAATTTAAGGCCCAGGCTAACTTTACACAACAACTTACAATCAACAAGCTGCTAAAATTATGGACAAAAGATTTCTCAAACACTTCAAATATCAAACTATAAACACCACTGCATCACATCTAAATCTAAAATTTAACATGTAACTAATAATCTCAAAGAAATCTTAAAGATATGGAATAACAACAACCATGCAAGATAAAACAACAAAAGAAAGAGCACCAAAGAACAATGTCTTTACTTATATTGAATCACCCAAGGTTGCAACAATTCAAGTATTCTCAGTATTACAACACTTTCTCATAGAAAATGCTAACTCCTAACTCAATTCTAGCTCTTGTAACTATGCTTTAACTAATTCTAACCCTCTCCAATGAGGCATAATCCTTAATTTATAGATAATTCCCTCACTAAGTCAACCTAAATTAGGGTTTACATCAAAATATCAACCAACTTAGGTCAGCCTAGAAAGTTTTTAATAAAATAAAATTTGCATTTAATGTTTTCAACTTCATCTAGGTCAGCCTAGACCTTTCCACAATATCTCTCTTTTCTAGCACAAAAATCGAGGTCACCTAGTTGGCTAGTTGGAGGTCACATGTTTGGTACAAAAATCTATGTGGCTGCAAGCTGGTAATTTTCTTTCTCATTATCAACTCTTAATGTATTGGAATTTTCTCAATATCTCCTTCATATCCTCTAGATTTAGAACTAGAGTGAATTTAATTCTTGCCTTATGATTTTCAAACTCCTCCAAATATTGAGGCATTACCCTACTCCATTCAATCTGTAGCTCATGATATTTATCCAATTTTGAAATATAGATTGCAAAATCTTCCATATTTTCTTTTGTTATTGAAGCACCATCAGGAGCATAAATTTCATGCCACCACCCCTACAACCTACCTATATTCATGTTTTTCTTGCCAAACATTCTCCTTCCAGTCACTATCTCCAGGAATTTGATGAAACCATCATACATTTCCTTTACCTTCCCCTGTATTTTTGTTATTTTCTTTAGAGCTTTGGAAAGGGGCTCCTTTCTATAATTCCAAACCTCAATCCATTCCTTTACCTTTTTAATTTCATCATGGGAATGGATGTCCAACTTGTCCAATTCATTCTTAGGCACCCGCATAATTTCATTATCAATGGTTTCATTAATCTTCTTGCAATTTGTAACAACTTGTGAGATATGTTCCAGAAAATAAAAAGAATTGGTGTATATCTTTAGAATTTGCTCAATTGCTTCATCTCCTCTACTATAAACATACTGGAGCCAAATTTGAGTACAATGCATAGAGGACTTTAACCTTTCAATTTTTGTAACCACCTCCTTCAGAAACAATCCATCTGGAACAACCCCTTCACTTCCCATTGTTTGCAGAAGCTTCATCAAATGTTGTATATATTTATAAACATCATTCAATTTCTTTTGTAACTTTTCCTTCTCCTTTGTCTCTTTATACAATCTCCTCAAAATTTCCTGAGAAGATTCTTGGAACTCTTTTCTTGTTCCTTGGTAGTAGGCCCTAAGTTGATTATTTTCACCTTGTAATCTGATGGCCTAACTTCATCTTTGAACTTATCTGTTGTAGTAACAACCACATGTATAACCATGTTATTAAATTCATCCCTGGACATCGTAGAGACTGTCCTGGCCCTTTTCCTTTGCTTGGGTTGTCCCCATTGTTCAAGCAAGTTGTCCCAGCTTGGGGTCTCCTCTTGTACAATAACTGGCTTCTTACTAAACCTCTTTTCTAACCATTCTAGAGCTACAAATGTTTTAATTGCCACGTCCTTGTTGGGACTATCAACCACATTTACTTTAACATCAAACTCTAACTCTAGTTGATTTTCTTGTTCATCAATTATTACCTCTTTTGGAGACTTTGATGACTTTCCCTAAACAACTTCAAAGCCTATGTTCTTACTTTCTACTCCAAAGGTGGAATTTCTCATCTCTTGTACAAACTTTTTCCATTCTCCACTATCAAGAGTGGATATCTCACCATCTTCTTCATTCAATTGTTCAGGATTGTTAGAAATGTTCCCCTCGTGAATTTCCTCCTCAGAAACTTGTACATATTGTTGTGGAGAAGGAATGGGAGAATTATTTCCTTGAGTTTCTCTCCCTTCTACATCATTGGTAGGTGCCTCTTCAGAAACTTGCACCTCCTCTTCTGCACTTCTCACTTCCTCTAATGAACAACCTTTTTCTTGGGAGAATTCCTCCTAACAAATACTTGGGGTTTTTTTCCCTGAACTCTCCAAATCCACAACTTTTGTTGAAGAAGGAGAATTTGTGGCATCTTCACTTTTCTTTGCTTTGGTAGCCTTCTACCTCTCTATGATTATCCTTCTTTTCCTCACTAGTTGTGAGGTTTCACCTTCTTGAACATTAGTACCAACTTGAGGAGCTCTCTTATTCTTAGGAGATGGATTCTCTCCTTGTTTTACTGGTACCTGGATCCTTTTTCTTCTCTTGATGGACACTGGTTTATCCACCTCTTCATGGGATTCCTCCTCATGAGGTTGAGCAGCTTCATCCTCCTTCTTGGTTTCACTCTCCTCTTCATTATGAGACTCCAATTATCCCATCAAGTCATAGGTGAACTTAACACCTTCAACTTCCAATTCTAATACCTTGTGTTTCACCCATGTCTTGGAATACTTCTTCACTGGTTCAGTAACCTGATTCAAATATGTGATTTCTTCCTTAGACCAATTCACTAGAGGCAATGGTTTGTTCCTATATGGTTCAAAGTCATGGTGTTGAAGCAAGTCTACATCATCATCCTGTACCTAATCACAAACCTCCACAAATTTGTATAGTCTGATTGATTTCAAAGGAAACCTTGAGAACCTTCTTCTTATGGCTTCAAATTCATCCTTACAGTTTGCCCGATATTCTTCAATGTGGTCCTTATGCCTGAAAGTTTTTTTTCCTAATTCATAGCCTTGCCACAAGGATTAAAATTTCTTCAGTTAGTGTGGGAATACAATTCTAATTGTGCCATCTCCTTCTTTGAATGTTGAGCACTTTGAATAGAAGTACATGCCTCTAAATTCCTTGTTCTCAATGGGAATTTTTATCCCAATCCCTTCTTTATATTACCTTGTTGTAAGATTTCTTCAAAACCTATCATTTTTCTTGTCAGTTCAAGCATCAAAAGTTTATTGGTGTGATACGTGGGTAGTTTGAGAGGAACAGTTGTAGATCCTTGTACCTAGATGTATGTAAACCTTTGGGATTGAATAAACCATTGGCCATATTGCTTGATCAAATCCATAGCATCTGAAGAGACCCTGATATGAAGAGCTTCCTACAACAATCTTGGAATATACATGAAAAAGGCATCATTGGCTCTTCTATAGTTGGATGTTTTATATTGTAAATGCGGGTACACATTCCATACTATGTCCCTCCCAATGGTTCCTTTGCAGTTGAGACACTTGTACTTGGTTTTGTCTTCCAACATGTATACAAGATACGAGGTCATAGTGTATCTATTAGTTTCTTGCACACTCCTCAATTGCGCATCCAAATTATTGCTTATGATTCTTGCCCAATGATAGTGCTTTTTTTCCATAATCTATGTGATGGGATAGAACATGCAAGTGTTAAAGATGTGAGCTTCTTCCACTCCCATGACTCTGCTCAAAAGAGTCATAATATCATGGTACGCCAGCTTAAAATCACTTATGTGCAGCTCCTTGGGCAGTTTTGAGTAGTGTGGCTTGGGTTTCAAGATCCATGCATTGTTCATAATTTCCAAAGCTCTATTGGGGTCTTCCTCATAGAACTTGATAGCTTCCCCAATGTTGATTTCCTCAATGAGCTTGTGATGAGATGCAATTTTAAAAACCTCTATAATGGACTCCACAGTTAAGTTAGCCATGACTCTTCCTTGAGGTCCAATTATGATTCTTGTCTTGGAGTCATAATTATTTTCACATTCCAAGTCTAGCTCTAGACATAGCTGTGTGGGAGGAAACCTTGTTGCTTGTTCTAATCCAGTGTGAGTGATCTCCTAAGCCAAATTAGTTGATGCGTTCCACAACATCATTTTCTAGAAATCATCATAATGTACATGTCCCATTTTAGTATCTACAATATTTGACCATGCGGAAGTAATCTTTGTCTCTGGCCATATGCCCTTGAATTCATACTTCATCCTTTCTTGTCTTTTCCTAACTTCTTCTTGCACTTGAGGAGCCTTTATCTTGGTGATTTTGTCAAGACTAACCTCAACCTAAATCTATTAGAGACAAGACCATAATCACCAAAATGGAAAATACATCATACTACCCATTTCATGAAGTATTAATATGAGATGATAATGCCACTAACTTAAGAAAATTAGCCATTCAACTTATAATGGAAATAAATACAAGAAACATCATCAAATTCCAAAATGATATATGGGAAAATCATATCCGAATGAATAAACACCCATCAAAAAATGTTAAGAAATCAGTATATGTCACTTATTTACCCATAGCATTTGAATCCCAAGACCTGAGGAGAAAATTCAGATAATCTTAGAAGGCTCAGATTTTCCCAACAGATTAAGGTTCAACTAATCGAGGCTAGCTCAGATTTTTCAAAATTTTCCAATCACATGCATTTTCTCTGTTAATCAAGCATGAGTGAATTTCATCGATTCAATTACTCATGTTCAAGCTTGGATTATCTCAAAGACACCTCATTTGATTTGATTTGTTCTGAATTTCAACCATTTTGAGTCATTGGAGTTGATCATTCACAAAGTTCGGGTACTTCTAGGGACCTCGGATTACTCGGGTGAACTAACATTCAAGTAATCCGAGCTAGCTTGGATTTACCAATTAGACTATGAACTCAAAATTCAACTAAGTGTTCACTTTGAAGGAAGGATTTTAGGTCAATCATGAAATGCAAAAAATCTGAGGGGGCTTGGATTCTCTGAGTGGATTAAAGCTTGGAAAATCTGAGCTACCTTAGAATTTCTAGATTTTGACACGAGACTGTGAAATTCACTAAGTTTGATCCCTAACCCTTCAAATCGATAAAGGCATCATTTTAATCCCCCCGAATTGGACAATAGGTATCTCTTGGTGAATTCAATTCATATGATATGCTTTGTAATAGTCTATTGCACTCATTCATCAAATATGAAGATATCCCAAAACTAGTGTTTTGCTCAAACATACTCAAAAGGAAGAGAACCCAAAAATTCACATTCAATCATACAAAAGAAAATAATAAATGGAACTTGAGGGCATGTAGTATACTTTACACTTTAGACACTTAAATTAAAACCCTTATTTAGCCCCCTGAATGAAATATTGAAAAGATGAAAATCCCTAATCGGTGAAGTGAGAGATGATGCAAAATCAAAATTCCTTGCTCACGAATGACCCTCCATGTAATATATTTAACATTAATGACCTCAACAAAGGAAAGAAACTTGAGAAAATATAAAAACATACCTTGCAAAACATATGGCGAGAAAGAAAACAATGTCAAAGCAAGAATTGATAACCTCCAAACCACAAGATGATCGAAAAGAGAACACAAATCCAATGTTGAAGCATAGGTCAAGCGCAAGATGAGGGAAATTCTCTCAAAATTAAACTACCAAAAAAGAAAAATGATTGAAATGACCCCTCCATTGGCCTTTTATTCCCCAAATTGATCTTTTGAACTCATTAATTCCAAGCAATAAATGCTCATACAGGGTCTGAGGAAGCTCATAAATGCGATAGGGGCACAGATTCGGGTAATCTAAGGTGGCTCGGATTATCTGACTGGACTAAGGTTTGAGTAATCTGAGGTACCTCAGAATTACCGAACCTCCCTATAACTTAGCCAAATTTGACTGAATTTAAACTTTTTGATCAAGAATCAATTCCTAAGAGCCAGATCATCATTTGAAGCTACAAGATGACATCATAAAGGCAAGCTTATCATTAAGCACTTAGGTGAATTAAGACCAAGACCAAGGGACCAATACCTTAAGGGGATGAAGTTAGGACACTACATAAAGCAAACAAGAAAGAAAAGAAAGCAAAGAGGGTCCCTACGTTCAGTGAGGTGTGTGTGCAAAAATTTCACAACAATATGTTTCCAAGTCATGGATGATTATGTCACATGTGAGTCAACTAAAGGCATGTCATCCACATCCAAAGCTTTCTCTTATATATACATGAAAGGTGATCAACTATCCAATAGAGACAACAACTAGTGACATATAGGGATAAGGCTTCCTAACCCCCTTTCCCCCACTTAGTGTAGGACAAGGGTTATCCTAGAATGGATGATGATATGTTGCTCCTTGCAAAAAGGGAATAATTTGCAATGAATGTAAAACATGCAATAGTGAGTATGCTATGATCCTACAACTATTGCATGGAAAGGAGAAACAACTAATGTTATTTATTATGATGAGTAAATAAGGTTTCAATTTGATACATATTTAATGAGATATCTATCAGTTTCAAATGTATCAAAGTTAAAGTTGTCTCAGAAGAATCTTTTATGATAGTGTTGACATTGAATGAACACTTTTTAATAACCAAGATCATTAGTCATTTCTTTCCTTTTAGGTTCTATAGGGACATGGATACCTTTTTCTATAGAACCACATCCTTTCCCAAGTTCAAAACCTCATCCATAAAGCTTTTTCACTTCTTTCAAATTTGGTGGTTGTTCAAGCTCATCAAATTTTTCCATGTATGTTGTTGTTTCTTCTAAAGTGGTTGAGGTGAATTTTTTTGAATTTTGTATTGCCTTTACTAGTTTCTCTTTTCCCTTTTTAGACTCCTTTTTACAATATTGTATTCTCCCATGAATATGGGTATGAAATCAAAGGTGTTTGAATCATCTTCCAATAACTTTGTGGCTTCTTCAATTTGTTTTTGTTTTTCTCTCTTGTATGGGTTTGATATGTGTGGTTGGTGTCAAGGGGTGCATAATGTCAAAAGATATATCCTTAGTTTCATGATCTCTTAGTAAAGACGATTCTAATTTCACTTCATCATCTTCATCTAAGGAAGCCATATTACTATTGTTTGAAAGAAGTGTGCCAATGTTGTCATTTTATTGCACTATGATACCTTCCTTAGTAGGAGAGTTTTTAGGAGAATGAAAAACTAGATGTTCATGACATTCAAAGGTGGGATCTTGTAAAATAACTTCATCGCAAGTAAGGGGGTTATCAATGATGCCATTTTATTATTCAATAATGTTTTCCCTAAGATTCTCATCAATTGGATATTGTAACCTCATAATACCTTCTTCACTAATAGGAGAGATATTAGGAGAGGGGGGAATTTTATTGTTGTTCATAATTTCATCTTTTTTCTCTATGATCTCATTTGCTTGTGCCATAATATCTACCCTAGTACGAGAGCTTTTAGGAAAGTGACAAATACGAGGTTCATAACATTTCATGGTTATATTTTGTAAAGTAGCTTCATCATAAATAGGGGAGGCATCAAGGGAAGGACAACTATGATTTTCATGTATACCAATTATTAGATATTGTTGTTCAAATAGACCCTTCCAAATGTTAGGAACATTAGGAAGGAGAGAAATAATGTTATAACTCTTAATCATTGGATCTCTTGATACCAACATATCCTCCACACAAATGTGTTTTTCATGATCATTCATGATTGAATCCTTATTCACTAAAGCATTTTCACAAGTAGGGTATGTATTGGGAGATGAATAGGGACTAGGTAAAGTAGTGTCCGTGATCTCAGCTTTGTGTGTCATAATATCTTTCCAAAGGGGAAGACAAACAAGTCTTTCATGATTCTCAGTGATTGTATCTCCTATCACCAATAAACCTTTGTCACTAATAGGAGAGGTATTGAGAGAAGAACAATTATGATTTTCATGATTTTCAATGCTTGCATCCTCTTGTATCAGACCTTTAGTGGATGATCTAGGAGAGATGAAGTCAACAAGGGATTCATCTAACATGTCAAATTCATCACTACTAAAGGGTTTGAATGATATTATTTCTCTAAGTTTATCCCTTTTTTGTTTGTTTCTTTTGATGTTTTTGGTTTTTGGTTTTTGTTTTCTAATGAATGCTAAATGTAATCTAATCTAATAGAACTATGAACTAATGCTGAAATTGAAAAGTGCAAGAAACTAATTTTATCCACAATTGCAGTGAATGTAAATTATGCCAATTCTAATGATTTGAATGTAACAAAAAGCAAAAAAACTAAAACAAAAAGAAATAACAACAAACAAAAGATTAAAAATAGTAAATTTAACTCTGTAAAATGCAGTTCAGAATTTGGACTAGGACTGATTTTCCCAAGGTGGTGAATGAGTCCTAGTAGGGATTTTTTTCAAAAAAAATTGAAATTTTTAGTTGATTTTTTTGCTTTCTATGTTGTATTATCTAGATCCCAAATGTAAATGTAGATTTTGTTTGATTTTCAGAGAAATGAGGTGCAAAAATGTAAGCTACATGAGCTTTAACTATTGCAAAATTTGAAAACCTAGATTGCAATTAACTAATGCAAACCCTAATACAAAGTCAATGCAAGATAAATCTAGGATGATGATGGACTCCAAATAAAAAAATAAGGTATTCTAAATGCAAGTTCAACAAAATGATTGGTTAAAAAATGGATTCTTTATGGTTTAAGATATAGAACATCACTTTTCTCCAACTAAAATTCAAGCGTTCCCTAGAGATCTCAACCCAATGAAGAATGAAGGTGGAGATCTGACAATAGGGTTGTTGTCAATCAGATTGAACCGAGTGCTTGAATGATTAAATTCAGCAATCTATTGAAACATTGGATCAAACTCAGGTTGTGGGTGACCTATAATGAGATCGAACCTCTAGATTCTAGGCTAGTTTCTTATATGATTCTTAAATTAATAACTGGTAACTTGATGGAAAAGGGATAGAAGTATGTAAAAATGCATGTAAAACTATAAACTAATGGCAATGCACCTAATTGACAAAGACTTCCAATTATGATTCACAATAAAATTCTTAGTACTTCAATCTGCACAACCTAATTTAATAATATAATCACTTGAATGCTTTAAATAGAGGTTTTGATTTAACTCAATCTTGAGGGAAAACCTGGTTTTCACGACCAAACTGGTTAATCAATACACAGTGTATAACCAGTGAATTTAAATTAAACTGCATACAAATACTTATGAAAAAGATAGAAAAATCAAAGGTTTCCAAACTGAAAACACAATAATCCTTCGATCAAATCCTACACAACAATGATGCCTAAAATATTGAAGGTAAAATCTTGAAAACACTGCAAAATAAAGGAATCTTCTAATAAATAACACAATTTGAACCTGTAAACCTGCTGCTATATTAATCTGAATATAAAAGTTGAGTTACATGATAATTCACTTTGTAGAGTGCAAAGCTTGAAAAATGGAACTAGAGGAAAAGGATAAAAAAATTCCAATATATACAATAAGAATGCACTTCAAAGTGCATGAACATGAAACTCAAAGTCAATTTTAGTAAGAAAATGATAATTCCAAGGTGAAATCTAAGCAGAAGAAAAAATCCCTAAAAATGAAGGCTCAAACTCATGCAAAAATGAGTGAATTTAGTCTCAAACTCATAGTCACAATGCATATAACTAATCTGTAACTCAAACTGAACTGGAAATCTGAAGATATGGGCCAAAACATGCAAAATCCACCTTGCTTTAATCAACTCGCCCATGATAACTGAAACTTCATTTTTGCATTAATATCAATCATCAAAACTGGTGTTGTAACTAAACTTGACTCACTATCAATTTCACATGTGCATGAGCAATTTTTTTTTTAGTATTTTCCCCCTTTTACAATAGTTGATTTAAAAGATTATTGAAAAGTAATTAATAAAATTGCATTTAATAACTTCCAAATACAACTTTACAATAGAATAAGGGGAAAAATAATAAAGTATATGTCTTGCAAAAAGTAAATCTCCCCTTATGACTCCTCTCCATTATCATATGCAATGAAACTCACAAATAATCACTCCTTAACATACTTTGACAATATTTGTCAATGGTTTAATAATCTGTCACAATATTTAGCATAAAGTCTCATATTTGATAAGGTCGACCATATCATTGCTAGGAGATTTGACTTGAAGTCATGGCCATGGGAGTAAACAAAACATAATGATTTTTCCTCTCAAAAGATAGTCAAAAATAAGAAACCATCGAACCATGAAAAAAGAAAGATGAGGAACCCTAACATCATTATGTTCATTTGACTTTGGAGAAGCTTCATGAGGAAGCTGGCCACCATTGAACTAGGGTTTGAAGCTCAACCATGCATCTTCTCTGTTGATTTTGATGATATTTTGAGAGATTATGAATAGACAAGGTAGGATAAAGATTATTCTATCATTATTCTGAATCCTTTCAATCATTTTAATGCATTTTTGGTCCTCAAAGCCATGGCTATGACTCATTTTTATATATCATGTGTCTTCACTTGTTTTGGGCTGCCATTGAAAAGCTCGAGCCTTTCTGAGAGGAAAAAATCTAAAAATAAAGCTGAAATTTTATGGAAACAAGCTCGAACCGAAGGTAATATCCTTGATTTCTTTTATTTCCTACAAACAAACAAAGAAACTCTGTATTTTATAGCTTTCATTCTCATCCTTCATTTTGCAAGAGATTGGGGTTTGTGTGGTTTCCATTTCTCCTTTTACATCCTCAGAGTATTATCTTGATGCTCAACCTCAACCCTTGTGGGAGCCTGTTTTACTCCACATATCTGATAAGATGATCACAAACATGGTGAACCTGTTCCTGCACATTGAAACAAACAAGTTAGCAAAAATAATCGAAGTTGAAAGCTTCCATTGAGTTTCGTGTTCCTTGATTATCAACCTTTGTAACTCAATCATCTGGTGAATGCCTGACTGAATGTAAATTACATTCTTGTTTGTAGCATAGGCATAAAGTAGAATGCAATTCATCATTTCTTAGAGTACATCTCTAACACCATTCTTTTACAAACTTGCAGGTTCATGGAACATGGAAACGAGTCTGCTACAACTTGGACACATGACAACTAAAGACATCAAGCGAAAGTGATTCATCATCACAGACAATGATGAATTGCTTCTCTTCCTTGTGTTTACATTGTCTTTAGTAGTGTAGCTTATCATTGAATTTTTTTATTCACTATTTGATTATCATAATCAAATTTAGTTACTCTCGCGGCTTGTGCAAGATTTCAGTGTTTTTTAAAAAATGAATAAAAAGCATTATTATGCAAATTCTCAATTTTTTGTTTCAAATACTTGCACAATAAAACTATAATTCAGATGTAATTTGATCTCTATGATGAAAAATGAATACTTTAGCAACAAAAATTGAAAATTTCTGCACCTATCAATGATTAATTCAATTTAGCTCTACCTGTTTGAGCTCGTAGTGAAAAATAGGTAACAAATTTGTGACCTCTACGGAGTGTTTTCCTACTAAACATTATAGACCAGTTGCCTTGTATATCTATTGGGCATGGAGTCAATCTCTTCTCTTCAAACTTTTTTAAAACATTGCAACTCAGCTTCAAAACACACAAACTAAAATAAACTACTGCAACTCTATTGATGATAGAGTTTGAAAAACAATGTGCAACATTTGCACTTATTGAAAACACATCAAAATTGAAATGAAATGTCCCAGCAGGCACTTATTGAAACCATAATTGAAACTCTACCCTACCCTACCCTACACTAACTAACAGTGTTAGTGCTCAGACATGACCATTCACTAGTTTTGAAAAATAGCTGCCCTTTCTTAACAATAGAGGATGCTTCAAATCTGTAAGATTAATCAAAATAAGTATAGAAATTTGATTAACTGTTGCTCCTTCAATTCAAAAACTGTTCTCAGCATAGTTTGAATCATCATAAAAATCATACCTTACTTATCTAACTAATCATTAAAGATGATAGTCTGAGGCATATGAATAAGATTAACATGTTGCTGCTCTTGGCACGTTGCAATCACATGCCTTGGTAGAATTATAACTTGTAATTCTATAGACTCCTCCTTGGAAAAATACCTGATCGAACACCCCTTTAAAAGGATAAAGCTTGGCTTCTCACTGCTACCTTCATGTTTATAAATTGTTGGCACTCCATCTTGCTGATTAGACTGCTCTACTTGCAGTGTAAGATTTTCCTCCTTCCTCTTGTTGCCTCAATTTCAATCTAATCTGAAAGAGATGTTGATATGTCATCAAGTAATGAAGGAATGATTACTTCTTTCACCTGAAAAGGCTGATCATATACTATTGGTTCACATGGCATCAAACTATCATCAATGTTGGAGAAAAAATATTCTATGATATTTAGGAAAATACTCTCATCTAATTCATAATCATGAATTGGATTCATATGGTTCTCATCACCTTGCTGTTCAAAGGTAGTAACTGATGTTAGTAAGATGTGTTGTCTTCATTCTCATCAACAAATTTAGGTAATTCCTCAAACAAATTAGCTAAATCCTGAGATTCAACCCCTATTTCCTTGTTTAAAACATGTTCAACCTAATCTCATTTGTCATCTAAGTGCAAAAAAAGGACTCAATATCATTCCAAAATATGGCTTCCTCACAATCATCATTTGCATTACCTTCTGGAATTAGACGAGCAACTTCCAACTTGTCACATTTTTTGACCTCAACCAACAACTCATCACATTGTTTGACATCTTCCTGCTCAATAAAGGAAGGTAATTCATTAGAGAAGAACATGAAATCATTGTGTTTGATACCTTTTTCAAGCTCCTCAACTTGTTGTCCTAATTGATCATGTTCATTCACCTCCTACTGCAAGTCTATTTTTCAAATGGTATCAAGACATGCATGCGTATGTTGGCTCTCTTGTGAGGACTATTCATGAAGACTCATAGCTAGATTTGTTACTTGTACTTGTCTTTGCAATAGAAGAGGATTTTGAAACTTGGAATGGAAGCCTCATGAACTAGATTTGGCATTTTGAAGTCAGGATGCTTGGTCCAAGAAGGCTGCCATGGCTATTCAATACCTTGATGATTTGGTGCAGGCTCTTGATATGATTGAAAATGAGGGTTCATGGGCTCCTATAGGGACTAAACTATTGAAGTAGAGGGAACTTGAGGAATTTCTTGAATTTCATGAAGGAAAATAGGCTCTTCATGTGGATGGTCTTGAGGATTAACAAATTTAAGTTGTACTAGCATAGGCTCTTGTATTGGTAAAACATCTCTAAAACTTGGAACCTTGATTTTAAAAGGGTTAAGAGACTCACTTTGATTGAAACTTGGAAACTTAAAATTACAAACCTCCTCCTGAACAAGCTGATGTGGAAAATAAGGAGCTACTTGGACCTCATGCCTCTGTGTCTAAGCAAGGAAAAACTTCATCTGCTCCTGTTTTGTTGTTAACTCCCTTTTGAGCTTTTCTTAAAATTGTTTTCTTTGTGTCTCTAATTCCTATTCATGATGGTAGGCCTGATAGACCATCTCTTCTTGTTGTTGATTATACTCTTGCTACCTCCTAAACCTTCTATCTACTTTGCGATGTCTGACAGTATGTCCTTCATGTTATTCATGTTATTCTTCATATCATCAACCTCTTCAAGCTAATTTTGGACATATGAATATTGAATTGAAGGTTGAGCAGGGGAGGGTGGGAGAAAAGCATGTTGAGCATGCTGATAGGTTGTTGTTGCATGGATGTTTGGGATAAAACTAGTAGTGTGATTGGCCTGATAAGGCTGATAAGGATGTGGATTGGCATGAATTTCATGAAATGGAAGTGGGTATACATGCTGACTATAAAAATCTGTTATCTCTACTCATATAAATGTTGTAAATTAGAATATTAAGCTTGTAATTGAAACATACCCACACTAAACTTGTTGAAACTAGTAAATATGCTCAGAGTCGCCAGGTATAAATATGTACCTCTGAAAGGTAAAATGTGTTTTTGTATATACTAGGATGACAACTTGATTTTTTTTTAAATTCTTTGAAGTGATCTTCAGAGTCCCACTGGGCGTGCCAAAAACTGTTGTCAATCAGATTACACCTGAATGCTTGAATGATTAAATTCAGCAATCTATTGAAACATTGGATCAAACTCAGGTTGTGGGTGACCTATAACGAGATCAAACCTCTGAATTCTAGGTCGGCTTCCTATATGATTCTTAAATTAATAACTAGTAACTTGCTGGAAAAGGGATAGAAGTATCTAAAAATGCACCTAAAACTGTAAACTAATGGTGATGCACCAATTAACAAAGATTTGCAATTATGATTCACAATAAACTTCTCAGTACTTCAATTTGCACAACCTGATTTGATAATCTAATCACTTGAATGCTTTAAACAGAGGTTTTGATTTAACTTAATCTTGAGGGAAAACTTGATTTTCACAACCAAATTGGTTAATCAATACACAGTGTATAACTAGTGAATTTAAATTAAACTACATATAGATACTTATGAAAAAGACAGAAAAATCAAAGGTTTCCAAACTGAAAACATGATAATCCCTCTGTCAAATCCTACAAAATAACGATGCCTGAAATCTTGAAGGCAAAATCTTGAAAACATTGAAAAATAAAGGAATCTTATGCTAAATAACACAATTTGAACCTGTAAACCTCTTGATGTATTAATCTAAATATAAAAGCTGAGTTACATGATAATTCACTTTGCAGAGTGCAAAGGTTGAAAAACAAGAACTAGAGGAAAAAGATAAACTTTTTCCAATATATACAATGAGAATGCACTTCAAAGTGGATGAACATGAAACTCAAAGTCAATTTCAGTAAAAAAATGATCATTCCAAGGTGAAATCCGAGCAAAAGCAAAAATCCCTAAAACGCAGGCTCAAACTCATGCAAAAATGAGTGAACTCAGTCTTAAACTAGCAGTCACAATGCATATAATTGATCTGTAACTCAAACTGAACTAGAAATCTGAAGATATGGGCCAAAACATGCAAAATCCACCTTGCTTTAATCAACTCACCCATGATAACTGAAACTTCATTTTTTCATTAATATCAATCATCAAAACTGGTGTTGTAACTGAACTTGAGACTCACTATCAATTTCACATGTGCATGAGCGAATTTTTTTTTAGTATTTCCCCCCTTTTACAATAGTTGATTTAAAAGATTATTGAAAAGAAATTAATAAAATTGCATTTAATAACTTCCAAATACAACTTTACAATAGAACAAGGGAAAAAATAATAAAGTATATGTCTTGCAAAAAATAAATCTCGCCTTATGACTCCTCTCCATTATCATATGCAATGCAACTCACAAATAATCACTCCTTAACATACTTTGACAATATTTGTCAATGGTTTAATAATCTGTCACAATATTTAGCATAAAGTCTCATATTTGATAAGGTCGACCATATCATTGCTAGGATATTTGACTTGAAGTCATGGCCATGGGAGTAAACAAAACATAATGATTTTTCCTCTCAAAAGATAGGCAAAAAGAAGAAACCATCGAACCATGCAAAAAGAAAGATGAGGAACCCTAAAATCATTATGTTCATTTGACTTTGGAGAAGCTTCATGAAGAAGTTGGCTGCCATTGAACTGGGGTTTGAAGCTCGACCATGCATCTTCTCTGTCAATTTTGATGATATTTTGAGAGATTATGAACAGACAAGGTAAGATAAAGATTATTCTATCATTATTTTGAATCCTTTCAATCATTTTAATGCATTTTTGGGCATCAATGCCACGGTTGTGACTCATTTCTTATATATCCTGTGTCTTCACTTGTTTTGGGCTGCCATTGAAAAGCTCAAGCCTTTCTAAGAGGAAAATATCTAAAAAGAAATTTGAAATTTTATGGAAACAAGCTCGAACCAAAGGTAATATCCTTGATTTCTTTTATTTCTTGCAAACAAACAAAGAAACTCTGTATTTTATAGTTTTCATTCTCATCCTTCATTATGCAAGAGATTTGGGTTTGTGTGGTTTCCATTTCTCCTTTTATATCCTCAGAGTATTATCTTGATGCTCAACTGATACAGGAAACTAAATTCCTCTGGTTCCATAATATCAAGGGTTTTATTATTTCTCTAGCCCGTGGCTAAATTTTTGAATTATTTGGAAAAATAATGTAAACAAAAAGCTTGATCTGTATACTTGGCCCTTAATGGAAACCCTTCTGATTTTACTTTTGTTGCCACGACACAAGATCATAATATAGATGACTTCTTATGAAACAATCTCTGTAATTTTTTTTCCTTCATGCACCCTAGCCTTCTCACTTCATGTATTCATTTTCCTTTTTGAATATGGACTGTGGTTAATCATTCTTGCACTCATTTGTAATTAAAAAAACACAATGGCTTACTCTAAGAAAATACATCATTTACTATCTGTAACTCCTTTCATTTGACTTACATGGGGTTGTCTTTTCATGTATGCTATTCTCTGACCTTGCTAAAGATTTTCATTACAAGCGACTGCACAATTTTGATATGTTGTCCCATTTTGATTATATTAGAAATAGTATTGAACCCGTGAACAATTGAAATTAATCTTCTCTTTGACTCTCTGTGCTATTCTAATGGAAGATTTGCTATGTCGTTTCATCAAATTGTGAGTGAACATTTATTTATTCTTTAGAGATCTTGTTACCATCTCTTGCATTGGACTTATGTGGAAAGTAATTATTAAAGAAATGAACTTACGACTACAATTCCTTTTCCTCAAAAACTTTCCATGCTTATGAATTTCTTGGACTACATCTTGATTAATCTCATACTTGTCTAGTGCTACCATTTGAAACACTCAATTATGAAAATTTTACATCCTTTTGTGATCTTTATAACCTGTCAAAAAAAAATTCTCATTATTTCTTTGATTTCATGACCTTATACATAGGTCATGAGTTGAAGGTCAATGTTATGTTGTTAAGATTGATTTGATAATCTAATCACTTGAATAAAATAGAGGTTTTGATTTAACTCAATCTTGAGGGAAAACCTGGCTTTCACGAACAAACTAGTTAATCAATACATAGTGTATAACTAGTGAATTTAAAATAAACTACATATAGATACTTATGAAAAAGACAGAAAAATCAAAGGTTTCCAAATTGAAAACACAATAATCCTTCAATCAAATCCTACACAATAACGATGCCTAAAATCTTGAAGGAAAAATCTTGAAAACGTAGGAAAATAAAGGAATCTTCTGCTAAATAACACAATTTGAATCTATAAACTTTTTGCTGTAATAATCTGAATATAAAAGTTGAGTTACATGATAATTGACTTTGCAGAGTGCTAAGGCTGAAAAACAAGAACTAGAGGAAAAAGATAAACTTTTTCTAATATATACAATGAGAATGCACTTCAAAGTGCATGAACATGAAACTCAAAGTCAATTTCAGTAAGAAAATGATAATTCCAAGGTGAAATCCAAGCAGAAGCAAAAATCCCTGAAACAAAGGCTCAAACTCATGCAAAAATGAGTGAACTGAGTCTCAAAATCACAGTCACAATGCATATAACTGCTCTGTAACTCAAACTGAACTGGAAATCTGAAGATATGGGCCAAAACATGCAAAATCCACCTTGCTTTAATCAATTCACCCATGATAACTGAAACTTCATTTTTTCATTAATATCAATCATCAAAACTGGTGTTGTAACTGAACTTGAGACTCACTATCAATTTCACATGTGCATGAGAACTTTTTTTAGTATTTTCCCCCTTTTACAATAGTTGATTTAAAAGATTATTGAAAAGAAATTAATAAAATTGCATTTAATAACTTCCAAATACAACTTTACAATAGAATAAGGGAAAAAATAATAAAGTATGTGTCTTGTAAAAAATAAATCTCCCCTTATGACTCCTCTCCATTATCATATGCAATGAACCTCACAAATAATCACTCCTTAACATACTTTGACAATATTTGTCAATGGTTTAATAATCTGTCACAATATTTAGCATAAAGTCTCATATTTGATAAGGTCGACCATATCATTGCTAGGAGATTTGACTTGAAGTCATGGCCATAGGAGTAAACAAAACATAATGATTTTTCCTCTCAAAAGAGTGAAAAAGAAGAAACCATCGAACCATGCAAAAAGAAAGATGAGGAACCCTAAAATCATTATGTTCATTTGACTTTGGAGAAGCTTCATGAAGAAGCTAGCCACCATTGAATTGGGGTTTGAAGCTCGACCATGCATCTTCTCTATCGATTTTGATGATTTTTTGAGAGATATTGAACATACAAGGTAAGATAAAGATTGTTCTATCATTATTTTGAATCCTTTCAATCATTTTAATGCATTTTTGGGCCTCAAAGCCACAGTTGTGACTCATTTCTGATATATCCTATGTCTTCACTTGTTCTGGGAAGCCATTCAAAAGCTCAATCCTTTTTTAGAGGAAAAAATCTAAAAATAAAGCTGAAATTTTATGGAAACAAGCTCGAATCGAAGGTAATATCCTTGATTTCTTTTATTTCTTGCAAACAAACAAAGAAACTCTGTATTTTATAGCTTTCATTCTCATCCTTCATTCTACAAGAGATTGGGGTTTGTGTGGTTTCCATTTCTCCTTTTATATCCTTAGAGTATTATCTTGATGCTCAACTAATACATGAAACTAAATTCCTTTGGTTCCATAATATCAAGGGTTTTATTATTTCTCTAGGCCATGGCTAATTTTTTGCATTATTTGGAAAAATAATGTAAACAAAAAGCTTCATCTCTGTACTCAGCCCTTCTTGGAAACCCTTATGATTTTACTTTTGTTGCTATGATGCAAGATCATAATATATATGACTTCTTATGAAACAATTTCTGTAATTTTTTTATTCCTTCATGCACCCTAGCCCTCTCACTTCCTATATTCATTTTCCTTTTTGAATATGGACTATGGTTACTCATTCATGCACTTGTTTGTAATTAAAAAAACATGATGACTTTTACATCATTTACTGTTTGTCACTTCTTGCATTTGACTTACGTGGGGCTGTCTTTTCATGGATGTTATTCTTTGAGCTTGCTAAAGATTTTCATTACAGGAAACTGCACAATTTTGATATGTTATCCCATTTTGATTATATCAAGAATAGTATTGAACCCTTGAACAATTGAAATTAATCTTCTCTCTAACTCTCTGTGCTATTCTAATGGTAGATTCACTATGTTGTTTCATCAAATTGTGAGTGAATATTTATTTATTCTTTAGAGATCTTGTTACCATATCTTGCATTGGACTTACATGGAAAGCAATTACTAAAGCAATGAACTTATGATACAATTCCTTTCCCTCAAAAACTTTCCATGCTTATGAATTGCTTGGATTGTATCGTGATTAATCTCATACTTGTCTAATGATACCAGTTGAAACACTTGATTATGAAAATTTTACATCCGTTTTTTATCTTTATAGCCTGTCAAAAAAAAAAATCATTATTTATTTGATTTCATGACCTTATGCATACGTCATGAGTTGAAGGTCAATGTAGGATGTTACCTCTATTATTTTTTACGATAAGAATCCTTGTAAATGGCTGAAAGTGTTGTCCTTAATACTGTTGTGCATGAAGGCATTTGTCATCACCATTCTTCTTTCAAATACATTATTTCCAGTAGTTTCCTGTAAGTTCCTTTGATGCCATTGTGATGTTGTTCACATTCTCTTGATCATGACATCCTGGAGCTTCTCCATTTGATTCAGCTGAAGTTGCATTGCCTCTCTTCAAGTTTATACAAATACTATGATTTCTTTCTTTTGAAATTATGACTAAGCATTACAATGTAACTGCACTCTAACCATTTATTTTTGGCATGTAAAACTCATGAATGCTAGAAACTGGAATGTAATCACTCACCAGTGCATTGTATCTTAATGCTCTTTTCAAAACATAATAGTTGTCCTCTGTCGTGCTATTACATTCAGTTGTAGTAAATGCTTGATAGCTGATTATGCATTTAAATTTGCTACTACTTTTTCATTCATGACTTGATATGTTGCCCCTAATGCTATTGGACTGTCATCTCTATTCATGAGCATAAGCTTCATGTAGTAGCTTGATGTTTGATGCTTTCTTTGATGGGCATAAAGTATGGTTCTTTTTGTTCTTTTAATTTTGCCAGCAAAAGAAATTGGGAATGGTAAATAGTAATGGCATCCATACCCCTTTATGATGCATCATTGACACAACTATGTCATGTATATAATGTCATAATACAATATTATTCCTTAAGACTTGAATGATTATTTTGTTGTTATATGGATTTTCAAGCTCAGTCCTAAATTGAATAAGTTCTGACCCAAATTATCATAAGATTGCAACTATGTTGATGTTGTTGTTCTGGACATTATAATGGTTGTCAATGTGACTGTGCCCACATAATTGTAAATGTCTTTCCAATACCAATGTGACTGTTTCTTATGATGATAATACAGATTACTCTGCTATCCCTTTTATAGGCAATCAAGAATAATGATAACACATAAGATTGAAGTGCCAATGATGCCACTTGACCTTAAGATGTAATAATGTTGTCTTGTTATCATGTTGACTACCCTCCTGAATCTTTGGATGAACTATGTATCTACTTTGGAATCTGTTTTCACCATGCTGAATTAGACTACTTGATGACAGTCCTAGATGATGATTGTTTCTTATGATGCTTTAATAACTCTCATATATGAACGTTGAATGAGAGAATACCTTATGATATGTCAGGCTCAACCCTTGTGGGAGCCTGTTTTACTCCACATATCTGATAAGATGATTACAAACATGATGAACCTATTCCTACACATTGAAACAACCAAGTTAGCAAAAATAATCGAAGCTGAAAGCTTCCATTGAGTTTCGTGTTCCTTGATTATCAACCTTTGTAACTCAATCAACTGGTGAATGCCTGACTAAATGTAAATTGCATTCTTGTTGGTAGCGTAGAAATAAAGTAGAATGTAATTCATCATTGCTTAGAGTACATCTCTAACACCATTCTTTTACAAACTTGCAGGTTCATGGAGTGTGGAAACGAGTCTGTTGCAGCTTGGAGACACAACAACTAAAGACATCAAGCAAAAGTGATTCATCATCACAGGTAATTATGAATTGCTTATCTTCCTTGTGTTTATGTTATCTTTAGTAGTGTAGCTTATCATTGAATTTTGTATTCACTATTTGATTATCATAATCAAATTTAGTTACTCTCGCGGCTTGTGCGAGATTTTAGCGTTTTTTACAAAAATGAATAAAAAGCATTATTATGCAAATTCTCAATTTTCTGTTTCAAATACTTGCACAATAAAACTGTAATTCAGATGTAATCTGATCTCTATGATGAACAATGAATATTTTAGCAACAAAACTTGAAAATTTCTGCACCTATCAATGATGAATTCGATTTAGCTCTACTTGTTTGAGCTCGTAGTGAAAAATAGGTAACAAGGGTATCTTAGGATATGTTTAGAGATTAATTAAGTCTAAATGAGGGGTTCACCACCTAGTAAGAACTTGGAAAACTAATGAAATGCAAGACCCTAATATGATGAAAACTTGATTTGAATGACCTAGAAAAATAGCAAGAACATAACAAAAAGCTATAGAACAGAATGTGTGCACTTGGAAACTTGAAGATGACTAGAAACCACTCTAAAATTTTGAAAAACCTAGAACTTTGACCTACTGGAACTTCTCCAGGTTCTTGGATCTAAAAATCTGATTTCAAGGCTATATATGACCTTTTAGTGAATATTTTGACCTTGTAAATGGGGAGACAAATCCAACAAGCTTGCAACCTAATATTCAATGATCTTTGAGTCTTCAAAGAACTTAGATCTACAATTACACAAAGAGAGAGAGCAAAAGATTTTATTGTTAGGGAATAGGGGTTTGCCTTGGTTAAACACCTTTTAGGTAATTAAACCAAATGATGAAATAAGATAATGAAGCATGAGCATGAAATAATGCAATTAGAACCTTGCCATGATGATGGATCTTGAATTTTTGCAACAATTGATGAAGAATTCTTCCCTTGAATGCCTTAGAAATGGTCTTGAAAGTTATCTTAATGACCTTATGAAGACTTGGAATGCTTAACTCTTGCTTGCTTGACTTGATAAAATGAATGCTTGATGAAATAATGATTTGAAATCTTGTTTATATAGGTGAGGCACTCAAATGACCATTCATTTGATCCCCAAGGCCAACATAGGAGAAATTTGAACTTAAAACCCATTTTTTCTGCTCAAACCTTGAAAATATCTCAAATGGGACTCATTCGCCATCCTAGGTGAATGATTCCCACATGGATTGGACTCATTCTCCCAAAGTGGAGAATGGGTCCCACAAGGGCTATTTTGCAAGGTAGGATGTTGGGGAGTGAAGAAATTAAGCTTACATGTTGATATTGTTAGGTTTTTTTATCAAAATTTTCCTTGGGATGCACAATATGGGGTCATAGGGACCTATTAATGATGATATAAAGGTCATAAATGCAAGAGGACCCAAAATTCAATGTGAAAGTGTAAATAAATACACTTTACAACACTAAATTAAGGAAGAATTGGGTCTATTTAGCTTAGAAGGGTCCTAAATCCAATGTGAATGTGTAAAACACATTACAACACTAGATTAGGTCCACCTTAGTTTACAAACCTCCAAAATTTAATGTGAAGGTGTAAATAAATATATTTTACAATATTAAATTAGGACAAAGTTAGGTTGATTTAGCTTTAAAAGGGCCCAAGACCTAATGTGGATGTGTAAAACACCTCACAACACTAGATCAAGGCAACATTAAGTTCAATTCATCATTAATTATTCTCATATCAAGTGTGAAAATGCAAAGGGATACATTTTTCTACACTACAATTATTTACATGAATTTTGCACATTTCAAACAAATTAAGATGTGCCTTCCAAAAAATGTACATACTTGTGTAGGATGATCCTCATAATATAATAAATCCATAAATGACTATCCTAGATGCATGTGGGTCACCTGAAGTGGATGCATGAGTATGGCCATAGCTTGAGCCTCCATGCTCTCTATTTCCCACTTCAGTTGCCACTCATGTAGTTTGATGAGTGAGATTTCCTGAAAGAGAACTCAATGCTCCTCATGTCAACAACATCATATGTTGTTGAAGATAGGGGAGCAAAAATTAGAGAAATTTGAGCATTTCATTGAGTATCAACACGTGCTCCTAATCTATATTGGGGCATACCACGCTCAACTCCCTGAAATGACCTCATATCAAAATAGTTGGGTTTTAAACCAACTCAAAATCAGCCCATAACTTTCTAAAAAATTAAAGGGGCACCTCACAGTTGCCATGTGGTGGAGTATCAAACACCATCCACCATCTATCCCAAAAAATTTCAGCTATCTACGGGTTGCTACACCATTTAATTAAAATTCATTTTTTAGTGGGTGGAATTGGTTTGTTTGTTTAGGGGCTAAAGAAATGTTGGCAAATGGCTTGTTGGGTAATACGAAGGTCATGGATTTCTTTATAAGACAACCCATCTACATAGAATTTTCTCCTCTCTTCTCTCCATCGATGGAACCTATCTAGGTTTGCATCAATGGATCAAACATAATTCAATAGTTTGCATCAAAGATACAAATCATGCGAGATTGGGGGGAATGTTAGGCTGATTTTTTATCAAATATATATTTTCTTGAATCACATTTAGGTTTTCTCTTATGCTCTCTCTTAACTAATTTTGATCTAATGTAAGGTGTGGGGGGTTAGGATGTGGAGAGGCTGGAGGTGTGGGGTTTTTTCGTAGTGGATTTTGTGGATGTATGGGATTTTCAGGTTGGTCATTAAGTATGAAATCTTCTATATTAAATTTAGGTTCCATGTCATGAAATGACAACTGCATGTTAAACAATTAAATTTTTTTTATCAACAAACTAATTAAATAATGTACACAATTTGAACTAAAAATCACATTGAACATGCACAAATTCAAAATACATGTCATTTTGAAGACACATTCAATTTAAAACATTAAAAAATCCATAGCATGAAAATTTAGACTAATTTACGTTGTAGGATTTATACAAACAATTATAGCCTTCCTTACAATGTGTACAATAAATTATACAATTAAAGTCATGTGTACCCTTGATTATATTCTCACTCTATCTTAAATTTTTATTTCAAAACAATGGCCTAATTTAAAATCTTTAAATAATAATATCAAGGTCCTACTTCTTTGATTTGACAAGTGGAAAAATTATAAATGCATTAAGTATAATTTAATGAGCTACTTGATCATAATTTATTGTTGGCATTTCATGATTGTGTGATTTTGGGAAGGTGATATTTTGGTTTAATTTCTAACTAAATTTATAGTTGTTTTTATTAACTAGCCTATATTTCCTCACTAGTTTGAGAAGATCATCATGGCTAGATTTCAAAAGTTTTTCAGGTTTTTTTTATTATATATTTGATAGACATATTTAGAAGTCTTGATGAGACATGTGTCTAGAACATCTATTTAAGGGAATCGTTCTAGATTAATTACGATCTTTGATTACTATCTTAAAAAACTCAGAAGAAACTTAAATTCATATAATATTAAAGTCTTAGTCTCAATTTTAGTTGTAACATTAGTTGATTAAGCCTTTTTCATGTTTTCTTGGCATATTTTCTATCTTTGCATATTGAAAATAAGGATTAACTATTATTGAGGAAGTCAATAGTATTACTTCTATTTATAGTAGGCCTCCTCTTACTTTTTCAATATAACCCCTTAATCAATGAACATGTGCAAAAGAGGTAAGCACATTTTGGGAGATAACATTAGTCACAAACAAGGTCACACTAGTAAAAATAGGCTAGATGGGAAACCTATTTAAGGACTAGGACGTGGGTGTGGTTCTATCTAAGGGAGAAAAAATTGTGAACATTAACTACAATTTTAACAAATACTAAATACATCTAATTCGATAACTCAAGTTCAATAATTTTATGTGACATGTATTTAAAAGAATTGTGATAATTATTAATTATATACCTACTTAATTATAGGTCCTAAGAGGGTTTTAATGTACATGGAACCAAAGGATATGTAATCAACCAAGTTTGTGAATGCGGTTGTCAATGTGTTGTAGATTTTTATAATAATATAAAAAAATTTAACAATACAAAGAAAGCTTGCTACTATGATTTTGAACTAAGGTAATTTATAATTGTTAAAAAACAAAGATTAAGCATAGAAATAGTTTTACATTGTTATATTGATAAATTAAATGGAATTTTATAGATATGTTATATATTTTAATTTTTTTTATCATTTTATAGATTAAGGATTATGGACTAATAGCATACTAACCAACATGCAAAGGCCTAATTGGCCTTGGGATGAAGGATACTAGCTAATGTATAGTGTTGGATACATGGAAGATTCCTAGGTTTTGTGGTTTAACCTCTTTAGGTTTTACGTTTAATTTTTGTTGTTTAAGGTTTTTGGGTTTAGGGTTTTAGGTTTAGGTTTAAGGGTTTAGGATTTTAGGTTTAGGATTTAGGATTTAGGTCCTAGGGTTAACAGTTTTAGTTTTTAGGTCTATGTTTTTTGGAACCTACAGTTTAAGGTTTTAATTTCTAATTTTTGTGTCCAATTTAGGTTAAATTCTAGTTAATTTAGGTATGATTTTATGGTTTTCAATTTAAAATTTAACATTTTTTCTTTCTTTGATGATTTTGGTTACAAATACAATTTAAAAACTATTAAATATTCAACCTAAATACAAACAAAATAATAAAAAAATTAAATAACAATTACAAAACAAAGATGCAAGATATAAAGCCAAAAAAGTGTAGAATTCAACAAACCTAGAGGTTGCTAAGGTCGGTTGTGTCGATTGGAGGAGGTGACAGTGAAAATTTGGTTGGAGTCACCCATTAGAAACATGTATGCTAAATGCTTTGTCTCTCCTAGTCGGCAAAAGTCATAGTGAAAAATGAAAATGGCAGTCATTTATTTAAAACATTAAATAACTTTCAATAATGTGTACACATTCTATAATGCGTACACATTTGTTGGTGCGTACTCGAATCTAAACAAATACACATTTATATTTAGGCTTGGGTACTTGATCCAAAGCACATACGTGTTTTAAAAAAAATGTATATGGATTTCCTACAAAAAAAAATTTGGTCAAAACTTCCCCTCTTCATGGACCCAACAAAACTATTCAGATGGCCACTCCAACAATTGATGAGGACATCCATGAAATAACACCTAAGGATTACAAGATCACAAGTATTAATCTTGGGCACTCATCTTGGCAACAAGAATTAGAAGAGATAATTTAAGTAAATTTAAATGATACTATTGCCAGAGTATAGAAATATAAATAGAAGAAAAGAGAATTGAAAGAATGGGTTGCTACCATGGAACAATTCATCCAGTGTTGATGTCACAAGAACAAGTAGATGCAATTACTACAGTTTGTCATAAGATGAACATGTTTGAAGAATGTATTGAATACTAGGTAAAACAAGGAGAAGAATTTATTACAAATGCAATAAGAAAGTACAAGGAAGCATACCATCATTTAGAGAAAGTGAAAATATTTGAATATCAATGTAAATTTTTCCATGAGTAGGTCATCGATGAAAGACGAAGCATTGAAATTCTCATACAGTTAGACATCCAAGCATTAATATAGAAGAATGTAATATCAGAACATGAAATTTCATTGCCAAGAAAATGGAAGAAACAACTGAAATAGGAAGGTGACATGTTAATACAATGTATTGAAGGATTTGAAAGAGTCACTATTGAGTGCAGAAAAATTATCAGCGAAAATCAAGAATTTATAGAAATACTAACACATCAAGGGTTTGATCCTCAAACACTAGGACGGGAAGGAAAAGAAGCCAAAGCCTTCAAGGAATGGATAGAAAGGATAAATAGATATCCTATACAATTGCTGATGCTGGAGGTAATTGATGAGATAATGCAGTGCATAAATGTTTTATCTAGGTATGAAGTAGACAAAGCGTAGAAAAATGACATCATACTTCTAGTAACTAAGGAATATATTAGGCTCAAGCTCACTCGAAGAGCAATACAAATAATTTCGAAAGAGCGCATACATAAAGTATTAAGAGCTTTCCAAGAATATTAGCTAGAGAAAGAAAGAAGAATCTCAGAACCTGAGTCATAAGTGAAAAGAGAAAGAACTGAATACCAAATATTTGAGATATGGCGAAGTTTTTTTGGTTTTAATTTTAAATTTGCAAGTTGATCCTAGTCCTAATAGATGCTCCTCACTCTAGTGCTTTGTAAAGAAGATAGTATCCCTGGTTAATGCAAAGTGTTCATATGAAGAAAGGTGTTGCTACAGATGAAGTCAAAACCTTGACTTATTCCAAAATGTTCTTGATGATAGTTGGCAGATGCCACATGCCTCATTTTAATTTGTTGTTTCTGATTCTCTAAATTGAATTTTAAGTTGAACTTCTAGGACCTTGTTTCTATAAAAGGCCATCTCCTCCATTTTTATTTTAAGTTCAAAATTTATGGATGTTGGAGGAGCAAAAAATTTCTTTAAGTTTTGTTCTTTTTTCCTATTTTCTAAACCATTTTGGTGTAAAACTTTGTATGCACGTAGACATTAATTGATATCAGAGCTTAATGGATAGCTACCTATCTCATTATCTTTTGTAATTGGTTTTGTAAGTTTATCCAAACAAGATTGTATGATGCACCGATTAAGGGTGCATATAGAACCTACTCAGTGTCCATAAACGAAACTCTCTCTTTAAAACCTTGCAACATTTTATATGTAGCTGTGAAGCAATTTGGTGAAGTATGAAGCGATTTTCTCTATTTTGATTAATTCTATAGGGCATCCATGGAGAATAACTGGAAGAAACTCTTATTTTTTTAGTATTTTTTATACTTTGTTTTATAATAGATGTTTAAATTTTGAAAATGTTCCAAAAAAGAGAGAAATTGAATGAATGGAAAGAATTTTGTTGAAAATATTTTATTTTCCATGAAGTTGTTGAATGCTTAATGTTAAATCTACTTAAGTGATAGAAAATATTTTGTGATGTTCATGAAATATTATGTTGAATCTTTCAATTTCATGATCGTATTTGATGAATGAAGTAAAATTCTATGTGAATTTTTCATAATTCTTAGCAAAGCTAGAAATAACCATAGTCCCTTTGCGATTAACATCAATATCACATCATTACCTGAGAGCGACCCTAGTGCAACCATGACCTATTTATTAGAGACTTGGGATTGAACGAAAGCCGATCTTTTTTCTGTAATGCAAAATTTTCCTTTAGGTTGTCTTTGCTTCATATCTTTCAAGAAGGATAGGCTCTTCATGGTCTTGTCTATGGAGATTTTATTTGACCTGTTTACTACGAGTAAAACCATCATCAATAGGAACTGGCACTAGGAGGGGCCTCTTGTTGTTTTTTGTTTTGTTAGGATTTAAGCTAGATTTATGTAGAACTAGATCTCAGTCTAGTGATCCTTGGGTAACCTTAGTCGAGCTTAGTGGTTGAACATTGTCTAAACCTCAAATGTTTGGAAATTTAAGTGCAAGTCCAAAGATTCCAATAGTTGTTGCACCATCATCTCTTGTAGTGATGGAGTTCTTTAATGTAGAGTCACTAATTCAATTTTCCATATACAACGATTTACCAAAAAATCCTGAAAAGTTGTGTCCAAAGTATTATTTTCACAAAGATGTTGAAGAACATATCAATATATTCAAAGATACATGCTTTTGAGTGAGAATTCAACATGAAGATGGCATGTGTCAGTTGTTCCCATACACTTTGAGTGATGAATTTTACCAGTGGTATATCAACTTGCCTCAAAATTATATTAGATCATGGCAAGACATGGAAACTCAAATTTTAGCTAGATTTCAAACACCAACTGATCCTTCTTTGTTATATCATCAATTCACTCAAATAAAGAGGTTTGAAGGTGAACCTATAACCGCTTTCAATGACGGATTTCAAAAATCTTACTCTAGGTTACAAGCACCTTATATAGTGGACAATTTTTTTGCTATCACAGTTTATTATACCGCAAGAGATCCTTTGACTGTTATGTTTGTGAAGCAAAGGGAAAATCCTTCCACTACTTTTCCAAAATCCTATGTTGAATCCATAAGCATGAAATTAGAAATGAAACATCTTGGAAATGGATGATCCGCGAGTGGCGGAAACGGATTGAATATTTACCCTACCCTAAGTGTGAATGGAGTCCCTATAGGCCATCCTATGGCTCCTAATGTTTATCTTGTAGTGGTCCAGAATGGGACATTTCCTCAAAATACTTTCTTTCAGCCAGGAAATAGTTAAGCTTTAGTCCCTCACGTTGGTCCAGCTATTATAGAGCTCCATCCTAATGGAAATTTTTTTCTCACAAGCTCAAGAAAATCAAAATGTCAAAATTTCTGAGGAAAAGGAAGGCATGAAAGAAATTACAGCTCAACTTAAAAGATTAACCATAGAGGTTACACAATTAAGGAATCATAATTTCTATTCTTATAATAATAATCAAAACTCACATAATCGAATGTATAATGCTCCTAGGCCACCTAGACCTTGGAATACACGCCCTAATAATGGGGGAATATCAACACCTTTGGATAATCTTGATTCAACTGATGAAAAGTCTACATTAAAAGTGAACTTATTTGACCTTGCAATGAACAATTGGTGTATAATTCATAATACTAATGCTCATACTAAAGTAGATTGTTCACAATTCAAAATCACTTCAGACATTTTCCTTGCTAATACTCATTATAATGAGCATTGTGATTCTCATCCTCCTAAAGGAAATGAATTAGTTCTAGTAGGATATGACTCAGCTCTAGTCCTGGAAAGTTATGAATTCTTCAAATCACCTACTGTTATTACAAGTTATGCTCATCAAAATATGAAATGATAATTCCACTATGACTTTGGAAACATATACTTTTCCTTATTAGGATGAAAACGAGCGTTAAGAAGAAGTGGATGAAATACATTCCTTCGAACAGTATCAGAAGGGACATAATTACAACACGAGGAAAAATGTTAATAGTGGAGGTAGATTCAATGGGCCTTTAACAAAATCCATCCCACCTAATAACTTCAACACTCCACCTGATGACAAATCAAATAATAATCTTGGGTTACCCAAACTAGCCTCTCACTATATAATTCATCAAATGTTTCAAAAGGTGAAAAGATAGACTTCATGGATCAAAAAAAATTGACTAATTATTTAGTAGAAGAGATTAAGAAAGTAAAGATTAGCCATTCTCTATTAGAACTGCTGAAGAAACCTATGATCAAGAAAGCTTTCTTAAACACTTTAGAAGATTTTCCTAAAGAAAGAAAGTTCAAGGAAATTTAAGTGAAGGATAGTCAGGCTAAAGCAAAAGATAAAAATATGGTTACCATAGCAGATAAGCAAGTAGCCTTTTACAAAGGAAAATTAGATTCCCCACCATTTTTGCTCACCTTAAGAATATTTGGTAAGAATCTACATAACTACTTAGTAGACTTTGGAGCATCTACTAACATGATGTCATTATCCATGTGTCAAACCTTAGGGTTAACCCCTACAAATTATTCAAAGAAAGTCACTCAACTTGACAAAACATAGGTAAACATAGTAGGAGAGTTGACTAATATTCACATGCAATTGGCTTCTGATCCCAGAATCCAATATTATATTGATATTTAAGTTGTGGAGATACTTGATACTTATGGTATGCTTCTAAGTAGGGATTGGTCTAAAACATTGAATGGATACATGGCTACCAATTTCTCACATAGGTGGTTAGCATGGAAAGGAGTTCCTAATCAAATTTAGATTGAAAGAGAACCACACATGAAATACATGATCACAAATTATAATCATAGAAAAAAAAGTTCTATATATTGATGTAGAACTACGAGTTTACAAAATACAAAGTTCGGGAGTTAAAATTGTGGAAGTTTTTACTTGTGATGCTAAGAAATATAATGAAATGACTCCTAGAACAAATGTTTTAATTGAATTAGATTGTCATTCTTCTGAAGAAGAGAATAGTCCTTGTGAACCCTAAATCTACATACTTCAAACAATGACCACAATTAGTTTAGTTAGTCAATTTAAAACAAGAAAACCAAACATTCCTATGAAATATTCAATCATGTTAAAATATGCAAACTAGATAAATAGAACAAAGACAACTAAATGAAAGCATGTGAAAACATGATCAAATCCTATCTCATAGTGGATTGGTGATACTTTGATGTGGAAAGTAGCCCTTTCCCAATCCTTGATAATCTCTTGGATGATGGATGAAATGTGGATGATGAGTGATCAAGATGAAAATGCTTGAGATTGTGTATCAAGTTGTCTTTTTAAATCAATAGAAGAATCCCCTATTTATAAAATAGAAGGATAGAAGAATAAAAAATAGGAGGAATGTGGGATAAAACATAATCCAATGGCATTTTGTTACTTGTCAGTATTCCAATGGAGGGAGGTTCTGCACATTTTTGGTCATTGTGCATGATAAATGCTATTAGGTTCAATATTGAAATTTGAAAGTTGGCTTGTGGAGGGAGAAGAAAGTGTCTTAAATGCCAAGTTGGAGACATGTAAGAGACAATGTAAAATGAGTTAATGCCATGTTTGAGGATAAGACACTTGGGAGGGAGAATTCAAATTTGGAGAATATTCCCTCAAAGATGTCATTTTTGAATGGAATTAGAAGAATTAATAAATCAAGTAATTTGTTTTATCATGCAAGTTACAAAAGCTAGAGAAAAGAGGATTATATTTAGAAGTTAATAAGGATTTAATTAACTTTAGATAGAGATTAGTTGACATGACAATTGATTTAGATTTTTAGATTTATTTAAATCAAATGAGAGGAATAATGGACATTAGTAATTTAATTAAATACATTTGAATTCAATTAAAAAGAAGGAACTTTAGGAGATAATTAAATAAATTTGATTTATTTAATTAAATGAGAAACATTAGAGATTTAATTAAATAAATTTGATTTATTTAATTAAATGTGAAACATTAGATGCATGATGTCAATTTTTCATATCTACATTTTGCTCCTCTTTGAAGCAATGTACCCGCTGTATTGGTTCAAAGAATAACCTTGTCGAGATCAAAATTTATTTATTTTTATATTTTTTCGAATGCCCCATCAGAAAGAAGTATACTGGTACATTTCCCCCTCAAGAGATCAAGTGAAAAGTTTGATTTGAGGGTCGATCTCATGACAAGAGTTTCAAGATGGACATATGGATGGTTATGATGATGATGCAAATGAGATGGTTTTAAGATGCTTAGAATAACCAATCTATATTATCCTAAACAACTAAAATGATGATGCAATGCATGTGAGATGATCAGTGTTTCCTATATGATATGATATGCATTATGCTGACAGTTTGTGGATGCAGGATGGATGCATTGGTGATGATGATTAACTGATCCTTGTATGATGTTAGCATGGAGAGAAGATAGAAGAAATGAAATGAAGACAAGAGGATCCAACAAGTCCATGATCTATGAGACTTTATTAGAGATGATGGTGGTAATGATGATGATTTGCTTATCAGGAATTGGGATTTTAAAAGGGCTACTTACCTTATGTTTGATAACACACATAGGCATGATGCATCAAGGTATAAAGAACCAAGATGGCGTTGCACCTAGTGTGATGGAATTTGACTTGATAATCAGATAAGAGTACTCCTATTCACACCTAACATATGGAACTTCATTCAAAATGCAATTTAGATATTCCAAATACCTCATACCAAAACATAGAAAGGAAATCCTTCCTATCTGGTCAACAGGACACCTAAAATATCCTCCCTACACCCAAACAAAGCACGCATGAACAAGGTTATATTACAAGAATATCCAACAAGAATAGTAGATAAAAAGATAATGATCATTTCCCCACTCCTTTCTCTCTAAGTCCCTTCATTGGGACATCATCGAAAGGTCATTGGAATGAGCACAAATAAGATAAGTCAAAAGAAAAAGACAAAGTAAACAAACAAGTTAATGTTCTTCATACCACTAGCTGAGACTAAACTACGACGATGCCTGATGTTGATGTCCATTGTAGGAAGGATTCATCCTAGGACATGATGATATCAAATGATTGATTTGGGACTAATTGGATGATAGGCTATTGACATAAAGAGTTGACCGACTTATTTACTTACTGACCTAGACTTAAGACCTTGATGCTTAAGTTTTCACTTTTGAACCTACTATACTTGTTTCCGGTTGTTTCACCAAAGGTTGAGGATGATGATGATTTATTATGAATGATGTTTATTTTAGGTGAAAGTGAGATGGGGATGGATGGTTTTTTTTTTTTCAAATATTTGGATGTTTTTGATGTTTTGAGATATTTTGAGGCTGTTTTTTGGGTAATTTTGAGATTTTGCAAATGTTTTAATTTTCAAATTTTCAAATGTTTTTGGGTTTTATGAGATTTTATGAATGTTTTTGGATTTTGTGTCTCGGGGGCTGATCAAAGATTAGCCTTTCCTACTTTTAACCTTAGAGATGACATAGTTTAGATAGCATTTTTTTCATGATTTTTTGACTTTTTATGAGTGTTTTTGGATTTTGATATGTTTTGAATGTTTTTGGATTTTTTCAATTTTAGGAGTGTTTTTCGATTTTTTCGGTTTTTTATGAATGTTTTTGGATTTTCTAATTTTCTTATGTTTTTGGATTTTATTGGTTTTTTATGAATGTTTAAGGATTTTCTTTCCTAAATTTGACACTTTTGATATGTACATGTGTGATGATATCAATGCTCTATTTTAGGATTTTGTTGAAAACCAAGCTAAGGTTGATTGATCAGATTGATGGATTGATGATGATAACATTGTTGAGGATACACAATAATGGAGGGATAGTGTTAAGAAACACAAGGATTAGGATGGATATCCCAAGATGATGAGGGATTGATGGTGATAACATTGTTGAGGATACACAACAATGTAAGTATAGTGTTAAGAAACACAAGGATTAGGATGGATATCCCAAGATGATGAGGGATTGATGATGATAACAATGTTGAGGATACAAAACAATGCAAGGATAGTGTTAAGAAACACAAGGATTAGGATGGATATCCCAAGATGATGAGGGATTGATTGGATTTTATTGATCAATATTTTCAAGCTTGATTTTGGAACAACATTGTTTTGAATGATTTGATATGATATTGAAGTGAAAATTAGATACGACTGATAGTGATTGTTTCGATTGATGTTCTATGAAAGATAATACTTGATAAGGAACATTTTCTTGTTAAAATATTCCATGGGTTAATGATTTGGATTTTTTGGCACAAATGCTTTGACCAATTTGATTTCACATTTTCCAATGTTCAGATCACCACATAAGTTGGAGAATATAGATCAATATTTATTCCCGAAGCAAGATGTAAATATTTGTCCCCAGTGTCTGGTAATGTATAGAATGTCATGGATGGATGGATATGGTAAGCATGCAAAATATTCCAAGGATTATATTGTTAAAAAATAAGGTGTTCGAACAAAGGATGCTCATTTGGATAATGCTTCATGGCTCAGATAATTTTGGTAGGATAGGACCAATGAAAATGACTCATGTCAAGATGTTTACCATAAGCAAGTGTAAAGTGTGCATCAAACATTTTCAAGATCAACATAATTTGGAAGATGGATGCAAATATATGAAAATGGATTGGATAAATAGTTCATGGATGAATGGATTTATTATGGATGAGATTGATATAATGTTGGATTTATTATGGATGAGATGAGATGCTTTCACCTGAATTAGCACACACAAATGCTCGATTCTACACATGACACCTATTTTCTAGGTTTTCATCATGGTACCTATCCAAAGCGCCACCATAGTGGTTTTCACTAGAGGATGATTTTTATCTTTACTATTTTCAATCCTTTTTTTTTCTATATTTTTTTTTCTTTTCTATATTTTTTTATTTTTTTGGATTTTCCTAAAATATTTTAAGCTCATGTTGAACTTCCTTGTGGTGTTGATGTAGATGCTTCTATCATAATGTTCCATTGATATCCTACTTGAAGAAGCTACTTTGCCAAGATATGTGCACTTGAAAGTAACTTTTGAGATTCCTAATCTTCTTTGTTGATATAGGGGCTAACTCTATCTTTATGCACACATCGCAATAGAGTGACCTCTAAATCATTATGATGAAGGGTGGCTTCCAATACACAGTGAATGTGAGAATTGGATATCATGCATGGAGGTGTGGATGGAGTGTGTTTTAGAATAAAAGATGGATTGGTTGATAGTTTTGAACCTTTGACTCTCCAAACTTGGGAAGATGAGAAATGATGGGTGGATAAGGAAGTGTGCATGGAATTAGGACCAATTGCTTGGTATAATTTGTATGTAGATTGAGAATCTTGTTGTAGACTTTGTGGGAATATTTAATGGAAACTTTTCCCTTTTTTATTTTGCCCCATAGTTTATTTGACTAATGGATCTTGATAGGGATAATCTTTCTTTGTATTATTTGGTATCCATGTGTATTTGATTTGTCCATTATGCTTTGCAACTCTTTTTATTTGATAAAATTATTTGTGCTTTGATTCAAATCTTTCTTTCGATGTTGGTCTGAATTCGTGGATGAGGTGATGGGTGGATGAAGATTCATGACATGGCTGGTTGTAGTATTGGCATTGGTTTCATTAGAAGGATTCTTCGTGCCCCCTATGTTGACATTTTCTTGAGACATAGTTTCCCCTAGTATGGTGGTAGTAGCACCTTTGTTCCTTGATTCTACTTGTTTTGAGATGTCTTGTTCAATAAGCCTTCTCTGATAAATGTCTAATGTAGATGATGTTATTTCAATTTGTTGCTCTGTTGACTCTAGAATATCCTATTTTGTCTGACTTGTTTCCTTGAGTAGATAATGTTGGATATCTTTATACATGATGTCCCCAATATGAATTTTGGATATATCTAATCCCAATGTTGACAACTCAATATGACTATAGGAATCAATAACACACTCTTTTGTGTAATAATGTCAGGAGTAAAGGAATCTTGTTTTGAATGAAGATCATCTACATGCCCATAAAAAAGAAGCATATCATGGGTAGATGGAGGAGTATGTGCTATGTGGATGTGATCATCATTTGCAACATCTTGTATAGATTGGAGAGTGTCCATTAGATCATTTTAGTAGCTTGGAGATAGAAATTCTTGATCTTGAATGATTTTGAAATTGCTTTCAACATGCTTTGGATCAAGTTCTTGACATGGGTCAGTTTCAAAGGATGGATTTCTTATAAAGGGTTCTTGGATATCTTTAGTAGGAATGGGAAGTGGTTCAATATCCTCTTTATCTTTGAGTATACTTGGATCAAATGTTGAGTTGAAGATTCCTTCAATATTTGCAACCATTGCTAGAATTTGGTGAAAGATGTTGATCATGCTTTGGAATGAATTCCTTAGATATGTCCTCTAACTCATTGGATGATGTAGAGGTATTCTCAAAATGATTATTGGTGGAAGGATCACTGATTATAGGATCAAATAATGTTAACACTCCTTGACATAGATCATTGTCGGATGTTGTTGAGGGGTTCTTATCATGATCAAAAAGTGACTCTTGATGTATGTTGAGTTGATCTTTGGATGTGGTAGAGACATCTTCCAAGTGCTCATTGATGGATAGATCTTGATCATTGTTTTCAACAATTGTAGTGGGGTGATTATCAATGCTATCACTAGTGGTTAAAAATTTATTGTCCCTAATAGTTATTTTTTTATCAATAATGTCTTGGATGAGATTTTTTAGTCGAATACAATCCGATGTTGTATGTCCCTTGATTTTATGGAAATCAAAAAGATGATTTTCATTATACCATGGTGGTTTCACTAAGGGCACTTGATAATTTTCATAGGTGGGAATTGTGATGAGTTTTTCATGCACCAACTGTTGCATGATTGATTTGATTGGTTTCCCAAGTGGTGTGCATTTTTCTTTGCTACCTTGTGAGATTTGTACTTTAAATTGACCTTGTGGTGATTGATTTTTGAGATGTGGTGATTGATCTTCGAGATGTGGTGATTGATCTATGAGATGTGGTGGTTGATCTTTGAGATGCGGAGGTTGGGTTTGTTGTTGATGTTGTTGATCTTGATATCCAATCTCTTAACATTGGAGATATTGTTCTTGATTTGGTTGTGGACACAACTCAATGCTTTGATGACATGGTTTAACCAATGGAAGAGTGTATTAATTTTTGGGTGGAGATGTCTCTTGTCACAATGAATTAACTATTTTGGTAAGTGAAGCAATTTGATCTCACCAAATTTGTTCTTGATTTTGATCTTGACACCCTTGATGTAGTTGATTTGGTTTTTGTTCAAGAAAATTTGGAATGCATACTTGTGGTGTTTGTATGGGATAATGGACAAATTGATTTTGGGAAACATTTTGATTTGGGATGATGTTTAGATTTGGCATGAGAAATTGAACATAGTTGTGGTTGGGAATCACATTGCCTTGCTTTAGGTAACTTTGATTTTGCATGGTGCTACCTTGACTTGGATCAATACATGGAGTCATAACATCTTGTTTGGACTTTGAAAAAAATTTGTATGATTCAAAAACATATCTATCCCCAAGTTTACCAAATGTGGATTTGAAATGTTCATGTTTGATAAACTTGTACTTGGTATATTCACATTTGGTATGTATGGATTTGGTGGGATAATGTTGTTTTTAAGACTCATGCATTGATTTTTTGGTTGATAGATTTGTAGGTTTGGAGTTTGATTTAAACCTACCATAGGGAAAGGTGTTCCAAAATTTAGATTGGGCATGCTCACATTTGTTGTACCATTGAGGTTTGTCGGAGATAATGATCCCATGTATGGATTGTATAAATGTGAGTTTTGATAATCAATTGGCATTGTAGGGCTTTGATAGTTTGGTTCATTTAGACCACTCATGATGTATGAATCAAGTTTAAATTCTATGTTCTTCTTTTGTTTTGACCTTGTTGACCTCTAAGGGATTTAGGACCAATCATGAGGTGAAAGATGAAATGGGTGAATGATATGGATGTTGATCTTATAGGAACTTTGGATCAATGCTAGAATTTAGGATTTGATTTTGATTGGTTTGATTTGACTTGGATAATGGACTTGTAAACCCCAAGATGTTAGATGTTATCTTAGGATAAACTTGTCTACGAGGATGATAATTTAACCAGGTGTATGAGGAAGGATTCATCCACACACATTTAGCAAAAAAAGGTTATTTTGATTTTGATTTGAAGGATTTTACCCAAAGTCTAGTATGAATGATTTTTCCAATGGTTCAAAAGTTGTTTGTGAGATGGGTTTTGATTGATATTTTGAGGATGGATGAAATGCTTGATTTTGATCGTAAATGAACCTAAGAAGGACTTGTTTACTAGACCAAGATGAAGAACATTTTTTTCTCTAAGAGTGGTTCAAACCAAAAGACCAAAGTTTGCATGTAAAACCATAAAAAGATAACAAGTACTCGTGTGGGGTTCAATTAATTTAATCTTGGTTAATGAATTTCCTTTTACCACAAACACTCTCTTGCTTAGATTTTCAAACTATATGTCTAATGTCCCAATTTCTTCTCATCCCACAAAGTGCATTATGTGGAAATCAAGGAAATTAAGGCAAAATTTTCCTATTGTTGACTTTAGTGAGAGAAAATTGTGATGTAAATTCAAATGCTTAGAAGCCTCTAAGGATAAAATCCCTAGGGAAAGCAATAGCACTTGGATTTTTTCAAAGGTATTCGATTCCTCTAAAGGGTTTGAAATTTGATGATTATGGTTGAATGTTTGTTTTCCAATATTTAAGATCCAAGCAAAGTGTTTTGATTCCAAGAACATGCAAAACCCTATGGATACAAAGGAAATATTTGTTGAATTCCCACTTGGATAAATACAACTATGCCTACTCTTAGAGGATGATTAGATGCTTGACCACACAGGCTCCCCCTTATAGTACATGCTCTTCTCAAGTCAGCCAAGTATTAGTACCCATGAAACTCCCATGGCATACTTCTCATCTCTACTAAGAGCCGTAAAAATGTGGGACAAATTTAGAATGAGCATTCTTGCACCAATAAATAGATAGGTATTTTGGCCTTTATACAAAAGATTCTAGTAGCACCATTCCATTTGTGGGGGATCATCCATGCAGCAAGAGACCATTACTTCCCTTCTTGTCAGAACAATCCTTGTGATACTTGAACTTTCCTCAAGTATCCACACTTGTACATGTGGTGGAAGTCGCTTGGCTTTAGTGTGTTCCCAGTTGGGTGGTTCCTTGGGGTGATTAGTTTTTCCCACCAGGAAGGCCCTCTAAGGGTAAACAAAAGCAAGCAAACACATTCATAGTTCGATCAATCTTTGTTGATAAATAAAGAAAGAACACACGTGATATACCTAACTCACACTCGCAAGCTTTGTTCAATTTTAAGATCCCAATTGAAATGTGGAGGCAATATTTTATGCAACTTAATATCACCAAAATATTTTTGATTCTCAAGATTTTCATGAAGCCCGATAGAAGTGCATATGCCTTTTAAATGAGATTACTTTGCAAAAAACATTAGAAGACACAAAAGCACATGTTCATTTTAACTTCAAGCATAAATGAATTCTTGTTAAGCACCAACTTTGAAGTGTGAGATTTGTTTGTTCAATTTTAACCCAAAATCAAAGTCTAATGAGTTTCTAAGGTTCAATTTTAGACCAAATTTGAGAAAAAAAAATGATTTAGCTGGCCTAAAATAGAAAACAAAAGTGGGAAATGGATGCTCTAAACCATTACAATAAGCATTCAAAAATGATTTTTTTCAAGTTCAAGTTAAATGCTTAATTTTCTTCAACTCCAATCTACTTTGATTTGTTCCCCTTGATGCAAAGTAGCCTTGTGAATTTTTTAATTTTTTTAAAAACAATGGTTAAAATGCTAAAAAAATCAATTTTTTTGGGAAACCCCAAGAAACAGTGCAAGTTAGTAAAATGGAAATGTAATATTGCAATCCTTTATGCTCAAGATCTAGTATTTTTTTTGCTTTATGGAACCCACGTTCCATGTTTCAAGTCAAACAAATTATTCACCTAATGAACATTATGAAGAAATAATTGTTGTTATTTTAATACTTCAAAGGTAAATAATATAGACCATATACCCATGTTTGCTACCTTCAATAGAGATCATTTTAAATCAAAAGTCAAATTTTGAAATAAATAACATTGTCATATGTCAACAATTTCACCTGAAAGTATTAATATATTTCTTTTTCAAAAAATCATGAACCATCAGTTATTTAATGCATCAGTTGATATTTAAATAGAAAAAAAGACTCCACCAATGTATACAGTTGGAAATTAATTACCAATGCATAATGATCTATTGCTGATAAGACTAGTGATATTTATCATGGACGACTAGACATGTATGATGCAACTTGTATGGTGTAAATGCAGAGGCAATATTATGTAGCGACCTTAAGCATTTAAGAAATTATTAGTTGCTTCTATTCATTGTGAAACTCTTGTTGATATCAACACTCATGCAGCTAAACAAGGGATGCAGATTGCATGTATTGGAGAGAGGAGCATTTAATCAATTCCTTAAAAGACATATAAATGCAAAATGTATAGATGCAAAAAAAGTGTGAAATCTATACTGTTGATGGTGATATGATTAGATGCCTCACAGGGATACCCAATAGTGTTCAGTATATTGAATGTGAATGCAATAAGATAATAGTAGAAGTTAGTCAGTCATAAATACGTCTATTCATTTTAAGAAAAGGGAGGAGATCACACAAAAGATCTGAAAGAAGGCATACACCTATTATTTGATAGGCAACGCAAAGGATTTGAGATACAACTTTCATAAGTTCAAGCAGAATGTATCATCACTTTTTCTTAACAACGATCTTATCATGTAATAGAGGAAGGAAAGATGCATACCAGTCAAGCATAAAATGACAATTTTGTTTAACACTCAAAATAACTACCGTGGGAGGGAGACAAGACACACACAAATCAATACTAAAATGACAACAATATTTTTCCAAAATGAAATCACTTCTAGATAAAAGTAGCTCTCTAGTTAACATGTTTTACCATAGGACTAGGCAAGAAGAGAGATAGATGAAAAATGTAGAATGTTCCTTAACTCTATCAAGTCACATAAGTCTGATCATTGATCATTGAGCACACGTCATGGATCAATTCATACAAATCAATCAAATCACAATAAGTTTGCATTGATGGAGTCTGATGAAGTTTATTAAGACAAAGTCATATCACTGTCAATACACAATATTGTATAGTTAAGAAATCCATTGACCAATCACAATACTGTCATATCACTGTCAAATGCATTTAAGAAAATTATCTACCAATTGGGAAAATGAATTCAATCGAAGCTTCAACACATGAGAGAGTCTGCCATAGTGAAATGTGTTTTTGCAGAATAAAAACTCAATGTTCAATGTTCACCATTTTTTAATGTTTACTATCATGCCAAGTGTAGCTACAAAATAAAAACGGTCCAGAAATTTGGAGGATGCAAAAGGAAAATAGACATATGATGAAATATGCAAGCATATGGAATAAGTCAATAGACAGAGACAAATTGAGGTGCTGAAAAAAAGAAAAATTGTTAGCATGACTAGCATGGCATGGCTTTGCAATCTCACTATTTGAAAGACTTATGGAGCATAATAAATTTCCTTTTCAAGCAGTGTCCTCACAAAGCCAAATGAAAGAAGATTTTATGCCCACGATCTTACCCATTTATCCTAATTTGCAGACCAACACTAGATCTGTATCAGGAGAGAGAAATAGAGCACCTATATGTAAGTCAAGCTCAATGTATTTTTGGTCTCACTCATATTGAGAGTCAAAACATTGCAATGTTATAAATGGGGTCAAAGCTAAAATGGTGATTTCTGTTGTGCGTTGGATGATAGCTGAAGGAAAAAATTCAATTGAAATAACTATCCTTACTGCAAATAATGGGTAGGTATCACTATTTCCAAATATGTTAAAGGTAATCCCTATTATTGAAGCCATAAAAGTCCTTACTAAAGACAAATTTTAGGGATCTAAGAATAACATTATCATACTATCTTTAGTTTGTTCTAACAATGAAGGGAACATGGGTACTTGGCAAAGTGAAATAGGTTGTGTGTAGATTGAATGTAGATAGTTACCAATGAGGATAATGGCATAGAAAAAAAAAACAAAATATGGGTGATTTAAAAAAAAAATCTTGAAAAGATCTCAATATCACAACGTTTAACACATAAATCTTTTCTAAAAAAAAACATTCTATGTTAAATTTGACATGAACTAAAATTATTTTCAAAGCTTTTACAACTTTTATTAGAATTATAGAAACATGAATATGCCAAAATAGATGTAAGAGCACCATTTATGCCCCACGGTGGGTGCCAAAATGTGAACCCTAAATCTGCCTACTTTAAACAATGACCACAATTAGTTTAGTTAGTCAATTTAAAATAAGCAAACCCAACATTCCTATGAAATATTCAATCATGTTAAAATATGCAAACTAGATAAATAGAACAAAGACAACTAAATGAAAGCACGTGAAAACATGATCAAACCCTAACTCATAGTGGATTTGTGCTACTTTGATGTGGAAAGTAGCCCTTTCCCAATCCTTGATAAGCTCTTGGATGATGGATGAAATGTGGATGATGAGTGATCTAGATGAAAATGCTTGAGATTGTGTATCAAGTTATCTTTTTGAATCAATAGAAGAATCCCCTATTTATAAAATAGAAGGATAGAAGAATGAAAGATATGAGGAATGTGGGATAAAAGATAATCCAATGGCATTGTGCCACTTGTCAACATTCCAATGGAGGGAGGTTGTGCACATTTTGGTCATTGTGCATGATAAATGCTATTAGGTTCAATATTGAAATTTGAAAGTTGGCTTGTGGAGGGAAAATAAAGTGTCTTAAATGCCAAGCTGGAGACATGTAAGAGACAATATGCCATGTTTGTGGATAAGACACTTGGGGGGGAGAATTCAAATTTGGAGAATATTCCCTCAAAGATGCCATTTTTTAATGGAATTAGAAGAATTAATAAATCAAGTAATTTCATTTATCATGCAAGTTGCAAAAGCTAGAGAAAAGAGGATTAGATTTAGAAGTTAATAAGGATTTAATTAACTCTAGATAGAGATTAGTTGACATGACATTTGATTTAGATTTTTAGATTTATTTAAATCAAATGAGAGGAATAATGGACATTAGTAATTTAATTAAATACATTTGATTTATTCAATTAAATGAAGGAACTTTAGGAAATAATTAAATAAAATTGATTTATTTAATTAAATGAGAAACATTAGAGGTTTAATTAAATAAATTTGATTTATTTAATTAAATGAGGAACATTAGAGATTTAATTAAATCAAGAAGAAATTCTGAATCCTGGAAGTGTTTGGTGATTCTGAATTGGTAGTTAAACAAGTTAGAAAGCAATATATTTGCCACTACAAAAGATTATCCAATTATCGACATAGAGTATGGGATTTAATTGAAAATTTTGACACATTCAACATTACTCATATCCCTAGAAGATTCAATCTAAGATTTGATACTCTAGCTACTGCTACTAGCAATTGAGAACCTTTAGATACTTCATATCTGAAGAGATTCATAGTTGAATTGATACAATTACCTTTGGTTACTGATAATGTCACTAACCTACAAGTATTCAAATATGGGTGGCACATATTGGAGTTCATTACTAACTTTGGTATTTTCAAAGCACAAATAATTGAAGAGATAGATCACCCCGATGGAGAAGTTCAAGATGAAGAATTCACTCAAGTCAGAGATAATAATATTTTGAAAGGAATAATTGAGTTAGAACGATTGTTCGATATTGACCAGATATTAAGGTATAAAGATTTACCTCAAAGCGATGGAGGACTATCTAAGTTACACAATTTGCATACTAAAGAACATCCTAAGAACGTACTCATAGGGAAGGTTTACACTGACAAAGAAAAGAAAAATATTTCTCAGGCACTTAAAGATTACTAGAAAGTCATAGCCTGGACATATGAAGACTTTAAGACTTATGACACTTCCATCATTACACATACTATACCATTGAAGCTTGATGTGAAACTTTTTTGACAAAAACAATGTCCAGTGAATGCACTCTTAGAGCCTTTAATTCAAAAGGAAGTTCAAAAAATGTTATCAGGCAAGATAATTTTTCCTATCAGGCATTCTACTTGAGTGGAAAATTTAGTTCCCATAAGGAAAAAGAATGGAGACAAACGACTCTGTGTAGATTTATGGAATCTCAACAAAGCATCTGAAAAAGACAATTATCCACTACCCTCACTTGAAGAAGTGTTGCAAATAGTTAACAGTTCACAAATGATGTCCTTTTTGGATGGATTTTCTGGATATAACCATGTAATGGTAGCAAGGGAAAATTAGATGAAGACAACTGTCACCACAAAGTGGGGAACTTTCACTTACAGGAGGATGCCATTTGGGTTGATAAATGTTGGAGCTACATTCCAAAGAGCCATGGACTATGCTTTTCAAGAATTGATAGGAAAATGCATCATCATTTACATGGATGGCCTTACAGTATTTTCTAAAGATAGAAAAGGTCACATTTGAGATCTCAAAGCAATATTATAGAAGTGTGAAACTTATGGAGTTTCGTTAAATCCTAAAAAATGTATTTTTAGGTTGACTGAAGGAAAGTTACTTGAACATATCATTTTTGAACACGGTATTTCAATTAACCCTGACAGAGTGAATGTGTTACTCAAGTTACAGCCCCTAGGAAGCAGAAAAGAATTGAAGTCATATTTTGGTAAGATTAATTTTGTTCAAAGATTTATTATAGGATTCACCAAGATAGTGAAGCCACTCAATGATATATGTTAAATAAAGATGCAAAAATAGAGTGGACAAATGAAGCTAAAATCGCCTTCAAGACTATAAAGACTGCTATCATAGAAGCACTAGTACTAGTAAGCCCAGATTATGTTAAACCATTTTATATTTACTCATTTTCTTCTGGTCACACCTGTGTAGCAATATTAACACAAAAGGGAAAAAAACAAAGAAGAAAAACCAATTTCTTTTATGAGCGCTCTGTTTAAGGAAGTGGAATTAAGATACACAAATGTTGAGAAAAAATCCTTTGCTTTGGTCAAAGTTGGATGCAAGTTTAGACATTACATCCTCGGAAGTGTAGCCAAAGCCATTGTCCTAGATTTGGTTGTCAAAATGATATTAACACAAAGCGAGCTCAAAGAAAAGAGAGCTAAATGGGTCACCATTTTACAAGAATATGATTTAGACATCATACCCATGAGGTTGGTCCATAGACAAGCTTTGGTTAAATCTATTGCAGAAATAGATCCGCAAATCTCAAGTCAACGATACACATTGGATGAAAAGAATCAAGAAGATTGGTATTCAGACATTTGGCATTATTTGGTCAGTCATACTTGCCTTGATCATATGCAAAGAAATCAAAGAAGATCCCTCAAGATAAAATCACAAAGTTACATGATCAAGGGAGGAGCTCTATTCAAAATAAATCATGAAGGAATTTATTTTAACATGTTTAAATAGAATAGAAGTAGATAAAGTGTTGCAAGAACTACATGATAAATTTGGAATAGCTCATGGAGCACCTCTAGCTATTGCACATATTGCACACCTCATTTTGAGAGTAGGATACTACTAGCCCACAATTTTTAAAGATACTTATGAACAAATTAAACATTGTTATACATGTCAATTAACATCAGATAAAAGAAGATTCAATGCTCAACCATTACAACTGGTGATGGAGATGCATCCCTTTTCACAATGGGGATTAGACTTTATTAGAACCATTAATCCTCCATCTTCCGCTGGTCACAAATTTATATTGACTGCTACATATTATAGTATCAGATGGATAGAGGCATGCCCTATCAAGCAATGCACTACAAATGTGGTCATCAAATTCTTAGAAGAAAACATTATCACCAATTTTGGAACGTTGTATGAATTGGTAAGTGATAATGGTCTTACTTTTGCTTCATTGAAAATTTCTAATTGGGCATTTGAATATGGCATAACATTAAAGTTTTCATCTAATTATTATCCACAGGGAAACAAATTGGTTGAATCATCAAATAAAAATTTGTTGGATATAATTAGAAAACTAATTGAAAAGAACCCTATGGAATGTAATTCTTTATTAAAATTTTCCCTTTGGGTAGATTGTACTAGGATGAAAGATGCATTAGGGAATTCTCCTTATCCTTTAGTCTATGGGGTAGATCCTATACTACTAATTAACTAAAAAATCCCCACCTAGCAATTTGCACAAGAATATATTGGATTAGGTGATCAAACAGAAGCCAGATTGTTACAATTGATGCACTTAGATGAGAAACATACTTGAGCTATAGATCATTTTGCTAAACATCAATTTGTAGTGAAAAGATGGTTTGATAAGCGAGCTAGATTAAAGACTTTTAGAATATCCGATTTGGTCCTATATTGGACAAATCTCATGAACGTAAAGGTGAACATGGTAAGTTTGACAAATTATGGATAGGCCCATACCAAATTTTTGAAATCTTGGGTGATAGTACCTACAAATTGAATTATTTGATTGGAAAAGATATCCCATTTCCTGTGAATGGGAAGTTCCTAAAGCATTATTTCTAGTCTTAGGTAAATAGTTTTTTTTTTGTAAATAGTTTTTTCTTTTTTTGTAAATAGTTTCTTGTAAATTGTAATTATTCTTTTTTTGCAAATAGTTTTCTTTCTTTTTCATTTTTTTCGAGTATTGTGTTGTTTGGCTTTACATTAATTGGAAAATTTTGAAGGTATACAAGTCAATAGAATGTCAACTCCAGAACTTTAATCTATATTCTGACCAAAAATAGTTTTCCATTTATAAATTGTTTTAGAATTATTCAATTTAATATACTCTGATTAGCATAAAACATTCAGTTGATGTTGAGCTACAAACAAATACATTTAAAATCATTCTACTAAAATTTTGGATAATAGTTTTTTGCATTAATTGAAAAATCAAAAGACTACCTTTGCTACCACTGTAATTCCCAACCTAATAGCAGGCTTCATTGCTTGCAAGTTGATTAAAGGGCTATTATTGCAATATCAAAAGTGAAAATGAGCTATCATTACCATATCTAAAAATAAAAATTGATATCAACTCATTAGGCCATCCAAATAACTCTACCAAGGCTATGGACATATGACCGGAAATAGAGCTATGTTTGGGGGAATTACAAAGATAACCTTGTTGGGGCTATGGATGCTTGAATGGAAGCAAGAATCTATCCCTGGTTTGCTTAAAATGAATTGTCATATTATGTAGATTAATGCAAATAGTTGCTATTTCTAAGTTTACTATAGCAGAAATAATCAATTGCACACACGTGAGCTCAATAATACTTAATCTTGCATGCTAACTGAAGTAAAATTTGAATGTGGAATAAGAATCCTATGATTTATAATTAGAATACAAAAGAAAGTTGGGACATTGATGTTAGATCTGGAATTGATTTTCTATTGTTTTTTTTAGTTTTGTTGGTTGCTAGTTGTTGTGTGTTCTCACAACACACCCCATTTTTCCCCTTGGAAAAATGTGGACTCCCCTTTTTTTTCTTTCTTTTTTTTCCTTCTCTTGCTTTTGTCATTTTGCTCACTTTGGCATTGTTTTGGTGCCTGATTAGTTGCTAATTTTCCTCTCACTTTTTCACTTGGCCTCTTTGATTGCTGTATCATTTTCTTTCCCGATTTAGTGTTTCGGTATGCTCTTAATGTTTGATATATTACCAAAAATTGGAATCTTGGAGTCTTACGTTTGAGCCAAAATATTTTGTATCTTCATAAGAATCTAGTTCCACCTGGTATTTCATTGATCAAACTTTTAATCCTAGTAATTCTTTTTTTACTAGAGTCTAGTATTTTATTGTCTCCTTTTCTTGAAAGTCGGGAACCAGGGAGATTTTTTGGAAGTTTTGTTAAGTTTATCCTTTAGACACAGTTTCTGGTTTTTTCTTTTCATTTTAGTTTTCTCTTCCTTTAGAAGATTTTTTCTTGGATCCCGATGTTGTTGCTAATTTCAAAAGCAATACTAGAAAGTTTCAATCCTAATGATCACTAATCAATAACATATATTTTAATGGCATATACCTTGCCAAGAATCAATGTGACATCTGATTGCCACTTATAATCACCTTGCCGTCTTTCTTCTCATATAATGATGTAGCGCAAAAATCTAGGTGTTTGTGATTTCGACCATAATCCATAATGATTGCACCTTTATTCTAGGAATTAATGTGAAATAATAGGTAATTAATGAAGGTGGTGAACTACCTATGTACTTGGCACCACCTTAAGCATGCAATTTCTTTTACAATACTCCACTTCGTGTCATATTGTAATTTTTTAAGGACACTGAATTAACGAAATGACATTGGCACACAAAGAAGTAAATTTTGAGAAACCAAGATGCTGCTACCAAGGGTTTTGAAGTTGCATTATGAAGAATCACCATTATTAACCAAAACTAGGTATGTTTCAAATAACTGATATTTTTTTAAGTGTTTCTCAACCTAAAGAATCTTGATAAGGGTATTTCCCATTTTAAAATTGAAATGTTAATTATTCTCTAAGTTGTTAAATTTAATCAAAAATGAATTGAAAATTTTATGAAACGTAAGTTTTGGTTAAATTTAACCCTAACTTGCACACAAGAAACATATTCTGAAAATTGCAAAGCACATTATATGCAAAATGAGTACTTTTGATGCAAGGGCAGAAGATGAATTCAAGTATTGCAATTCACAAGTAGTACCCATCAATGTAGTGGTTATAGATACTCATATGGGATAGTCTTCTAGCATTGAAATCCATTCACAACTATTATAAGAGAATGCTTCTTAGTGTACCAAGAATATTGTGGAAAATGGGTTACTTCCTATAGGAGGATTTTTGCTAACAATGGAAGCTCCAAAATTAGTCATGAAATGTATAAATCATTATGACCTAGCCAAGAGGATTGTTAAGAAAGAAGGGAGAGTTTATGCAGACCTATCACAAAGAGGAATTATATACACATTTGGTCTCCCTATTTTCACACAGATGTTCAATGTTGACCTAAAGGCCAAATCTAAGACATATCAGAGTGTTGAAAAGAGTAATAGAGAAATAATGAGCACCCATTGGTGCCAATATCCAATTACATAACATACCACGATAATTCAGAGGTCTATGTTCAAACAAGAAATGCAATACATTATAACTTTTTTGAGTAGAGTTGTTGTTTTAAGAGATGCAAGCAAGTTTCGAACAATGGATGTTCATAATAATATCCCACATGGTAGAGGGTCTACTGGAATTGCATTGGGGAAAATTGATAAGTGACAAATTACATGAATAGATGACTACATTCCCCAAAACTATATACTTCTACATGTCATCATATGTTATTTACCCATGTTCTATGAGAGCTAGTAAACAAGGTTTGAAACAAATTGGTACTCTAGGCACAAAGGCTGGCAATAGTTTGATATATGTACTTCTACCCTAGATCACCATTCATAGGTATAAAGATGATTACAAGAAAGTTAATGATTTTTTCACCATGAAATTGGTGAGAACAATGGAAGCTAATAAAGCTAAAAGATTATCCCTGCAAGCATAGAGTGGCATTTGGCCTATGGGAGGTTGGCACATACAGTTCCCAACTTACTCTTACATTAGAGTGGAGAGATTTGATGGACACCCATTCATGCTGCCTAGGTATCCTATAGATAAAATCATATTATTGGAATTGGTAAGAAAGTTAAAACCATCGCATGCTCTTTATAGCCATGCTTGCAAAAAGACCTCTTTTAAATTTCCCATTACAATAGGAAATTATAAGTGTAGTGCAATTAGAGTAATAGATTTGTGTGAAGAAGAGTTGAGGACCTACCATTTTGAAGAATTCCAACTCCAGAGAGTGTATTATGATATTGAAGGAAATATTGCTAAGAAAATAGTTGGTTTCCATGCTCATGTCCCTCACTTAGAAGATTATTGGCTTAACTATGAAGATGAGCACGTGGTAAGAAGAAAATATGAAAGAATGAATTTAATATTTTCTCAGATGCTCAAGCTTTATGACATCCCAGACCAGTTGGAGGAAGATGATGGTCAGGTGTTAAATCAATTTTACAATGATGATAGGATATATGATGAACCCATTCTAGACCCAGGTGTTGATGATGAAGATATGCCATCAATTGATGAATTCACCAGACTAGTTCTAACATATAATCAACACTAGATTAATGATTTTTGAAAAGGTTTGAGAGACAAAGGAATTGAACCTATCTTCTCAAAAGATAAAAGAAGGAAACAAAGAGATGAAACTACTTTTGAAACTAGAGAGCCTACCAAGAAGAAAAGAAATGCTAGTAAGGATACTCTAGGTGTTAGAATTGAGGAAAGAACCCCTGGAACTACAAGAAAAGAAGTTCCCATAAAACCATCTGATAGGCAGAAAGATGTAGAGATAGGTAAAGATAAATCAAAAGTGAAACCTAAAGGCGCATCTTCCTCTACAACTAAACCAAGAACAAGAGTAATTATTGATGAAGGGACATGAGCAAAAGAGAATGTTGGTGCATAAACCAAGTCTGCATCTCAAAGGGTTGAAACACTATTTACCTCTCCCCCTTCTATTAATATGGATATCATGAAGCAAACACTAGGAGGGACTCCTATGGATTTAGAGGAAATTTCTGAAGAATATGAAGCTAGAATTAAAGAACAAATAGACAAATGAGGTGCTATGTGGGAGAAAGTGAAATAAAAGAAGTCTAAAGACAAATGCATGGCACACCCAATGATAGAAGAAATTTAGGATACAAGCTCTACCCCCATAAATGTTGAAGAAGAAGAGTTTATTTAAGGAACACTCACCTTAGAGGGAGGAAATATGAGCGTACTTGAAATGGAAATAGGGGAGATTGTATAGCAATATCCTATGGATGAAAGAATGGTTGAAGATACTCTTGATTCACAACCTTCACTTGGGAATATGCAAAATGTTAATGAACACTCGCAAGTCTTTGAAGAATCAGAGAAAGGCCATGCTAAAACTAAAATTGAAATTGAAATCCCAGAAGAAGAAGCTACACAATTTGTAGAAGATGGAATTGAAAATAGAGAGAATCCTAGTATAGCAAAAAATGAAGAAGATAATGTTCAAAGAGATGAAATATAAAATCTAGATAGATAGGAAAATATAAGTCTCCAAATAGAAGAGGCAGTGTCAAAATCCTACCAATCCCGAATCTATGCTAGACATCACTGAATAAATTGCCATTTCAGAAAATGTGGTAAGCCAAAGAGAAGAAGTTCTTGAAAAAAGTGATAAACAAGGAAAAATAAATGTCACAGAGGTATAACAAGATGATGATACACCTGATTGGTTAATTAGGGAATTATCTTCTCCAGTGGAAGTGGAAGTATTACCTCTGAATTTTAACAATTTTATACAAGAAGTAGATACTCCTAAACCTAGGCACAAAGCAAATACAAAACATGTCATACAGAGAAATGTAGATGGAAACATAACTATTCAGATATCCACTCCAACAACTGATAAGGACAAACATAAAATAACGCCTAAGGAGTACAAGATCACAAGTATTAATCTTGCGCACTCATCTTGGCAACAAGAATTAGAAGAGATAAAAGTAAATTTAAATGCTACTATTGCCAAAGTACATAAATATAACAAAAGAAAAGAGAATTGAAATAATGGGTTGCTACCTTGGAACACTTCATTGAGTCTTTAACTTTATTTGGTTGAGAATAAGCCAAATTTCCCAAACATCCAATGTTGATGTCGCAAGAACAAGTAGATGCAATTACTGCAGTTCGTCATAAGATTAACATTTTTGAAGAATGGATTGAATACTAGGTAAAACAAGGAGAAGAATTTATTACAAATTCAATAAGAAAGTACAAGGAAGCATACCATCATTTAGAGAAAGTGAAAATATTTGAATATCAATGTAAATTTCGCCATGAGCAGGTCATCGATGAAAGGCGAAGCATTGAAATTCTCATATAGTTAGACATCCAAGCATTAATACAAAATAATGTAATATCATAACATGAAATTTCATTGCCAATAAAATGGAAGAAACAACTAAAATGGGAAGGTGACATGTTAATACAATGTATTGAAGGATTTGAAAGAGTCATAGTTAAGTGCAGAAAAATGATCAGCGAAAATCAATAATTTATTGAAATACTAACACATTAAGGGTTTGATCCTCAAACACTAGGATGGGAAGGAAAATAATTTAAAGCCTTCAAGGAATGGATAAAAAGGATAAATAGATATCTTGTTCGATTTCTAACGCGGGAGGTCATTGATGAGATAATACAGTGCAAAAATGTTATATCCAAGCATGAAAAAAACAAAGCATAGAAAAATGACATCATACTTTGAGTAACTGAGGAATATATTAGGCTCAAGCTCACTTGGAGAGCAATACAAAGAATTTAAAAAGAGTGCATGCATCAAGTATTAAGAGCTTTCCAAGAATATCAGCTAGAGAATGAAGGAAGAATCCTGGAGCCCGATTCATAAGTGAAAAGAGAAAGAACCAGATACCAGATACCTGAGATATGGTGAATTTTTTTTTGGCTTTAATTTTAAATTTGCAGGTTGATCCTGGTCCTAGTAGATGCTCCTCATTCTAGTGCTTTGGAAAGAAGATAGTATCCCCGATTAATGCAAAGTGTTCATATGAAGAAATGTGTCACTACAGATGACGTCAAAACCTTGACTTATTAAATAATGTTCTTGATGATAGTTGGTAGATGCCATGCGCCTCATTTTAATTTGTTGTTTTTGATTCTCTGAATTGAATTTTAAGTTGAAATTTTGGGGCCTTGTTTCTATAAAAGGCCATCTCCTCCATTTTTATTTTAGGTTTGGAATTTGTGGATGTCAAAGGAGCAAAAAATTTCTTTAAGTTTTGTTCTTTTTCCTATTTTCTATTTTCCATGAAGTTGTTGAATCCTGAATGCTAAATCTACTTAAGTGATAGCAAAGAGTCTATGATGTTCATGAAATATTATGTTGAATCTTTCAATTTCATGATGTTATTCGATGAATGAAGTAAAATTCTATTTGAAATTTTCATAATTCTTAGCAAAGCTAGAAATAATTGTAGTCCCTTTGAGATTAATAACAATATCACATCATTAGCTGATGTTATTCGATGAATGAAGTAAAATTCTATTTGAAATTTTCATAATTCTTAGCAAAGCTAGAAATAATTGTAGTCCCTTTGAGATTAATAACAATATCACATCATTAGCTGAGAGCGACCCTAGTGCAACCATGACCTGGTTATCAGAGACTTGGGAATGAACAAAAGCCAATATTTGTTCTACAATGCAGAATTCCCCTTTAGGTTGTCTTTGTTCCCTATCTTTCAAGAAGGATGGGCTCTTTGTGGTCTTGTCTATGGATATTTTATTCGACCTTTTTACTACGAGTGAAACCTCATCAACAAAATCCTTGAGAGATCTGAGGATCAAAACCATGTAACTTTTCAATGTAAGGGGTCACTCCTCCCTCTATCAAACTTTTCTACATCTGCATTTTGTTAGTAGAATCATAGGATATAGATTCATTCCTATTCCTATCTCCCCCCATGATTATCGCAAGCCAAGGAAAATACAAATTCAAGAATAAACAACAAAATATACAAGGAAGCAAAAACTTCCAAAAGAAATAGCTCCTACGAACATGTAGAATCTATGTGAAACTAATTATGAGAAGACACTTGTTCATCATGATCTTTAAATGTTAAACCTTACTAAAATATCTATAATTATTAAAGAGAGTCAAGATCAACTTAGAAGGATCAGCTTTAGTAATGATGAGTTTAATATAAATCAACATGTGACAAAATCTAATTAGTAAGATGAACCCCTCCATGCATAGTTTGGATATCATGATTAACAATATTTTAAATTTTAATGGGAAGGGCATAAAAATGGTCTCATTCTCTAGGATCATAAACCCCAAAGTTAGCAGATAACCCCAAAGTTAGCAAACCTATCTGCTAGCACATCACCCTCATAAAATATGTGAGAGACATAGCTAGTCTCAAAAGAATTAAGGATGTATATTGAATCACCAATGATATTACCTATGTACCATAGTAAATTTTTGGTGTGTATTTTCACTTATTAATTGATCCCAATAACAATATTCTATTCTACATATTTCATTATTATGTAAATAAACTTGTACAACAAATTTTGGTATAATATAGAATCTATTTTACCTATAACTCTATTCAATAAAGTGACTATATCACAAACATCCCCCTAAAAGTCTAATCTTGTTAAGTTCTTAGGTATATTTATTACTTCTTTTATTAACCAATATCTATTTAGATTCCTAACATTATGATTCTCATCCTTTTCAAATTCTTCTTGGGCTTTCTTCTATGTTAATGTTATCAAAATATCCTTGAATGTGTGGAAAAATATATAGGCTATTGGGTTAGGGAGATATTTTTTTTAAAATCATTAGTATCTCTTAATGTCCTTATGCTTAGTTCAAAAGCCTAAGCACAAGCTTGAATCATTGTTAGACTTTGTATGATGGTAGGAAATACAACAATATGAGCCAATCCTTGATTGGTAATTATCCTTGATCGTATATTTGCACCATCCCAAAAGGTCCTTTGAAGAAAATGATTTAATTCAGTGTGGCGTCGGTTAGTATCAATGATATAATAGATGGTGGAAATAATTTTGAAGACATTTGAGACTCCTTGGAACTCATATTACATGGTTTTTGGTACTTTATCAAGTTTCTCAACCTTATCAATCATCCTACATATGGGCTAATAAATCTATTAAATTCCCAATTTTTGCATGAGTCATTTATTACTTTAGTTTTAAAGGGTAAGGTATTTAAAGGAGATCTTATTAAGCCCAAAAAAAAATTGAAAGAGTCTCTAATGATCCTAGGGACTAGATATTTTCACAAAAAAATAGAACATTATAAAAACCTTGGTGGAATTGAGGGTTAGGTTGGAAATAGAATGTAGAATTAAAACACCTACATTGGTTGGGCCCATAAGTTGGAAGAGAAATGGAAGTTGGATCCTATAGGTAATATAGGTGGATGTCGAGTCATGGGGTGGATCAATAACTTGGAACCTTTGTTCCAAGTTCCTATTAGGACCCAAGGTCTAATAAGAAATGTCATGAAAGGCCTATTATGAGTATAAGGAGAGGAAGAGGGAGAGATGGAGGTAGAGGGATCAAAAGAGACAAAGAGATACAAAGATAGGTAGAGAGAAATAGGTAGGGGGGATAGAGAGAGGAAGAGATTTAAATATTGAGAGGGGGAGAGTGAGGCACATGTAGACATGAAGAGAGGGAGAGATAGAGAGAGAGATATAGAGAGACAAATATGGAGATAGAGAGATATAGATAAAGAGAGTAAGGGAGAGATATAGAGAAAGGAAAAGAGAAAGAGATAGAGAGAGGGGCTGAGGAATTGAGAAAAATATATAGAGAGGTGGAGATATCTAAAGTGATAAAGAGGGATAGAGAGATAAGGGGATATAGAGATAGAATGGGGGAGAGGGAGAGGGAGAGATAGAGATAGAGACAAAGAGATAGAAAGGGAGAGATAGAGAAGGAAAGGGAGGGATAGATAGACATAGGGATAAATAGAGATAGAGAGGGATAGACATAGGAAAAGAGATGAGAGATATCCTGTATATATAAAGATAGGGAGTGATATAGGTAGAGGAGGAAAGGGAAAGATGCAAAGGTATAGAGATATAGGAGAGAGATGTATTGAGGGAGGAATGGGGAGGAGAGAGAGGGGGGAGAGGTAGCGATAGAGAGGGAAAGAGATAGAGAGAGAGAGAGATAGAAAGGTGGAGGTAGAGAAGGAAAGAGAGGTAGAGGAATAAATATAGGGGGAGAGAGACAGGGAAATAAGGGAGATAGAGAGGGAGAGATACAAAGAGATGGAAAGAGATAAGGAGAGATAGACAAAGAGGAGAGAGGGATTAAAATAAATAGAGATATAGAGAGTTATGAAGGTAAAGGAAATAAAATAAGGAAGTCAAAAAAACTATATTTTACTTTTCTCTACCTTGCTCCTCAAATTGATTTGAAGTGATGTGCACCCTCCTCCACTTTATTTTCTCTCAAATTTATATTTCAATAACCATATATTTTATGTGGATTACTCAAGAATTAAACCAACATAACCTTGTTGTGATGATGAATTTGGATGGAAAATTAGAAGCACAATTTTTTAGCAAGTGGATTGACAAGGAATGAAAGATAAGGCTTCAATTTTTTAGATTTTTTATGGGAAAAATGAAGGGTTGATATGCATTGTGAGATGGACGATAGATATTTAATGAGAAGGTATAGGACTATCCTTGTGAAAAGTGTCACAATGTGGAGGCTCAATAAAATGACATGTTACATGGAGAAGATGGCTAGGCATGCTCACACATGTGTGAGAACACTATCAAAGTCAATGAGTTTGACAAGTGAACAAGTTATGAAAAATGTAAGAGAGGAGAAATTTGGGAGCGTCACATGTGGGAGAAAGAGGAAATATTAGGGTGGATACACATGTATGGGAAAATCACACATGTGTGAGAAACCAATAAAAAGGTTGATAAAAGGATGAGATGTAGGGTGAAGGTGACCCATGAATATTCACACATGTGAGAATTTAAGAGGGTTAATAGGGACACTTTTCACATGATAGAAAGTTTGGAGTTTTGGTTTAATTTTTAATTAAAGATAAATTTAATGAAGATTAGTGAGGGACTAATAAAATAATTGATTTTACAATACTTAATAAGTGGGGGCTATAGTTTATTTAATTTAATAAATCAACCTCTAAAAGAATAGGAAAATATAATAAATTAAATATATTTTAAATAATTATGAGGATGGACAATAATTAACTAATAATAAAAATTATTTAATTAATTTTGAAAAATTAGAAGGTGGTGAATTACAAGAAACAATTAATTTAAAATATTTACTTAATTAATTATGTTATAGAAGGTCAATTTTAGGGTGTGTAAATTTTACCACTCTTTGATATGGTGTCACGACTAATAGATCTGGCATCATGTCAAAGAAAGAAAAATAAAATCATACCAAGGTACAATGGAAGAGATGGTGAAAGAAATGAGGAACCATACCACCTTGAGAGATCACTCAAAAAATGTATCTAGGTGATCTCTCAGAAAGAAGAAAAAATTGTTAGAAATGTATAGAGAATGAGAAATACGGATTATTGGAGAGAAAATTAAGGAAAAAGGGAAAAAATGAAGAAATTGAGGAATAAGTGAGTGAAGAAGTCAAAAATTAAAGGCATAGACCTTTGAATGGGGCTTTTGAGGCTTATAAACAGTCTTAGAGGGGCCCATATATATTTATTTTTACCTTATCCCTTTGGATATCAAAGCCTTTTCTATGCAAAAAATCTTAGAAATGATGGTGAATATTCCATTCCATACACACTATTCAAAGAAAATACAACACGAGTAGCTAGAGGATGTAGGAGCATCGATATTTACTTCAAATTGGGTCCCTAGGGGTAGTTTAGGAAGTAATAAATGTTAGGGAAAGAGGAAGAAAATATACATTTTAATGCATGGATTAACACTTCTTCCATTAGATAGTGCACTTTTTCTTGTAGGGTTTAAGACATAGTGAGCATATTAGTGCTTGCACAATGAAAGTTTTCTTATGTGGGAGGAAATGTTGTTTGTGCTTGATACGGTAATGCTTGTGCAAAATAGCACTAATGTTGGATAGGATAGACCTTATGTGGAATAGTGCTTGCACTTAGTAGGATAGTTCTTGTGCAAATTATCATTTGTGTTGGGTTGCATAGCACTTATGTGAAGTAGCACTTGTGCTAGATAGGATAGTGCTTGCAAAAAATAACACTTGTGTTGGGTAGGATAATGTTTGCATTGGGAAGGATATTAATTATGTTGACAAAGGGATATTTTTGTGGAATAACACCACATAGTTTAGGATGGATAAATACTGGTAGAGTTTTGGACAAAGATACATGATTAAATGTCACCACTTTAGTCTTGGGAGAGTTGAACTCCAATCACAAGGCTATGAATATAGTTGATTGACATGGATAGGCAGTTTCTAGTAGCTATTGGACTTTATGAGGCTGGCTATTATCTAAAGATTCATTCTCATCAAGCTATAATTAAGAATCTAGTAGAGTGATGGTAGGGTGATATAAGAATCTTCCTCTTTCCCACAAGGGAGATGATTGTAATGATAGAGGATGTGTGGAGGATCCTATAGATCCTTATTTATGAGGAGCTAGTGGAGTATGGTATGGCTACTAAGTAGCTATATTTATAGTGAGCTTTTATGATTGAGGATTTACCTATCAGGGGCAATCAAGATGGATTTGGTTATGGGGATGGAGAATTTACCAACTATTCCCCTATATATGGTAGGATTGATTACTAGTTTGGTGCTACCTGACTACAGATCATATGGATCTTCTTAATTGGTAGGTCACACATGCTAAAAGAGGGAGTTGTGTATGGCTAGGGTATTATGTGTTGTCGCAATTATATAGGGATATGCATATATAGTGGTCTGTCAATATGGGTGGAGCATGGGATGTAGGGTGATACTGTTACATATATGGGCATGATATCATATTGATATGTTGAGGCTAGTATCTCCAAATCAACTAGTTATAGATCAACCCTATGTTAATTTCTATGTTAGAGTTATCCATCACACTAGGATGGGAGATATGGCATATTGGAGGCATATGGTGGATGAGATAGATGAGGTGAGAAGGAGGTTGTGGTGAGCATGTGAGGAATGGGAGGATGATGATTTATATTTATTGTACATGCAATCGACATACTACTTAATATGCCACACTATCCATATCATGAAGTAGTACTTGTCGAGTAGGGTGTTAAAATATTTTAGACTTCTAGATACATTATATGGAAGGGAGGTGATATTTCTTTTAGAGACTCAAGAGATCAAGCCCTAGGGGGATGTCGATGGATTCATTATGGAAAATTACATGGTTAGGGATGTGCGTACTTCCCTAGGATTAGTTTTCATTGGTAGAGTATGTAGGTATTACACCTAATTATGTTATATGGTGGTCTAAGCATAGGCTGGTGAGACTAAACATTCTAGATAGAGGGGTATAATTTTTAAAAGGTGAGGATGGTGAGGGAGGTGATAAAGGATTGATAGAGATAGGGAGAAAAATTATAGCATAGGAGAGGATATGTAGTAGGCCCATATGGGGTAATAGGTGGAGGAGAGGGGAGAGAAGGTATAGAGGTGGATGATATGCAAAAAAATTTAGTTGTGGCTAGGAATGGTTATCAAAGTGTGATCAAAGTGTAGGGTTAGAGGACAATAGAGAGAGACACCCTCTGAATGGATAGGGATAGGAACCAAGCAAAGAAGTATCAATTTAGGGTGGAGTGGGATATCATAGTAGTAGAAAGGATAGGCTACAATTTCTTTTTGTGTAGATAAAAATTAAGGACATAAATTGTAGATGGATAGGGACCTCCTATAGGTAGAGTAGGATGCTTATAGATCTAGGTTGGATACCTTATTATTGTAGATAGATGGAGGATAGGGAGAAGGGGATAGGGCTACACAATTGACTGCCAAGTGGTATATAGAGAGAAATCCTAATTTTTTATATAGAAATGGATATTATGTACAAAATTATAAGGACCAAGGACATAATGCATCCATTGCATGTACTTGACTCTCAAACAAAAAAATTTCATAGTATATGAAAGCCATTAGATAACCTTGCTGGTCATGTGAGGAAAGAAACTTTAAGCTTGAGGAGTTCCTTGTGTACAAGGCCTTGTCACGGTTGTGGTGGTTCTATGCAAATTAAAACCATCATACATAAAATAATATCTACACACACAAGGTTGAAACTAGCTTTGGTGGGTAATATAAAGAATAACTAACAAACAAGGAATCCCTATTACATACAAATATATAGTTAACTTTGATAGGTTATGCAAGAAGACAACTAAAAAATGCAACACATAGAAAATACAACTATTCTTTAATGTATACCAATCAAAAACACCAAGATATAGGAAGATCAAGGTAGCATTGAGTTGGCATAGTATGGGTCAAAATATAAATTTAAAAAAGAGATCAAATAAAAAATGAGTCATGCAACCATCATTTCTCTTATAAAATTAGGATAAGTGAGGTGTGATCTAGATTACGTATGATATAGGAAGAATGCATCCCTAGTGGGAACAAGTTATGATGTTGTACTAATAGAAAATGTATCCCTCTACATTTTGACACTTTTTTGGTCCCCCTTGTTAAATTAAGCCTAATCTTGCCTTGATTTAGTGTTGTAATATGTTTAACACATTCACATTAAGTCTTAAGCCCTTGTAAACTAAATATACCTAGTCATGCCTTATTTAGGGTGTTGTAAAGTGTATCTTCACACTTTCACACTAATCTAAGGTTTCATTAATAAATTAGGCTTTTGTATGCCTTATTTAGCCTTATTTTGCATCCACAAGCCTTAATTAATGCATCTTTCCAAGATTAATTCTCAACATCTATGAATATCCAATCATAATTCATGTGTTTCTGGATTGTATGGCCCATATTTAGTGATCTAGGACTCATATTCCACCTTTGGTGTATGCGTCCCACCTAACTTTCGAGGCCCCAATCTAGATTTCACATTAAACTAAGAATTTCTTGAAAAATGTTTCCCAAGCTGAGCCTAATGGGACTCATATACCCCAATTGGCATATGAGTCCCATTTATCTTAGACCTAAATTAAATTCAAATTATTAGCATGATTTTATTCTCCTATATCTCATGTCAGCTTGTAGTGTTGTACTTTTGAGAAATTTGGCATAAACAAGTATAAATACAAGGTTATTTCACATATTTTCACCTAACAAGATATCAAGTAACCTAAGAATTTCATGAGAGCATCCCTTATAGGGAATTTGACTTCACAAGAGCATTCAAGATCCTTTAAGAGATAAATATCACACATTTTGGAGCATTATTCAAGTATCAAGCATCATGTCAAAGTCATCATGCATCATGTTTGTTTTTGAGCTAATATTTGTGACATAGGGTTTCATGATTCAAGCAAGCATTCAAGTCAAGATCCATATCATTCAAGAAAGAGTTAAGATCCACATTCATGCTATCCATTTCATACATGTTTGTAGCATCATATTCAAGGGTTTGGTGAGTTGCAACATAGCATTTTGTTCATTCATCATTCCTCCTTTTCATTTTATTTCATTTCAACGTTTGATTACCAAAATGGGGTTCGACCAAGGAAAACCCCTATTCCCTAACACAACAACATTTTTCCCTCTCTTTAGTGTGTGATTTGTAGATCTAGGTTGAAGATACATTGAAGAGTAAGATAGGAGAAAGGTTGTCAAATTTAAAAAAATTTCAATGTTGTCACCTTGTTTACAAGACCACTAAAAGACATCTATCGAGCATATGCATTTTAGATCCAAAAATCAGGTTGAGAAGGTAGAGCAGAGATAGGAGAGTAGATTCAAATATTAACCTTTCAAAAAAAGTTGAGCAAGACCGATACACCACTTCTAGCGTATGACTCCCAATAAAGTCATTTTTCCAAATTTTAGGAGTTCCAGACTTGTCACTACTAGATTCTTGTTCCTTCCCAAAAACCCTAATCTTGGACTAAATCACCTAGCCTAGAGTGTGAGTCCCAGTGTGCATTAAATTAATCATTTTCAACATTTTAGACCTTGTTCCGAGCTTCTACAGGTTTTTAGGTGCACCTCTATACTTTTCCAATTTACTGTTCTTATTTTCATTCATTTCGAGATCATTTACTTAAGTCTTGCACATCATTTAGTTTTATCATTAGGTTTCACATGTTACTAGTCTTTCCAAGCTCTAGCTTGGTGGTGAACCCACTTTCATTGTTTAATAACATCCTAGGATACCTTATTGAAATATCTCTTTCCCTCTTTCAATCCTTGGATTGAGTCTCTAAAGTTTCCTTGAATGAAACTTGAGTGAAATAGGTCTAGGTCCTAAACCATAGCTTGTGTTCCATCTCCCAAAAGGTGGGACCCCATTTCCCCTCATTTCATTTCGGTGAACCCAACGTGAACACCTCATTTCTAATTTGGATTGCATCATAGTCCTAGATGTAGCTTGCATTAACTTTGCATTAGGATTTTGCATTAGTTAATTGGCATCTAGGGTTTCTAAATCTTGCATTACTGAAAGTGCATATATGTTGCATTTTTGCATCTTACACCATTGAATTTCATCTGAAATATGTAATTGCACTTATCCTAGACATCATCCAAACCAAAAAACATAATAATCACTTAGAATTTTTTTAATTTGTGCAAAAACCCTAATCTACGACTCATATGCTCCTCTGGAAAATTTAGTCCTAGTATAGGTGATTTTCCCTGATTTTTGTGTATTTTGTGTTGATTGTTTATTGGAATTTAAACCCTTGAAAAACCTTGATTGGGACTCATATGCCCCTCTGGGCGATTTAGTCCCATGTAGGATCCAAAACTGCATTATATAGCATTTAAAACTCTGTGTTTGTGCTTATGTTGATTGTGGTTACATTTATGTTTCAATTTACAAAGTTTTTATTTCATTGAATTCATTGCATCTAGCTTAAATTGGTTCATTTTTTACATTTCTTAAATTCACAATTGCATTTAGAACATTCCATTTCATATTTTTGCATAGTGTAATCAGTAAATTACCTTGTTTAGAATCTAAAATTTGCATTGCACTTTACCCTCTTTCCATCTAGGGTTTGTACACTAATTTTGTGAAATCTTGTATGATCTTTACAACTTGGTTTCCTATTAGCAATACTTCTATAAGACCTAGTTCAAGACTCATGCCATCATGTGATACACCATTTGTCGAGGATCTCGGGTTCTCTAGCTCTCTTCATGATAGTGTTGATATTCAACCCTATATGGATCCTAGTATGCATACTTCATTTCCCATGACTACTATTCCTTCAACCACTGTACTTCATGTTAACAACACTATCCCTACCATCCCTAGTTCTACTCAAGCTTTGGGATGCACTAATAGCCAAGGTGGAACTTGCATCTCTACCTCTACAATACCCATTTACATTCCTACATACACTATTACTCAACCTACCATAACAATTCAACCTTCTAGCGGTGTGAACACTTCCTTAAGTGTTTCCATAGGGAATCCCTCTAGCTTTGTGCCTTCAACTATAATCTTTCCTCAAACCTCTTCCATCACAAGTCTACAATTCACTTGTCCTCTGCATGCATACTCCACTCCACCTTATACCCCTCCTTACAACAACAATGGTCAACCTTCACAATACATCTAAACCAATCCCTTATCCTTGGAGATGTTAAGAGAACAAATGCCATAAGGTGTAGAAGTTCCTTGATTTGAGAAATACGATGGGAAAGGAGATCATGATAACCATGTTTCCACTTTTACCACCTTATGCAGTGATTTCATCTTTGAGGACAAACTTCTAGCTAAACTATTCCCTAGATCCTTGAAAGACACTACCTTAGAATGGTTCTCCTCATTACCGAATAACTCAATTTGTTAATTCAATGAAATTTTTGAGGCCTTTATTAACCATTTTCAAGTGCACACGAATCCTAAGATGACTCTAGCCAATTGATGAGATGTAAGAAAAAGGATGATGGAAAATTTATTGACTTCATTTCACACTACCAATCACTTTATTCCCAAATCGATAAACAAATTCTTGATCCTCACCTTCAAAGAATATTCATTGAGAACTTGAAAAATAAAATACAAGATAACATTGGCATGATGAAATTCCCTTCCTTCATACACTTGTACACCACCCTTTGTGACTATCAAAAATCAATTAGTATTCAGGTATGTGCAGGATCATCATGGAAAAAACACACCCTTAAGTGGCAAAAAAATTAAAAAATTAGAGTTAGAAAACTTTACTTAAAATTTTGAATAATTTATCTATATTATTTTAAAAATATGTAAGAATAGAATCTGTAGAAAATTGAATGTAGTTTCTAAACTACTAGGTTTATTTAAATATATATATATATATATATATATATTTGGTGAAAATTTGAAATTTCAATATAGTAGTACTTAAATTTCAAGGAAAAAATAAGTAGGTGTGTGTCTGACCACCCTAACCACAATAAAATGATAATATTTTTTCATAAGACTTTAAATATAATTAGAGGACTCATGTCCCGGTGTGATGCATTTTTTTTTGTAATTTTTTTCCAAGTAAATAATTAATTATGAATTTTTTATTAATTTTTTTTAAAATATAAAAACTCGTATGTCTGACCACCTTGACTTGGTCAAATTCATGAAATTCATTTATTTTTTAATCCTATAGTAGGGTGAAGCCACAATAGTGGTTAACAATTCAAGTGAGGAAGGAAAACTCACAAAAAATGAATACATGGAAAAAACCTGATTTTAGGGGTTTGTACGAACCTACTGGTTCAAGCAAACCCTTTTAATTATTTCCCACCAAAAAACACAACAAACTCCCTTATGGAAGGGTGGTTCAAGTGAACCCCCCTTATCCCTCATACCCCCCTGAGACACAAAAAAAATATAAACTTTGGCACTTTGGAGCTCAAGTTGAAAAAAAAATGGCAGAGACTTCACAAACCTAACTGGAATTAGGTACTCCTCAAAATGAGCTATCCAATGAATATAATTTTAAATAAAAATTTTTGGTTTTATTATGTATTTATTTTTTTAGTTTTATTAAACATAAGTTTTTCACCAAAAATCAAGCTCGCTATTCTGCACATGTGGAAAAATAGCAGATTATCAAAAAAAAATTGAAAAATATGAGTGCACCAGATATTGAAGTCCTTTATCTAACAAAAAAATAAAATTGAATTTCGATACATACAAAAAAAGTTACATGTTATACGGTCGTGCTATGTCTGAATTGTAATTGGTTTGACTTTGAAACTTGATTAAAGAAAAAATATTCAATAAAAAACTAACCAAGTGGAAGCACTAGATATCAGAGTTATGAATCTAAATTTGAGGAATTTTAATTTTATCCTTGATGGAAATTTTTTTATACATTATACAGTGAGTGTCACTTTTTGAAAATGTTGTTTTCTAAAAAAAACTAGTTTTCAAGGGCGATGGAAAAAGAAGTGAAAACTAATTCCAAAAAATTTGAAAAAATATATATTTAGAATCTGCAGACAAAATGTCATGAAACTCTAGTTTGCATCATCTTCATATTCCTCACAGTTTAGCCACTATAGATGCCTGAAAGTGAAAATTTATTTAAAATTTTTTATTTCAATGTCCATTTTGGCCAAAAATTGGAAACCACTATTGTGGGATCACCCAATATGTGAAGCATGTTTTGAATTCAAGAAATGTGATACCATTGGAAAGTTATAGATGTTTTTCAATCAACCTATCAATTAGGACATAAAGCATAATTTATATTGGTGGAAATCTAAGAATCTCCTTTAAAAACCCTTTTCATTTCATCAAGTTTAGGTAAAAAATAGGTTGTCAGCCGCATACCCTACAAATACCCATCATATCACCATTTTTTGGCCCATCATGATCCTACACATACCCATTCATGAAATAAAACCCACCTCTAGCCATTTTGAGAAGTTTGATTCCGCACACCAAAATAATTACCGATCCTTTAGAAAATAGAATAAAGGTTTCCTTCAACAAAATCCCCCACAACTGAATCAACATGTTGATACCCAAGTGGCTGCTATAAAGAAGACAACTCCTTTCACATTTGGGGATATGGCTAGGTAATTTACTCCCTTACCTGATACCCTTCATAACACAATGTTGCATCTTCTAGAATAGAAAATGATTACTTTTCCTCCCATTAGAGCACATGATCCTAATAAACCTTCACCTCTAAACTTTAGATCAAAATATTTTTTCCATTATCACTAAAAAAATGGACATGATTCAGAACATTGTAAGTATTTTAAACATCTTGTGCAAGACCTCATTGATTTCGGTCATCTTCAAATTGGAGGTGTTAATGATCAAGGAAATAAGTTTATTTACCATCCTAACCAAAACTTGCAAATCTTTACCAACCCTATGCCAAACCATGATTTTTTATTTGTCAAACAAAATAAAAATAATGATGTGATGAATGTTGACACAGATGATGACACCATGGATATTGTTGAACAAGATCCTATGGATACTAATGAGAAAAGTCCTTTGGATGATAATTTTTGAATTGATCAAAATTCAATCTCGTAAGGGCCGAACCAAAAATCCTTTTGGCATTACTTTATCCTCACAAGATATATTTAAACATGCACTCGATGGTCCTCTTTACATAGCTAGCCGAATCTACGATAAGCCCACTAATGGGATATTAATTGATACCATCTATGGATATAATGTGATCATCGAGGAATTCTTACTTGTGGATGAACTCTACCAAGAATGATATGATCAACTAAAAGCATGGATAAAGACACATAATGGTTTCACTTTCCCTACAATGGGGTCGATTACCCTCCCTTTACAAATAGGACTGAAATGATTAGATGTCTCATTCTCCATCATCTCGATGTCAAACCAATTCCAAGTAAAGCTTATTTATCCATGGCTATGCTCCATGGATGTTGTCCCATTGGTTGTGCATAAATGCTTAAATTTTTCCTTTGCAATGAAATCTTTACTGTGCGCCATAGTGGCTTTAATCCTTTGTCTTCCTGAGGGAACTTTTCATTAGATTTCTTTTGGTCCGAGCTAATATGAAACTTATTAAACATTGAGAAGACTTCTTTTTCAAATCCTATCAAAATTTCAAGGTGAAATGTATAGCAAAACTATGCCTTACAAACATGCCTCATCCTACCATTGAGCCTACCATCCTTGATGAAACCATGATTGAACCTAAAGACACTCCAAATAACCAAGATCAACCTGAGATGGATCCTTCGCCCATCTCCTATAAAAGACCAAGAGATAACAAAAAAAATCATGTCATGCCTTCTAAAATAAAACAAGGCTACAAAGCTAAAGAGAAAGTGGTTGAACAACCTACCACGGTTCCTTTCATTCCCCCCCTAAGGAAGAAAAGAAACCTACGGTTGATAAACCCACTCCTACACAAACGCAACTTGAAAATAGCACCAAAAGAAGCAAAAATGCTAGAGAGCATAGGTGTAGACGCCATGCTCTTGCTCGAAGGTTAAATGAAGAAAACAACAAAGAAAATTAGCATCCAAACTTGACTGAAGCAATACAAAATGGGTCTTCCTCTTTTCTACAGCAAAACAATCCTATACCAAGTGATCCCACAATACTGGTTTACAATTTTTAGCCAAATTGGACATTGAATTGAATTTTTTTAACTAAATCTTCACTTTTGAACACCTATAGCTGCTAAAACATAAGGAATTTATAGATGATGCAAACTAGTGATTTGTGACATTTTGTCTGTAGATTCTTTAAATATATATTTAAAAAAAAAATTGGAATCAAATTGCATTTATTTTCCATATCCTTTAAAAACTAGTTTTAATAGTAAACACCATTTTTAACGAGTGATGTTCACCATAAACAAAATAAAAAAAATTCTATGAAGGATAAAATTCTAGTTTTTTTGAATTTAGCTTTATAATTACAATATCTAGCACATTCATTTGGTTTTATAGTGTTTTATTGAATATTTTTTCTTAATTAAGTTTTGAAGTCAAACCAATTACAATTTAGACATAGGAAAACCATATACAACATAACTTTTTTTGTATGTATCGAAATTCAATTTTTTTTTAGTGGATCAAGGAAATAAATACGTAGCAAGACCATATTTTCTTTTTCTTTTTTGATAATATCCTATTTTTCACATGTATAGAACAAAGAGATTGATTTTTGGTGAAAAACCTATGTTTAATTAAACTAGCAAAATTACATAATTAAATGAAAATATATTAAAATTATATTTGAAGGATAGCTTGTTTCGAGGACTAACATCATCTAGTTGGGTTTGTGATATTTCCTTAGTTTTCATCTTCAACCTGAGCTCCGAAAGGAAATTTTTTGAAAAAAAAGCGGTGGAAGAGAGGGAGAAGGGAAAATAAAGGGGTTCGCTCAAACCTTTTTCCATTTCCTTTGTTTCATGAGAGAAACCCCACCAAAAATGGGTTTGATTGAACTAGTCTTTAAAAGGGGATCACTCAAAGGGGGTTTGAGTGAACCCCCCTTTTTGGGGTTCACTCAAACACCCCCTTTCAAGCAAACCCCTAAAAACTCAAATTTTTGTTTCTGGGAGTATTTTTGCAATTTTCCTTCCTCAATGTAATTGTAAACTAGTTTTGTGGGATCACCCTATTGCAGCCGCAACAAGAGCTAAATCCTCCTTTAGACATTATCATATGGCCTCCTATTGTGATTAACTTGGATGACGATGATGAGGTTCCTAAAATTGATGAAGTGCATAACAAACTGAATACATTGCTTTCCTCTTCTATGAGCTTAAATCACAATTCTCCTAAGAAGAGTGTTGAGCTTGGTAATGACCCTAGTTCAGCACTTGCTATTGCCCCTCTGGCTAGTTGTCTACCTTCTATATACAATAAACATGATTGGTATGTAGACGACCTGCTAATAGGTTGACTCACATGTGCCTTACTAGTCTTTTGCATTATTTTCTTTCACATGTTTCTTTTGTGTGATTGCATGTGTGTAATGTGATGCCCTCATATCGTTTTGTTTGATGCACCTCTCTCTTTGTGCATTCCTCTATTTTTATCTACATTCTTCTATATGTCATAAACATTTTACCTTTTTCACTCGTCTTATGTTTTCTTTTTGGGAATGACACAAGGCATCGAGACATTTGTATCTCTTCCATGTTGAACTGAAATGATTTTTCTTTGTTTTTTCTCTCTTTGTGTCATTCTTCATGTTTCATGCGTATTTGGGGAATGATGACAATTCTAAGCTCTCTAAAAAAATTGTAGCAAAGACATAATGACCCAGAATCCATGAATCCCTTGTGTGATTTTAGGTTTTCACTGTGGGGGAAACCCCTTTTCCTTGGCATTAGTCCTTTGCAACTAATGTTTCATTATGTAGTCTTCTTACTTCATGTGTGATGTGTCTTTCACTTTGTGGTGACATTGGGTGTGATTTCCTTCAAAAGTGTGATCTCTCCTAGCATATTATATTCCTCTTAGTGGCTTGATACGACACACTGCATCCCCTAAGTTGTGAATCTTATATTCTTCAATTGGTCCTCCCTTGGAGACATTTGGCATTATGTTCCATAAGTTAAAGGCCTTACATGAACTAAGAAAAACTCCTTTGAATGTACCTTACACTATTTTTCATTTAAAATTTCGGTTATATGGCCACCTTGCATGACACACTTTACTTGCTTTTGGTGCCATCTTGTTTGTTCATGGGTGTCAAGTGTATGAATCTTTTCTTTCCTCATGAAGCTCGAAGTTCATTGTTGAGTGGTGCCTTATCAAAATTATCAGGAGGTATAGCTTTGGTATGGTTACCGTTTGGGAGCCCAACTTAGGCATGACTTTCCCATAGCCACTTGCTTGTTTGTGTGAGTGCATACTGGCCACACACATATACATCTCACTAGGGGCTCACCTAGTGGATACCAAACTCCACTAGCCCTTGTGAGCATGCATTTGGTTTGCATAGTGGACATCATATTCCACTTGTAAACATTTTTGGACAAATAGTCTAAATCTAATCCATAGTGTGCAGGACAAACAATCAAAGCTTGATCCACTCCTCTTTTATTTTTATTTTTTGTTTCATATAAAAATGACCTCTTGTCATTTTCATGGTCTTTTAGGTCTTTTTTCATGGTGTTGGAACTATGTTGCTTTGATTTTATGTTATGACATGGCTTGAACATGCTTATTTAGGTACTAAAATTAAAAGAACGACATCTTGTGAAGGTGTTGTGAAGTGTTACATAAGATATTTCTACTTTCTTCTAGACTCCATTAATTACAATTCACCTAAAAATCACCTTTTTATTCATCAACAAGTCCTATTTTGAAATTTTGTAAAGTCTTGTAACAAGCTTTCATGCTCTTCTAGGCACATCTTCACTATTTATCCCTTTTTCATGCTTTATTTGACCCCTTTATGCTCTCATATGCTTAATTAAGTGTATTTTTGAGTATTATCCCAATAAAAAACATTAAATACAACATATTTCTTTACACACATTTTTAGGCCCTAGGTGAGACCCATTCACCATGGGTGGCGAATGAGTCCCCCTTGGCCCCAAATTCAAAATATTTCAAATTTCTTTTCAGGATTTTATTCAAAAAACACTTGATGTCATCATGTGATGAGGTATGAATGGGTAACTAAGGCACAAGTGTGTATAAATAAGTGATTTTCACCTCATTTCAAGACCCATTCATCAAGTTCACTTATCCACCTATTCATTCAAACATTCAAGAATTTTACATCTTTTCAAGAACTATTCAAGCACCCATTGACATTACTTCAGACTTGCATCATCAAGGGTTTGGTAAGTTGATAGCATTTTCATGTTGTTATTTTATCATTCCTTTGCATTCCATTATTTTATTAAAGGCTTGATTACCAAAAGCAATGTTTGACCAAGGCAAACCCATATTCACTAACCTTAAACCATTTTTTCCATATTCCATGTGTGTTTGCAGACCTAGGTATGTAGATCTTACAAGCCTTTTGGTGTTGAAGATTTGTTTACAAGTCAAATAGGTGCTTCAAGTCAACTTAAGTCTATTTCAAGCTTGGAGAAGGTTTTTTGTTTGTTTCATGTAGAATGGACTTTGGCAACCTGACATGCAGTGATTTCCAAATCTGGTGTTGTAGAGTTGTCTCCTAATTTTTTAGAAATTTGGGAGAGGACTCATTTTCCACCTGTGGTAAATGAGTCCCACCTTAGGACTGAAAATCTGACTTTTGTTAGATTATGGATCCCAACAAACAGAAACTTGCTTCCGACAGTTTTTCACCAAGAGGAGGACTAATTCGTCACCTTGGGTGAATGAGTCCCACTATAAAAAATTAATGATTTCAGCCAACATTCCCAACATTCCATATTCATCATATTTTTTCCAAGTGCACTCTTATTTAATTTATTTCTTTATATTCTGCATATTTTCTTCATTTAGTTCATTTTTTGCATATCATAATGTGTTTTCAAACATAGTTTTAATTTCACTTTTGCATTCATTTTCATCTATTCATATCAGTCAATTGCATTTATTTTACTTCATTTAGGTTACACAACATCACACATAAGATAATTTGAATGAACCATTAGCATTTTTGCTCCTATCTCTCTCCTTTTAGGTGAAAAACCCTAGAAGTGCAAGAGTTTCCATAGGAGCCAAAGATCAACGGTTCATTTTGGTGAACGTAAATTTTGAGTACTTTGAATTTTCTGATCTCATTTACATATTTCATCCTAGTTTACATTTTCATTAACATTCAATTAGTACATTGTTTTGTTTTTTCATTTTAGAACATTTTATCTTGCATTAGTGAAAGTTGCATTAGACTTCATTTTTGAAAAAACTAAAAATATGCATTTTGCATCCTTTTTTGTATTCTATAGAGAATTAAAATCATCTTAAAATTTTTGAAAAATACACAAAACCATTATACTGGGACTCATTCACCACCCAAGGTGAATCAGTCCCTCTATACTTTTTTAAACAACATTTTTGTAATCTTTTTGACATTTTTCTGCATTACAGTTTCTTGTTCTTGCATTCTATTTTCATTTGCAAATTCTTTTTTTTCATCATTTATTGCATCTTAGTTTATTTACATCATGGTGTTTTCTTTCAATAATTTTTGGAATTCATTAAAGTCATTGGTATACATGTCCAATTGTTCCTTTCATTGTGACCCTAATGACCTTGAACAACCTCATGCTCCTTTAACACCTCATGATATTCCTCCATGTGAAGTAGAAAACATTGGAGAAGATGATGCTAGCATGAACAAGTTCTACAATGATTTCCTTGATCACCTAGAAGAAAATGCACCCTTTTATCCCTCTATGAGGTCACAAGACCTACCCACTGTTGCACCTCCTGATCACTTTGCATACTTACATCCTGAAGTGACTATAGGACCTATGGTTCCTCCTTCAAGTGGACCTAGTCCCCCCCACCAATCACATTCACACCCCTTCTATGATCACAAAGCCACAAACACTTCTATCAAGCTTGAAGAGACATATGGTAAAGGATTCACTATCTTAAGTAAACAAGGTTGTAACACAAAACATGAACATGATATCCATCAACTTCTTGAACAAAAATCAACCGAAGCACACACAACAGGACTAGGATATCAAGATATTTCTCATCCTAATAGACATCCTCTTCAACCTAGGAGACTTCGAGATGCTGGAACAATGGTCTTGAATTCTCCTCCTAACTTAAACATTCTTCTTCCACATGAACAACCATTATCTTCTTCTAATGACAAGGATGTTAGAATCCCTATGGGTCCTCTTCCTCCTCTTCATGAAAAAGGAGAATCTAGCAAACAAAAACGACCATAAAAATTGAAGAAGCTAAAGTTTCCTACACATCCTCCACCTGAATGTGAAAGGAGACTTCAATTGATTTTAAACAAAGGTCTTATACTAAATTACCACCTTCAAATAGGTTGGTCATTTGCCCTAACGATTCCCACATACCACATTTCAAATATCATCATCTTCTTGAACATCAAACAGAAGCATGTCAAACATTGAGAGAGATACTGGACAAGTATCACTTCATTGATACTGACTGCTTTCCTATTATCCCTTAAAACACCATTTCCTTATCATGCCATATTTGAAGGATTTTTCATTCTCACTATTGCATGATCCTCTCCATCATCACCCTTGGCTCATGCTTGTTTTTCCCTTGTGGACACAAGTAGTTGTTAGCCTTTGTCCTTGTAATGCATTTGTTTTTGTCTCTTAACTATGTTATTTTCTTCTTAACAAAATAAGATTGAGAAACCAATAACTTAGTCAATGGTTGACTTACATTTACATTACTTTTACCTTTTTATTTTCCTTTTCATGTGCGTATCGTGTTCCCCTGTAACATGCATTTGATATTCCCTTTTTTCATCCACTTCTTCTATTTGTACCTCTATTCCTCTAATTGTTGTGTATTGTCTTTTTCTCTTCTTTTTTTGTGTTTTCCTTTTGGGGATGATGGAAAGCGTAGACACCCTATGTCTCTTCCATGTTGACCCAAAGGTACTTGTCTTTTTCTCATTTTTGTTTTGTGTTTTTTCGCTTGGGGATGACACAAAGTGTAGAGACGCCCTATGTCTCTTCCATGTTGACCCAAAAGGTCCTTGTCTTTTTCACTTTTTTTTTTGTTTTCCTTTTGGGGATGATGCAAAGCATCGAGACTGCAATTTCTCCTTCATGTTGACTCAAAAGCTTTTCTTTTCACCTTCTCATTTTCTTTTGTTTTGCTTGTGTTTTCCTTTCAGGGACAATGCAAAGTGTCGAGACTACAATGTCTCTTCCATGTTGACCCAAGTTGGACTTTCTTTTTCTTTTGTTTTCACTCTCTTTGTGTCATTCTTCTAGTTCTATGTACTTTGGGGAATGATGATAGTTCTACACTTTTTCATAAAATCATTTTCGCAGTGAACATACTGACCCCAAATTCATAGATCTCTTATGTGTTTGATGTGCTTTGTTTCCTGGGGGGCAACTCCCTTTCTTCATTTTTCATTTTTCCTTGACATGATGTAGCCTAACTTCGAAACATATGACTTGGCATAGGGCTTTCCAAGTTGGCTCTCATGTCTTGTTTTCCTTTTTTCTTTTTCTTTTCTTCTCTACTTTAAAGTAATTTCTCACAGAACGATGTGTAGCAATTCCTTTAAAGTGGGGGGCATACATTACCATCAATTCATGTGCATTCTTAGTTCTTAGTGTAGCCTTATCATTTATATGATGTGTTTGTTAATTTGTGGATGACATTGGGTGTGATGTACTTCATAAGTGTGATCTATCTAAGCATATTACATTCCTCTTGGTGGCTTGATACGACACACTGCATCCCCTAAGTTGTGAATATACTATTATTTGATTGGTCATCTCTTGGAGAAATTAGGCACAATGTTCCCTAAGTGATAGACCTTGCATAAACTGAACAAGACTCCTTCAAACACTTTACATTTTCACACTTTACATTTTTGCATTTTTTCATCTTTTGCCACCTTGCATAACACAACTTGCATGACTCTAGTACTTTGTCTTTTTGTTCATAGCATTTTTCTTTGTAGTGCCTTATTTAAGTTATCAATGGGTATAACTTTAATATGGTTGAGCGGGAAGCCCACCTAGCGGCATGACTTTTCCCCATAGCTGCTTTTATGTTTGTGAGTGCATACCAACTAGTGTATGTATCTTACCTTTTGGGATTTCTCACCCTGTAGACAACTAATTATGTGGCCCTAGAGTGAGTACAGTTGATATTTCTCACCCGACAGACCGTCTTGTGTTCTATCGCCCCAAAGTGAGTACACATTCTCTTTTTCAAAAAATTACCCTAGATCTAATCCACAACTAGTTGGATTGGTGATCAAAGCTTCATCCAATTCATCTCAAAACTTGTGTGTTCCTTTGTTCTTATGTTTAGTTTCCCATGGGATCTTCATCCTGGGGGCTTGATCATCCCTCTTGATTGTTGTCATTTCATCTTGCTAGCGTAAGTGCATTTGAACCCTCCTCTTGATGTTCACAGCTACTTTAGTGTGAGTTTGAAGCAGGTTCATCCTCTCACTAAAGTGGGTGCTAAATGTGCCATAGAAAAATGGCCCCTTGTCATTTTCATGGTCTTTTACGTCTTGTTTCATGGTGTTGGAACTATGTTGCTTTGATTTTATGTTGTGACATGGCTTGAACATGCTTATTTAGGTACTAAAATTAAAAGAACAACATCTCGTGAAGGTGTTGTGAAGTGTTGTAAGAAAATTCTACATTTTTTTAGACTCTATTAATTACAATTCACCTAAAAATTACCTTTTCATTCATCAACAAGTCCTATTTTGAAATGTTGTAAAGTCTTGTAACAAGCTTTCATGCTCTTCTAGGCACAACTTCACTATTTATCCCCTTTTCATGTTTTATGTGACCCCTTTATGCTCTCATATGCTTAATTAAGTGTATTTTTTAGTATTATCCCATCAAACAACATTAAATACAACATATTTCCTGACACACATTTTTAGGCCCAAGGTGGGACCCATTCACCATGGGTGGTGAATGAGTCCCCCTTGGCTCTAAATTCAAAATATTTCAAATTTCCTTTCAAGATTTTATTCAAAAAACACTTGATGTTGGCTTGTGATGAGGTATGTGTAGACACCTAAAAATGGTCTGGAGAATCTAATTAATTAAATATGATTAATTTGATTAATTAATCCTAAATTCATCTACTTAATAAATAAATAGAAATATTTATTTATATTAAGTTCACTATTAATTTTTCTATCTCATCATATTTCTTCTTAATTAAATAAAGATATCCTAAAATATTTAATTTAATTATCATATTCCTCTTTATCAAATAAGCAAATATCAAATATATTTTTTATTTAATTAAATCTTCCTAATTTGAATAAATTTGAATAAATCAAAAATATTTAAATAAATGCATAAATCAAATCCCTCTATTCACTCACCAATAAAATTAGATTTTTCAAATCTAATTAATTTAATTGTCGTTCACGGGAAAAGCCTCAGGGACAAACTTGCAGGAAATCCTCTCAATATTTTGCCTCAAATATTTCCTCTCATCTTGCCTGATGTTTTCATGGGGAGGAACAATCTCCCATGATCAGCTCCACCTTCTCATCTCATACCATTCAAATCTCTAGATTTAATCTCAACCTCTGTTGTGTTACCCATGTGCAAAATTGTTACCGAAATCTATATATACAACCTTCTGAAGCATGAAAATGATCTGAGAAATCCCAATTTATGATAACTTACTCTGCAGGAATACAACCAAGCAATCATAAGCATTAGCATTAGCATTTTAGTATCATCATAGCATCATGGCATAATTAGATTTCATATCACGATAGCATCATTAGTTTTTACTATAGATTAGACCATTTAGTAGGTTTCGTGTCAGGATAGTTTACAATAGCTTCATATCACTTAGAAATCATTCTTAAATCATCACATCATTGCATTTAGCATCCATTTTGTTCTCTAGTTAGGCATTTTAAATAGTTACAATGCTTACAAATCTGAGAGCTTCTGCAATTTGATAAATCTTTGGAGATAGGAGACAATGAGATGTCTTCAGGCTTTTCAATGTTTTAAATTAGTTTAAATTCATGTTAATCTTGATCTAATATCTTATTAATAAGTGTTTAGTTGTTCTTTTACTTTTTACTTATTCACACTTACATTCTGGCGCCCATCGTGGGGTCGTACCCCTTGTTTTTAACAAGTTTTTTTGGAATTTTTTTGTATAGGAATCTAGCGTAATCCATTTTAGCGCGACCAGAAGATTCTATAGCACTTCTGAGGAAAACTATAGCACATCTGAACTCTGTTTTAGCACTTCCGAAGAAAAGTATAATGCTTTGAAGGACTATTTTAGCACTTCTGATAAATTTTGTAGCTTCTAACCTCTGTTTTAGCGCTTCTAGTTGTTTTACAACTTTTGACCTCTTTTTTAGCACTTCTGATAAATTTTTTAGCACTTCTGATGAATTTTGTAGTGCTTCTAACCTCTGTTTTAGCGCTTTGACAGTCAATCTTAAAATGACCATATCTTGGTCATACGGAGGTCTTTTTCGAAACTTTTGTTTTTGAAATGGGGTAGAATTTCATAAGATATGCAATGGTGTAGGTATTTCTCACTTTTTGTAGAGTTAAAATTTTTCATTTTACATTTAAAGTCAAATAACATTGCAACTTGGTCTAAGTTTTAGGGTTTTCATGCTTAATCATTCATCTAACCATTCTATATTCTTATTTCTTGACCTCATCTAACATTTTTGAGCATTTATTATAGGTTTTAAGAACATGGAGCATTGAAGTGAAAGAAAGCATTTTATATCCATTTAAATAGTGTTTTCAAACACTCATGGGAAAATAACCCATCATATGTTATTTTTCATTCATGCTTTAGGACCAACTAGCATTACTTTGGGCTTAAAATTAACCATCTACACAAGCTTTGTCAAAGTTGGTTAAAAAGAACATTAGAAACTCACTGGTTTTTGGATTTGGACTTAAAATGAATCAATCTAGGATAGACACTTCTTCAGTTGGTTTTAAAATGAATCAATCCTAGGATAGTCACATTTTCAATTGGACTAAAATTTATCAATCTAAGGTAGTCACTAGACTTTTCAATTTGGATTTAAAAATGAACACCATGTCTTTTTGTGAAGCAATATATTCACTGTAAAGCAACCTCTTCACATAGATAGAAAATTGTCGTTTGGGCTCTAAAATTGAACAAGTGATTTCTATGTTTGTGTGGTGATAGGCATATGCTCTCCCCTTAATTGGGTGATCAAAAAGCCAGACTCATCCTTTTTATGCATTTTTCAAGTTTTATTACATCCTTTAGAAGGCTTTTCGTAGTGGGAAAAAGTACTCACCCTATGGGAATGACCTAAGTGGGTTCAAACCAAAGCCATATTTTTCCACCCCACTATAAAATTTAAAGCAAATCTAGGGAAACCCACTTTTGTCAGAAATGTGCAAGATAACCATCCCCAAAACCTTTGTTCTAAAGGTTGGGAGGTCTCCTGAGGGATTTTATCACTTGCCGCTCTAAACGGAAACATTTTCTAAGAACTATAGTGTAGTATCTAGCTAAGTCAGTAATTAGACATTGTAATACTCGCAGTGCAAGGGGAGGGAAGAATCTACCCCCAAGACACTCACCATATAATTGACAAGGATTGTTTGCTGAGGGGATTGAGAAATATAACCTTGAGTACGCACCTGGAAAAGAAAAAAACATGGGCACCCTCTAGGGGGTGACACGACTGTGTGAGTCAACACAATTTTAAGTTGTGGGTTGTTGAGTATAACGATGACCTTTTGACTATTAAGAGTGAGTCTATCTGAAGTGTTTTATTGTTATCAAACCACTGAAAATAGGACCATTCATGGTTCTTTTGAACATACACTATATGTTTAGATTATAGCTCTTAAAAACAACTATCTACATTTGATTGTTGTGTATTTCAAAATCATTAGAATCTAGATAAAGATCATCCAAAAAAAAACAACACAAAAGAGTTAAAACATAAACAAACAGTGAAATTTATGATTACAGATTGGAAATCCACAACATTTTTCAAGAAATCCCTCACAATAAGAGTCAAAAATCTAAAGAACAGGAAATTGAAACTCAAACCACCATGGCTAAAATAGATGAGGATCAATTGAATGCTTTATCTCATTAGATGAAAAAAATTCAACAAAAAATCTGGGATATGCAAAGGGAAACAACCATAGAAAGATATCTGCTGCCAGACATCTACCCATATCCTCTTGACCAAACAATGATCATGAGACCTTCTTCACCAAAAACTACATCATCCAATTTCAATTTCGTTGAATTTTTGCAAAAGTTCAATAAGCCCAAATATAAATCCTCAAACACAAATGATATTGAGCAATCCTATCATGCCATGCATTTATCTCCATCCACCATAAGCCAAAATAAACCTCAAGATTCTCTCACTCAAGTTAACAATTCCATCCAATCATCATCTTCTATCATATCTTCAACATCCAATGATTCATGTCAATCTCTACATCCAAAGCATGCTAGCATAGACTCCCCTACACATCAAGATCAAAATATTCTTTCCACTCCATCCAATGATATCAAAATTCCACAAAATCTTCCAATCCTTGATCAAGATCCCATTCCTCAAGAATCTTATGACGATCCCCTCCTTCCACTTTTCATCCAAAATAATTCCTTTCCATCTCAAGAGACAAGTATCCTTCCAAGTTCTTCTTCCACATCATCTAATCAATCCATACCATCTCATGATTCTATTGCATCACAAGAGCATGATAGTTCTTCCATCCTATCTAATGATGTCAAACCAATTGATGATCAAGATATGCTTTCTACAAAATCTCATGATTCCTTTCCTCATCAAGACCAAGATATGCTTCCATTCAAGGATACCCTTTCATCCCATGAAGATGATTATCCTTCTCATGATCAAGATATGCCTTTCATACCACTTCATAATCCTTTTCCAAGTCAAGATCAAAACACCCCATCATCCCCATGTCAATAGCCTATCACACCTATTCAAGCTATCCATGAACCCCACACCTATAAATTGGGATCCTCCACCTTTATCCATTCTAGTTTACTTCCAACACCTATCCTCTCATCCATATCATATCCTCCCCAAAATGGACTCACATATTGTTTCACAAACAATACATATCCCATTGGTAAATGAATGTGTCAAATTATGAATAACAAAAGAAAAGGATTAGGCCTTCATGAGCAAGGTATCCTAGAACCCCTTTCTATTAAAATAAACCCATATCACCATGGCCTTGGTTATACACCTAAGTGTCCTAGTCCATCAAACCTACCATATATCTTAGGTCCTCATTCTAATCCACCAAACATTCCATCTATCCTAGGTCTTCATCCTAATCGATCAAACCTTCCCTCTATCCTAGGTCCATATCCTATTTCTCAAGAACAACAAAGGCATCATTGATTCCCTTTCAAAATTATACCCACATTAACTCATCCATAATACCTCCATATCATTCATCTCAATCCACCCCTCCCATTGTTCTTGGAAGCAATTTGGGTGCCAAATATCAAAAGCTTCTATATCAAAATCCACATGTATCAAAGGATCAACATGTCTCCTTGAAGAGACATGCAAAAATAAAAGAAAATTTGATCCAAAATCAAAAGAAAAATCTAAAAGGCCACAAAGACCCATAAATCAAAAATAAAAATCCACAATCCACCCCTCCCATTGCTCTTGGAAGCAATTTGGGTGCCAAATATCAAAAGCTTCTATATCAAAATCCACATGTCTCAAAGGATCAACATGTCTCCTCGAAGAGACATGCAAAAATAAAAGAAAATTTGATCCAAAATCAAAAGAAAAATCTAAAAAGCCACAAAGGCCCATCAAAGAAAAAAATAAATTTTCAAGGACCACAAAGGCCCATAAATCAAAAATAAAAGTGTCAAAGGCCACAAAGGCCCACAAAGCAAAAATCAAAGTCAAAATTCATGTGGATCCATAAAAGTCTCATAGAAGCAATAAAATCTAAATTGGCATCCAAATTTTTTAATCTAAAAGCTTCCTCCAATTCTCCATCTAATAACCTATCACCTTCCAAATCCATTTTTCCTCCATCACTCCACCACCCTTCAAGGTTTGTGCCAACGTTGATCTTTCCATCCTTTCCATCTATCCATCAATAGGTCTTCCAACCTCCTAACCATTATCCAACATTCATCCCCCGTCATTCTCCTTTAATCCAAACCTGTGCATAAGTCCTTAGATTCTTCCATCATATCATTAATCTTCCAAAACTTAGGAGTCTAATTCCCTTTTTCCATGATTTATTAGGGACAAGTTTCGTCAATCTTATCATTCATGGTCATGCTCATTCCTTACATTTGCACCTTTGATCTTGAAAAGGTTAAGGATCTTCTTGAACATCATATATCTTATCCTATATACTTTATCCATATCTTCCATACCATATCTTTCATCTTATCCATATTCCATCATTCTTACTAAATACATCCTTTCTTCCTTTCCTCAGTCTTGATGAGGAATAAGGGAAAAATACTTGGGCCTTGTGTCTATTTATTATATAGTTGATCTTGATCATCCCATTCATTATCTTTATCCTTGCTTTCTTCCATTCCATATCTCCTACCTTATCAAAATCCATGTCATCATGTCCCTTTGCAACCTTTAATCTTATCATGCACAACATATTTGAGCCTAGTTACAAAACATTATCCAATCCTCATATCTTTTGTCAATCAATCTCCAACAATCATCAATCTTATCATACTTATAGGAAATTAGTGATCCTAAGTACTTATCATCATCATGCCTTATGGAATCAATCATTCCTGGCATATTAATCAATCGACCATTATCATCTTTTGACAAGAGATATGTTGCTTGTGTGACATGTTTTGTAGTGAACCTTTCATTTTGATCTATCATTTATACATGGTTGCACTACACCTATTGTGGGACATTGTGTTCCTTCAATTAGTCATATCATCTCATTTCATCTTAAATATCCTGAAAAATCCAAAAATAAACAAAACAAACAAAACAAACAAACAAACAAAAAAAATATGAAAATCTAAAAAGGTGCAAGAAAACCTCATGTACATAACCTAGAAATATAGCTATGTCTCACCCTAGTTTTGGGGGCAACATCTCAACCTCATTGGGGGAAATAAATCTCAAGCTTAACAAAATGGACAAATAGCAGGAAGACAAACAAAACAAAAACAATGTTTGAAACACAACCCAACATCAAACATCAATCACCATCAGAAACACATCGGACATCCATATCACAACAAAAAATCCAAAAACAAGTCAAAATTTCAGTTTCAACAAGTCAAAAGCATGTGTCTATGTCAGTCGAACTATGTGGTCTCTGCATGTATAATGTAGAAAAGGCTAATCTTTGATCAGCCCCCGAGGCCCCTAGGATAGGTCTTTAGGTTAGGTTTAATCCAAAATCTTGAAAACACAAAAACATCACAAAATCAAGATGGATGATCCAATCTGAATAAATGATTGAATACTATAAGCAAATGTAAGATATGTTGTACTTTTGATCATTGTTATCATTTCTTTGGAGCAACTCAATGATGTATTGAACTAGAGAAGCCAGGAAGAAGAAATGGTATTTTCTTTGTCTACTGTCTATAAATTAATCATAATTACTGTGTGAATCATCGCAGGAAATTCTCTACAAGGTATCATGGATGACATTCCAATTCACATAGGAAAGTGCTTAATTCTTGTCTGTTTTATGCAAGAAATGCTCAGGTCATCTCGGTTTAATTATACCTCGATGCTTGTGTTCTCTGGCAATATCAAAAATCATGAAAGTAGTGCTCAGGTCATCATTGGTTTACATTATACCTTTGATGCTTGTACTCACTTTCAACATTTTAAAAGCTCAATGATGATAAAAAGCACGATAAATGGACTATTAAGATGCCAATGCTTGCATATGTATATTTGCATGGTTAAATTAGATTGCATTCATATTAGTTTTGAATCTGCATTATAGATTTTCCACATCGACTAATGATATCTATATCGACCTGCACTAGATGAGGAATCATGTCCCATGTCTTTGGGAAGAACTCTAAAATCCTCCTATGATCATAACATATTGCAAATCAGCAATATTATCAATCAATAAAAAATCAATCAACCTATCAATCTATTCGGCTCCAGTGATACTTTGATCAAATCTCGTGAGTGACTATCATTGAACCTCACCTATCATGAGGCCAATCAATCATCAACCTATCATTGAGCCTCGCCTATCATGAGGACAATCATCAACTTATCATTGATATTCGCCTATCATGAGGTCAATACATCGAATCAACCTCTCCTATCATGAGGTTCATCAATCAAACTACTATTATTCCTCACCTATCATGAGGATAATTATCATCACTCCATCATCAAACCTCGCCTATCATGAGTTTGAACATCATTTACTTGATTAGGAGCATCAATCAATATCGAATCAAATGCTGACATGACCGAAAATCATCAAACACAAGGAGGCTTAATTCAAACCTCATTTAGAGGCACTTTCTACATCAATTATTGAGAGATAAATTATTTTATCATCAAATCTTCATCGAATCTATATAAAATGATTAGAAAATCATAAAGAAAAATTGAAAAATTCCAAAAAAATAAAAAAATAAAAAATTCATTAATTTATCTCTCGAGGGGTCATATATCCATCAATCACCTGAAAACATGTTTGGGGCATTCTAAAAATTTCTTAGTCGATACTAGCAATAGCAACACAAAATTTTCTTTGAAGCAATGTGTAAACACATCACTTCAAAGAGGGGAAAAATGTAGACACCTAAAAATGGTATGGAGAATCTAATTAATTAAATATGATTTATTTGATTAATTAATCCTAAATTCATCTACTTAATAAATAAATAGAAATATTTATTTATATTAATTTCACTACTAATTTTTCTATCTCATCACATTTCTTCTTAATTAAATAAAGATATCCTAAAATCTTTAATTTAATTATCATATTCCTCTTTATTAAATAAGCAAATATCAAATATTTTTTTATTTAATTAAATCTTCTTAATTTGCTAAATTTGAATAAATCAAAAATATTTAAATAAATGCGTAAATAAAATCTCTCTATTCTCTCACCAATAAAATTAGATTTTCAAATCTAATTAATTTAACTATCATTCACAGGAAAAGCCTCGGGGACAAACCTGCAAGCAATCCTCTCAATCTTTTGCCTCAAATATTTCCTCTCATCTTTCTTGCTGTTTTCATGGGGAGGAACAATCTCTCATGATCGGCTCCACCTTCTCATCTCGTACCATTCAAATCTCCAGATTTAATCTCAGCCTTTGTTTTGTTACCCTTGTGCAAAATTGTTGCCGAAAATCTATATATACAGCGTTGTGAACCATGAAAATGATCCAAGAAATCCCAATTTATGCAAACTTACTCTGCAGGAATACAACCAAGCAACCAAGCAATCATAAGCATTAGCATTAGCATTTTAGTATCATCATAGCATCATGGCATTATTAGATTTCATATCATGGCAACATCACTAATTTTTACTGTAGATTCCATTTAGCAGGTTTCATGTCAGGATAGTTTACAGTAGCTTCATATCACTTAGAAATCATTCTTAAATCATCACATCATTGTATTTAGCATCCATTTCGTTCTCTAGATAGGCATTTTAAATAGTTACGATGCTTACAAATCCGAGAGCTTCTATAATTTGATAAATCTTTAGAGATAGGAGACAATGAGACGTCTTTAGCCTTTTGAATGTTTTAAATTAGTTTAAATTCATGCTAATCTTGATCTAATGTCTTATTAAGAAGTGTTTAGTTGTTTCTTTAGTTTTTACTTATTCACACTTACAGTATGAACGGGTAACTAAGACACAATTGTGTATAAATAAGTGATTTTCACCTCATTTCAAGACCCATTCATCAAGTTCTCTTATCCACCTATTCATTCAAGCATTCAAGTATTTTACATCTTTTCAAGCACTATTCAAGCACTTTGAAGCACCCATTGACATTAATTCAAACTTGCATCATCAAGGGTTTGGTAAGTTGATAGCATTTTCATGTTGTTATTTTATCATTCCTTTGCATTTCATTATTTTATTAAAGGTTTGATTATTAAAAGCGAGGTTTGACCAAGGCAAACCCCTATTCACTAACCTTAAACCATTTTTTCCCTATTGCAGTTTGTTTGCAGACTTAGGTATGCAGATTTCACAAGCTTTTTGGTGTTGAAGATTGATTTACAAGTCAACTAGGTGCTTCAAGTCAACTTAATTCTATTTCAAGCTTCGAGAAGGTTTTATGTCCATTTCCCGCAGAATTGACTTCGGCAACCAACATGCAGTGATTTCCAAATCTGGTGTTGCAGAGTTGTCTTCTATTTTTTTAGAAATTAGGGAAAGGAATAATTCACCACCTGTGGAAAATGAGTCCCACCTTAGAACTAAAAATATGAATTTTGTTAGATTCTGGATCCCGATAGACAGAAACTTGCTTCCAACAGTTTTTCACCAGGAGGAGGACTAATTTGAAACCCTAGGTGAATGAGTCCCACTGTAAAAAATTAGTGATTTTAGCCAGCATTCTCAACAATCCAAATTCATCATATTTTTCCTAGGTGCACTCCGATTTAACTCATTTCTTTCTGTTCTGCATATTTTCTTCATTTAGTTCATTTTTTGCATATCATAATGTATTTTCAAACATAATTTTAATTTCACTTTTGCATTCATTTTTATCCATTGAGATTAGTCAATTGCATTTATTTTACTCCATTTAGGTTAGAAAACATCACACATAACATAATTTGAATGAACCGTTAGCATTTTTGCTCCTATCTCTCTCCTTTTAGGTGAAAAACCCTAGAAGTGCAAGAGTTGTCCATAGGAGCTAAAAATCAACGGTTCATTTTTATTTTTATTTTATTTGTCTTTGGCAATGTATGCTTGCACATTGATGTTGCTCATTACATTATTTTTATGTGCGTCCTCTTGCGCCTATGTTGGTTTGCTATAGGATCTTGGGTCCTAGGGGCTTGGCCATCTCCTTTGATATTTTTCATCCTATACCATTAGAATTTTTGCTCCTATCTCTCTCCTTTTAGGTGAAAAACCCTAGAAGTGCAAAAGTTGTCCATATGAGCTAAAAATCAATGGTTCATTTTTATTTTTATTTTCTTTATGTCTTTGGCAATGTATGCTTGCACATTGGTGTTGCTCATTACATTATTTTATGTGCATCCTCTTGTGCCTATGTTGGTTTGCTATAGGATATTGGGTTCTAGGGGCTTGGTCATCTCCTTTGATCTTTTTCATCCTATACCATCTGCATAGGTACACTTGGAACCCTCTTCATGTGGCTTTGTCTACTTTAGTTTGAGTTTGAAGCAAGTTCCTTCTCTCACTAAAGTGGGGGCTAAATGTAGTGATGAAAATTGTATCCCTCTACATTTTCACACTTGTTTGGGCTCCTTGTTAAATTAAGCCTAATGTTTCCTTGATTTAGTATTGTAATGAGTTTAGCATATTCACATTAAGTCTTGGGCCCTTGTAAACTAAATAGACCTAGTTGTGGCTTATTTAGGGTGTTGTAAAGTGTACCTTCACACTTTCACACTAATCTAAGGTTTCATTAATAAATTAGGATTCGATATGCCTTATTTTGCATCCACAAACCTTAATTAATGCATCTTTCCAAGATTAATCCTGACATTTACCAATAACCAATCATAATTTATGCATTTTTGGATTGTATGGCCCAGATTTAGTGATCTATGACTCATACACCACCTTGGATGTATGGGTCCCACCTAATTTTTAGGGCCCCAATTTGGATTTCACATTAAGCTAAGCATTTCTTGAAAAATGTGTCCCAATCTAAGCCTAATGCAACTCATATGCCTCAATTGGCGTACGAGTCATGCTTAGCTTAGACCTAAATTAAATTCAAATTCTTGGTGGGATTTTATTCTCCTAGATATGATTTCAACCTGTAGTGTTGTAATTGTAGAGAATTTGGCGTAAACAAGTATAAATACAAGGTTATTTCACATATTTTCACCTAACAAGTAATCAAGTGACCTTAGACTTTCATGACAACATCCCTTATAGAAAATTTGAGTTCACATGAGCATACAAGTATTTACAAGAGCATTCAAGAGCTGATTATCAATCATTTTGGAGCATTATTCAAGTATCAAGCATCATCTCAAAGTCATCATGCATCATGTTTTTTTTGAGCTAATATTTGTGATGTAGGGTTTCATGATTCAATAAAAGCAAGACTCATGATCCACATTCATGCTAGCCATTTCATACATGTTTGTAGCATCCTATTCAAGGGTTTGGTGAGTTGCAACATAGCATTTTGTTCATTCATCATTCTTCCTTTTTATTTTACTTCATTTCAAGGTTTGATTACCAAAACGAGGTTTGACCAAGAAAAACCCCTATTCCCTAACACAATAACATTTTTCCCTCTCTTTACTATGTGATTTGCAGATCTAGGTTGAAGATAAATTGAAGAGCAAGATTGGAGAAAGGTTGTCAAATTTACAAAGTTTTCAAAGTTGTCACCCTGTTTACAAGACCACTAAAAGACATCTACATAGCAGAATTTAGCATTTCAGATTTGAAAATCAGGTTGAGAAAGAAGAGAAGAGATAGGAGAGTAGATTCAAATCTTGACCTTCTAAAAAGGTTGAGCAGGACTGATCTACCACTTCTGGCATATGATTCCTAGTACAATGATTTTTCTAGATTTTAGGAGTTCCAGACTTGTCACTACCAAATTCTTGTTCCTTCCTAGAAACCCTAATCTAGGACTAAATCGCCCAGCCCGGCGTATGAGTCCCAGTGTGCATTACATTCATCATTTTTAGCATTTCATACTTTGTTCCAAGCTTCTACAAATTTTTAGGTGCACCTCTGTACTTTTCCAATTTATTGTTCTAATTTACATTCATTTCTAGATCATTTACTGAAGTCTTGCACATCATTTATTTTTATCATTAGGTTTTTCATGTTACTAGTCTTTCCAAGCTCTACCTTGGTGGTGAAACCCCTTTCAACCTTTAATTACACCATAGGATACCTTTTTGCAAGATCTCTTTCCCTCTTTCAATCCTTGGATTGAGATCTCTTAGGTTTCCTTGAATTAAACTTGAGTGAAATAGGTCTAGGTCATAAACCTTAGCTTGTGTTCCATCTACCAAAAGGTGGGACCCTATTTCCTCCTATTTCAAATGTTAAGATTTATAGTACATACAATAGTTATGTTAACTATTTGTTGTTCCAAATTTGCTCCTAAGTGTGATTTTTGGCATGTTTTATTATTTTTAATGTGGTTTACTAGTTTAGGATATTACTTGTGTATATGCATGAATTCAAGACTAAAATAGCTTAGTGTGATGAGAAAATTCTGGTTTAGTTGGTAACAACTTAGTTTGGGGATAAGCTTAGTGTTACGGGATGTGTGATGTATGAAACTTATTTTTGAAGACCTATCTAATTCATATTATGTGTGCTGAAAGAGGCCTTCCATAGGCTATACTTATACACTTTCCCCTAGCATACAAGCAATAGGGGAGTGGGTGAATAAGATGTCAAGAATAGGTGCAATGAATTAATATGTATAATTTGATGCACCTATTTTTATTTGTGTGGTATTGTAGGGTATTGGATGTGAGGTGGACTATGACATTAACTAATAGTTAACCAAGGCACAATAGGTTTATGGAGGATTTCATTTTCTTATTTTCTCATTATAGACTAGGGATTTGATAGTGGAGATGGCTTTTGTATTGTTGGTGTAATGATAGAACTTACCTTTACGTTATTTTCCTATAGGATTTCTTTGTAAATAAATTGTGGAGATTCTCTAGAAGAGGATAGAGATGGCTAATTTGAATGTAGTGGAGAGGGAGAGAACTCAATGTAAGAAGATGGGATAAATTATATCATAATAGATGGTGGGAGGAGGCTACTACACATGATGCCTAAAAATATGTTTTCACCATGGTACTTTCCCAAGGTACCATTGAAATGGTTTTCACCATTGGATGGATTATTTATCTTTATGCTTTTTTTCCTTTTTCTCTTTATCCAATAAAATCCTCTGATTTTCTTTAAGTACTAACTCACCAATCTCAAATTGTAGGGTATTGATCTTTTTTTTGTAATTGTGATGGATTCTATTCTAATATCCTTGTAAATAATTTAAGGCACTAAGGAACCTCTCATCTAGTAGTTCTAGCTAATGCAACCTTGCAACCCAGTATTCCTCCTCATTAACAAGATGTTGTAAGGAGATTCTTAAAGAGGGGATCTTGATCTCAATTGATAAAAAATAAATTATGATCCAAAGACCAATGAATATGGTGTCACACCAATGGGTGTGCAAATAATAGTGCGATAGGCCCATAAGATGAGATTAAGTTGGAGGTCGAAGTCATGACTAGCTTCATTGACTATCATTTTGATAATTTTAAGGATGGTTTTATTAGAAGCCTTGACTTGGTCATTGCCTTGGGGACAGTATGGAGCGCAAAAGTGATGTTGAATATGATTTTTTTTGCAAATGGTATATACTTCCTAGTTCTTGAATGACTTAATAATTTTTGTGATAATAGCAAGGGTAATGCCATAATGACATATGATGTAATGGAGGATGAATTTGGAAATTTATGTCCAATGGTGTAGGTTAGTACAATGGCCTCAACCCACTTCATAAAATACTCGATGATGGCAATTGTGAGTTTATGACCATTAGAAGAAGGAGGTGAACTTCTATAAAGAGGTCAAATCCCCACTCTGCAAAAGACCATAGAGTAGTGACTAGATGCAATTACATTGATGGTTTGTGTATCTACTACCCTTATAGACATTTATTAAAAAAATTATTATCTTGTTCAATGGTAAGCCAATAGTAACCCATTATTAGTAACTTCTTGACAAGGGCGACACTATTAGTATATACACCACATATACCTTCATGCACCTCTTATGAAGCAGTTTGGTCCTATTTTATATCAAGTCACCTTACCTAAGGGTTTCATCAAAGCTCCTTCAATAAAGAATATCACTAAGGATAGTGAAGTGCGATGATTAACAAATAGAAGCTTTACGTTGGGTATAGCGTTGAGAAAAGCAGACTTTGAATCGATAGAAACCAAGAAAAAAAAAACCCCTATAGGAGCGCGCTAAGGGCAGGAAAAAACTACCAACGGATACTTTGGAAAGCCGTGTAGCAGCTCAGCAATCATGCAACGTGCAGACCAGAAATCAAATTACCGCCATAGCTCACAGCAGGTCATTGATAAGCGCTTTTAACCATAAATCGATGTATAAAAATAATACTTTTGTTAATTTGTTTTACAAATACGCAAATATTCTTCAAAATGCAATTTAGGATGCAAGTATATATATGGTAATCACTTACCTGCGTCTACATGTAGATACTACATCAAAAATCAATGAAATTAGGTGCATAAATGATATGTTGCATCAATGTAAAATTATTAAAAATATTAAGCCGCAGTTATTTTATCAATTCCTATTGTCAATGCAATTGAGAGATGAAAATGTTGTTTGTAGTGCACGTTTTTCAGTTTTTCATGGAACATGCTAAACCTTTGTCCCTTCAGTGTATCGAGAACTCTATAATTGTATACATTTTCGAGTGGAAAATGACGCGGGTGTGTCCTCCCCAGTTTATCTGGAATTCTCTAGCTATGTCCATCAAATTATCATCCATGAATGTATGAGGGATTGGGAACTTAATCAACAATATCATAACATTGAACAACGTAGAATAGTTACAGATCGGGAACAATATATTTTACTACCAGATGCAAACTAAAAAAGAATGTTTTAGTCTCAGACATATTTATAAATTGGAAGGAAGGTACGATCTATAAAAGAAATTAAGATATACAAAACTGCTCACCAAGAAATTTCCCGTCGGTAGTGTTGTTTCCAAACCAGGTGAACGAGTTAGATACTTGAGTGCATTTTCTAGTCTTTCCATTGAATTTCCTGTTGAAAATTCAAGAGAGGAGACATCGCCTTCAAATCCCTTCAAGGTGAAGTTATAAAAAGACTCGCAAAGTGTGGTTTTCTCATCGCCTGTTGCTTCATACAATCCTCCAACGTGGATGCCTTTGATAGTGGATGTTTTTCCCTGCCAACAATGTATTAAATGTATGTAAGTCTATATATGCATGACAGTGCAAATAAGCAGAGAAGTTCAAACGTAGAAGATAGCAGATGTGACCTTACCAGCCTAATGAGCGTTGATTCTTCTTGCATGGAAGAGTAAGGAAACCTTAATTTTGGTGGGATTAGCCGACAAATAGATCTCACAAATTTGTCTCTGAATCTCACTTCATCTTCATCTGCCATTAGAATATATTATATTTTCATTTTATACGCCAGAACCGCTTAGAAATCCCATGTTTTGTAATAATAAATTCGCATAGCCATACATTATTTCATCTATTGTGATAGTATTGAAATGCCAATATTGTAAGAGGATTGTTCGTTTAATTTACAACATCAATGAGTCCAAAACAATGTACAACTCCTCTCATAAGTAACTATGCACAAGAATTCAAGGATTGTTTTATTTGGGCATTCATCTTCGACTTATCAATTATTCAGCTAAAAGGGTCCACTTCTATATGTATATATATTCAAGGTTTTTAAAATAAAAATTAATAAAGAAAATAAATTATATAAAAATGAAGATTTATTATAAAATGCAATTGATTGGTATATATATGGTATATTAAATTTAGTATTAAAAATATTAAAAAAAAATAAAAATAAAAAATTATTAATTAAATATAAAGAGTTATATTAGAAGCAAATGGCTGACTATTTTGAGAGGGGTTAAGTCATTTAGAAGGTTTGTTTGAAGGACAATAAGGGTCACCAACACATCCTTAAAGTTATGGATAGGAAGAGGTACAAGCATACTCTAACTAGAAAGTAGAGGAATGATATTATCAGTGTCCACACTACATACAAAAAGAGAGGATCAAATAGAAGGCATAACAACTTCAATATGTATGTTTCTATTAAAATTATAAGTGTCAGATTTATCAAAAAGTATAATTAAAAATATTTGTAGCTCAAAATAATTAAAATACAATATTTTATATTGTTAATTAATGATAGATGCTTATTTAAAGAAAAATTTTATGAATTCATCTATGACTATAAAAGGAGTTATACAAGATTGCATCATAGCCCCTTGGGAGGATGGTTAAAGATTAGACATAAACTATAGTAAACAAAATTCTTTATGATCATAATTTTTAAAAAATAATTAATTTGTTAGACATTGAATAAAAAATATAATTTAGAAAAGATGCTACTTTATTAATTTAATGTGATTTGATTTTGATTTGTAATTGCACTATAAATTTAATGAAATTTGATTTTGATTTTTGATTGCATTAGTACATAATCATCACCAAATTATAGGGTCAATGGGATTCACAAATAATATTATAAATTATGAAAAAAGAGTTTAGGGGATATAATGATGTGTATTATTTAGGTGAATAAGCAAGTGGCATTCCTAAAAGTTTGTGATGTACATGTACAAAATAGAAGAAAATTAAGATTTGAATAGGTAAAATAAGCTACATGGAGTTATAGTCCATTCATGTTAAATCTAATTTCTAGATTCTAGAATAATAATGTATATAATTTCATTTAGTTTTTTTTTTTTCTTAAATTCACAATTTTGTATATTCTATCATTAGATTAATGTGACATAAATTTATATAAAAATAATTATATTTAGGATTTGTAAGTATAGAATATTTTTTTTAATAAAAATATATTCTATCATTTCTATTTATAAAGTATATAACAATATTTTTACATTTAGATATGTCAAAATGAAAATTTACATCTATATTTAATTAATCAAAAATAAAATGACATTAAAACATAAATTCAACTTTAAAGATCATGATGGATTTGATGTGAATTTTTTATATTATTTATGAAGGCTATAATAATAATAATAATAATAATAGATGATTTATATTATTTGTGATCATCATATTTAAAAAGTCGTGTATAATGATAAATGATGAAAAAAATGTGATTTACTTGTTTTAGATATTATATAAGGGCTTAAAATTGTGTAGTAAATATTTTCTTAACCTAGATCTTATGAATAAGTGAATGATATTATATTCTACTTCAGGTTATAGTTACCTTAAATCTTTCTAAAGATTTTAGATTTATATTTTTATAATATAATATTACTTTTTATTAAGTTAAGTATGGAAAAGGGCCCAATTCCTTACATAAAGTAGAGTTCCAACAAAAAAAAATTAACAAAGTTAAAATATAAATTATATAATCCACTGGATAGCCACTAGGTTAGACCATACAACATGATTAGCATAGGCCAAAAATACCAAAGAGACAACAACCAAAAAATAGAAACAAAATAAATAACAGTGAACCCAAAAACTAGAGCAAGGAATATGAGTCCTTGCTCATAATTCTAAGGGTATCATCCTCATTTTCCACTCCAATTAACAGTTGGTCATCCTACTTGTAATTCTTCTTCTTGGAGACATGTACATCCTCATCCTCATCATGTTGATTCCTACACTTGTTTAATAGCTTAGATTAAAATGTAAAAACCCAATTATAATCTTTCTCATTATTAGATCAATGATATTAACAAGTTCATTGATGGCCTTTTCCACTTTGGCAAGCTTGTTTTGATACAAATTCATAATTTTATTCATATTGGTCCAATTGTCTATGCAAATTTTACATCCCATGACTTTGTCTTGTAGATCCTCCAACTTGTCAACTCTAGTTTGTAAATATGTATTTTAGCATAATAGGTGTCCAATAGGTCCTCCTTGGTGTCTTCTCTCTTTTCCTCCCTACTATTATCAATCTCTTCATTGCCTACATCTAGAGTATCCACATTGACAAGAGAGTAGGACAAAGGATCTTCAATCTCCTCATGTGATTCCTAAAATCCAACATCCTCATCTTGAATATACTCCTCAAAAGTTAGAGATTGATTTAATATCATGATCATCCCCCTCATAAACCATAAAACCCTCCTTCTTAATGAAATTCACCTTACTAGTATAGGAAAAAAAAATCCAACTAGTAGTTGACCTTCTTTCACCAAAGTAAATAGCCTTCTCCTCCTTAGCATTGTTGTCCTTAGAAATAAAAAAGGTGGAATCAACAATGACATTAGTTGAGGATGAATTTATTTTAACCTTATTACTATTTATTTTTAGGGGGAATTCAAAACATTATAATTATCCTTAAGGGATATAATAATATCCTCTAGGGGGACCTCATGCAGCTTATTCCATTTCTTTCCTTTTGTAACCAAAGTCAATGGAATGTCATTAGAATTGGGAATGGAAATACCTATATTCCCCTTAGAAATAGGGGTACAAGGATAAGGTCCAAGAATGATACCAATTGTCAATTTAAAAGAGGTGGGGCTTAGAAATTCCCTCAATAAAGAATATTTTCTTTTTACCTTTTTGAGTAGCACAAGAACATTTTTTTTCCTTATGGAGCATAGTAGAGGAGCTTGGTTCAAAGACTTCGGTAGATGAACTAGGGATAGTTGTACCAAGATTAGAGATTAACATAGGGGTCATTGTGAGATTATAATTGTAAAGAGTGTATTTAATACCTTGATATAGGGTGGGTAAGCCTCTTCTTTAATACATTTTTCCATAGAAGGCAATAGAAAATAGGGTTAAATGGTTAAATTATCATTCCTAAAATGATCCAACAATAGAAAATGGCATCCATGTACAATATCAAGCCTCCCCTCTAAGGTAGAGTATTTAATTAAATAAAAACTTTCCAAATGCTAGGGGGATGACAAAGCATCCCTATTATAGCCATTTTGGTGTCTAATGAGAGATTCCCCTTTTTCCATAAAGGAATCAATAAAATGTGGGAAAAAGTACAAAGTTGTGTCACAATTTCGACCAACTTACCAACACAAGTAAATTTTAGTATTTCTAACTAAAAATTAATTTTAGTAGGAAGATTCATTCTAGATAAGTTATATATGTCCACAACTTTTCCAACTAAATTTGTTGGATAAATGCATATGTTACACCACTTTGAGGCCAATTTACCAAAAACATAAAATTATTCAAAAAATTCGATGTTTCAACAACTCCTACTCATGTAAGTAATACTTTTAAAATTGTAAAAATTACCCTTTTTTAGATCCATAAGTTTAGTTTTCAAATATATATGTATGCATATTAATAGTTTAATTATTATTATTTTTTATTTTTTATTTTAATAAACATAGGTTATCGGCACAAAACTATTAGGTTGATTACCATGTCAATAAAAATATTAAAACTTATTAAAAAATGAAAAAAATAATGATGCACTAGATAAAAGAATCTACATCAAAATGGACTTTAGCATCACCAACCTTAAGAAAACACCTCTAAAATGATTCCTACATCCACATATTCATCGAAGTTAAGACTTGTAGATATAGGATCATCCACATATAATTCCCTTGAGAATACATCTACAAAATACCCTATATGAGAATCAATATTGTATTATATTCCTCAAGTTGAATATTCGAATGGATTGGCTCATCAACAACATCTATGGTTTTCAATTTAAGGTCTTTGATACAACACTAAAATCGTTAATAAGGAAAAGATAATAATAATGATAGTAGAAGCTTAGAGGTTTTATGTCCTCCAAAACCAAGCTCAACTTAGCAAATTGAGTTCCTCATAGTAAAAACTTACAAAAGATAATAAATTAGGCCTCATTTGATTTTAAAATCTTTGGATATTAACAAACGCTTGGATTTGTATACTAAAATATTCCTTACATGAAAAATATACACCAAAGGCTAATATAAGCTTATATCATGTATGAAATGAATGGTTGGAAAACTATTGAACTATTCTTTTACATACCTAGGTAAATACTTGAAATAAAGTATTAAATATACATCCCTATCCTCAATTTCAAATCCATCCATTAAATCAATAAATTCTTGGATGTGAATTTATCATTGTGCTAAATCATGCATATCAAACTTGGGTAGTTTATTGTAAACCACTTTTAGCATGTAGTTAAGACAACTAGAAATACAAGAGGTATAATTGTTTATTTTCATAAGAAAAAAGGACACTCTATAAATTTAAATCTTTTGGGCTCTTGTGATAGTGAGTTTAGATTTAGATAGGACATTAAAATGCTCAAGAATATTAATATTATGCATAATATTTATATAATATTATATTGATGTGACTATTTAATTATATGTGTAGGGGAATCTTCACAACTATTTACATTAGAGAACATAGCTCATTGTAACATACACATCATAGTAGAGTGTTCTAAAAGCATAGGATGAATAAAATTAATGAAAATAGAAAAAGTATTCCTCACACCAATACCTATTCTTATGTAGCTTTGTCATATGCTTGAAAGATAAACTCTTTGACCTAGACAACTCAAGATATTGTACAAGAAGATGAGATTGTCCATCAAGAAAAATTAAGAAAATTATTTAAACGTTAACACCATTTTCCACTCTCATGGAATGTGTATAATAGGTACTTGATTATAGAAGCATGAAAATAGGATTAAGATAGAAAAAAACCATCTCAACACTTGATGAAAACCTTGAAGCACCATTGGTAGATCTAAGGTCATCAAATAGGTATAGGTTCTTTCCTTCACTAATAGTGTCTTAAATAAATAAATAGAACAATAAATGATGGAAAAAATATTTACACATCCCTAATGATTATTTCTAATTTCTTTTCAAGTTGATGAAAATTTTCTAACACCACAACTAAGCAAATGACTTTGTAACCAATTAGAAACTACAAAAATTAAGACCTTCAAACATGTGACAATGAGTTGAAACCCCAATAATTTGAGCATATCTCCCCAATAATGGTATGATTTATTGGTGATCAAGATAACATTGAAATAATCTTAGAGGCATTGCTTATGATTGAGGATACTCGTCAACTTGAGCATTGAGCTAAGACTCATCATGAAACAATCAATAATAAGGACTAATTAATAGAAGTGGAAAACTACCCTTCACTTCAACCTATGCTAAACCTTCCTTGAGGTCATAAAGTGGAAAATTAAAGATAAATAATAATACACAACACTAGGTCATTATAAACCATATAGATAATGTATAGTAAACTTCTAATATTTTTCACTAAGTTTAGGACATACAAGCTATTACAAATTGACCCACAAGTCCTCGATTAACTATATGATAACATGCTTGTGCATGTAATAAATGATAAAACTACTTGTGTATCAATTTGTATGAGTCCCCTTATTCTTTCCATACATATGTATAGCCTACAAACATTGCTAATATATCTATATAAATATGAATGAATTTTATGCTAAAAAAAGATCTAGAAAAAGTTATAGGTCACTCAAGCATAAAAGAAAGTAGGGCCTAAACTACTCCTACACTACAAAGTTATAAAGATATATATTTACATAAAAAAATATATATATCTCACACCTTGTAGGCTAGTGCAATCCATTGGGATAAAAGTAAATATTGCAAGAGAAAGACACATAATAATTGGACCTCAGTATGAAAAAATTCACATTTAAAGGATGCAAGAGATAGTCACACATTAGGGTATAATTTAATAATAATATCCCATTTTTATCAACTAAAAGGCTACTATAAAGTCTCTACAACATTTTACAACACTACCATACTAACTTATCCCCAATGCTACAAGTCAAAAAATGTGACTTGAGGAGTCTCATGGAACACTTATAAAACCTCTTGAGATAATTCAAATATAAATAAAAACATCCTAAATGGGATATGTCTTTTCTTATCATCATCTTACCATAATTCATAGAAAAATCCTTTCCTTTATAATAATATGAAATGGCACAATTGAGTCCCTAAAAGACACTTAGGTAGCCATGTATAAATATGGATAAAAAAACCAATCAACACCTAATTACATCTTAAAAATTTTCATATACAACTCATATTTTATATCTCAACTCTAAGGACATAAGCATAGGTGAAGGAACAAGTAAACTCAACTTGTTAATTCAGGTTGTACAAGTATGGAGATCCTCATAGGATTAGTTTGAGTATTATAGGATAGGGAAGAAACAAATCAAAATTCTTGTAAAATACCTAGTTTAATTTGCAAGACTACAAAATAATGGTACTAGCTCTTTATACCATGATCATACTTCACTTTATCTTTGTTTATCATATGTTTCGCAAGAGAAAAGAACTTATGCATAAAATGGTAGGAAACCCTAAATAAGGTAGATGGAAACCTATATGCACCAAATTTATGAAATTAATGCATGCAACAAGACAAGGTGAGATGACAAGTCATCTTCCCCGAGCTTTATTTCAACTCCTACTCATGTAGCTCTACATAGTTGAGAAAAGATTGAATTCATAAGATGTCACCTACAACATTGTCCAAGGCCACACAAGTCTCCCATCAATCACAATATTACTACCAAAGGCCTCAAAGCTATTCCCATTCAAATCTAGAATAGATCTTAATTTTTGATTGTCATAAATTCCACCAAGAAAAATTACATAGTAACTAATGAAATACTAGTAATAAATCCTTAAATTCAACATAAGATAAAATCATTAAAGGAAAGCCTTCTCATGTTGCATTTAATGATTTCCATCCACCCTTAGTAAGATGCTATAAATGAGATCACATCTCATCTTCTATCTATCAAGCTTGAATATTAATCCCCTACATCAGCTATCGAAGAAAATCCTTTCATGGTAATAAATGTTAATTTTTTACTTCAAGTTTCACGACAAGTAGTGAACCAACAAAATACAATTTTTGTGACTCTTAATGACCTCCTTTTTCATCATTTGTGAACATGGAAACACTTGAGACTTTCTAAACTAGTCCAAATGACAAATTAAAATGATATGATATTACTAGCCATTCCTAGAATTTGATGGTTTGTGTGATAATTTTATCAATTTTAAATTCCATATTATAATTTTAGAATTTATTGGATTGTATCATCTAATTTAATATATTTTTAGATAACCATATATATGACACTTTAAATTATTAGTAAACAGTTAAGAAATATTATAGATAAAAGTAATATAATATTCTAATTTATAATATTAGTTATATTATTTTATAAATTTGATTATAAAAAATTCATATTAATTTGAGAAAACAATTTTTTTTTAATTTTTAGCATATTTTTAACAAGACTATCTTAAAAAATATATATATGAATTTAGAAACTTAAGATTTTTACATTTATTACTAATAGTTATCATTGTCTTTTATTAATAGATATCATTTTATAATATTTATTATAAAATACATATTAATTTAAAATATTTTTAAAGATAGAATATTATACATACATACATACATACATATATATATATATATATATATATATATATATATATATATATATATACACATATATATAACACTAAATTTAAGATTTTAGCATTTATTACAAATAATTATCATTGTTTTCTATTTTTTTTATTTTTTTAAAAACATCTATGATTTTCTATTGAGTGATAAGAATGTGATAATCATGTCAGTTACATAATAATAAATCATTTTATTTATTGTATTTTCTATTCTAAAATCTTTAAAATTTAGAGTTTTGTGATTATCGATATTGTTTATTGACATTTTTAAGAATTTTGATTCCTATTAATAAATACATAAAATAATAACTAAATTATTTACGTTATTCTAAAACCAATAAAAATATTTTAATATAGAAAAATTTACATAAAATTATTCATAAATTAAACAAAATATTTAAATGACCAAACAATCGTAAAATTTGCGACCATCGAATTCCAAGCCTGACCAGACAGATCTTTCCTAGTTTTCGAGACTCGTGATCCCAAACGCAAGACATCTTTCCCAGCTCGAGTGTATAAGGCATGTCGCATCCATTGGGGGACGAAGTATCTATCTTATCAGACCTTAAGTTCCCTGGCAAGACCTGCTACAAAGACATCTTGGGTCAACCCCTAGCAAGCCCCATGGCCATCAGACATCAGTGTCTCTAGATCTCAAATCGGTCTCTAGATATGAAAAACTTACTGAACCAAGATATATAAGTAATGTTGACCCTATGGGAAATGAACATTACCAACACATCATATGTGAAGCTATCTATGAAATATGTCTTAGCAGAAAAATCGGGCCCGAAACACACACTCGCCCCATAAACATCAAACTCTGACATAGATGTGAATGTGCTTGTAAACCTTATGAAATGAAAATCTTAGGTAGTCTCTGAACATAAGAAATTAGAAACATCGGATGTGAGAGCCCCATGTATTCTGAGCCATAAAGTCTTTAGGGACTGCCACTCACATTGGACATAAACATTTAGACATCCTTGGACTCAAATTGAATAGATAAGGCTCCTCAAGTCTGTAGAGAAGAATAAAAGCTTTCAAAATTTTGGAGGCGGAACCATAGGTACACTCTGCCGCATAAACATTTTGGAATTTCTCAGACACCAAAACCTTGACAAATATACAACCAAAATCAACTACTCAACTTGTTTGCATAGGACATTTGTGGTCTCCAGAACTTGAAAGACTTTGGATGGGAGCCCATAGCTATATCCTACGTTAAGATAAAATCAAGTTGACTTGGACCTAAAAAAACCACCAAAACTTGGATGCATAACTCCTCATGAGCCTGTTACATTCCTGAATGCAGGGTTGCAGATAAAACAAGGTATATAGTAGTCTCAAGTGAGAGAAAAATAAACATAAAGCGTAACTGAGCTCACAGATATATATAGTAGACAAAAAATAAGCACGTGGGCACAAAGATATGAAAATAGGCTGCCATGGAAATATGAACAAGGATAAGCTAGAAGCAAAGGAGTTAGGGCTTGAGCATTGAGCCACCATTAACACCAATGCCGCTCAAACTAGGGGCATAAAATAAAGAAACCACACATAAAAGAGCATGAAATTGTATAATTTGAGGTATAGTTAAGATGCTCAATATTTAATTTTATTAATTTTAATTATTTTTAGAAAGATTTTGTAGTTTACAAATTAGATTCAAAGCATTATAATTTTGTATGACTATATTTTCAAATTGTGAGTTTAGTTGTTTTGAATTACTCATCAAAGTTTAGGTTTATTGATTTCAAGAAAAAACGAGTTAGTATTGACCTCCTTTTAGACCCTCATTTCCATGTGCTTACTTTTATAGACACACTAAAAATGAATGAGATAGTCAAGCAATCAATTTCAAGTTCTAGATTTATTTGCTTGGTAGACCATATTTTCTAGGTACCATGGTGAATTGATCTCTAACATTTGTCATAACCATGTCTTTATCAAATCTAAAGCTAGGTGCATTTGTGTTATTAAGTTTTCACATTTAGTTGTATTTATCTCAACATCTATTTATCAATCCTTTATCATCTTGTGCAAAGGATAAGGACATCACTGATTCTTATCTTAGTTGTGGCACACTTTCAAAGATGAGAATTTCAATTATTTCAATGTGCCCATGAATAATACTAACTATAATAACACAATGCCCCTATTAATTAGGATCTCATTGTTGGACTAATTGTCAGTGTCTCCCTTTGAGTTTGAGACATGGACTAACCATATATCATGGATCAGTTTATCTCTGTCGTTAATAGGTCGATCGTTTGGCATAACGGCAAATGTGTTTCAACAAATGGTATCAAGGTTGGGTTGTGAGTTCAAATCCCCTCAGGTGACACTAAGGGAGGATCGTTGGACTAATCGCCAACATCTCCCTTCAAATTTGAGACATGGACTAACTGCCTCTCGTGGATCTATTTATCTCTAGCATTTGTATTAGACATTAATAGGTTGATCTTTTGACGGAACAACAAATGTGTTCCAACATCCATTGGGTTGTAAATCATGTTAACATGAAGTAGGATTTGAACCTTGGTCATTCACTTTTGAAAGAATCCCAAATGTACCATTACCTTACCATCTAATGTACCCAACTCTTGATTTTTATCTTAATCTTTTTCTGTTATTTAATTAGTGCACCCTAAGATATTTATGTGAGGTATCATTTTCCCTTATAATGCTAAATATGTAACGCCCCGCCGTGTGAACCCCAAAGGACACATACATAATAATTACAACACAATAATTTTTTTTTTAAAGTAAACATAACATACATGTATTACACATTAAGTCATGACATGAATTTCATTTAAGCAGATTTACTAACACATACATCCCTTGGGGTACACGAGGAGTCATTACGAGACTGAGATCCACACAACAACAATAAAGAATAAAATCCAAAGATATATTCCATATAACAAAATAAACATTAACAAATATAACATATACATGATAATCATTGATAAGAAACCATTTGAGTACATAAATACAACATATAAATAATTAACACATTGAATTACAATTGTCATGGTCAATAACCACACCGAGTTAACAATACATTACAGTACAATGTTCTAAAGGTACAATGATACAAGAGTGTTTCCAAACATAAACGGAAACCATACATAAGATAACATAATACAAATAAACAGATGGAAACTGGCTCCAAGACGGATACAACTCTGGAGTCGCTGCAACAGCACAAATCCGCACCTCTCGATCCTCGACTGGGGACCCAATGGGGTGCTTAGCACGCTCCACCCGACCATGTGAGTCCGAAGACCCACCCCTCGTGCTAAGAGCTAACAAGAAAGAGACCTCAACCTAGAACATCCAAAAAGGGAACCACAAGACTCAATGCCATACAAAAGTATCATAAAACTCAAGGATTACCATGACATAATCAACAACACCCAAGAGTCAACATAATAACTTAAAGTCATAAACCCCATCACATAAAACAAAGCAATGATCAGTAAACAAGTAACCAAAGGATGATCATAAGATACTTCCAAATCAAACTGAATTAATAAACATGATACAATTCCAAATTTTAATTAAACAATACAATAACATCATATCACAGTATCATAAGATACAAGATCGTAAATCAAATATAAATGAGATCATACAAGACCACAAAACATACTAAAGATGTATTAAAACAATAATCATAAATCAATTTAAATCAATTCAAACAACAATCTAAAACAACTCCCATAACCTACTTCCAGAGGTACACAATAAAGTAAAACACATGGGCAACTAGGGGAGAGTGTCATCGCATAGTCCTACATGGGCTGTCCTTGCTCTTCCTCCCAACTGGAGGCGCCGGTCCCATCTATGGCTGTCCTGTGCTCTTCCTCCCAACTGGGCCCGGTCCATAGGGTGACTCATGCGGAGCCGTAGACCTCTCGTGAAGACGAGGTCACGACCTTGCCAACCACGGCCTTCTCAGCCTTCCATTAGCCTACAGAAGCACTAATGAAGACGAGGCATCCATTTTATTAATCTTATAATGATATTACTACCCAACCCTCCTAAGTTAATTATTAGGTTTTCACTTATTTACTAACTCACTCGTGGGTTATCCTGTGCTCTTCCCCTTAAGCGGGGCACTGGCCCCCACGAGGAGCCACTCTCCCTAGAGACCCAACCACATAAAACCAAGAAACCAAGGGTTGTACAACATAACAAGAATATTATATCACAACTGAGAAGCATGCGAGGCATTACCCATCTCGCTATAAATACAATTTCCAAGTCTCAACAAATTCCGTACAACCCTTTTAAAAATCATGAAACCAAACACTTGCCACATCAAGGGCCCATAAAGAGAAAGAACATCAATTATCAATCATCTCAAGCCTCTGGAAGCCAAAAGAATGAAAACCCATAAACAAAGGTAAAGTGAAGCAACATGAGTATTTCTCCAATAATTCAACACAAGGATAAAATTTCCTCAAATATGAGAGTAAATCAGAAAAAGCCATAACAAGGAAAGATTCATCAAGACCCATCTACAAATTAACAATGGCGTCACCTCAAATAGGAAAACGCAAAAGAAAATCAACCTTTAATTCACGAAATCACTAAATGAAACCAAAAGCCACCAACTAGGCATTCCATGGGAGACCTCAATTTTCTCCTCACAAGAACCCCCTTATGATGGTACGCAAATCACTTTCATAAAAACAACAACATAGCAATGACAACAATAATTGCAAGGCCACCAGATCTAATTTCAATTCAAAAATAATGAGTGAATACATTAAAATAAGATCAACCACCCCATCCAAACCACATAAACAACTTTGATACAAAATAAATCAGAAATCTAAGAAGATCAACCTCCCACAACTCATCAACAAAATACAAATTCCCAAATACATTGCAACACAAATTTAAAAGACAAAGGATTCCTTGAATCAAAACTAACCTCCAAAGGCATTCACACCAACATGGAACAATCCTTCAACAACAGAGGTAAAAGCATGCAACCAGGTATCCAAGGGACCAATTTAAGGACACCTTAAATACTCAACCACTCACAACCCACAAAACACTTGCATAACAACAACCACAAATTCAAATGAGAACAATATTTATTAACAAATCAATTAACGACCAGAACTAATTTACTTTACAACTTCCCCAACGGAATTACTTAATTAACTAAAACAATTCATGATAACCATCACAAGTATTCGAAAAGACTTATCCATAAAGAGAACTTACAATCAACCATTAAATGAATATGAAGGAAATCAATTTCCAAAAGATTAAAATTCCCCTTTTACCAATAAACTATCCAATTCGAGAATACCCTAATCAAACACTAATTATACCCATACATTTAAATTTCCTCTTTCACCATACTAACTTAACATTCACTTCCAATATTTAAATTAATTGTGAAAACCATTTAAGACCAATTGTCTATACTTTAAAATGACCATAATAACTATATTCTAAATTCTTAAACCACATATTAAAACTTACTACCTTAAAATCTTAAATCTATCTGAATAAATCTACACACATAAATACCTTTTAAAACCACTACATAACTATATATTTAATTCTTTTTTTTGAGAAGGGAATGTAAAAAGAGAAAAGATCTATTCTAAGAATCCAACAATACTACAAGATGAAAAAGAACAACTTATTTAATCCCATAATAAATTCTATTCCCAAAAATATTCACATTTAAACAAAAATTACATAAACAATGCTGTCATATAATCGTAATTGATTTTTCTATTAACTCATCCTCTTAAATTGGTAATTTAATAAATCAAAAATAATGATAAACAAAAGATTTCTTTCTATTTTATTATTATTTCCATTATACTAGCTTCTGTTTTATTTTAACAGAAAAAGAAACAGAATATATATATTTTTATTTTTATTTTATTTTTTTACAAAAATAAATAATACATCATTAGTTAAATCAAAGGAATCAGAATATATAAATTAAGAAATATATATATATATATACATATTCACAAATTGCCCTTCTATTATTTCCATATCTTCACTATAATAAAATTTTATTTTTATCATACCAGAAAATAACCATACTATTTACAGACATACAAAAATGATAACATTAATAATTAAATTAATGAAATCTAATTAAATAATTTACTATATACATATAAATATATATATATACATATATATATATATATATATAAATGTTTATACACGCATTAAAAATATAAATTTTTTGTTTTAATTACCATATACCCTGTTTAAATGGGAATTAAATCACATGCCCAACGCATGGACGGAGGGCCTGGCCGCGGCAGTCTGCGGACTGTCACAGTAGTCCGATGGACTGCCGTGGACAGTCTACGGACTGTCACAGCAGTCCAACGGGCTGCCGTGGTAGCCCGTAGGCTGCCGCCCCAGTACCACTGCCGGCTGGGTGGTGGGTACGGCCGAAGGCCGAACCATCACCCAGTCTGCAGTTTATTTTATTTTATTGTTATTTTTATTTTTTATTTTTTTATTTTTATTTTATTTTATTTTTTTTAATTTCAAACAAATTTAATATGGTGACAATTCAAAACTTAAGAATTAAATTTTACATTCAATATTTATTTATATATATATATATGTGTGTGTGTGTGTGTATATATACATCTAATATATATACATATATATACTATATTATAAATAATTTGAAAACAGAGAATAACAATCAACAGTACAGGTTACAGTATATATATATTTATATGAAAATTGTATTTGAAGCATATATATATATACATCAACCCAAAAATTTACAGTAAGGTAATTATTTTTCCATTTATTTATTTTTTTGAGAACAACCACAGCAATACAGTTTATTTCCAGAATCCCAACCAAAGCTTCATTTTAATAAACAACAATCTAAAACCCAACAAATAATTTCATTTAAATAAACAACAGTCCCAAGTTCCCAGAAATTTCAATCTAATAATTGACAGTCAAGAACCCAACCAAATTCCATTTTAACAAATAGCAATCCCAATCCCCAAATGAAAATTTCATGCACAACGAAACAATTCCAATCAATTGCTATTTTATTTAATGCTACACAAATAAATAAGAGAGGAACCTGGTGTCCTACGTTTGAAGTAGATCTGTAGAAGCTCTATTCCTTTTTGCCAATCCAATCCTCTTCCAACGAATGTTTCCAGCAGCGACTACAAGATCCTCCCCTCAACTCCCATCTTATTCCTTAATGAATTCTTAGAATAATAAAAGAATGCAATACTATAACAGAAAGATGACTGCCAAATTCCCAAAAATCTGTTGGGAAGAGAATGCAACCCCCCTTCCAACACAAAAGTCCTTTAAATAAAATCTCACACAAAAGTCTCTTCCATTTCCTCTTCCAGCGAATACCAAAAGTCACTTCTCCAAAAATGAAATTTAATTACATTCAAATCCACAAAAGATGGAGTTTTATATTTGTTTATTCTTCATATTCTTCAGTGAAAACCAAAAGTCACAACTCAAGAAATAAATCCAAATAATATTTAATCCCTTTAATTCCTTTTGTTGCCTTTTCAAGTATTTATATTTCATTGTCTTTTATCAAGCATTTTGATTAAACTAAATAAATTTAACTCCACAAAAATGAACTTCTATTTGAATATATATTCATTATCTTCACAATACACTATTTGTTAATTACTTCCACATTAGAATAATTAAAATCGACCATTTGCAAGATTCTAAATAAGTATCCATTAAATTTCTTATTATAATAATTATCTTTTCAATATTACTTGTTCATAACAATTTAAATCAATTTATCTAATAATATCACTTTTACTTTTAACGAATTAGTTTGATTGATCATTTATTCTAAATCATTTGATTTGATTTAATTGATTATTATTTTAATTCCTAATTATATTTTAAATAACCTTGCAATTTCATTTATGATTTAATTAATTATTTAAACATGATTACTAACATATTATATTTTCCACACAATCAAATAACTCAGTAACCAATGAAACACACACACACAAGTCCAAAACAACCGACATGGAGGGGTATTACAAAATATATAAAATGTTTTTTATAGTCAACTTTCTAAATTTCTCTTATTAAAAATTTTATAGAACAGTCAAGATATTATATTAAACAAGCATGTACTTTCTATAGTTAGCTATATAAAACATGCTAATTTAGTGAGGTTACTAGATTCTTAATATTGTAGTTGAAAGTGTCATACCCCTATCAATTTTGATTTACTTTTTATCACACTGTGATGGAATACTTAAATGTAGTTAGATATAAACAAATGACACATTGTAGTGCAAAGTTGGGCTCATTCCCAATCCATCACCCCTCTCTATTTACATATAATTTCATGCATTTGACCTTATCCCATCCCTATACACACCTATATATATTCAATATTTATTATGCCCATCTCTGCACATATTCCCCAACAATCATTATCTAACTTGATATTTGTATATTTTTGTCATAGGTCAAACCTATAGCGTGTGGGAGAAATCTTGCATGATGAAAAATTGAACCCTAAAAATCAAACTTTGCCAACTCTTGCCTATTTTGCTAGTCATTTTGAGTTGACTTGTTACATATTTATGTGATTAATTATTATTTTGGTATTTAAAGGCATTCAATTGCCTTATTTCACATTTCAAAATCATTCAACATCCTATCACTTTGAAGAGTATTCAATTTAGAAATATTTTGATTTAGATCATTAAAAGGTATATAATATGCATCAAAGTTATGTATATTATTTGCATTGCTTTAAATAGATGTCTTTGATGTTTTACATGACTATAAAATTAGTTTGGTCAAGCTAGACAACATAGGAGAACTTGATATTGATAATCTAGTGACTTCCCTAAGGTGTTTATAAATACCACTAATTGTCAATAGTCAACAAAGACCAAAGATCAAAGTGAATCAAGTAAATTAGAAATGTGCATTGCACTAAGTTAGATTTGTGGTTTACCAAGCAAATCTATGTTTTGTGGAAGTGATCTAGAGCTAAAAGATTGACCTAAAAAGAATCAAAAATTTGTAAAAAATAAAAATATATTGTTACTACTCTAATGATAACTATTTTTCTATACCTAAATGAATTGAATCCACATATGAAATTTTATTCTTTCTTATTATTTCCATCGATAAATGTCTTAATCCCTCACATTTTAATTTTCTAAAATAATATTGTTTTATATAATTTTATCATTCTCAATTTAAAATAATAATTTAAATTAATTTATGTTTAGTTAACAATACTATTTTTTTTAAAAATAATAATATAATTTTAAGCCTAACAAAAATTATTATTTTAAATCTAACAAATTTATATTACTTTTACTATACTTATTATTCTATGATTACATCTAAAATTCTGAACAATAGGGGAAAACCCCCAATTGTCGTTCATAATCAATTGTTGTTTACTCCTTGTTCACCTAACCCCCCAATAACCATTTACATTTTAGTCATTACATTGTTTTAATTATGCCAATAAAAATTTACAAATTACACCAATATATGTTCACTACTGAATGTGTAGTTGACCAAAAAAATTAAAACACATTGAAAACTATTGAAAACACCTTTTTAACTATTGAAAACACATTAAATTTTTGTGGTTTTTTATTGGTTGTCTAAATGAATAGGTACTAGCGAAGTGGTAAAGATGTAAGGGACGGAGGTTTAAAAACACCCTTTTTTAGCACATTTCGCTTTACGGGTTCCACAAGGCGCGTTTTAAATACCCAGAAGCCAAATTTTTCTTTTTAAGGTCCTAACTTGCTTATGAAGAAGCCCAAGAAAAAAAATTTGAAATCGGACCTATTTTGCACTCTGCACGGATGCGCGAAGTTAGCCCTGACGGCTTTCCCCTAGTGATTATCATAAACATCACAAACCAAATCTAACAAGAAATAAAAAACCTAAATTATACCAATAGATTGCATAAGTGTATATGTTTAAAACGTTACTAAATATAAAATTAAAACATATCTGCTTTTTCCTATGACTACCCGTTTCTATAAAATTATTGGAATAACAAAAACAAGTTCGTATATTATATAACTTAAACTAAAACTATTAGAATTATCTGTCTATTTTTCTTTCGGTGTATGAAGCATTTAAAGTTGGTATTAAAACCTTACCGGAGATGGCACTTGCGCTGGGAACAATAATTTGCTCAGAAGTTTCAACATTAGAGGCTTGCTTCCGCGCCCCACTTCCATCGTACGATTCGTACGGAGCTGTGACAGAACAATACGCCTTCTCTCCACGGAAATACTGCTTTACCCGCACTGTCTTGCCCTCCATCCACTGCCACTCCTTCAACTCCAATTGCATAAGTTGGGGAAAATTTCGTCCTTCTGGTAATCCGGGCAAAATTCAAGATCGTCATCCTTATAGCTTTGGGAGTAATAAGGGATCTCCTCCTTCGAATGCCAGCTCACTTTAATTTCCTGCAATAGTGGGCAGCCATCCATCTTTGAAAGTCCTTTCATATTACCGTTGTAGAGTAGATGAAACACCTGCAAATCATGGCATCCCCTGATATCGGGAGGAGTTCGAACCCTATTGCAATTACATAGACATAATTTCTTCAACCTTCTCAGTGAAGAGAAGTTGGGAAAGCTTTTTAAGTATTTCAATGTGAAAAAGTAAACATCCTCCAACATGCTACAACATGTAATATCCGGTGATTCACTTATATTACACTTGTATAGTTTGAGCACAGTCAAATTTGGAAAACGTCTCAAACTCGGAACATCCAACCATACCACGATATTCCATAAGGGAAGATTCTTCAGTCCATCACAACACTCTGAAATGCTTGGCCCCAAAACATCTTCTGATGAAATGCACAACTCTAGTATCTCTAAAGCACTTGGCTGGTCGTTATCTGAAGATTTCGTCAGTTGATCGCATCTCTTCAGAATAATTTTTGATAGTTTGGGACAACCATCATTCAACGGTATGTAAGACATCTGCCAGCAATACTCGAAGATAATACTTCGAAGCTTTACGCACGCTCTACAGTCGAGTGGGCCGATCACTCCATCACACGCTTCAAACTTCACTTTCTCCAAATATGGCAAACAATATATCCTTGGGAACTCCGACAAGGATAGACGGCGGACATAAATCTCCCTCAGAGAAACACAACCGCTAAGATCTCCAAGCTCAATGGGCCCGCCGCTGCATCCACTGTCGATCTCAAGATGTTGTAAGGCAGTGAGGCTGCTTAACTTGAAATGTTTTAACTTCGGTACCTGCCTTATCTGAAGCCACCCCAGGCAAGGCAAATTTTCCATCCCTTGAAGGACCTCAAGATATTTGCAATTGTGTAAAGTGATGCTCCTTATATTTTTCATCGAACTGAATCTAATTTTGCTCATCTCTTTGCGCGCATCTATAACCTGAAGAGCCCATAGATTTTTAACGTACTTATATCCAGTCGGGGACAGATGTTGATGCTGACAATCCTCTAACTTTGCCAATTCAAAACCTTCTTCGTCTTCAGAAAACAACCCTGATTCATATTTGGAAAATAATCCTGCTTTTTCTTTTGAAAACAACCCTGATTCATCTTTGAAAAACAACCCTGCTTCGTCTTTCAAAACCAACCCTGTTTCCTCGTCTGAAAACAACCCCGATCCGTCCTTTGAAAACAGCCCTGCTTCAGCATCTGAATTAATGAGGTTGCACTTATGACACAGCCATCTCTCCACCTTTCTTGCTTTGCTTTGAGCGAACTCCATACAGAGATCGTGTATGCGAATTTCAGGTTCAATTTCTTCAATAAAAGCCTTCTGCCATAGATCATCAACCTGATCTCGCAAACAATAAATCAAGCGTTCAAAGGTTTTTCACTAAGATATTCCCTCAAATCACAAACTAAATGACTGTAAAATAAATATTCGGCTCACCGCTTTCTCAATATACTTGATCTTTTCCATGCAAATTATTGCAAGCCACTCCCTAACTTTGTAGGGAGACAAATTAGGCATCTTATATACAGTGAGAAGCATGAATATGGTACGGTATTTGGGATCCATATCATCAAAAACTTTGTCCAGCACACTGAACACGTCATCTAAACCACCAGCGGATTCGACCACCGAGCCATCCACCTCAGCAACCCATTTTGCCAAATCGGAATGGTATTTACCGAAGAGGTAGCCGCCAAAAGCTTTTAAGGCTACCGGGTGAAATGCCCGAGATCTCGGAACAATGTCACAACTGATCTCTTTGAACAAACATCTGTTTGCACACTGCAAAACAAAGCCTCTGTCCTCTGCCCCCATTGCTGAGTCTGCTAGAGAGGTATTTTCCAACAAGATGGTTATCGCCTCTTCCTCTTCAAGGCCTGGGAGGCTCATACATGACTTAGAGTCAATAATGAAATTCTTTATAAGAACATCTACGCTTCGTGCACTCAAAAGGATGCAGCTGCTTTTACCCAAGTCTGCCTGAAGAAAATATCTCGCACAGTCTATGCTTTCTTCGGTTTCGATGTTGTCCAGAACCAACAATACTCTTTGGCCCTGTAAATTCTATTACAAAATGCCGAATAGTTACACATATATTTTTTAGACGTCATCTAGTCTAACAGCTAAAATATAATTATAAGAAATAAAATTTAAAAAAATATTATTAATCATTAAACTAAACGGTTTTTAAATCAAGTGCTGGTAAATAAGCCTTATGTCTAATAATAAAATGCCATTTTGCATAATAATTAAGATGTAAAGAGAATTCCATATGGAAAGCAAGGATATCTTGCAAACAAAACGAAAACCTACGAAATTGCTCATCCTCGTCAGGAAATTGAATTTTTGTATATGGCCTCGAGAAAACTCCACATGGTATACTTGGCCATCAAAGTCCCGCAAATTAAGATTGCAGAAAGCCTTGCCGAGTGTAGTTTTCCCCTGCCCCGACATTCCATATAATCCTGCAACGCGGAATCCCTTTTCATTGGGATGAATGGTGTTGAAGAAATGTGTAACTTCCTGCAACCAATAAAGATAATAAATACATAAGTGTATGCATATATTTGCGTGACAATACAACAAAAGAAATGAGTTATTATAGAAAAGAAGTTAGCAAGGAAGTTTAACCTGGTACATGCGTGCTTCTCCTTGCATAGCAGGGACATGATACCTCTGTGGAAGTAGGCGATAGATGGCTCTCACAATTTCATCTCTAAACTTCATTTCACCTAAAAAATAATAATGAATTTGACAAATTAATTTAACAATTACAATCTATTTTTTATTTAAATTATAATATTTCCTTATAACAAGTTCCAATTCTTTTAAATCCTCTTTAAAAATAATCAAAAAATTGTGTTATTTGGATTTCTTTCAATCCCTAAAGGATGAAGCCCTTTCGATGAATTTGCCATAATTTTTTTAATTCAATGGTTGTATATAGAGAAAGAAAGTGTTAATAGATTTAATTATTTTTAATATTAAACTTGTGAATTAATGATCTTCACGTAAATATTCATCGTCTACTATAAAATGTTCAACTTATTTAGAAAACCTTTCTAACATAGCGGTCCTCCTTACCTGGCACACTTGCTATGATGTTCAGGTCATATTTAATGGTTTTTTATGTTATCATTGTGTAGTGTTTTGGGATCTGATTTAAAGAGTACACATTAAGCTTTGACTATTTAAATGGCTCATGTAAGGCCCTCTTAACTCGTCCCTTTTTCACTTTCCTTTCCTTGTATCATTCTTCGATTTATAATCCTATCACTTTCATAGCCACTATATTCTTAAACACTCTACTCATGTCACTAATATTATTTTCCCATCCCAAGCCATGACTAATACATACAATGTTATTTCCAACCTCTTTATTTCTATGTAAATGCCTATTATATGTCATCCATTACCATTACATCTTCTACCACTTCCCATACCTCCAATGCCACTCTTGTTCCCACTATGACCTTGGATACACTTGCATAAGAGAACAAATTTGATTAAATAACTCAAGGATAGCAAGAAAGACATTATTGCATATAATCTCAATATTGTATTTCATTATCTTTCAAGTTTGTCATATGTTCATTTCCCATAAGATTCAATAATTCATGTTTTGAAATAAATAATTGAAAATGCAACCATATCACCCACTTAAAATCATTCATAGTAGCATGTTTTATTTTCTTACCTTTAGTTTTTAATCAAGCTCTTTCATGATCTTTTAATTGTGAACTCTATAAAAAACCATAAAAACGCGGATTTAAAAATAATTGTTAATGACCTTACTATATACACATAAAAGAGCAATGAGCATATCAATGAATATGTTATTCAATTTAATCTAAGTTGTATGGAAAAATAAAGCACAAATTTTATGATGATGAATTACAAATCATGTTTCCTATTTTCTTTGATTCCCCACCTGGGTTTCCTACTTTCCTTTTTTCCCCTATTTAGATTTTTTCATTTACTTCCTTATGTTGTATGGCTCTTGCCCTTTATCATATGCCTTAGACATGGTGACTTATTTTATTCCATTGTGTGCCTATGTTCTTGCCTTGTTCCTTAGTTTGTTACCATTATATACATCATCTTGTATTATTATATGTTACTAGAGCTTACAAATTGAGCCAACATGGGCATGCCTCTCTTCTAGAGTATCTTATTGAACCTATATTTCTATATCTTAATTTTAGATTCTATACTTTCATCATATATTTTTTTATCATACTTTTAGATTTACCCTTACTTTAGGGACCTCACGCTTTCCCCCTTAAACAATAATCTTTTATTTATATATCCTTAGATTGGGAGCACCATGCTTTCTCCCACCTTGTGCACTCCTCTTGACATATATTTTTCTTATATACCTACATTGTGGGTAACATATCTGCTCCATTATACATTATGCTCTCATTGACATACCTTTCACATCGGGGGAACCCTAGCTTCCTTCTTTCATACCATTGCTATACCTTTAAACTCTAGGGACATCATGTCTTCCCCTCCTTGACATTTACATACTAGGGGCATCATGTTATTCCCCACATATTACTTTTTCCTACCTAAATATACTAGGGACATATCACCTTACCCATATAGTTGTATTCTCATTCTCTTGGATGCCACATTGGTGTCATATGCTTATCCTAGTTCCCTATATTCATGTAGGGCCAAATTGTTACTTTTGCTTATATTGGGGACAAACTACCTTCCTTGACACTATCTATATAGCCTATTTATGTTTACCATGACTTTTCATTTTATATGTTTACATGCTCATTAAATGATGTATCCATTATTATTATTTATCTCTAGAGTACATTTATTTTCATTCGATGGATAAAAACAATTGAAAGGGGGCACATATTGTCACTAGGATAAAAGTAATTGAATGGGGGCACATATTGTAACTAACAATACTATGTTTAGATCTTAATTAGTGGTGAGTTCTATAGAGAATCAACACTATGGAAAAATAAATTAATATGGTATGAGACACCATGCACTCCATACATCTTTTCATTCCATGGACATTGAAAAAATCACCATTAGTATTTTTTGAATAGGAAGGACTCTTTAATTTTACTCATTTTGTATTTTCCTATTTCTTAGATAGTTAAGGAATCTCCTAGATTTTGTACTTGATTTTGAATTGCAAGACAAAAGCTATTCATGGAATACATTTCTTCTATTTTGTGGGTTCTCATGTGTAATGCATGCCAAAGGATTTACTTACACAATGACACCTTTCAAGGTCAATTACTTCATGTAGACCCCTTTTATATCTTTGATGTTTAAATATTTGCATTACATACATGTTTTTGAGTGCTACATGCTTGAGATGTATAATCATTTTAGGATTCAAATGGACCTCAGAGTGGCTAAAAAGGTAATAATGAAATTAACATACTGATGTGCTACTTCCTATTCAATTGTGTGCCTATTTGGAGGAAATTTCTTCATACATGTACATAGTAACAAATCTTAGCCAATGTTGGTATCATTCCCCAAGCATTTACCTTTTGCTATACACACACATTTCCACATACTTAGCATCGATCTTATCCATGTATTTACTTAAGCCTCACATTCATTACACTTATGTATACACCTACCCTCATCTAGCCATTATTCACCTAGATTTTATCATCAATCCATGTAGGGTCAAATTTTAGAATCACCAGGTCAACCCCATGCTTATGAACTTGACCCCTACATTTCAAAAATTCTAAATTTAAATTTGATGAATAATCTCTTATCATTTTCCCACCATATATTGACTAAGTACATATTTGTTGAGGTTTGTTTCTATGGGCTAGTATTTAAAGGCATTCATTTTAACATCCATAATTCAGAAGTCCTCTCTCATTCTAAAGCATTTAAGGTGAAACCAATTGTGAAACACTTGGATTTGGTACACTAAAATGAATAACAAACCCATGTACATCATTCAAGTAGACTTACCTATTGTCTTCCAAATTTTATATACATTTCCCAAAAGTTGAACTAGGAGAACACAAATCCTTGCAAAACAAGGATAAAGACAAAATAATTATCATCAAAGCTATGCTTTTCACAAGCTAAGTACCCTAATTTTCTATTCAAATTCTATATTTAATTTCATAATGATTAAAAATATTTACCCTCAACTCACCTTAAACATTAATCTAAATTAATTTAGATGTTATATACATTTCATTGAATTGACTTAGATTAATTATTAAAAATCTTCTTTTCCTTTATAATATTAAAGAACTATAAAATTATTATATTTTCTTTATTTGATATAAAGAATAATATTTCTCTTTGAATACTTATATGACATCAGAAAATATATATATATTCTTTCAAATATTAAATACTGATATCAAAATTTTACCCTACTTCGCTGTCCTTTGGTTTGATTTTAGTATATATATATATATATATAATGCCTTTGAATTTTGAAAAATATTCTTTCAAATATTTAAGGCTGGTATCAAAATTTTACCCGCTACGTCGTCCTCCTTTGCTTTGATTTGAGCGAACTCCTTAAAGAGGTCGTGCACGCGAATATCAGGTTCAATTTCTTCGATAAAGGCGTTCTTGCATAGATTCGCCACCTGAAGCCACAAATAAATTAAGCATCGAAAGGTTTATCTTTTTTTAAGAAACCCAATCACAAAATTATAAAGCTTAGAAGCAAATATTCAACTTACTACTTTCTTAATATACTCGATCTGTTCGTTGCAAGTTATTGCAAGCCACTCAGTAACTTTGTGAAGAGACACATTAGGCAGCATATATACAGTGAGAAGCATGAATATGGTACGGTATTTGGGCTCCATGCCATCAAAAGCTTTGCCCAGCACCACGAACACGTCATCGAAACCATACCCGAGTCGGTCTACTAAGCCATCTGTCTCAGCAACCCATTTTGACAAATTCGAACCGTATTTAATGAAGAGGTGGCAACCAAAAGCTTTTAAGGCTAAAGGATGAAAGACTTCGCCCCTACGATCAATGTCACAACGGAATGAACATATGTTTGCACACTTCAAAGCAAAAAGTCTGTGCTCTACCCCCAATGCTGACTCCTTTAGAGATGTCTTCTCCAACAATATGGCTATGGCCTCTTCAGCTGTAAGGCTTGGGGCGCGCATGCACGACTGTGAGTCGATATTGAATTCTTTAGAACATCTATGCTTCGTGCAGTCAAAAGGATGCAGCTGTTTTTCCCCAAGTCCGCCCGAAGATAATCTTTCACTTCTTCTATGCTTTCTTCGGTTTCGATATTGTCCAGAACCAACAATACCCATTGACCCCTCACTCTTTTATACAACTCTTTTTGTGCCTGTAAATCATACTAGAAAATGCAGAATGATTGTGCTGTAATTTCTTTTTAAAGAGCAAAGAGAATTCCATCAGAAAAGAAAGAGCATCTCCCAAACAAGATGAAAATATACCAAGAATCTCACCTCGCCTTCCCTTGTCAGTAATTCGAGTTGCGACTTACAGCAATGAGTAAGATAGTGCAGGGCAATTTTTTGCCTCTTCAATGTTTTACCTCCACAAAATTCCAGATGACATACTTTCTCATAAAAATTTCTTAGATTAAGATTGCAGAAAGCCTTGCAAAGCATTGTCTTCCCCTGGCCCGGCATTCCATATAATCCTGCAATGTGGATTTCTTTTTCGTCGGGATGAACAGTGTTGAAGAAATCGGCGACCTCCTGCAACCAATAAAGATAATGAATACATAACGTGTGCAAATATATGAGTCATACAAAAGAAGTCAGGCGAGAGGGTTTTGCCTGGCACATGCGTGCTTCTCCTTGCAGATTAGGGACGTGATACCTTGGTGAGGGTGGTGGAAGTAAGGGAGAGATTGCTACAAAACACGTTAGTGAAGCCAAGTTAGCAAAGGCTTTGTAACATCGATCAATAATGATCATCACATTTTTCCTCTATTCAACGTTTATATGGAAAAAAAAATTGAAAAGCCATTTCTGCAGCTCTATCATTTAGATAGATGTTATTAATCGATAAAAAAAATTGAGGAACAACTATTAAAATGGATAGTTTTTAAAGCTCTTTTAGATATAGGTGTAATTCTCTGCAACAGAAAACCAATTGAATACTTAATTTGATAATCAATATTAAAAAAACAATTTATGATGGTTTCAATAAGAGTTTTTTTTTTTTGGCAAAAAGATAAATATATTAATTAAGGAATCTAAGCAAGTTACGCAATGACTTTCAAACAGCAACAACTGTCATTAAAGCTTAAAGAATAAAAAATTTCAAAGGTTCACTACAAATCCTCACCAAACTAGGTATCCAATAAAACATAGCATATTGAGAGAAAAACAAATCAAATGGATCAAACCAAATCATTATAGAGGAGCTGAAGAAATTGTGAAGATTGAGGAGAAGACAAGAATGCCCAATCCGTGATCTTGAGATAGATTCAAAATTTTGTGAAAGGTGAAAAATCTATTCAACATAAGAAACCACCCTTCATTATTTAGAATAAATACTAGTATCATAGAATCCATCTCACAAAATTATCTTCTTCCAACCCAATTCAAAAGCTTTCTCAAGAGCCACAAGGAGTGACCATGACTCCGTCTAGTTATTAGTGTCTATATTCGTAGCAATAGAGAAAAGAAGAACCAAACCTACACCATCCTCTCCAACTCCACCTATCCCCAAAACACTTAAGTTACCACAAGAAGAACCATTAAGGTAAATTTTGGAAAAAATCAAAGGAGATAATTTACCTACTATATTCACCTTATTAGAAGATCTGAGCCTAGAAAAAGAAATAACATATCATAGGGGCCTAAGAATTCATCTATAGAAAACTTAGCCACCAAAGTTTATTTCAACTTGTCCAAATTTTTTGTAATACATACTCAGTAAGACTCTAATGACCTTGCAAGATCTGATGATTTCTTTTCAATCAAACTTAACAAACAATAAAGATAGGATCAATATCTTGGGCCACCAAAAATAGAAGAAAAAATATGGGAAGATCCCAAGCTAACCAAAAAGTCAAATAGAAAGGTAGAATTAACAAGAGTTTGGTTCCAAATGTGCCACCACTACCTCTAAAGACCCTTAGAAAAGGAACACTTGAAGAAGAAATAGTTGACATGCTTCTCAAGCTAATACCACAAAAAATAAATTTGGAAGGTCCTTGGAACCCTCTCTTTATTATTGTATCCCAATAAATTTATTTTTTAAAAAGTAAAAGGGGAAAGAAATTACATATAGGCTAGAAAAAATATTCCAATATTTTTCCAGTAAGGGAAGTCTCTATAGTCATTATTTTCTTGGTCTAAGATTTGATACCCATGATAAACTAAATAAACTCCTTGAGAATCATATCCCCAAGTAAGAGTTTCATCCTCATCTAAAGAACAATGTAGTCACTTAGCTAGAATAGAAGATAAGATTGTCTAAGCTTTTTGATTTCCTCCCAAAGGCTAACACCTAGTATCCTTCCATGAATAATTGTTAAATTCCCCCACAAAATGAAAATATTTAAAGTATGACACTTTAGAACAACCAACATCCAAAAAGAATTTACTCAAAGGGAGGAGATGAAGTGAGAATCAAGGGATAGGAGTCACATGAATCCAACAAATAATGAACATTATTATCATAATTAATATTCTAAAAAAGGACCTACTTAAAATGTAAAGAAAATTTCTTAATAGTATCCCAAATCATAGATCATTTCCCAATCAAAGTCATTATTTAAACCTTGTCAATAATTATACTGTGTAACTAATTATAATTTAGAATTTTGGCCCAAGGTTCATCCTACTATTTGCACTATCTTCAATAAATTTTAGTATCCAATGCTTGAATATTCAACTTAGAGAGTTGGATACAAAGGCCTGCATTTTGTTTAGATGAAAAAATATTGTCCCAACTAATAAAACTCTATTTTTTACAATAATTTTTTTCCCAAAGAAATTTCCCAGAAAGAGACTCAAACTCTTTTAGAAAACTTTAAAGAGTTGAAAGAAATAGGAATATGTAAATAGGAAGAGCATACAACATATATTTTAAAAGGGTGAGATGCCTTACAAAAAAAAACATCATAAGACCATACAATTAGAAACCTACATTTCTAACTTGTCAAGAGTCCCTTTTCACTAAAGATGATTAGGATTAACAACTGACAAAGGAATACAAATATAATCCATGGGAATTTTTCCTGTTTAAACCATAAAATAAGAGCAATATTTTATTGAATGACCAAAGGAGTATTAAATAAAACAATATTTTAATTTTCTTCATTAATATGTTGAGTAGAATGTTAGGAAAAGGTGTCTTGTACACCTTGCAATAATGTATTTAATTTAGTTATTCTTGGGGCAACTTTATGTTGCATGTAGCATTGGGACATAAGTTAAGTTGCTAAAATGTAATTATTTAATATTGGGAAAAATAAATAAATAAAGTACCCAATATTAAATGTGGGGACATAATTTTGTAATCTCATGATTTTAGTCAGATGGTTTTGTATAATACCACTTGATGGTTTTGTGGGAGCTTGCTTCTATAAAAGCAACCACAAAAGTAGTTGTTTAAGGTTGGTCAATTGGCAGGTTAGCTTTGGTTAGAATTTGTGAGGGTTTGAAAAATGGCACATGATGTGTGGTTGAATGCTTGTTTGCATGGATTGCTTGGAGAGGACTTGTTGCTTCAATGGTGTTCATGGAGACTCTAAAAATGTATTGTAATCTTTATTGTTGAATAATACATGAGAGATGGATGCTTTTGGAGGCTGGGTTTTTTCCCTCTTGAGGGTTTTCCCAAGGTATATCTTGTGTCATATTTTCATGGGTATGTTGTTTATTCTCTTGCATGTGGATTCTGAATACTTAGTAGTATACATCTCTTTTGGGTTATGTGGAAATTGTTTTTAATTGGCTGCAAGTTTCCAACAAGTGGTATCATAGCTTTGGTTGTGGTTGAATAACCCTTAGTTGAGAAAAATCTTGTTTAAGTTTGAATTTATGCATTGCATGTGAGAATCAAAGACATGGAAAGATATGAGGGTTTTGCAGGTTGTTTATTACAGATCTGGGGGTTTTGGGTTTGTTGATTTCATGGGTTGTTTATAGATTTGGGGCGTGAAATTTTTTGGGTGAAATGGGTTTCTTGGTTTTGTATTCAAATGGGGGTTTTGGGGGTGATCTTTCATAAATGATCTCCTGGCCCAAAACAAACCTCACGGTTGGATCTGGGTTGGCAGATAGACAAATTTTGATATATATAACTTGACCTATTTTGTAGAAGTTGAAAAAGAATGCAATTTTTTTTTGTAAAATCCTAATTTCTCAGGCCATACAAACGTCTTTTTATTTCTCATAAAAAATATGAAATTAAAAATAAATCTCCCGTCGCCATTAAATTCGCCCTGCAAAATCAAAATTAAAAAAAAAAATTATTAAAATTTTAATTAAAAAATTGGTGTTGAAAAAACTTTGAAAAAAAATAATATAAAGTTTTTTTGGGTGAGACGGGGCCAACCTCATACCCCCTTGCTTGCATCAGCCTGCATTGACAAGCTACAGGCAGGGTACCGCTGGTAGCTATGTCGGTAGGTTGACCGTCGGAAAGGTTAGCCTAACCCGCCGACCATTCGCCCATGTGGGCATTTAAAACAAAAAAAAAATTATTAAAATTCTACCATTTCTTTTTTATAATTCCGACATGAATTTTTAAAGGGTCGTGCAATTTTTAATGTTTGAAAACTAAATCAAAATTAATAATAATTTTTGGTTCCGCCACTAGGTGGGTGGCACCGCCGCCCAGCCACCAAGGGTGGCTAAATTTTTTTTGCCTCACATGCAAACTGGTGTTTTACTTCGGAGGGGCATAAATTTTGCCCAGATTGTCTTTTTTTTTACTTCTTGGACTCGTTGGAAAGCTGACTTAGTGCTCTACGCTGTAATGACAGTGATTTTCTAATATTTTATATTTTTGATAGTTTTTTGCTAGCTGGAAGTCAGGTATTTGTTTTGAACTTCGAGAGGTGATATTGGGTGCATACGGAGTCGGATTTTGGACTTTGAATAGTTGATGGAAAGCTTGTTTAGAGAACTACACAGTGGATCAGGTTTGGAGATATTTGGCATGGTTTATTTTCTGTTTTATTTATCTGAGTTGTTTATGAGTTTCTTTGACTATGGTGATATTATGAGTTTATGGATGACCAGATCTTGGAGATTTGTTGTTGAATTCATTGTATGCTCAGTTGTACATCTCAGATTATTCTCTCATATATGGTTGGATTTGTATGTTGCATTGGTGTATCTACAAGTTGTGCAATGTTGTAGGCGGTCTATATTTACATGTTGCATTTATGACTTGGACATGGTTTGTCTTTTCCCATTAATATTTCAATGTTGATACATGTTCAGTTATGGTGGCTTGGTTTAGTCACTTGGTTTGTTGGTTTTTTTGTCATGTTGAGGAGGTGAGATGGTATTACCAGGTACACTCATGATATGAGACCTGCGTAGTTAACTACGTTATGCAAATATGTGGGACACAGTTGGGTTGAGTTGTTGGTACATTTGGTGGTAATCATGATGTCATGGATGTTTCTTGTTCTTTAGAGACTTTGGCATGTCATGATGGTTTATGCAAGTGCATTGTTGGTGGTGTTGGATTGGTTTCTGATTATGGTTGTGGCGGTGTATCTTCATGGTATGAGTATCATGGTTTTACTTTTCCTTTTGGGAGCTCTTGTTATATTTGAGTTCTTTGATTGTGTGAGGGTCTTTTGGTTGATATTCATTAGGAGATTGTTATCATGATTTCATGGATAGCTTGATTACACTTTTCAGTGGGAGTTTTTTGACAGTGATGGTTTTGGCAGTGTTGGATATGTTTATGATGGCTTGGCGGTTGTAGGTATCTTCTTGGATTGGAGATTTTGGTTCTACTTGTTATATTACTCACGGTTCAGTTGTGTGTGTAAACCTGGATGATCTTCATGGATAGGATGGTTGTCACGATGCCATGTGTGACTCAGTATCATAGTTTAGTGGGAGTTGTAGGTAGTGATGTGGATTCACCATTTGATGGTGAATGATCTTCTGAAATGATTGTTGGTGTCATGGATGGACTCTTGGTGTCTACTTTTATGCAGTGATGGTTCATTGGCATCTTTGGTTTCATTGACAGGGGATGGTTTTATTCATATTGATTACATATGTTTTCTTGGTTTAGAGTGTTTTGTTATTATGTCATAGTTTACTCTTGATCATATGTTAGAGTTTTGGCATGGTTCTTGTTCTCTTGAGACTAGGATGTATGCATTATTGTATGAGATATCCTAGTAGGAGATGGCTAGATCATGTTGTCGTGTTTATGTTCCTGATTCATGATTGGAGCTTTGACTTTAATCTTGTGTGGTTCTCTTGGTATTGGGTACATCTATCATTTGCTTGATTACTTCATGATGGTGCTATGTTGCATTTGGAATTTGGAATGGATTGGTTGGTTATATGCACTCATGGATACTTGGAGCCATAGGTGAGGCTTGAGTTCTCTTGTGATTAGAGACATGTGTTGAGATGGTTACTCTTAATGATATTTCAGCAGAAAGTCTGAGGAGCCTACACCTTGGTTGGACGTGAGTTCAAAATGGACCTATGAGGAGAGTGTTCTTGGATGAGTCATGATGACTTGGATGTCTTGGAGGAGCATTCTCATTCCCCACTCTTGGTTTTCTTAGCGGTTTTACTTGAGAGGTATTACTCATTGTTACTTTCAGGTGCTTTATGTTTTATGCTTTATCTTCTCATGCATTTGGATCTTGAGCTATGGATATATGGTTTTGGAGGGTTCATTTGAGGAGTGTTGGCATGTTTATCTCCTTATGCATTGTGATTACATTCATTGATGTTGAGTTTAGGAGATGTATTAGACTTATTTCCTTCATTGGGAATGGATTTAGTTTGATCTTCTTTGGTTATGAGAGGCTAACATCCATGTTGATTACATGATACATATGTTATGTTTGATCTTGGTGATTGAATGGTTGGGTATTGTCATGGCTTTTCTTTTGGGGTGTTTTGGAGGAGATCGTACTTGACATAGTTGGCATTTAGAGGTGTATGTAGGATATTTTTCTAAAGGTATATGATGTGCAGAGTTTCTCTATTTGGTCTTGGTTATCTTCTTGAATGTTCGGTTTCACATTACATTGGTTTGAGGTTTGGTTGGAGCTATTGTGATCACTAGCTTGTGGTCATGTGTTTTCACTTGTGTTCTTGGGTGATGACATGGAGTTTCCTTTATCCATTTCCTTTGTTCGGTGTGGAGAACTTGGGAAAGCTATGGAGACTTGTGGTGAGAGTTGTTCTTACAGGTTTTGATTGATAGGTTTGCATATCATTGTAGATGATTCCTTGGTTCTACATGATGTTGTTTACACTTTCTATATGATGCTATTGGTAGACTTGGTATGCCTTGATCCTTTTTTTAGACTTGCATTACCCATGCAGTGGGAGCTCTTGAATGTGTATGTCATTCTTTGACAAGTTTTGCACATGGAGTTTATGATTGCAGTTTATGGGTGTATATGTTTATGGAATGAGTTTACTATGTTTTGTATACCTTGGAGGTATGGTTAGTTGGATGTATTGGCACTTGTTAACCTATGGGTTTTTGTATCTTGACAGCTACTGTGCATATTGTTACCTTTGGATTGAGTGTATGTGTTTGGAATATCAGTTGAGCGGGACTTATGCTTCGTTGTGATAGATAATGTGGATTCTCTATTGGATGGCTTTTTATCTTTGTGCATTGGCATGATGGAGGATGAGAGCATTCATGCTTGGGATAGTGGTCACTTTGATTCTTGTTGCAGGTATCTTGATGGAGCACATGGAGCACTTTGATTCCATGATGGTATATGTGGCTATATGTATTGTTCTTTTGATTCATGTTTTGAGGTTACTTGTTCCCCTTATGCAATGTATACAAAAAGTGGGAGAATGTTAGGAAAAGGTGTGTTGTACACCTTGCAACAGTGTATCTAATTTAGTTATTCTTGGGGCCACTTTATGTTGCATGTAACATTGGGACATAAGTTAAGTTGTTAAAATGTAATTATTTAATATTGGGGAAAATAAATATATAAAGTAGGGCAATCCCACAATAGTGGTTTACAATTTTTGGCCAAACTGGACTAATAATTTTTTTTAACTAAATCTTCACTTTCAGGCACCTATAGCAGCTAAACCGTGAGGAATTTGAAGATGATGCAAACTAGAGTTTTGTGAAATTTTGTTTTTAAATTCTAAAAATATTTTTTGCAATTTTTTTGGAATCAGATAGCACTTTTTTTTCCATCTCCTTCGAAAACTAGTTTTTTTTAGAAAACAACATTTTTAAAAAGTGGCGTTCACCGTATAATGCATAACCTTTTTTCCATGAAGGATAAAATTCTAATTCTTCCAAATTTAGATTTGTAGCTTCGATATCTAGTGCTTCCACTTGGTTAGATAGTTTTTTATTAAATATTTTTTCTTTAATCAAGTTTCAAAGTCAAACCAATTACAATTCATACATAGCGTAACCCTATAACGCATAACTTTTTTTGTATATATTGAAATTAAATCTTTCTTTTTTTTGTTGCATCAAGGACTTTAATATCTAGTGCACTCATATTTTTCAAAAAAAAATTAATAATATGCTATATTTTTCCACATGTGCAGAACAAAGAGCTTCATTTTCGATGAAAAACTTATGTTTAATAAAACTAAAAAACAAATACATAATAAAACCAAAAAATATTAAAATTATATTCATTCGATAGCTCGTTCCAAGGACTACCTAATTCCAGTTGGGTTTGTGAAGTCTCCACCAATTTCATGTTCAAACTGAGCTCTAAAGTGCAAAAAATCAAGTTTTTTTGTGAATTTTGTCAAAAATCAAGGGAATGGGGGTTCACTCGAACTAGGGTTTTTGAGCGAACTTGGGCTCGCTCGAACCCAAGTTCATTCGAACCCTCTTCCCAAAAGGGAGTTTCATTTGAATTTTGGTCGTACATGCATTTAATGGGTTCGCTTGAACCTTGGTTTGAGCAAACCCTTTTTTGGTTCGTTCGAACCCCCAAAATATAAAATTTTGCCATGGGCTCATTATTTTCAAGTATTCCTTCCTCATTTGAATTGTAAACCACTTTTGTGGGTTTACCCAGTACCCAATATTAAATGTGGGGACGTGGTTTTGTAATCTCATGGTTTTAGTCACATGGTTTTGTGTAATACCACTTGGTGGTTTTGTGGGAGCTTGCTTCTATAAAATCAACCACAATGGCAGTTGTTTAAGGTTGGTCAATTGGCAGGTTAGTTCTGGTTAGCATTTGTGAGGGTTTGAAGCATGGCACAGGAAGTGTGGTTCCATGCTTGTTCACATGGATTGCTTGGAGAGGACTTGTTGCTTCGATGGTGTTCATGGAGACTCTGAATATGTATTGTAATCTTGATTGTTGAATAATACATGAGAGATAGATGCTTTTGGAGGTTGGGTTTTTTCCCTCTTGAGGGTTTTCCTATGGTATATCTTGTGTCATATTTTCATGGGTATGTTGTCTATTCTCTTGCATGTGGATTCTGAATACTTAGTAGCATAGATCTCTCTTTTGGGTTATGTGGAAATTGTCTTTAATTGGCTGCAAGTTTCCAACATAGAAGCTATCAAAAACACATTCAAAGATTTCTTAAAATTGATAGATTCCAAGATTTTAGAAACTTTTATTAAGGCAATATCATACACAAATTGAAGATGAGAAAGAGAAACAAGATCCCTAGCCACATTCCTACTTTGAATATTTCTATTTACTCTTTGAAAACTAAGGAACCTTCCCAAACTCTCATCCTTAAAATAAAAGGTTAAGGGAAGAGGGGATCGCCTTGTCACAATCATCTAGTAGTTGAAAAAAAAGACAAAGGAATTTCATCAATGATAATTGAGAAGGAAGAAGATGCCACATAAATCATGACTCACTCAATCTATTATGAATAGAAACCATAAGAAAATAAAATATTCTTAAGAAAGGACCATCTAACCCAATTATAAATCTTAGACATGTCTAGCTTAATAAACATAGCTTTCTCCTTAGAAAAACCCATAGAATGAATGGTTGTCAAATCAATAACTTGATACTATTAATAATTTGACTACCCTTCACAAAGTCCCCTTATTTGGATGATATCGAAGAATCCAAAATCTATAAATTAAATGATCAATAATTAATTTAGTGACGATCTTGTAGGAGACATTACAAAGATTAATTAATTGAAAAAAATCAAAACAATTTTCCCCCACTTTCTTAGGAATAAAAATTAGAAAAGTTAAATTTATTTATTTAAGCATTTGTTTGTTATTTTGAGATTTGTGTGCATGTTTAGAAGATCATCATTAAAGATATCCTTAAAATATTGAAAAAAAATCAATTGGGAAGCTATCCAAGCCAAGAGACTTACCTTCTTTTTTGGAAAACAACATTTTGAACCAATTTTGCAAGAGTAATATGCCCCATAAGAAATCCATTGATTTCTTTAGTTACCAAAGAAGGGATGTAATCTAAAATAACCCCTTCCTCCTCCATCATTGCTAGACCATTTCCTTAAATAAAGAAGATAAATGAGAAATAACTTCCTCATTAATATTTTGGGGCAAAGACAATCAAATTCCTTGAGAAGAAATAATAGATGAAATAATATTTTCTAATTCTCATTTCTCTAAAAAAATCATCGAAAATGGAAGTTTTTTTGTCCCCTCCTAAAGCCAATTAACTCTAGATTTCTTCTTACAAAATTTCCTCTCGAAGTTCCCAATAATGAATTTCTTTGGAAAAATAAAAATCGTCCTACATTTATTCCATAGTCATCACAAATTCTCTTATCTAAAATATAATATTATTCAATATTTTCTACACCTACTTCTTCTATTAAAAAATATTAGCAAATCTAGAATTTCTCCTCTATTTCAGCTTGAACTTGACATATTCAAGCCTTTTGAAACAACAATACATAGTAGTACCAAAGGATATCTTACCCTCAATCCACTACACTACCATGTGTTCATGTAAAAATTGATCCCAAAGCCACATTAATTAATCCTTGGAATGGGGATTTTTTAGAATAGGAAAAAGAGATGAAGAAAGCCTCATTGGCTAATGATCCAAATCTTGCCACTACAAAATTTCAAAGAAAGTAATCCAATTATCCACAATCTAACAATAAAATAATAAAAAATTGTCCAACCACTTAGAAATATAAGCAAGACCACATCTTCTATTGTTACAAGTGAAAAGGCCATCACTTGGTTTAAAATAACATCTAAAAGATTAAGAAAAGACATAACATCTTGGAACAAATTTTGAGAAAAGGTCTACCCAACACAAGCCCCCAATTTCTCCTCAAGAGTAATAATGCCATTAAAATCCCTAGCCAATATTCAAGGAATAGAAGAAAATAGAGAGCTAAAAAACCAATTATGTGACCACAAGAAGAAGTTTTCTTGAAAATTAATAGGAGAATAAATATTGGATAAGAAATAATGACTTCTAAATAATAAAAAAGTACCCATCAATTGTGAAGTAACCCGTAGATCTCAGAGAAGATTGATCAAGCACATAGAATGCATAAGATCAACTTGTTAATTATGTGAAAGAGTTGTACATTTAAATAGGAAAGGTATGAGCAACCATAATCCATGAAATGAGGATAGGACTCCTCAAAGGTGGATAGGTGGCGAATTGCTTCCCCCTAAATAGTGTGATGTGTCAAAACTAAGTGACACATCTATGAGAACTCTTCAACAAACTTGACAACTCATTTTAACAAGTGTCAAGTTAAGAAAGAATACTAAGAAGCCTAAGTGTATGATTAAAACAATACACTAACACCCCCCCTTAAGCATAACTTAGGTGGGCACAAAAGCAATGGAAATTTGAGTCCCAACAACAAGGCCTAATAAGGTACTCATTTACAATGCAAACTCTCAAATAAAGTGGAGAAAGATAGAAAACCCAATGGGAAAAAACTATCCTCCAAAAAGAGAGTAAAAAACAAATATTTTAGAAAACAAGAGAAGTAATACAATAGATTTTGTAATCACTTAGAGAACATGTCTTTTTTATTTCTCCTTTTCCTTTTTAGTGTCTGTAGATGATGAAGATCTAGAATTTACAATCTTAATTCCTCAGTAATTTGAGTAAGATTGTTTATTTGTTTATGTTGGTGTGAATAAATGTCTTATACTAGATAATTCATTCACTAGGTAATTAAGGGACATATTCACATGCTAAGTTTACTTAGGATATAAGATTCTTTCTAGAAGTCTTAGTTGGATTTTCTAGAACTTGTCTTATCTATCTAGTATTGCATGATTCCTAGGTGGTTGGTTGTCTCATGTAATAGGATTAAGACACTTGTCATGATCTTGTTTAATCCTATCTCTCTACTTTGTCTTCATAAGCAAGGCATCTCATGCACATTGCATCAAATTCAACCATTAATCAATCTTGCATTATGAAGCAAGTTTTCTTGTCATTCTCTCTCTTGTGGAACTGGTTTTGGTCTAGCAACTATTCTTGGGGGTGTTGGGGAGTCACCATTTACTCCCACATGGTATCAGAGCACTCCAGGTGTTGCAGATTCCTTCCCATATCTGAGGGTATTGTGTTGGCTTGAAAAATTTTGTTGGGTGCAGATTGAGGTTTCAAGGACCTCACGGTTGAGATCAAAAGGCTCCGTAGATGAATTTTGACTGTAAATTCATCCATTTTTGGGTAAAGTTGTTTTTAAGGAAAAATTTATTTTGCTGGGATAGCCTCCCAAGCAGTATGATTTTCATATTTTTGCAAGAAAATATTTTTGAAATATTTTCTGCGAATTCATTCATTTATAATTTTGGGGCAAAATTTATTTAAATCGGGCTATTATTTTTTCCAGGTAGAATATTATTTTTTGGCATATTCTTAGAATTTTGGATCTGCATCATCTCCATTGTCGGCCATCAGATTAGTTGTACATTAGCTTAAGTGTTAGGGTACAGGTGGCATCTATCATTGTTCATCTGATCATTGTACCCAGTCAACAGCATGATCGCTGGCGTATGTAGGAAGTTGGCATCCTACTCGTCCCATCGGCATTGAATGAACCAGTGGAGTATTTATTGTTGGTGTTCACATCGGAAGGCTTGCGTCATAGTCCAAGTCTCTGGTGGGTACTATCCATTGGTAACTCTGCATCGACATCGCTGGAATCGGCAAATTTGCAAATTTTATGTTACCGCTCGACCAAGGGCTTGTTTGGTATGTGGTTTCATTGCGGAATATTCCAATTGCATTATCTCATTTCCATGGTTTTCCTGTTCACTGTGACATTAAGTGGTCGGGTCCCATCATCTGGTAATCAAGGCAGATTGTCACTGGTACCTGTCATTCATCTGTGGGTATGATCATTTATTGCTTGGTCGGTGGTAATAAAAGTCTTTAATCGGCAGTTTTTATATAAAAATTGTTAATAGTAGTCTTATGCCAAATGTATTAAGCCGACTATTATCTTGTATTGGCCGACGGGTTCTCTAGTCCCTTGTGGGGTTTTTTTTTTTCTTTTCCAGCAGCTATGGTCACATGGAGGACTGATTTTTAGCGGCCGGGTGCCACTTTTTTGCTTCGCTTTAGCCTTTTGTTTTGCCCCCCATAGTGTCTTTTACAAGCCTTTTTTTCATTTGCTCATAACTTTTGTAAACGGAGGCCATTTTTCAGAAACAAGATATCATCAAAAAGCTGGAAGTGTCAAATTTTCAGTGATTCAGATATTTTGCAAGAATTTTGCAGTTTTGTACCTGTTTTTCCAGGTTGAAGACAAATCTCTATTTTTGGCTTTTGGAGCTCATATCTTTGTAAATGGGTTTCTTAATTACTTTGGAGAAAGGGAAGTATAGGAAATGGAGTAATTTAATTCTCACTCATCTTGGTGAGTGGAATCTATTGTCATATTTGTTTAATAAAGTTCCTTGTCCTAGCACAAAGGATGAGTATTACATTTGGAAAGGCTTTAGGGCTAGAGTCTTTAGAGTTATTTTTGAAAATGTAAACATATGATGACATTTTGGAGACACTTATTCACTTTGAATGTCCTCATGCTCTTTGGAATCACATCAGAGAGGTATATGGAGACCACGATTCTTCTCCATCTCTTGAAGATCCTCTTTCCAACTCCAATGTGCTTCTTCATTCTTCAGAGTTGATAACCCATGCTTGTGATCCTTTGGCATTAGGGGAAATTTACATAAAAAATGGGCCTCCTAAGGATGACATCATTTGCTTTTTGAGTTATCAAAAATCAATTAAAAGATGGCATCAACCTATACAGTGACATCATCCAAAATAAAAATAAAATAATTTATTTATAAAATAAAACTTTCTAAAATCCTATGAATTAACTCATGATGGTTAATTTAACTCTACATATCCTATTCTATCTCATTCATCTTTCTAAATATAAAATATTCTTTTTGTTTTTTAGATTTATATTCTTAAGTTCTATTATAGAAATTATTATGTTTTTAAAAAAATATTTTCATTCTTAAAACAAAAAATATATATATAAAGCATTTCAAAAATATTTTAACAAAACTTTTCTTAAAAATATTTTTAAAATTTGGAATGAAATTAATTTGTAATAAAATTCACAAGTAATATTGACATAGTTGACTCATCCATATAAGCTATGTAATTTATTTCGTAAATCTCAAAAGCAGGAGTGTAAAAGATCATGAACATTTTAATATATAATACATATATGCTTATTTAATAATTGATCTCAGATTTATTAACAAAACAATATTATAATTTTTAATTTTATTTATTATTGTCAATAATTATTATTATGTGCATACTTGTTAATATTTGACTAATATTTATTTATTTATAAATATATGGAAAAAATAATAATGATCATATGTACATAATTGTTTATTCATTTATTTCTTTTCCTCAATTTTAAAACTACTAAAAAAATATTTTATTTATTTAACACAATATCTATTTTTCTAAACAAGATAAAAAAAATCTACACTAATTACATGTAATTTTTAAATCAACAAAATTTTATTTCTTTCAATATATATAATACCTAAAATGCTCTCTAAATGAAAAACTAGAGAATTTAAAAAATATATTTTTTAGTATATTCTTACTTTAATTAAATGCATCTCTTTCACATAAATTTTACCTAACTCCTTATATAGCACTAAAAGTTTATAACTTTGATTTCTTTTTAAGTCCCTTTTAGGAATCCCTATGTAAGATAATATGTGGATTAAATTGTTAATTTTATATTTAACTTCTAACAGATTTTCCATGGAGTGGGCAGCAGGAGCACTAAAATATAACTATGGGTAAAAAGAAAAAGAAAGTTAAGAGTAGGAGATTTAAAGAATACATGTAAATGATCCCAAAATTTAGGCATAGCTTTATCTATGCAAAATTCAGTTTTGTATTTTTCCAAATACTCACTACTCATAACATAATAAATCTAAATATATAAAATCATAAATTTAAATATATATAAAATTATAAAATATATAAAATAAAAAAACAAGTGAACTTGATTTTTTTAATAAATTATAATAGAAATATATGTTACCACCTTTTTAAAAAATGAACTTGAGTTTAAGATTTTTTAAATAAAAAATAAAAAATCAAGAAAATAAATAATCTAAATGAAAAGTGAACTTAAGTTTGTTAATAGAAATATATGTTACCACTTTTTAAAAAATAATGAACTTGAGTTTTTTAAGGAATTATAATAGAAACATGTGTCCCCACTTAACTCATGTAGTTAAATAATTTATATTTTTTATATTTAAATAATTTATATTATTTAAGATATTTTTTGCTTTTTTAGAGTTCCTTAGGAGGCCCATTTTTTATGTAAATTTCCCCTAATGAGGAGATTGCAGATGCTTCAGAGGATCCTGATTCTTCATCTTCTTTTGATGAGTCATTGAGCACTTCCAGTGATTCATTGCAGGTATCTGATAGTCTTCCTGATTGGGATTCTTATTTGACAAACATTGCTTCTTTGTTTGTGGAGTCTCACATTTCAGATTTGGAAGACCAATTTGAGGGTCTATCTCTCTTATTTGATGATAGTCATGGATCCACTATTGTCACTTCATGTTTTTCTATTGAGTTCATTCAAGATTAGTTTCCATTGGTTCCTATTTTGTCACAGTTTTTTGTGATTGGGCATGTACCTGATTGGATTGTGGCATCATCTTCATCATCCAAGAACTTGGCAACACATGAGTAGATTTTAGAGACACAATCTACATACATATGGATTCCTCTTCCTATCACTTCCTATCCAAAATGGGAAGCATTCCTGCAGTTTTATTTGGTGTATCTTCTTCCTAAGGGGAGAAACATTATTTGTAAGCATTGGATTATTTTTTTCTTCAAAAATTAACCATATTTGCAGGAGATCACACATTGTGGGGGAGATATCTCATCTCTTTATTACCCTCTTATGGGGAAGTCATTGATTTTATTTACATGATGGATGTAGTTCTTGGGGGTATCATTGAGTCCTCCATACATCATGTTTGTTTTGTTTTGTCTCTTTTGGAGAGAAGTTTTGTTCCACTGGGTTTTCTCCTTTTTTCTGCTTGTGAGAGATTGATTGCATTTCCATTTGCATTGTAAATGGGTACCTAACATGGCCTAGTAGTCGGGACCCATAGTCATAGTTTGCATAATAATCTTCTCCCTAAGTTGCACTTAAGGGGGTTGTTGGTGTGAATAAATGTCATATACCTAGATAATTCATTCACTAGGTAATTAGGGGACATATTCACATATTAAGTTTACTTAGGATATAAGATTCTTTCTAGAAGTCTTAGTTGGTTTTTCTAGAACTTATCTTATCTAGCTAGTATTGCATGATTTCTAGGTAGTTGGTTGTCTCATGTAATAGGATTAAGACACTTGTCATGATCTTGTCTAATCCTAAATCTCTCTACCTTGTCTTTATAAGCAAGAAATCTCATATACATTGCATCAAATTCAACCATTAATCAATCTTGCATTGTGAAGAAAGTTTTCTTGCCATTCTCTCTCTTGTGGAAGTGGTTTTGGTCTAGCAACTATTCTTGGGGGTGTTGGGGAGTCACCATTTACTCCCACAGTTTCCTCATATAGTCAAGTGCATTATGCCCCAATTTCTTACAAAAGGAACGTTTGACATATTTCTTAGTATTTTCCTCCTATGATTTCCCCCCTTGTATTTCCTTATCTTTTCTTTCTTCATTTTTGTTTGTCAATCCTTTAGATTTTACACTTTCTGCTACTAAAGCATGTGGCTTGTTGGATACTACATGGCCCCCATCTGGATGATTTTATCTTGTTCTCTAATCAAATTAGCAATAAAGTCGTCTATATTTTGGCATAGACCAATTAGAACCCAAAGCCCTTTTTGTAGAGTAGAATGTTGACACAAAAACATAATATGAAGATCCCAACCTAGAAAGAGTTGATAAGATGAGTTGATCATCTTTCTTCTTAATTCCACATTCCTTAAGTTGTTGGGGAAGTGACTTAAATCTGGTGAAATGTTACTTGGACTTAAACTAATTAATTCATTTTCTAGCTCATAGCTTTTAATATCAACTTTCCCAAATAACTTTTCAAGAGCTGACCATACTTCATGTGGTTTTTTCAATGCCTCCACATGAAATAGAATTTTTTTTGAAAGACATAAACACAAGAATCCAAAGGCTTGGTTATACTTATTGAACCACTTTTCCTTGTCCTTGGCAGCATTTGGTTCATTTTCAGTACCCATTGTAGCTTTATACAAACCTTTGTTCTTGAGTGTAAGTTGTACTTGCAACTTCCACTCATGGTAGTTAAAAGGTGTAAAAGGATTAATCACTTGATTGGGCTCCATGCTTGATTAGGTTTACAACTTTTTAGGAACTTGAGAAAAGAAATTTTGGAATATTCTAATCACAACTCTCTAATATACCCCCCTTTTTAATACTTTTGATTTTTCCTTGTTTGGCACTTTATTTTAGTGTATGTATTGCATACAAAAATGAAGGTGAAAGATGGCACTTTATATTTATTGCAAAATCACCAAAATTTTAAAAAGTTTGTAATTTAACACTAACTTTTCATTTACAATAGATTGGAAAAATCAAATATTTTAAAGAGCTAGAGAGAGAGAAAATAGAGAAAAGTTAAGCCCTCATGGACTGGGAAAAACTAGGGGTTGAAACCACATATAACCCAAGTATAAAGGTTGTCCTCTGCCCATTCAAACTTGTAGCCCACGTCGCAAATTTTGGAGGAGAAGACATAACACATTAGTGATTTTTGAGGGATAAGACACCCAAACTCATCGCCTCCTTTGTAGTTATTAATCCAACCCCTCTTTTTTGGTTTTGGCGTGACTCTAGTGCCACCTCTGCCCACCTTCGATGGTACCTATCTAGTGATCATGGTTCTCAACAATAGAGACTTAAAGTGCTGAGAAATAGAGGTTTAATACACCCAAACAGAGACGTGTATTTCGCTGCCCTTTTTTTTAACCAAATCGGCCCATCTCCTTTGTGGTTCGAACGCTTTGTTGGGCCCCCTTGATTGCCCTCTACAATAGCAAATCGACTTCAACAAAATCGGGCCTCCACTTGATGCATCGACCATCGGCTTGGTGGTCTCAATCGAAATGTTGGGTAGAGAGATTTAAAACACACAAACACAGATGACCCAAATTTAAGATATCGTCTTGCAGTAGAGGAAAAAATGTGTCACCTCAGGGATTTGAAACACTTCCTCCAATAAAGAAATTATGCGAAACACACCCTCTATGTCTCCAATGAAGAGATTCAGCAATGAACAACAATTTTGATACAACATGTGTTAATATTAAAATGAGCAAAGAAATAGAAGAAAAAATAGGAAAAATCAAGAACAAGATAAGAGACACGAATTTTATAGTGGTTCAGAAAATTGCCTACGTCCACTCTCAACAGTAGGGAAATCTCTTTATTAATTATTAAGTTCATTACATATTCAACACAACAACAACATTTATAAAATGGTCTCGATTCCAATAAATAGAAAAATCAATCTGTTAGAGAAACTTGCCAATAGAGACAAAAGGCAACCTTATCCAGTTTGTTTGAGCAACTTTCCAATTTTAACTTCACCAAACCCAATAATCTCTCACTTGAAGACCAAATTGCTGCTCAGAGATCTCCCCCACTTCAAACATTTACATCCGCCACAACGGAGATTTGAGCTTCACCAAATTTTGTTCACGAACATTGCGAATCAATCTCTGCCAAGGCACATCAGAGTCAACATCAGCCTCAAAACTAAAAACAAACCCCACTTCACATAGCCTTGACTCAAACGGTTGGTCAACGATTTCATGAGGAAACACAACCCCATCTTCATTATCCGCAAATTCGATGTGATTTCCCTTCACCAACGCAGGACATTCACTGAGGCTTTCAAAATCCTTTCCAAACTTTGTCCCATCATTCTTCAGAAGAAGAGGAAACGTTAATCCATACACCCCCTCTTGTTGAAGAAACTTTCTGATTAAATCAGCACTTGCAATAATATTCCCCCACTGATCACTTCCCCCAATTTGTGCAAAATTAGGCATTTTGTCAAACAACTCCTCTACCTTCTCAAGTTGCCCAGGGATCGAACTATCGATGCTAGACCATTTGAACGACCATTTCTCTTCTGTAATCCTTCCCACCTTAGGAGGATTTGGAATCGTACTTTTTGGAATCGTAAAAACTACAGTCGATGGCCCATGGTGCAGACTAAAAGGGTAGCTGCCAAGAAAATTCACAATGGATCTGCAAGAGGTTTCCACGTTTAGGTCCAACACTTCCAAAATTCCCTTGTCTTCACCAGCGGCAACCTTGTCAACGCTCCTTCCATCGCACTCGTCATCCTCCATCTTCTCTAGTGTGGCGAAAGAAAGATGTCGCTTACGAACATCACTTCCTGTAGCTCCCACCAAAATCATGGTCTCTGTGGCCTGGTCTATTGCTCTTCATTTTACAAAACCCTCAATCATTGCTGCATATGTCAATGGATCCATTTTTTCTCCATCCAGCTTCTCTTTCTCATTGCAACCCTCCACGGAGCAAACAAATACTCTCGCCCTTGTCATTAGAGGATCCTCATCTTCCTTATCCTCGGCAGTAGCAGGCCTCGAGCTACAAAAATCCATTTTAAAAGACTGCACATACATATTGTTTTCTGCTTTGCTAGGAGCGCTCTCTTCCCATTTTCGAGGATTCAAATCTATCTTCTCAAGTGCACGCTTTTTATGGTGCATCTCCATCTTCTCGTCGAGAAGTCTTGGAAGGCACTCGTTTAACTCCAGCCTTTCCCCGTTGCTATCTGCATTGCGATTTTGCTTTGGCACAGCTTTAAGTCTGTGAGGAGTATTATCTCTACCAAGAGCAGATGGACAAGCATCCCCCTTCTCAAAGACCTCGTCATCATCTCTAGTTTTTGATGCTCGACGGGCTTTGTTCTCTACAGAAGGCGTTCCCACCATCTGCAAGCAATCAATAACAGCGTTTTTAATCGTTTGCCTCAAAAAAACCTCAGACGAAGGCTTTTTCACCTCACCGTGAAAACCTATCACGTCTTCGCACTGATCTACACTCATCTTCCCGGGTTCTCTCTCTGAACTCGACAAATTACTCTGGTTGTCCATGCATGGCTGTCGTAGTTATCCTAATCTTCACAATCATATCCACCACCATATGCGAAGAGTGGATTATCATAAATCATTTCTCCTTTTGGCTGGAATAATGGATTTTCATAAACCATTATTTCAACCTCTCAATTTTCAGCCTCTTCTTCATCCTCTTCCTCATGTTTATCATCATCTTCATTCGCCTGAGTCCAGACTGCATCCTCCTCACCTTGGGAGGCATCCTCCTCATCTTGGAAGGAAAACTCCACAGTCTCTTCAGCCGAAATCTCATTTGTCCAGCCATCCCACCAATGAACATGGCATTTTGTTTCAGCTTTCACTTGTATAGCATCACTCTCTCCCAAGTCTAAATTTCCAAGAAATTCTTCAATAATAAAATCAGCCTCATCGTTTATTTCATCCAAAAACATCTGTTGAATAACTCCCACTTCATCATCACTCAATCTAGAGCCGCATGACCAAGACATGAAAGCTTGAACCCAATCATCACAATTGGGACTCTCTTCCAAATCAACTTCGTCATCTTCATCAGCTTCGTCATCTTCATCATCTGAAACTCCTACTTCATCAGGATCTAACACCCACTCATCTTCCATCTCTACTTAATACTTCTTCATAGCTCAGGAAATTCTTCACCGATTTCCAACACTGAGCTTCAAGCTCTGATACCAATTGTTAATATTAAAATGAGCAAAGAAATAGAAGAAAAAATAGGAAAAAAACACGAATTTTATAGTGGTTCGAAAAATTTCCTATGTCCACTCTCAACAGTAGGGAAATATCTTTATTAATTATTAAGTTCATTACATATTCAACACAGTGTAAGGCCTCTCTTTGCATGTGACTAATACAATCTTAAAGTGTTATATATTTCTCCTAAATAGATGGTTAGATATATTGCAAGCGATATGAATTGTCTAACAATAACCTTATAGTTTTACGTTATGTTATATCACTATTATATTACTTAATGAAGATATATGTGCATGTGAATTATTGTATGAGATTTGAACTTATAAGATGAATCTGAAATAAAATAATTGTTGTGCCGTATTACATTGGAAGTGTAATTAGCTATGTAAATGATTCATGAATAAAGTTACAAAGATTCGATTTACAATTAATGTTGTTAATTAATATGTCTAACTGTGCTTGATTATGTGTGTAGGAAATTAAATGATTCGATGTGGGAATTAACATTAAAGGTCAAGAAGATAACAGTGCTAGCATGAGAAGGGATAACCATCAAGTGCAAATCAAAAGACTTCTTGTTGAGGATATAAATTTATCTCCATCTGAGGCCTAAAAGCAAGTAGAGTAAATGTATTGGAGGGCTAAGGAATCAAATATGCAAATAGGAGGATGGATAAATATTGGAATCAAATCAGATACATCTTTGGGAAGTTCTAAGTGTAGCCCTATTTGACTTAGAAGGGTTTGAGGTTTTATTATTGATTGGTTGATTATGTTTGAGTAGAATCCAATTGTAGGTCATGTGATGTGAGTTTGGTTGGGGTTGGAACCCTTGGTCAAGATCCAAACTCGTATGGATTCTTTTGTGGGCTTTAAAAAGGGATTATTGAGTCAATTTCTTTGGTTTTTGAACAAGAATAGACCCCTAGGACCTATACCTATGGGTTTGGAACCTTTTTGACATGTGAACTTGTCCTTGGAGTGTGAAAAGACCCCTCAAAAGTCCACATTCATGAATGTGACGAATTCAAAAAGTGTTGGGGCTTGGGAAGAATGACTTGTCACTCTCAACCTCCCACTCCTCAAAAGTTCTTGGAATTGGCACAAGACTCACACATGTGTGAGCAGTTGTGGGAAAGAGTGTAGGTTTGGAGGATTCCTATATACCTCAAGAAGATGGAAGATTTGGGCATTGCCCACTTCTCCTCTTGGAGAACTTGAGTGAAGATGGTAGAAAGAAGGAGAAAAAAAGAGGAGTCCATCTCTTTGGAAGATATTGATGAAAATGGCTTGGTTTGGAGAGAAAAGATGGATACAATATTTCAGCCCCTCCACCTAAAAGAAAAGATAAGTTCTCTTTCACTTCAATTTTCTCTTTTGTTTACTTGTTGTAAGAAAGTGGTATGTTGCATGGATCATGGTTGAAACAGAGAGTAGAGAACCTAGATACATGAAATTTGGTGCTATGTTATTCTTATTCCTTTGTAAAAATTTGAAAAGGCTCCATGCATCATCTTGGAGCTAAGAGACTACCTTGCTCGGGGGTATGGCTAGAGCCCATGAGGCTCCATGACGCCATTATGGTAGGGAGGAGAGCAAGCCTTACACAGTAGTATGTCATGCATTTTATTTCTTAAAATTAATTGCAATGTGGAAAGTTAATGATTGTTGTAACATGAAAGAAAATAGAAAGAAAAAAAAAACAAGCTTATTTCCTTGCGTACTACCCATTGTGCTTCTAAATGGTGTTTTTCAGTATTGAAAGTCCTATAGTTGGTTGCAATTAAGAAAACATGTATACCTTGAGAGTTGTAGCAAAATGCTATTTAGGATCCATTAAGTAATCACTGTAAAATTTCTTATATTGTTGAATAGTTATATGTTGTATCATTGCAGTAGTACATGGAAATACATTTTTGTTTTAGTTTTAATGATGGTAGAATGCATATAAAAAGAGAAGTAAAATGAAATATAGTCAAGTAACGAAATGGTTATTCCATTTGTACCTGTGGTGTAATGTATTATGCTATGATACAGTGTTATTTTGGTTAAAATAAATAAATAGAGTAAAAATGCATAGCTAAGCTTTGAAATTAAGTCTTGAGTGGGCTATATGTTATCTCATTCAGAAAACCCATAATATAAGTAGGTTTTGCAATGATATTTGTTATTTTATTTATTTAATTATTTTTATTTTTTTTGGTACTTACAAGTGAATTTTCTTATTTGGTTATCAAAATACACATATACCCACATATAGGAAAGTGTTTCAGTTTTAAATGCATAAATGAACATATATCCTTCATGCAATATAATCGTTACACAGATACCCCTTGTGGATAGGATTCTCAGTGCCAACAGAATCATGTAGCGTTTTACTTCCCTCTGTCAAAGTGAAAATGTGAATGCAGTTGACCCTATAAAATAAATATAATTATACAAATAAAGGGGTGTATGTTGTAAAGGATGCAATTATAACAGGGGTGAATAAATAAATTAAACGACATACACATACTTGTAGCTAAAACACAAATCAATGAATATGTAGCAGGTGAGAGGATGCATTTCGAGATACATTTAAACAAAATATATAGTCCAAAATTAATAGATAATAAATTTATGTTAAAAGAAGGAATAGAACAGAAAAAAAAAAAGAGAGAGAGAGGAAGAAGAAAACCGATATCAAGCAGTCATTAGCAAGCTACAGGTAGTGATAGGATCCTTCACATCCTTCGACCATTTGCGTGCCATGCATCCTCCCTTGCAAACCTTTACCCTGATGCGCCTCTTCTTTAATGAATCTAGAAAGGGGAGCGCCTCTTCTTCCAGCGCTCCTAGACACTCATTTGCTGCTTCAAGGGAGATAATGCATCTGAGTAGAGCGTGAGAGCCTATTCACATTGCTAATCTCTGTTCTTCCAGTCAACTTGGTAGTTAGCTGAGTAATTGCCTTGGCGCTGCATGTACATAAACCTTTTCATTCATTCTTGTTTTCGTTTTCAAGCAACAAGTATAAGAGAATGTGGTCACGCTGAAAAATCTACCCACCCATGCATATCCCTTCACAACAATCACATCAAGCCTTTTGTCAGGCTCTCCTCACATTTCAAAATAATCACGTTACTTATTTACTTATTTTACCAACCTGCAGTAATTCGATACAGCTTCCTGCTGACATCTGGTGAAGCAAACCAGTAGTTATTAGACCACTCCCAAATTTACCGTAGTCACCTCTTTAGATGTATCTGGACGGTGCAGGGTGGACGCACTAGGATAATGAAGTAAATCTTTTTTTTTTCTCGAAATCAAAGTCACTGTTAGATTGCCATTTAAGTGCTAATGCTGTAGAGAACACGTTTTATACAATATTTCTTCCCCACACATCTTTTCATCTCAGCTTCTGTCTGCAGTTTTGTGTCTGCAATGTCTTTTTCATGTATGGTCTTTTCACTTAATTCCCACCTGCCTTCTGCGCAAGAAGGTGAAAAGAGGGCGCTATTATTCACTATTCACCAACTTTGCATTTATGTTATCATGTAGGCCATGGTATCTTGTCTTGGAAACTAATCGAGAGTCACCATCTCCATTTGCACCCTAAGCTCGATGAGTAGGAACAGTAATTGTTAGTAAATGTGCATCAGACTTGTAAAATAGAGGAGGACGTAGGTTAAAAGCAATTATCCGGCAGGTTTAAGTTAGTTATCATTGAAAACATGAATTATATATATACACATGACTCAATATCCACGTATTCATTCACCCTATTAAACTTTGGAAAGTGTTATGACCAGCTATAATTTATTATTCTGTTTCTGTGTTTGAACTGGGCGCAGATTCTCTTAAGCCCGTTGATTTTAGCTTTGGGTATCATCTATGGGATTCAATTTAAATCCATTCAAATCCTTCTTTGATAAAACATATTCTATTTGTGATTGTTAATGGCACACGAGATCAGTCATTAGCATTGAGTACTCCAACTTAAAAAAAAACATACGCAAACCAGAAATACACTAACTATTAACGAGAAGAATTCCTAAACTAGGTACGTAGAGAATTATAATCAATTATACTCAAATAGTGATGAATGGATCTTATAGTTAGTAAAATATTAATATAAGCTACCCCTGGTCCTCTTAAATTATTGTGCAACTGCACATGATGTATTGAAAAAGGTTAAATGTTAGTTTAAGTAGAGCCCACGAAGGGTAGTCATATTGAAATTAAATAGTATTAACAGTGGCATCTTAACAAACACAAAGATGAGGTGGGTGACTTTACTAATTACTATAATATGCATATTTGTATGTATAAACAATCCACGTTGAAGTTCAGCAGTGTCAACAAACATTATTACATTGGAAAATATGGCTAATGTCCTCCCACGTTAATATGAACAAGAAAATAATATTTACACACGTTTACACTCTTTTATTCGATGGCCACAATTTAAAAGATTTAAGTATGGTAATAATCTTTCAAAACACTATCGTATGTTCATTTAAAAATAATAATAAAATAACTAAAAGTGCCCCACTTATGAGTAGTAGAAGGGGGAGCTTAATATTAAAAGAAACAAGGCTCATTAATATATACCATGTGTACATGGAAAACAAAAAGTTACCTCTCATTAACTTTTAGAAAGGGGAAAATAATAAAATCAAAACAAAAAGAGATATATATATTAGTAGGAAGTTAAGTTGATTACTTTATATGTGAACCTATTATTTAATAAATAAATAGGTGAATTAATTATATTAAAGAGAAAGTGGGATTATATGATAAATATAATATTTATAAGATAATAAATATTTTTATAGATTATTGTTTGGAATTATAAAGGAAATCATATTTAGTATTATTCTTAACAATGATACTTGTCAAATTAACATCAATATAAATATAAATATAGTGGGATTAATCTTAATATTATTAATACAAAAAAAATAAGTGTTGATGAGAATATTCCTAATGTCAATGATATATTGGTGTAATATCATTTTAGTACCCAGAGTTATTCATAACACCTCTTTATCCATGTAACCTTGATTTTGAGCCAACCCAATACTTGTTCAAGGGTGCGCGCGATGGACTTCACACACCCGACCTCACCACCCCCACATGCCCTGCCTCGGCGTCGTGTCAGTGATGATGTTGCATGAGCAACGCCACCTAATGCGTATAGTGAGTTACCATGAACATGCATGGTTGTTAAATGTTAGTATTTTGCATTAATGTTTCAAAAAAAAATTGTTAGTTGTGATTTTCCCTAGTGTAAAATTATGGGCATTACACACAGCAACAACATTTATAAAATGGTCTCGATTCCAATAAATGGAAAAATCAATCCATGAGAGAAACTTTCCAATAGAGGGAAAAGGCAATCTTATCCAGTTTGTTTGAGCAACTTACCAATGTGGGCTTCACCAAACCCAACAACATGATATTTTCAAACACTAGAACAAAAAATTCAAAGCGCCTAGTTCTTCATGCCTCCACCAATTGCTATCGAATTCATTTTCCTATGGCCTCAAATCTCTTTTGCAATGATCTAATACCATGAAGTAACCCACAAATCTTAGAGAAGATTGATCAAGCACATAGAATGCAGAAGTTCAACTTGTTAATTATGTGAAAGAGTTGTACATTTAAATAGGAAAGGTATGAGCAACCATAATCCACGAAATGAGGATAGGATTCCTCAAAGGTGGATAGGTGGTGAATTGCTTCCCCCTGAATTGCTTACTCCTAAATAGTGTGATGTGTCAAAACTGACACATCTATGAGAACTCTTCAACAAACTTGACAACTCATTTGAACAAGTGTTAAGTTAAGAAAGAAGACTAAGAAGCCTAAGTGTATGATTAAAACAATACACTAACAAATTGAATAGAATTCTTACTTGCTAACCAAATAAAAGGTGTAAGTCTATAAGGGTCCCAAAGGAAAGATAACCCTCCATTAGAACCTTGAGCTCCAGCACATTGACTATTACTACCTATCCAAACCATAGAAGAAGTAGCTAACATTTCTTCTAGAAAAAAATGCATCCTAGAGGAAAATAATATTAGGCTCATGAATCAAGATAAGTTCTTGAACAACTTTTTGATGAGGGGTCTTGCCCAAACCCTTAATATTCCATGAGATAGCTATCATTTTTAGGTAGTAGGAAAGTGAGAATCTAAAGTGTGAATGACCCTAGATTCAACCAATGTTTCCCCAATCATCTTCACTTTATCATGATTACTTTTTTTTTTTGTGGAGATCCAATGGAGTGAGAGTTTTATTTTTAATAGTATACTTATGTAGAGATTTTGGTATCACACAATTTGTAGGATTTTCAAAAGAGATAATTGTCAAGACTAGAATTGCAACATTTAATATGACCCCAAGATTCCCCCCTCAGCCATCCACAAGGCATAAAAAGTGAGGAAATAGAGTCTTTTCACTCAATCATACTTGCACTTTAGATGGAATTTGATCTTCTTGTGATGGAAACGTGGTGGAATCATAATGTACCAAATCTTGATTACCTAAAGTCTTCTCCTCTAAAGTAAGTTCAATGTTTTCAAAATTCTCTAAAATATCAAATCTATTATTACAATACCCCTTTGCTAAATCTATTTTCTAATGTATCCCATTCCTTCATCTATTAGAAAACTTCATAGGGATAAAATAATTTGAGTAAAACCCTTTTGAATGAGTCAAGGCTTTCCCTTTTGCATTAGTTTTAATCGTAGAGAACTTAGGTAGGAATGAAGGACATCTAAAGGTTTCTTTGGGAAATTTCTGTGAAGATTCCCATAAGCATGTCAAACATGAAAATAAAAAAGAAGAGCCTCACAATCTAACTATTTAGTCCAATGCATGATTCCCAGTTCAATCTCTATAGAATTAGGAAAAGGATTATTATGATCAATTTCCATATAAATATGAGCATATTAAATCACCTTTCTCTCCAACATATGATGAGGGGGCTCATAGGTTTTTCAAGAATAGTTGCAATATAATATAAAATATCTAGCCTTTAGAATTCCACCAAAAGATGAGGAAGGAAAACCTAGACTAGAAGCTTAGATTGAAACTCCTAAACTGGATATATCAAACCTCACATGTCAAGTTTTAATGGACAAACTAGCTTGGTTATGAAAGTAAGGGCCCATGTCAAAAGTCAAATTCCAATCAAGCATTCAAAATAATTCTACATAACAGGTGGTCAATTTTGTAGAGCTCAAATTTAATTTGCATATGATTCAATCATTGTTATAATTTCTAGAGAGCAAGCATATTGAAGATGTCATTTCTAAATATTAACAAATTGGTTCTACACTCATCAACTATTTTTCTTTTTTATTGTTGTTCTAAGAACTAAATATACTCATCTCTTGCATTTAATTTCTTAACATTTATTATCCTTCCATCCACTAAACTTTATTATTTAAATTAACTGTATATTCATTAATATCATTTACTTAATTAATCTAAATAATCACTACAAGCACATTAAAAAAATACAAAATTTTATTACTGTACAATTATATTTTATTGTATTAAAAAAAAATTATGTGGATGTTATTGCACGTTAGATTTAACTATATTTAATTCGTTTATTTGCTAGAAGATATTTAAAGTTGGTATTGTAACCTTACCCACGTCGTCATCCCTTTTTTTAACTTGAGTAAACTCTTTGTTAGGGTTGCGTAAGCTGATTTCAGGTTCGGCTTCTCCAGTAAAAGCATTCTTACATAGATCCTCAACCTGAAGCCACAATTAAATTCAACGTTGTAGAGTTTATCAATTGAAAAGTTAAAAAAACAAAAACACAATCAGAATCTAAGAAAAAACTTTATAAGCAAACATTCTCTCACTGCTTCCTTGATATATTTGATCTCTTCGTTGCTGTCCGTTGCCAGCCACTTGACAACTTCGTCCGAAGTTACATTAGGCGACCTATATAGATTGAGAAGCCTGAATATGGTACGGTATTTGGGATCCATGTCATGGAAAAAGCGCACAGTAAACACATCATCAAAACCATCCCCGGTTCCATCTGCGAAGCCATCTATCTCAGTAACCCATCTTGACAAATCGGAACTGTGTTTACTGAAGAAGTGTCGACCAAAAGCTTTCAAGGCTAATGGATGAAATGTTGGAGCAAAACCTCCGCCCTCTTTGAATGAACATATGTTTGCACACTTCAAAGCATAACCTCTGTGCTCTGCCCCCAACGCTGAGTCCGCCAGAGAGGTCTTTTCCAACAAGATGGCAATGGCCTCTTCCTCTTCAAGCCTTGGGACGCGCATGCATGACTGTGAGTCGATACTGAAATTCTTTAGAACACCTACGCTTCGTGCAGTCAAAAGGATGCAACTGTTTTTCCCCAACTCTACCCCGAGATAATATCTCACTTCGTCTATGCTATCTTCTGTTATATTGTCTAGAACCAACAGTACCCTTTGTCCCTCCACTATTGTAGTGAAGAAATAACGTGCCTGTAAGATATGTTTTAAAACATACAATTGTTACACATCCTGTGCAATATTTTTATTTAAAAAGCAAAGAGAATTCGATTAGGAAAGGAATAGCATCTTCCAAACAAAACGAAAACATATGAAATTTCTCACGTCGTCATCGCTTGCTATCCATTTGAGTTGCTGCTCATGGTAAGGAGTGAGATGGCGCAGGGCAAGTTTTATTCTTTCGAATGAATTGCATCCAGAGAATTCCAGATGGCATACTTTGCCAACATAATTCCCCAAATTAAGATTGCAGAATGCCTTGCAAAGTGTAGTTTTTCCCTGGCCTGGTACTCCATATAATCCTACTATGCGGATTCCCTTTTCGTTGGGATGAGTGGTGCTGAAGAAAAATTCAACCTCCTGCAACCCAATAAATATAAATATATTCATATAAGCGTGAGAATAAACGAAAAAATGTATTGAGTTACAGAAAGTTAGTGATATGGTTTAACCCGGCACATGCGTGCTTGTCCTTGCATGGATGGGACATGATACCTTGGCGAAGGTGGATGTGGAAGAGAGATAACTTCCATATTCTCACATGCTACACAAGACCAGTATAATTTTAAGTGGCATTTTTAATTTTGAATTTTCCATCAAACATTAAATTAAATGTTTGTTTTTAAAATAAAAAGAAAGCAATTAAAATTGGAAAATCTTAGGTTTTGAGAGGTCGGACATTGTATAATGTGAATTCACATTATATTTTTAAACCTTTTCATATATAAACCATTTAAATCTGGTATTAAAACCTTACCCGAGGCAACACTTGCACGTGCAATATCCTTCTTTCCAGCAAAATACTCTCGTACTTTATTCAACCAATCACGATCTACACTAATTATTCCCAGTGTCGGGAAAGCCACCACTTTGCTATCTATCATTCTGAGAGTAATAAAATTTTGGCCGCAAAACTTGGAGCTTTTATACGATTCATACGGAGCTGTGATACAATAATACATCTTCACTCCACGAAAATACTTCCTCACCAGCATTGTCCTACTCTGCATCCACAGCATTTCCTGCATCCATTGCCACTGCCTCAATTCTACTGGGAAAAATACATCATTTAAGTTTTCTACTAGGATCTCCTCTTTAAAGTGCTCCAAACAAGATTGAAAATCCTCATCGACTTCACAACTGTTGGGATCGATTCCCTCATAAGTGACCTCGTCCTCACAATTCCAACTCACTTTGATTTCATCTAATTGTGCGCAATCATCCATCTTTGAAACACCTTTCATATTATCGTTGTAGAGTAGATGGAATACCTGTAATTGATGGCAGCCACTAATATCAGGAGGATCTCGAACCTTTCTGCAATTATATAAACTTAATATCTTCAACTTCCTCAGCAATGAGAAGTTGGGAAAACTTTCTAAATTTTTTATTGTGAAAAAGTTAACATACTCCAACATGACACAACATGTAAGATCCGGTGGCTTGCTTATACCACACTTGCCAAGCTTGAGCACTGTCAAATTTGATAAACGTCTGAAACTCGGAAGCTCTTTTAGTTCCCCCATATTCCATAGCTGAAGATTTTCCAGTCCGTAACAAGACCCTAAACTTTTGGCGCCGACGCAGCTTTTGATGAAATGAACAACTCTAGTGTCTTTAAAGCACTTGGCTCATCTATATCTGGACATGCTGGCACTGCATCACAGTCGGACAAAACAATTTTGGATAGTTTATTACATCCAGTGAGGAGCGGTGAGGCAACCATATGGCTGCAACTGTTGAGGACAATACTTTGAAGCTTCACGCATCCTTGGAATTAAAAGTATTGTAATTAATCTTGCCTATCAATATTGACCATGATTCTATCAGTTTTCATGTAATTTGAGTGAGAAATGAGTGAGTTGTGAGTTTTTCATTGAGTTTATGTATTGTTGGTTCTGTAATTCATATTGCTGGTCTGTCAGATTAGACTTGAGAAAATTGCATATTAGCGAAGGACGGGTGTTAGGAATTCATTATTGACCTAGTGGATGACAATATGAATCATTAATCAAATTAGTAATAAGGGGTTCATTTTGGAGGAATAAGTATTTTAAAGACAATAATGTTTTATTTTATAAAATAACCCCTTGTCCTAGTATTATGACTTTAAGTTGTTTTAAAGAAGGGGACCTTGAGGGGTATTGTCTCATGAACGAAATATTTTATATTTCTAAGGTCAAAAAATATTACTTGGAGAAAAGGACGCCTTTTTATGAAGGAAAAGATTTTAAAATAAAGAAATATTAACTTCATGAAAGGGGGCGCCCAAATTGGAGGGAAAATAAGATAGTTACAAAATTGAAAATTAGGGTTTCTTTCTAGAAGCTTCCGGAGGGTGCTCTCAAAATTATAAAAGGGAGCTTTGGGTCTTCATTTAGACATCTTATGACTTCTATATTGTTATGCTGTCGAAATGGTAACAGGATTGCTCCGAGGAATGAATGCCTCCTAGCCTTGGCTCGACTTCGTGCTTGAGAGATAGCACCTAGTGGAGAGGTTTGCTTGTTTGAGTGACATTTTGTAGTGAGGTTTGCATTTGTAGTTTGGGTTTACTTATGTAGTTCATTTTATTGCATTTTATGTCATTTTCTGGAGTTGCTAATAACAGGGCTGAATCTATAATTCACTCATAAATCAAAAAATACAAAAAGAGATGTTCTGGGTATTGTCTCATTGGTTTTCTCTGTTGGAAGTGACCCTTCATGAATATTTGCATATTTTAATACGAAGTTTATGATTTTATAAAGCAAATTTGTCATTCCTTGTAGGGCACCCTTTTTGGAGTGCTTTGGGATCCGTGCCATTAATTAATAGCCACTTTTAGCTGTCTTTTTTCATAACTAAACTAGATGCCATCATTTTAAGAGTATTTGCATCAGTTTTTATGTAATTTGAGTGAGAAATGAGTGAGTTGTGAGCTTTTCATTGAGTTTATGTATTGCTGGTTCTGTAATTCATGTTGCTGGTCTGTCAGATTAGACTTGAAAAAATTGCATATTAGCGAAGGATGGGTGTTAGGAATTCATTATTGACCTAGTGGATGACATCTTTATTATTGCAGCAACTTGTAGAGCTTAAATCCTTGATCTTGCAGGCATTCTACTTCTCATTGTAAGCTGAACAGTAGTACTGTCAGCATTTCTCTCAGTTTTGCTTATCATGTTTGTAATTGCCCACTGAATAAGTGGAAGAGACTGGCTTTCCGCCTATTTACTTTGATTTGCATTGTAATATCGTACATCTCCGCCCTATGGTAGCTCCATTCCCACTCCGGGTTTGAAAGCACATTTTGGGTGTTGAGTTTACTTTCACCATTTGGGGATTGCAGGTGCAAGGAAGGAAGAAGAAGTGTCTATTTGTGGATTGCAGCCCACAAATGAACATGTCGAAGAGAAAAATCAGGTTGCAAGGAAGAAGAAGAAGTGCATGTTTGTGGATTGCATATTTGATCTATTGGATGACATATTTGAATCATGTTTGTAATTGCCCACATATTGAATTCCTACAAGTAACAGGATTAATGAGTGAGAAATAGGCTAAATCCAAATCAAGAGCGTAGGGCTAATTTGGTCAGATGAATTCATATTTAATCCTTGATCTTGCAGGCATTCTTCAATATATTGCAAGCCAGCCTCTTCCAAGGAATATGAATCATGTTTGAAAAAATTTGGTTCGGTTCTTTACAGTGGTATCAAAGATTCCTTGGAGACCATGAAATTCAATATATTGCACATCCTTCCTTCGCTAATAGCTTATAATATATTGCTTGTCCGAGTATTTGCAACTTATCAAAGATTCCTTGGAGACCATGAAATCCGAGTACATAGGCTTAATTGAAGATAGAGATCATGTCGTTGAATCTGCAAAGAAGGCCTTCATTGTTTTCGAAGAAAGGGAGAGTATGGTTGATGAGCTCACTTTGGAGCTTAAATCAACAAAGGACAAGTTGAAAGAAACTCAATTGACTCTAAGAAAGATTGAAGACCAGTTTGCAGATTTCAAACTTTTCAAGGAGTAAGAGGATGCACGAAGAACTGGAGAAATCAAGCAAGTAATTGATGAGATTGATAGTCTTCGAGAGGAGTTTGATCTTGAAGGTTTCACAAGAAAATCAAAGGTTGCATGTGCAGATTTGGAGCAGCAAGATGAAAGGAATGACTTTCAAGTTTATGACAATCCTCTTTTTCAAGAAGGTGATGAGAAAAGTTATGATAATCCTCTCTATGAAGTAGGGGATGAAATGGAGAATGAAACTGAGTTTGGTTTTCAGTGCTTTGATGCTTCGATATCACTCCATGAGGAAGTGCCACGTCTGTTGATTAATAATGAATGCATAAGTGGGTTTGAGGATGAAGTGTATACATGGGAAGTGTTGATTTGAGGAGGTTTCAACATCTTCGACACCAAGGTGTTAACAAGGCAAGATTTCATAGCTGCTGGTAACTTCATTACAGCAGCAAGGAGCAAAAATTTCAGTATTGTTACTCATGAAGCAGGGAAGAAAGATGGACCAGAACTTGATGTTTGTATGCTTGTCAATCCATCCCTTTGGTTGAACGATGATTTGGCACTTATTAGTCCATTTTTGAAGTTGGATTTGAGGTCATTTAATATTTCATACCCCATTGTTGTTGAAACTTTCATGGACGGGCTTCAAGGGTTCAATAGAGGAGGCATCAATCTCTTCAGTATACACTTGATCCTTACTAGCTCTTGGGGATGCATTGAGGTTACCTTGCATTGTGTTGAAAATCATTTTCAGTTGGGTATCCGTGCTTGGAATCCTCAACTTGGTTTGATAGAGTTTATTACTTATGGAAATGACTTTTGGAGGGATAAGGATCAAATTTTCAGATTTGTTGTAGTTGTTCCCTTCTTTTCCAGCTACTTGCTGGTTCCGTTTGTTTGTCAACAAATGGATTGGAGAGAAATTTTGAATATGGGTTGGAGAGACCAACGATCGGCAGTTCTTGGGAGTGACTTTCAGCTCAGACAAGAGCAGATTTTGAGACACGAGCTTGCTGGTTGGAGGCAGACCAGCCACCCTACTTATGGAGTTACTTTCATTCAGGAAAGTTGTTTCCTCACTCCCGATCAAAGAAGTGGTAGTTTTCTGATGGAGATGGCTTTAGCGTGTTTTTCAGCCACTGTGGAGACTCTTGGGGTTGGAATTGTGAAAAACTTCTTCAGACTTCATAATTGTGCCTTGATAATTCAATTGAGGCATAGGGAATTCATGTGGGGTTATGAGTATGAATTCGTTGCGCTCTTGCAAAGGATTGCCTTCCTCCTTGCAAGAAGACTTGAAGATGTCACATTTGCAGTCATGGTTTCGTTTGTTACCATGTGGAGGTATGTTGAGGAGTTCAATTTTGAGTTGAGTAGACTATCTTTCCTATTGCTTAGAATTGTGATTGACAGTAGTATGGTTGATACTGTTGATTCGGGGTATCGTGGATATGAGATGTTGCATGATATTGATCTCAGTCCTTTAAGATCTTTTAGTTTGGGTAACATGGATGATAATACTTTGGAGTTACAAGGAAGGTTAGTGCAGCACGGGCATGATGTTTTCACTGATGTGATTAGAGTGGTGCAGCATCGGCATGGTGGGTCCTCCCTGAGATGGGTTTGGGAACCCGGGATCATACTTGTTTTTGCATGGATCAATCTTAATTTTTCTGGAGTTGTGGTGGTATTGCTTGACGACAAGCAATTTTGGGAAGAGCGGACTGTAATGTCCCCATTTTTAGCACTGCACTTCTCAGTGATTGATGGCCTATCCCCGAGCTGCTGTCGACTAGTCAGAGGCAGAATTAGGGTTTTCCACTATTTGGCGGGTTCTCTTGAAGATTCAGGGTTTTGTTTGTTGGAGATTGGGTGTTTGGATTCTAGATTCCTTATGGGTTTTCAGAGAGCTTCGCAATGGTGGCGCATGCATTGCATTCCGAGAAACTTTCCGAATTTACTATTTTTAGTAAATTCTATTTTTGGCAGTGGTCCAGTCAGCACCAGCTCAGTCAACTTTCCTCTTCTGGAAATTCATTGGGTAATTTTGAATTTTGGCGTAAGGGGTTCATTTTGGAGGAATAAGTATTTTAAAGACAATAATGTTTTATTTCATAAAATAACCCCTTGTCCTAGTATTATGACTTTAAGTTGTTTTAAAGAAGGGGACCTTGAGGGGTATTGTCTCATGAAGGAAATATTTTATATTTCTAAAGTCAAAAAATATTACTTGGAGAAAAGGACGCCTTTTTATGAAGGAAACTATTTTAAAATAAAGAAATATTAACTTCATGAAAGGGGGCGCCCAAATTGGAGGGAAAAGAAGATAGTTACAAAATTGAAAATTAGGGTTTCTTTCTAGAAGCTTCCGGAGGGTCCTCTCAAAATTATAAAAGCGAGCTTTGGGTCTTCATTTAGACATCTTATGACTTCTATATTGTTATGCTGCCGAAATGGTAACAGAATTGCTTCGAGGAATGAATGCCTCCTAGCCTTGGCTCGACTTCATGCTTGAGAGATAGCACCTAGTGGAGAGGTTTGCTTGTTTAAGTGACATTTTATAGTGAGGTTTGCATTTGTAGTTTGGGTTTACTTATGTAGTTCAATTTATTGCATTTTATGTCATTTTCTAGAGTTGCTAATAATAGGGCTGAATCTATAGTTTCACTCATAAATCAAAAAATACAAAAAGAGTTGTTCTGGGTATTGTCTCATTGGTTTTCTCTGTTGGAAGCGACCCTTCATGAATATTTGCAGATTTTAATATGAAGTTTATGATTTTATAAAGCAAATTCGTCATTCCTTGTAGGGCACCCTTTCTGGAGTGCTTTGGGATCTGTTCCATTAATTAATAGCCACTTTTAGCTGTCATTTTTCATAACTAAACTAGGCGCCATCATTTTAAGAGTATTTTGCATCAGTTTTCATGTAATTTGAGTGAGAAATGAGTGAGTTGTGAGCTTTTCATTGAGTTTATGTATTGTTGGTTTTGTAATTCATGTTGTTGGTCTGTCAGATTAGACTTGAAAAAATTGCATATTAGCGAAGGACGGGTGTTAGGAATTCATTATTGACCTAGTGGATGACATCTTTATTATTGCAACAACTTGTAGAGCTTAAATCCTTGATCTTGCAGGCATTCTACTTCTCATTGTAAGCTGAACAGTAGTACTATCAGCATTTCTCTCAGTTTTGCTTATCATGTTTGTAATTGCCCACTAAATAAGTGGAAGAGGCTGGATTGCCGCCTATTTACTTTGATTTGCATTGTAATATCGTACATCTCCGCTCTATGGTAGCTCCATTCCCACTCTGGGTTTGAAAGCACATTCTGGGTGTTGAGTTTACTTTCAGCATTTGTAGTGGTAGAGATCATCTGACCATATGCTTGTCCATCTTGGACACATTCTTGGTTAGAGTTACTTCCAATTGCAGTTCTGATTAATGTACTGACGATCCTCTTTCCATATGATAGCCTCTCTCTTGTTGAGATTGAGTGTGCATTCTTGGCAAAGAGTTATATTGTAACTGCTGGTTTGATTTATCTAACCCTAACGGGTGTGTTGCATTGCTGATTGTGGAAGTAACTCTAACCAAGAATGTGTCCAAGATGGACAAGCATATGGTCAGAGGATCTCTACCACTAAAACTGCTGAAAGTAAACTCAACACCCAGAATGTGCTTTCAAACCCAGAGTGGGAATGGAGCTACCATAGGGCAGAGATGTACGATATTACAATGCAAATCAAAGTAAATAGGCGGAAAGCCAGCCTCTTCCACTTATTCAGTGGGCAATTACAAAAATAAAGAGCCAGAATGAAGAAATGCTGACAGTACTACTGTGCAGCTTACAATATGATAGAGAATGCCGGCAAGAACACGGATTAGATCTCTGACCCAAACCACTGAAATAACCCGAACCAATCTTTTTCCGATACCACTGAAATAACCTGAACCAATTTTTTAAAATTTTGCCAAGTACACAACAATGCAGAAGGCACCCATTAGGGTTAGATAAATCAAACCAGCAGTTACAATATAACTCTTTGCCAAGAATGCGCACTCAATCTCAACAAGAGAGAGGTTGTCATATGGCAAGAGGATCGTCCGTACAATAAATCATAACTGCAATTGAAAGTAACTCAACACCAAGTATGTGCTACCCAGACCAGAATGGAATGAGGTGACCATATGGTGGAGATTTAAAGAAATACAAATGCAACTTCGAAATAAACTCAACACCCAGAATGTGCTTTCAAACTCGGAGTGGGAATGGAGCTACCATAGGGCGGAGATGTAAGATATTACAATGCAATTCAACTGTAGATAGGCGGCAAGCCAGCCTCTTCCACTTATCCAGTGGGCATACAAGCATGATAAAGCAAGACTAAGAGAAATGCTAACAATACTACTGTGCAACTTACAATATATTGAAGAATGCCTGCAAGATCAAGGATTAGAACTCCGCAAAGTGCTGCAATAGTAAATATGTCATCCAATAGATCAAATATGAATTCCTAACACCCACCCTTCACTCATACACAATTTTCTCAAGTCTGATATAATAGACCAGCAACATGAATATCAGAACCAGCAACACATAACTCTCTCAAAATGCTCATAACTCACTCATTTCTAACCCAAACGACTTCAAATTTGATGCAATAGACCTTCAAAATGATGGCGCCTAGTTTAGTAATAAGAAATGGCAACTAAAAGTGCTTATTAATTACTGACATGAATCCCAAGGCACTCCAGAAAGTAGGGCTTTCAAGGAATGACGAATTTGCTTTATAAAATTAGAAACTTCATTAAAAATCCCACAAATTTGCAAGTAAGGTCACCCCAAGTAGAGAAGATGATATGACCAACACTCAGAACAATATCTTCTTGGTGGCTGCAATCAACTTGAAGGGATCACCATGGAGCTCTTCGGAGTAAGCTTCTTCATCAAAAACAACTTCTCCTTCGGCCTCCTCATAGCTTGCAATGCAGACAATATTTTGGTCTTCATTAGGATCAAAGGGAAACTTATCCCACATAGGTTCTTTGTCATACCTCGAAGCCAGCACAACCGGATCCCAGATGCTATCGGGTTGATTGAGATGGTCAATAGGAAATTGCTTATCATGCTCCTCATGAAGAGATGACTCTTTGAATAAGTCAACTCCCAAATTACTTAAGTTGAATTCTTCACTAGTAGTTCCCTCCAAGAGCTTACTTTGATGATCAAGCCGAATACCTCCCATCTCTCTATCATTGTACTGAAAATTAAAGTCATCAAAAATATTTCTCTCCCATGGCCCGATTTGCTACTCAAACCCAATGTCACCATCATAATAAAATGAAAAATCTTCATTGCTTGTTGTTTTGAAAACTTCACTTTCATTATCTTCACCATGAGGAAGTATGTCAATAATTTCTTGATGTGGAACTTCTTGAAAAGTTGGGGCAGCAACATGAAGAGAATCCTTCTTTATCAAATCTTCAATATGACCTTGTATGGACTCTTTGGAATTATCTCTATCATCAGGGCCACAAAATTTTCCTGCATCTTGCTCAGACTTCTCCAACAGTGGCTTTAGTTTCTCTTCACATTGATTAAATAATTCCTTGATCAGCATAGCAGCAATAGGAGAATCCTTTTCTTCACACTCATATGTGTCCAAGAGGAGAGATTGGACATTTGGTGGAATTTCATCTGACTCATTAATGGTGAGAATAAGGATTTTCTTTACAGCTGCAATAACATCCTCTTCTTGTTTGCTCCAAGTGGATATGAAGAGGTAATGGAACAAATGATAAATCTGATCATGCATTTCCAAGGCGAATAGCAAGTTACTTACCCAGAGATCTGAAAATGTCTTTAAGATAGCAACCTTTCTAGCAAATAGATTGCTTCCAGTTTCATCAAGATCTTGGAAACTTTCTACAATCATATTCAGAATGATTTTCATGGTTTCATTATCATAGGGTGTCAAGGGAACCACAATCCTCATCATCTCCATGAAGCAAGAAGAAATCAACAGCTTGATTTCTTCATTTGGATGTCCCGGCCAATAAGGCTGAACTAAAAGGTGAACTGCAGGTGACAATGCCAATTCCATCCATTTAGAAGGTGACTGCTCCACCTGTCTCAAACATTGTTCCAATATTTGAAGATTATTATTTTCTTCTTCCATTGACTGAAATTCTTTGTCAAGTCTATTTCCAGCCGCAAAAAGTGTTTGTTGCAGCTTAATCTCTTCTCTGTTAGCCATGTTTAACTGACACTTCTAAACTGAGCTGAACTCTGTTCTGACCCCTGGTGTAGAAACTGATTTCTCTATCATTCGACTATCAACTAAACCTTGTTGGGCATAGGATGGCAGGATCTTGGCTCTGATACCACTATAAAGAACCGGACGAAATTTTTTCAATTCTCAAATTACAATCAGCAATGCAACACACCCGTTAGGGTTAGATAAATCAAACCAGCAGTTACAATATAACTCTTGCCATATGACAGCCTCTCTCTTGTTGAGATTGAGTGCGCATTCTTGGCAAAAAGTTATATTGTAACTGTTGGTTTGATTTATCTAACCCTAATGGGTGTGTTGCATTGCTGATTGTAATTTAAGAATTGAAAAAATTTGGTCTGATTCTGAGAGCTTCGCGTTGGTGGTTTCAGTTCGGCATTATGTGCACTTTCGAGAATTTACTATTTTTAGTAAATTCTATTTCTGGCAGTGGTCCTGTTGACTTCGGCTTGGTTGGCTCTCATCTTCAGTATGTTCAGTTGGTTTGATCAATCTTGACCTTGGGAAGCATTTTTGGTGAGATATCAAGTTGATTTTTAAATGTTATACTTTAATGTTATATTTTATTATTGTGACCCCTTGGTCTAGTGAAACAACTTTAAGTTGTTCTTAAAAAGGGGACTTGGAAGGGTGGCGCCTCATGCTAATAATTTAATATTTTCTTAAGGCCAAAAACAATGCTTTAAAAGAGGACGCCTTTTTATGAAGTGAAGATTTTAAAATAAATTAAGAGTTAAATTGCCTTGAGAAAAGGGACGCCATCTTTGGAGGGAAAAGGAGTGACTTCAAATTTGAAAATTAAGGTTTCTAGAAGCTTCTGGAGAGTTTTCACAAAGTTATAAAAGGAGAGCTTGGGTCTTCATTTGGGCATTTGATATCTTGAGTATTGTTATGCTGTTGAAATGGTTGTTGGATTGCTTCAGGGAATGAATGCCTCCTAGCTTTGGCTCGACTTCGTACTTGAGAGATAGCACCTAATGGAGAGGTTTGCTAGTTATTGAGTGAATTTGTAGTGAGGTTTTGCATTGTTTTGATGATCTTGCATTTTGTAGCTGAGTTCTTGCATTTTCTGTCATATTCTGGAGTTGTTGAATATCATAGCTGATTTGAAGTTTCATTCATATTTCAAAAATAAAAAAAGATATTGTTCTGGGTGTTGGTCATATCATCTTCTCTACTTGGGGCGACCTTACTTGCAAATTTGTGGGATTTTTAATGAAGTTTCTGATTTTATAAAGCAAATTCGTCATTCCTTGAAAGCCCTACTTTCTGGAGTGCCTTGGGATTCGTGTCAGTAATTAATAAGCACTTTTAGTTGCCATTTCTTATTACTAAACTAGGCGCCATCATTTTGAAGGTCTATTGCATCAAATTTGAAGTCGTTTGGGTTAGAAATGAGTGAGTTATGAGCATTTTGAGAGGATTCTGTGTTGCTGGTTCTGATATTCATGTTGCTGGTCTGTCATATCAGACTTGAGAAAATTGTGTATGAGTGAAGGGTGGGTGTTAGGAATTCATATTTGATCTATTGGATGACATATTTACTATTGCAGCACTTTGCAGAGTTCTAATCCGTTATTTGAGTGGATTGCTTCGAGGAATGAATGCCTCCTAGCTTTGGTTGTGTACTTGGCAAAATTTGAAAAAAATTGGTTCGGGTTATTTTAGTGGTTTGGGTCAAAGATCTAATCCGTGTTCTTGCAGCCATTCTACTACTCATTGTAAGCTGAACAGTAGTACTATCAGCATTTCTCTCAGTTTTGCTTATCATGTTTGTAATTGCCCACTGAATAAGTGGAAGAGGCTGGCTTGCCACCTATTTACTTTGATTTGCATTGTAATATCGTACATCTCTGCCCTATGGTAGCTCCATTCCCACTCCGGGTTTGAAAGCACATTCTAGGTGTTGAGTTTACTTTCAACAGTTGTAGTGGTAGAGATCCTCTTACCATATGCTCATCCATCTTGGACACATTCTTGGTTAGAGTTACTTCCACAATCAGCAATGAAACACACCCGTTATGGTTAGATAAATCAAACCAGCAGTTACAATATAACTATTTGCCAAGAATGCGCACTCAATCTCAACAAGAGAGAGGCTGTCATATGGCAAGAGGATCATCAGTACATTAATCAGAACTGCAACTGGAAGTAACTCTAACCAAGAATGTGTCCAAGATGGACGAGCATATGGTCAGAGGATCTTTACCACTACAAATGCTGAAAGTAAACTCAACACCCAGAATGTGCTTTCAAACTCAGAGTGGGAAAGGAGCTACCATAGGGCGGAGATGTATGATATTACAATGCAAATCAAATTAAATAGGCGGCAAGCTAGCCTCTTTCACTTATTCAGTGGCCAATTACAAACATGATAAGCAAAACTGAGAGAAATGTTGATAGTACTACTGTTCAGCTTACAATGAGAAGTAGAATGCCTGCAAGATCAAGGATTTAAGCTCTACAAGTTGCTGCAATAATAAAGATGTCATCCACTAGGTCAATAATGAATTCCTAACACCTATCCTTCGCTAATATGCAATTTTCTCAAGTCTAATCTGACAGACCAGCAACATGAATTACAGAACCAGCAATACATAAACTCAATGAAAAGCTCACAACTCACTCATTTCTTACTCAAATTACATGAAAACTGATAGAATCATGGTCAATATTGATAGGCAAGATTAATTACAATATTGATCAAGATTAATTACAATACTTTTAATTCTAAGGATGCGTGGAGCTTCAAAGTATTGTCCTCAATAGTTGCAGCCATATGGTTGCCTCACCGCTCCTCACTGGATGTAATAAACTATACAAAATTGTTTTGTCTGACTGTGATGCAGTGCCAACATGTCCAGATATAGATGAGCCAAGTGCTTTAAAGACACTAGAGTTGTTCATTTCATCAAAAGCTACATCGGCACCCAAAAGTTCAAAACATTATTGTCATCATCATATTGTTCATTTGTACTAATTTGATTAGGGCTAAAAAGACGAAAACGTCCTCTAAGAAGTTTGGAGGAGATTATTTATTCTGTGTTGCTGGTTTATCATTTCAAGTTGCTGGTCTGTTATATCAGTCTTGAGTAATTTGCATTTTGGTGAGGAGTTTGTGTCTGGAAGGCCATATTTAACCTTGGAATGATCATATCTACTACTGCAGCAATGGAGAGCTTCTAATCTTATTCATTGCAGGCATCTTCTGATATTTTTGTAAGTTGAATAGTAGTACTGTTAGCATTCTCTCTTCTGTTCTTTACTTTACTGTATTTCCCACTGGATAAGTGGAAGAGGTTGGCTTGCCACCTATTTACTTTGAATTGCATTGTAACATCTTACTTCTCCGCCCTATGGTAGCTCCATTCCCACTCCGGGATTGAAAGCACATTCTGGGTGTTGAGTTTACTTTTAGCATATTAGATGATAGGGATCCTCTCACCATATGCTCGTCGTCCTCCGGCGCATTCTTGGTTAGAGTTCTTATTTCGCATTGCATTGAGATCCTCTGACCATATCCTCATCGTCATTCGGCGCATTCTTGGTTAGAGTTGAATTCTGCATTGTTTTGGTTTTAAGCACTAACTCTAACGGGTACATGTTGTAATTGTTATTGAAAAATTAAAAAAAATTGGTCCGGTTCTTTACAGTGGTATCAGAGCATGGGCATAATACTTTGGAGTTATAAGGAAGGTAAACTCAACACCCAGAATGTGCTTTCAAACCCGGAGTGGGAATGGAGCTACCATAGGGTGGAGATGTACGATATTACAATGCAAATCAAAGTAAATAGGCGGCAAGCCAACCTCTTCCACTTATTCAGTGGGCAATTACAAACATGATAAGCAAAACTGAGAGAAATGCTGACAGTACTACTATTCAGCTTACAATGAGAAGTAGAATGCCTGCAAGATCAAGGATTTAAGCTCTACAAGTTGTTGCAATAATAAAGATGTCATCCACTAGGTCAATAATGAATTCCTAACACCCGTCCTTCGCTAATATGCAATTTTCTCAAGTCTAATCTGACAGACAAGCAACATGAATTACAGAACCAGCAATACATAAACTCAATGAAAAGCTTACAACTCACTCATTTCTCACTCAAATTACATGAAAACTGATGCAAAATACTCTTAAAATGATGGCGCCTAGTTTAGTTATGAAAAAGGATAGCTAAAAGTGGCTATTAATTAATGGCACGGATCCCAAAGCACTCCAAAAAGGGTGCCCTACAAGGAATGATGAATTTGATTTATAAAATCATAAACTTCGTATTAAAATCTGTAAATATTCATGAAGGGTCGCTTCCAACAGATAAAACCAATGAGACAATACCCAGAACAACTCTTTTGTATTTTTTGATTTATGAGTGAAACTATAGATTCAGCCATGTTATCAGTCACTCCAGAAAATGACATAAAATGCAATAAACTGAACTACATAAGTAAACCCAAACTACGAATGCAAACCTCACTACAAAATGTCACTCAAACAAGCAAACCTCTCCACTAGGTGTTATCTCTCAAGCACGAAGTCGAGCCAAGGCTAGGAGGCATTCATTCCTCGAAGCAATCCTGTTACCATTTCGGCAGCATAACAATATAGAAGTCATAAGATGTCTAAATGAAGACCCAAAGCTCCCTTTTATAATTTTGAGAGGACCCTCCGGAAGCTTCTAGAAAGAAACCCTAATTTTCAATTTTGTAACTGTCTTCTTTTCCCTCCAATTTGGGCGCCCCCTTTCATGAAGTTAATATTTCTTTATTTTAAAATATTTTCCTTCATAAAATGGCGTCCTTTTCTCCAAGTAATATTTTTTGACTTTAGAAATATAAAATATTTCCTTCATGAGACAATACCCCTCAAGGTCTCCTTCTTTAAAACAACTTAAAGTCATAATACTAGGACAAGGGGTTATTTTATAAAATAAAACATTATTGTCTTTAAAATACTTATTCCTCCAAAATGAACCCCTTACACCAAAATTCAGAATTACCCAATGAACTAGCAGAAGAGGAAAGTTGACTGAGCTGGTGCTGACTGGACCACTGCCAAAAATAGAATTTACTAAAAATAGTAAATTCGAAAAGTTGCTTGGAATGCAATGCATGTGCCACCATTGCAAAGCTCTCTAAAAACCCAGAAGGAATCTAGAATCCGAACACCCAAACTTCAACAAACAAAACCCTGAATCTTCAAGAGAACCCACCAAACAGTCGAAAACCCTAATTTTGCCTCTGACTAGCCGACAGCACCCCGGGGATAGGCCATCAATCACTGAGAAGTGCAGTGCTAAAAATGGGGACATTGCAGTCCACCCTTCCCAAAATTGCTTGTCCTCAAGCAATACCACCACAACTCCAGAAAAATTACGATTGATCCATGCGAAAACAAGTATGATCCCGGTTTCCCAAACCCATCTCAGGGAGGACCCACCATGCCAATGCTGCACCACTCTGATCACATCAGTGAAAACATCATGCCCGTGCTGCACTAACCTTCCTTGTAACTCCAAAGTATTATCATCCATGTTAATACTTTGGAAGAAGAAGTGTCTGTTTGTGGATTGCAACCCACAAATGAACATGTCAAAGAGAAAAATCAGTCAACTAATATTGAAGATGGCACAAGCAAGGTGCACATGTCACCTCAAAATGATCGTAAGTTTGATATAGAAACCTTGATAGTTGAGGAATGTGTGGGGGAGCCTCATAATACTTCCCTAGATTTGCATGTGACAGCAAGTGATGAAGATCAGTTCGATGAAAGGAAAATAGCAGCAGTCTTGAATCCTAATTTGGATTCAGCCCATGGAGGTGTTGAGAGAAATGTCTTCACAGAAGATTTTAGTAGTACTGTTGTGTTTGATGAGTTCGTTGAAGTAGTGCAAGATGGAGAAAATACTAGTGAAGACATAGAACCAGCTTATGACCAATACTTTAGTGATGATGTTGGTAATGAGTCTAAGGAGTTCATGCAAGATCATACTGAAGATTTGATGAGGAAGGATTTTCCTCTTGTTGTTGTCTTAACTTCCCAAGAAGTCCCACATGAAAAAATCAACGACATACTCTCTCATGAGGGTTCCATAGAAGATAATGAAGATGAAGTTTTTCAAACAACAAACATTGAAGATTCTTCACTTCATTTCGGAGGTGACATTGTTGGTCTTGGGTTTGATCAGCAAACTGAGCCATTGGAGAGAAATGTTTTTGATGATTTCAGCTTAAGTGAATTGGGACTTGACTTATTCAAAGAGTCATCACTACAAGGGGAGCATGATAAGTTTTTTCCAGTTGATCATCCTAATCAGCCCACTAGCATTTGGGATCCGGGTGTGTTGGCATCAAGTTATGTTAAAGACCCTGTGTGGGATAAGTTTCCCTTTGATCCTGATGAAGAACAAGAACCAGGTTGCACGGTAGACTATGAGGTGGCCCTTGGAGGAGAAGTTGTCTTTGAAGAAGAAGATTGTTCCACAAAATTCCATAATGATCTCTTTGGAGTGGTTGCAGCCACTAAAGAGGAATTTGTGGTTACAAAAACTTTTCGAACAGCGGACAAATATGACTCCTTGAGCAGGTTGGATGCTGGTCTAATGTTTGATCAAGGAGGCAGTGATGAAGAAGAAGAGCTAGAAGACCATATGGCTCTTGAAGATGGAGAGTTTGAAAGTGTTACTAAACACAAATCTGATTTATCAATGCACGAAGCTGATTGCAAGCATTGGGTTGAAGAATTTGTGGAGTATGATGCTTTTTATGACAATGAGCATTCTCCGCTAGTTGGTGGTGAAGTACAAGAATGTTGGAGCAGCAAAGAGGGCAGCAAAGGCAAGGAACAAAGTTCTGATTTTTAGTTGCAGCCTATCAGCAGTTCACCGTCTTTGCATGTTCGTGAGTGGGAAGATCAATGCAAGGTATCTTTTGGAAAAGAAGTGCAAGCGCTATCCTTATTTGATCGCACACACAATTTGGTTGATGATCTCTATTGGAAGGCTCAGTCTGAAGAGAGACGAAGTGGAGTTAAGGATGAAGTTGCTCTTCCTAACTTGCAACTTATCAGAGGCTTTTTGGAGACATTGAAATCAGCATACATACACTTGATTGAAGATCGAGATTATGCCTTCGAAATTGCGAAGAAGACCGTTGGTACTTTCCAAGAAAAGGAGAGAAAGGTTGATGAGCTTACTCTTGAGCTTGAATCAACAAAGGACATGTTGAAAGAAACTCAGTTGGCTCTAATGGAGGTTGAAGACCAATTTGTTGACTTCAAACTTTCCAAGGAGCAAGAGGGTGCACAAAGAGCTGAAGAAATCGAGCAAGTGATTGGAGAGCTTGATAGTTTTCAAGAGGAGTTTGATCTTGAAAGTGTCTCAAGAAAATCAGAAGTTGCATGTGCTGATTTGGAACAACAAGATATAAGGAGTGATTTTCAAGTTTTTAACAATCCTCTCTTTGAAGTGGGTGTTGAGGAAACTTATGATAATCCTCTTTTTGTGATAGAAGATGAACCAGAACATGGTGTTCACACTCTTGTCAATCCATTCCGTGGGTTGAGTGATGCTAGTCTATTTTGGGAGTTGAATTTGAAGTCATCCTTTGTTTCATGCTCCAATGTTGTTGAAGCTTTCATGGATTGGTTTCAGAGGTTAATCAGAGGGAATGCCTATTTTAGGAGTATGCACTTGGTTTTGACCAGCACTTGGGGTTGTGTTGAATTCTATTTTTCAGTGTGTTGAAAATATTTTTCAGTTGGGTGTCCATGTTTGGGATTCTCAACATGGGTTGATGGAGCCTATTGCTTGTGGAAAGAAGAACTTTTGGGGATAAGGATCAAATTCTAGATTTGTTGGTGATGTTCCCTTCTTTCCCAGTCACTTGATGGTTCCGTTTGTACATCAACAAATGGATTAGAGAGAAATTTTGAGTATGGGTTGGAGAGATGAACGATCGGTTGCTCTTGGGAGTGACCTTCTACTAATACAAGGGCAGATATTGAGATACGTGCTTGCTGGTTGGAAGCATACCAGCCACTTTACTTGTGGAATTAATCTCGTTTGGAAGATTTTTTCCTTCACTACTTGCCAAAGAGGTGGTAATTTTCAGTTGGAGATTGCTCTAATATGTTTTCCTGCCATTTTCGAGGGATTAACTTGCAACTCTATGCTCATCTCATACACTCACACTTGGGAATTTCTTTGATGCTGTTGTTTTTTCTTGTGTGAAGCACTAAAATCAGATTGCTCTTCCACTGAATCATGGTCAATAATGAAATGCTGACAGTACTACAGTGGTATCATTCAACCAAATTTGAATCATGTGTGAACCAGACCAAATTTTTTCAATTCTCATGGTATCAAAAATTCTCCAACTTGCTTCGAGGAATGAAAGTCAATAATGAATTCCTAACACCCGTAATATTGTAAGCTGAACAGTAGTAATGATTAATTACTACTACAGGTACTACTGTTCATTAGGCTAAAAGTATTGTCCTCAATAGTTGCAATCCAAGAATCATCAGTTCTGATTAGGGCTAAAAAGATGAAAACATGTTAATCTTGATCAATATTGTAATGAATCAGCAGTAGTAATAGAGTTCAGCTCAATATTGACCATGATTCATTAGGCTAAAAGTATTGTCCTCAACAGTTGCAATCCAAGAATCATCAAGAGAACCCATCAAACAGCCGGAAACCCTAATTTTGCCACTGACCAACCGACAGCACACTGGGAATAGGCTACCAATCACTGAAAAGTGAAGTGCTAAAAACGGGGACATTGCAGTTTGCCCTTCCCAAAATTGTTTATCCTCAAACAATACCATCATAACTTCCGAAAAGTTAAGATTGATCCATACCAAAACAAGTATGATCCCAGGTTCCCAAATCCATCTCAGGAAGGACCCACTATGCCACTGTTGCACTACTCTGATCACATCAGTAAAATCATCATGCCAATGTTGCACTAACCTCCCTTGTAACTCCAAAGTGTTACCATCCATGATACTCAAATTGAAAGATCTTAAAGGATTGAGATCAAAATCATGCAACGTCTCACGTACAAGATGCCCAGAGTCAATAGTAACAATCATACCACTATCTAACACAATTCTACGCAAGAAGAAAGATAGGCTACTCAACTCAAAATCAATCTCCTCAGGATACCTCATGGTAACAGACGAAGTCATGACTGCAAATGTGACATCTTCGAATCTTCTTCCAAAGAGGAAAACAATCCTTTGCAAGAGCTCAACAAACTCATACTCATGTCTCCTCATGGAGCTACTATGCACCAACTGAATTATATTGATACCACCATGAAGATTACATAAAACTCTCATAGTTCCAACCTCATGAATCTCAGAATGATGAATCAAAACAAGTGGCGGTTCGCTATCCTGAACCCACAATGAGAGAGAACTATCAAAGTTAACATCACAAGCCTCCATAAGATGATAATACTTTGGAGTTACAAGGAAGGTTAGTGCAGCATGGGAATGATGTTTTCACTGATGTGATCAGAGTGGTGCAGCATCGGCATGGTGGGTCCTCCCTGAGATGGGTTTGGGAACCCGGGATCATACTTGTTTTCACATGGATCAATCTTAATTTTTCTGGAGTTGTGGTGCTATTGCTTGAGGACAAGCAATTTTGGGAAGGGCGGACTGTAATGTCCCCATTTTTAGCACTGCACTTCTCAGTGATTGATGGCCTATCCCTGGGGTGTTGTTGGCTAGTCAGAGGCAGAATTAGGGTTTTCGACTGTTTGGTGGGTTCTCTTGAAGATTCAGGGTTTTGTTTGTTGGAGTTTGGGTGTTCGGATTCTAGATTCCTTCTGGGTTTTCAAAGAGCTTCACAATGGTGGCACATGCATTGCATTCCGAGCAACTTTCCAAATTTACTATTTTTAGTAAATTCTATTTTTGGCAGTGGTCTAGTCAGCACCAGCTCAGTCAACTTTCCTCTTCTGGAAGTTCATTGGGTAATTCTGAATTTTGGCGTAAGGGGTTCATTTTGGAGGAATAAGTATTTTAAAGACAATAATGTTTTATTTTATAAAATAACCCCTTGTCCTAGTATTATGACTTTAAGTTGTTTTAAAGAAGGGGACCTTGAGGGGTATTGTCTCATGAAGGAAATATTTTATATTTCTAAAGTCAAAAAATATTACTTGGAGAAAAGGACGCCTTTTTATAAAGGAAAATATTTTAAAATAAAGAAATATTAACTTTATGAAAGGGGGCACCCAAATTGGAGGGAAAGAAGATAGTTACAAAATTGAAAATTAGGGTTTCTTTCTAGAAGCTTCCGGAGGGTCCTCTCAAAATTATAAAAGGGAGCTTTGGGTCTTCATTTAGACATCTTATGACTTCTATATTGTTATCCTGCCAAAATGGTAATAGGATTGTTTCGAGGAATGAATGCCTCCTAGCCTTGGCTTGACTTCGTGCTTGAGAGATAGAACCTAGTGGAGAGGTTTGCTTGTTTGAGTGACATTTTGTAGTGAGGTTTGCATTTGTAGTTTGGGTTTACTTATGTAGTTCAGTTTATTGCATTTTATGTCATTTTTTGGAGTTGCTAATAACAGGGCTGAATCTATAGTTTCACTCATAAATCAAAAAATACAAAAAGAGTTGTTCTGGGTATTGTCTCATTGGTTTTCTCTATTGGAAGCGACCCTTCATGAATATTTGCAGATTTTAATACGAAGTTTATGATTTTATAAAGAAAATTCGTCATTCCTTGTAGGGCGCCCTTTCTGGAGTGCTTTGGGATCCATGCCATTAATTAATAGCCACTTTTAGCTATCCTTTTTCATAACTAAACTAGGCACCATCATTTTAAGAGTATTTTGCATCAGTTTTCATGTAATTTGAGTGAGAAATGAGTGAGTTGTGAGCTTTTCATTGAGTTTATGTATTGTTGGTTCTGTAATTCATGTTGTTGGTTTGTCAAATTAGACTTGAGAAAATTGAATATTAGCGAAGGACGGGTGTTAGGAATTCATTATTGACCTAGTGGATGACATCTTTATTATTGCAGCAACTTGTAGAGCTTAAATCCTTGATCTTGCAGGCATTCTACTTCTCATTGTAAGCTGAACAGTAGTACTGTCAGCATTTCTCTCAGTTTTTTTTATCATGTTTGTAATTTCCCACTGAATAAGTGGAAGAGGCTGGCTTGCCGCCTATTTACTTTGATTTGCATTGTAATATCGTACATCTCTGCCCTATGGTAGCTCCATTCCCACTCCGGGTTTGAAAGCACATTCTGGGTGTTGAGTTTACTTTCAGCATTTGGGGATTGCAAGTGCAAGGAAGGAAGAAGAAGTGCATGTTTGTGGATTGCAGCCCACAAATGAACATGTCGAAGAGAAAAATCAGGTTGCAAGGAAGAAGAAGAAGTGTCTGTTTGTGGATTGCATATTTGATCTATTGGATGACATATTTGAATCATGTTTGTAATTGCCCACATATTGAATTCCTACAGGTAACAGGATTAATGAGTGAGAAATAGGCACAATCCAAATGAAGAGCAAGACTTTACTCTTCATTGGATTGCAACTGTTGAGGACAATATTGGATGAGATCACTTTATAGGAAAGATCAGGGAACAAATAATCTCTACCTATAAGATGATTAATTACCTGTCCTTCATGGTCAGTATTGCTCTTCCACTGAAAGTCAATAATGAATTCCTAACACCCGTCCTTCGCTAATATGCAATTTTCTCAAGTCTGATCTGACAGACCAACAACATGAATTACAAAACCAGCAATACATAAACTCAATGAAAAGCTCACAACTCACTCATTTCTCACTCACATTACATTGTTGTGTACTTGGCAAAATTTGAAAAAAATTGGTTCGGGTTATTTCAGTGGTATCAGAGCTTGGCTAGGAGGAATGAAAGCTAGGAGGAATGAAGGCACCCGTTAGGGTTAGATAAATCATTTTTTTTGAAATAACCACTGAGCATACGAAGTCGAGCCAAAGCTAGGAGGCATTCATTCCTCGAAGCAATCCAGCAACCATTTCGGTAGCATAACAATACTCAAGATATCAGAAGGCACCCGTTAGGGTTAGATAAATCATTTTTTTTTAAATAACCCGAACCAATGTTTTTCAAATTTTGCCAAGTACACAACAATACAGAAGGCACACGTTAGGGTTAGATAAATCAAACCAGCAGTTACAATATAACTTTTTGCCAAGAATGCGCACTCAATCTCAACAAGAGAGAGGCTGTCATATGGCAAGAGAATCGTCAGTACAATAAATCAGAACTGCAATTGAAAGTAACTCAACACCAAGTATGTGCTACCCAGACCAAAATGGAATGAGGCGACCATATGGTGGAGATTTAAAGAAATACAAATGCAACTTCGAAATAAACTCAACACCCAGAATGTGCTTTCAAACCCGGAGTGGGAATGGAGCTACCATAGGGCGGAGATGTAAGATATTACAATGCAATTCAACTGTAGATAGGCGGCAAGCCAGCCTCTTCCACTTATCTAGTGGGCATTACAAGCATGATAAAGCAAGACTAAGAGAAATGTTGACAATACTGTTGTGCAGCTTACAATATATTGAAGAATGCCTGCAAGATCAAGGATTAGAACTCCGCAAAGTGCTGCAATAGTAAATATGTCATCCAATAGATCAAATATGAATTCCTAACACCCACCCTTCACTAATACACAATTTTCTCAAGTCTGATATGACAGACCAGCAACATAAATATCAAAACCAGCAACACAGAATCCTCTCAAAATGCTCATAACTCACTCATTTCTAACCTAAACAACTTCAAATTTGATGCAATAGACCTTCAAAATGATGGCGCCTAGTTTAGTAATAAGAAATGGTAACTAAAAGTGCTTATTAATTACTGACATGAATTCCAAGGCACTCCAGAAAGTAGGGCTTTCAAGGAATGACGAATTTGCTTTATAATATCAAAAACTTCATTAAAAATCCCACAAATTTGCAAGTAAGGTTCCCCCAAGTAGAGAAGATGATATGACCAACACCCAAAACAATATCTTTTTTTATTTTTGAAATATGAATGAAACTTCAAATCAGCTATGATATTCAACAACTCCAGAATATGACAGAAAATGCAAGAACTCAGCTACAAAATGCAAGATCATCAAAACAATGCAAAACCTCACTACAAATTCACTCAATAACTAGCAAACCTCTCCACAAGGTGCTATCTCTCAAGCACGAAGTCGAGCCAAAGCTAGGAGGCATTCATTCCTCGAAGCAATCCAGCAACCATTTCGGCAGCATAACAATACTCAAGATATCAGATGCCCAAATGAAGACCCAAGCTCTCCTTTTATAACTTTGTGAAAACTCTCCAGAAGCTTCTAAAAACCCTAATTTTCAAATTTGAAGTCACTCATTTTCCCTCCAAAGATGGCGTCCCTTTTCTCAAGGCAATTTAACTTTTAATTTATTTTAAAATCTTCACTTCATAAAAAGGCGTCCTCTTTTAAAGCATTGTTTTTGGCCTTAAGAAAATATTAAATCATTAGCATGAGGTGCCACCCTTCCAAGTCCCCTTTTTAAGAACAACTTAAAGTTGTTTCACTAGACCAAGGGGTCACAATAATAAAATATAACATTAAAGTATAACATTTAAAAATCAACTGGATATCTCACCAAAATGCTTCCCAAGGTCAAGATTGATCAAACCAACTGAACATACTGAAGATGAGAGCCAACCAAGCCGAAGTCAACAGGACCACTGCCAGAAATAGAATTTACTAAAAATAGTAAATTCTCGAAAGTGCACAGAATGCCGAACCGAAACCACCAACGCGAAGCTCTCAGAAAACCTAGAAGGAATCTGCAATCCAAGTTCAACACTTCCAAGTGCAAGCTCCGCAAAAAGATGAAAACGTCCTCCAAGAAGTTTGGAAACCCTAATTTCGAGCTTCTGCTTAGCCTACGAGCTTCCAGAAATAAGCTAAATCCAAATGAAGAGCGTAAGGCTAAATTGGGGACATTATAGTTCGCCCTTCCCAAAATTGTTTGTCCTCAAGCAATGCCACCACAACTCTAGAGAAACTCAAACTGCACCAAACCAAACCAAGTACAATCCCAGGGTCCCATATCCGTTTGAAGGAGGACCCACCATGCTGATGCTGCACCATTCTAATCTCATCAATGAAAAAATCATGCCAGTGCTGCACTAACCTCCCTTGTAACTCCAAAATGTTACCAACCAAGATTCTCAAATTGAAAAATTTTAAAGGACTGAGATCAATTTCATGCAATGTCTCATGTTCAAAGTGCTCTGAGTCAAAAATATCAACCATACCAATGTCTATCACAAACCTAGGCAAAAGGAAAGATAGTCTACTCAACTCAAAAGCGAACTCTTCAGTATACCTCCACATGGTAACAAACGGAACCTTGACTGCAAATATGACATCATCAAATCTTCTTGCAAAGAGGAAGGCAATCCTTTGCAAGAGCTCAAAAAATTCAAACTCATGACTCCACATGACTTCCCTATGCCTCAACTGACTTATCATGGCATAACTATGAAGTCTGAAGAAGTTTTTCACAATTCCAACCCCAAGAGTCTCCAAATGTAGAATCAAAGCATGGGGTAGCTTGCTGTCATGAACTAATAATGAAAATAAACCATCATATTTTGCATCACAAACCTCCAAAGTGGTTGAAAAACATGCTAAAGCCATCTCCATCAGAAAACTACCACTTCTTTGATCATGAGTGAGGAACCAACTCTCCTGAATGAAGGTAACTCCATAATTAAGATGGTTGGTCTGCCTCCAACCAGCAAGCTCGTGTCTCAAAATCTGCCCTTGTCTGAGCTGAAAGTCACTTCCAAGAACTACCCATTGTTGATCTCTCCAACCCATATTCAAAATTTCTCTCCAATCCATTTGTTGATGAACAAATGAAACCATCAAGTAGCTGGAAAAGAAGGGAACAACATCAACAAATCTGGAAATTTGATCCTTATCCCTCCAAAAGCCTTTTCCACAAGTAATAAACTCTAACAACCCAAGTTGAGAATCCCAAGCATGATACCCAACTGATACCACTGAAATAACCTGAACCAATTTTTTTTCAAATTTTGCCAAGTACACAACAATGCAGAAGGCACTCGTTAGGGTTAGATAAATCAAACCAAAAGTTACAATATAACTCTTTGCCAAGAATGCACACTCAATCTCAACAAGAGAGAGGCTGTCATATATTTACTATAAATCAGGTGCAAGGAAGGAATTCATATTTGATCTATTGGATGACATATTTACTATTGCAGCACTTTGCGGAGTTCTAATCCTTGATCTTGCAGACATTCTTCAATATATTGTAAGTTGCACAGTAGTACTGTCAGCATTTCTCTTAGTCTTGCTTTATCATGCTTGTAATACCCACTGGATAAGTGGAAGAGGTTGTCCTGCCGCCTATCTACAGTTGAATTGCATTGTAATATCTTACATCTCTGCCCTATGGTAGCTCCATTCCCACTCCGGGTTTGAAAGCACATTCTGGGTGTTGAGTTTATTTTGAAGTTGTATCAAATTTGATGCAATAGACCTTCAAAATGATGGCGCCTAGTTTAGTAATAAGAAATGGCAACTAAAAGTGCTTATTAATTACTGACATGAATCCCAAGGCACTCCAGAAAGTAGGGCTTTCAAGGAATGACGAATTTTCTTTATAAAATCAGAAACTTCATTAAAAATCCCACAAATTTGCAAGTAAGGTCGCCCCAAGTAGAGAAGATGATATGACCAACACCCAGAACAATATCTTTTTTTTATTTTTGAAATATGAATGAAACTTGAAATCAGCTATGATATTCAGCAACTCCAGAATATGATAGAAAATGCAAGAACTTAGCTACAAAATGCAAGATCATCAAAACAATGCAAAACCTCACTACAAATTCACTCAATAACTAGCAAACCTCTCCACTAGGTGCTATCTCTCAAGCACGAAGTCAAGCCAAAGCTAGGAGGCATTCATTCCTCGAAGCAATCCAGCAACCATTTCGACAGCATAACAATACTCAAGGTATCAGAGCCAAGATCCTGCCATCCTGTGCCCAACAAGGTTTAGTTGACAGTCGAATGATAGAGAAATCAGTTTCTACATCAGGAGTCAGAACAGAGTTCAACTCTGATACCACTGAAATAACCCAAACCAATTTTTTCAAATTTTACCAAGTACACAACAATGCAAAAGGCACCCGTTAGGGTTAGATAAATCAAACCAGCAGTTACAATATAACTCTTTGCCAAGAATGCGCACTCAATCTCAACAAGAGAGAGGTTGTCATATGGCAAGAGGATCGTTAGTACAATAAATCAGAACTGCAATTGAAAGTAACTCAACACCAAGTATGTGCTACCCAGACCAGAACGGAATGAGGCGACCATATGGTGGAGATTTAAAGAAATACAAATGCAACTTCGAAATAAACTCAACACCCAGAATGTGCTTTCAAACCCGGAGTGGGAATGGAGCTACCATAGGGCAGAGATGTAAGATATTACAATGCAATTCAACTATAAATAGGCGGCAAGCCAGCCTCTTCCATTTATCCAGTGGGCATTACAAGCATGATAAAGCAAGACTAAGAGAAATGCTGACAGTACTACTGTGCAGGTTACAATATATTGAAGAATGCCTGCAAGATCAAGGATTAGAACTCCGCAAAGTGCTGCAATAGTAAATATGTCATCCAATAGATCAAATATGAATTCCTAACACCCATCCTTCGCTAATATGCAATTTTCTCAAGTCTGATCTGACAGACCAGCAACATGAATTACAGAACCAGCAATACATAAACTCAATGAAAAGCTCACAACTCACTCATTTCTCACTCAAATTACATGAAAACTGATGCAAAATACTCTTAAAATGATGGCGCCTAGTTTAGTTATGAGAAAGGCTAGCTAAAATGGCTAATAATTAATGGCACGGATCCCAAAGCACTCCAGAAAGGGCGCCCTACAAGGAATGACGAATTTGCTTTATAAAATCATAAACTTCGTATTAAAATCTGCAAATATTCATGAAGGGTCGCTTCCAACAGAGAAAACCAATGAGACAATACCCAGAACAACTCTTTTTGTATTTTTTGATTTATGAGTGAAACTATAAATTCAGCCCTGTTATCAGCAACTCCAGAAAATGACATAAAATGCAATAAACTGAACTACATAAGTAAACCCAAACTACAAATGCAAACCTCACTACAAAATGTCACTCAAACAAGCAAACCTCTCCACTAGGTGTTATCTCTCAAGCATGAAGTCGAGCCAAGGCTAGGAGGCATTCATTCCTCGAAGCAATCCTGTTACCATTTCGGCAGCATAACAATATAGAAGTCATAAGATGTCCAAATGAAGACCCAAAGCTCCCTTTTATAATTTTGAGAGGACCCTCCGGAAGCTTCTAGAAAGAAACCCTAATTTTCAATTTTGTAACTGTCTTCTTTTCCCTCCAATTTGGGCGCCCCCTTTCATGAAGTTAATATTTATTTATTTTAAAATCTTTTTCTTCATAAAAAGGCGTCCTTTTCTCCAAGTAATATTTTTTGACTTTAGAAATATAAAATATTTCCTTCATGAGACAATACCTCTCAAGGTCCCCTTTTTTAAAACAACTTAAAGTCGTAATACTAGGACAAAGGGTTATTTTATAAAATAAAAAATTATTGTCTTTAAAATACTTATTCCTCCAAAATGAACGCCTTACACCAAAATTCAGAATTACCCAATGAACTGGCAGAAGAGGAAAGTTGACTGAGCTGGTGCTGACTGGACCACTGCCAAAAATAGAATTTACTAAAAATAGTAAATTCAGAAAGTTAGTCGGAATGCAATGTATGCGCCACCATTGCAAAGCTTTCTGAAAACCCAAAAAGAATCAAGAATCCAAACATCCAAACTCCAACAAGCAGAACCCTGAATCTTCAAGAGAACCCATCAAACAGCGGGAAATCCTAATTCTACCACTGACTTGCCGACAGCACACTGGGAATAGGTTATCAATCACTAAAAAATGAAGTGCTAAAAACGGGGACATTACACAACCATATGGCTGAACTGTTGAGGACAATACTTTGAAGCTCCACGCATCCTATATAGTCGAGAGGAGCCATCACCATATGACACACACTAAACTCCACTTTCTCCAAATACGGTAACCCATTTACCCTAGGAAACTCTAAGAGGGATGGATAGAAAATATTAATCTCTCTCAGAAAAACACAAGGGGTAAGATCTCCCATTTGACCGAACTCATGTTTGACTGGAATGTCTATCTCAAGATGTTGTAACCCAATGAATCTGCTTAGCTCGGGAAGCTTTAATATTGAATTCATCCCTCTTATCTGAAGCCACGCCAGGTCTAGCAAGTTCTCCATCCCGTCAATTGTTGTCAGGTGTTCGCAATCGTGTAATGTGATACTTCTGAGTGTGTCCATCCGACCCAAGTCAAGCTTTTTCATATTCTGCACACTTACGAGCTTAAGCATCAATAGATTTTTAAGGTATTTGGGGGCGATCTGGGACGGACTTCGATACATGCATTGCTCCAACTTAACCAATTCAAACCATGCATTGTCTTCTAACCTTAACACAGGTGTACTAAGTTGGTTGCCCTTCCACCACAACCATCTCTGCATCTCTTTCGCTTTGCTTTGGGCGAACTCAATGTAAAGGTCGTGTATACGAATTTCAGGTTCAAAGTTTTCAATAAAAGCCTTCTTCTTTAAGTCCATAACCTGATTCACCAAATAATAAATTAAGCATTTAAAGGTTTTTCAATATAAACAACCAATCACTAATGAAGCAAGTTTTAAAGGAGATATTTAAACTCACTGCTTTCTTAATATAGTTCGTTGGTTTGTTGCAATTTATTTCTAGCCAATGAGTAACTTTTTGGGGAGACATATTAGGCAGCATATATACAGTGAGAAGTATGAATATGGTTTGGTAAATAGGATCCATGTCATCAAAAGCTTGGCCCAACACAGCAAACACTTTATCGAAACCATCCCCGGATCCGTCTACAAAGCCATCTATCTCAGCAACCCATGATGACTTATTCGATCCGTATTTACTCGAGAGGTAGCCGCCCAAAGCTTTTAAGGCTAACGGGTGAAATGCCCGAGATCTCGCAACAATGTCGCAACTGGTCTCTTTGAACAAACATCTGTTTGCACACTTCAAAGCAAAACCTCTGTCCTCTGCCCCCAACGTTGGCTCTCCTGGGCATATCCTTTCCAACAAGATAGCAATTGCCTTCTCCTCTTCAAGCCTTGGGACGCGCATGCATGACTGCGAGTCTATATTGAAATACTTTAGAACATCTACACTTCGAGCGCTTAAAAGGATGCAGCTGCTTTTTCCCAAGTCTGCCCCAAGATAAAATCTGACTTCATCATAGCTCACTATGTCCATATTTTTATCTGTGATATTGTCCAGAACCAACAATACGCTTAGGCGCCTCACTCTTTCTTTGAACTGAACTTGTGCCTGCATATTGTATTTAAAATTGTAGAACAGTTAAATATATTGTACATGAGTCTTCTTCTGGTAATTAGATACCATTTACATATCACTGAAGTAAAAGAAGATTCTATATTGAATTGAAGAACATCCTCCAAACAAAACTAAAACATATGAATTTGCCCACTTGATCTATGGTAGTCAGTGATTGGACTTGCGTTTGAGTGTATTGAGTGAGATATTGTAGGGCAAGTTTTATTCTTTCGAAAGAATCGCCTACAGAAAATTCCAGATGGCAGACTTTGCCATCAAAATCCCCCAATTTAAGATTGCAGAAAGTCTTGCCAAGAGTACTTTTGCCCAGGCCCGGCATTCCATATAATCCTGCAATGCGGATTCCCTTTCCGTTTGGACTAACTTTCTTGATGAAAAAATCTGCAACCTCCTGCAACCAGTAAAGATAATTAATTTATATATACATATGAGGGAGAGAGAATAAAACAAATGAGCGAGTTACGGAAAAGAAGTCAGCTTGGTGATTTTACCTGGCACACGCGTGCTCCTCCTTGCACAGCAGGGACATGATACCTTGGATAAAACAAAAGAAGCATGCGACGGATCTGTGTCACAATTTCATCTCTGAGCCTCATTGCATCACCACCTTCACTGAACTTCAACCCATTAATTCCCCGTATTGTATTCAAAGCTCGGTGCCATCCGGCCCGCTTTTCCTCAGATTTCTCCAACTCTTTCCACCTATTGTTGTCTGCTGTAATTTGCTTAAGGGCCTCAGTTGAAATCTTAAAGAACACGGGTAAAATTTTGAGATTGGGATTCGTACGGTGTGTGTATTTCGCTTTCACAAAAGCAGAAAGTTCCAGCATTGGCCATTTTGACTGCAAGAAATCGTCAGAGATAACCAAAACTGCTACTCTGCATGTTTCAGTTGCTTCAAATATACGAGGAGGGAACTCCTCACCTACGGGCAAGCTTTCACGATCTTCATCAAAGAAACATGTCACGTGTTGGGCTGTCAGGTCTTCCTTTAGACTCCGAACAAAATCTTTCTGTATACCGCTGTGACTGAGAAATACATCTTTTGCCAAACCCTTCTGTCCATGGTCACTGTTAATTAAAATGAGTGAGTTTTAACTTTGGATTCATTTGGCGGAGATGTATAGCAACGTTCAAATAAAATGCATCTCACCTGCGGGTCGGATTGCTGGCTTGGGAGCAGGAGTTTGTGCGTGAAGTTGTAGACTCCCCTGTCGGATGCGGAGTTTGAGAATACTCCCCTCTTCTTGGTTTCTTCAATTGACTGGTCTCGGCCTGATCCATTACAGGGATTTTGTTCCGACTTTTCTTCATACAATAAATTGGACACAAGTCATCACCACGTTGTTAAAGAGAACTTACCGAAGACTCGAACACATTTTCAGATAATAGTATTTTTACTCTAGTCAAATACTTTTATAAAGAAGGAATTCAAAATAGAGCTTCTCAAAAACATTTTGCCAGCATGCAAAACCGTAAAGTAGCCTGCTTGTCTAAACTTTATAAGTTATATATAGGGGAGAGGGGCTCATAGTGGAGCATCTTAACTTTGTCTTTCTCAAAATTCTATGTGGAAATTTCAAATCACTCCCAATTTTGTATAATAGTTTATTTGACAATTCATGTGCTTCTATATTTCGTTTTAGGGCCAGATCAACATGCTTTTTGTTTAGGTATCCAAAAAAGGCCCAAAAAAAAGTGAGACCAATAGTGGTGCACTAAGTCATGTTTTATTGGTGCGCTGATGTGGCATCACATGATTTGTCAGTTTGTGTATTTTATGGATAAAAAGTGTTTTGCAATTGGATATTAAGGTGCTTCACTATGGGACCCACTAAGGACTACTTCTATCCCCACTATTGGACCTCACTCCACTATGGGCCCTTCTCCCCTAGAAGTTATTAGTAGATTTAACTTCATTTGCGTAAATATATTGTCTTCCATAGATCAAGAACTCTCAAATAGATTGAAGAGGATTGATTTTAATATTTAAAGGAAACTTGTCAAATGCTGAAAATAAAATCAGTAAATTGAATTTTCACAAATTATAATATTAAGGTTTTAAAATTAATTAATATATATTATAAAATTTAGAAATGAACATATTAATATAGATAATCTATTTAAAAAGTGTAATAGACATTATGATTGAGGTAATTAGTCGATAGACTTTCCTTGTGGACTTGCAACTCCAAAATTGATCATTAAACATGTCTCACGTTTGAAAACAAGTTTTACTCGCTATTAAACCATTGTTGAGTTGCTGGAAAATAAGTTTCAACTATTGGTAAATCAGTTGCTTTTTAATAGTAAAATCCTCCAAAATATCATGTGAAATCCTCAAAAAAACAAAATCAAATAATACCCAATTTTTGTAAAGGAAAAATCTAGATTGATCTAAGTGAAAATAATCTATTGTCGTAATCTTTGAACCTCTTTTAGGTGCAAGTGCTAGTTATAAACATATTAATATAAATGTAGGGTAAGTCTCTTGAACAAGAAGATGAAATTGCTCCTAAACATGCCTTGATTTCTTGGGTAGAAGGAAAGGAGGTTGTGCTTGCAAATGATCCTTCTAGTTCTAAGACTCAATAAGTGCAATCTAACTATTGCACTTGATCAAGTATTTCTCCAAAGGATCCATTTTGTTTCAAGTTTCAACCTAGTGAATTGTAGATGAGAAAATGAAAATCCACCCAAACATTATGGGGTTCCAAATGAACAAGTAGAAAGGTCCAAATATCAAGGATAAGTTCTGAAGTCCCAAGTAGTTGCACCACTTAATATGGTCAAGCAATTGAAGAAAACACCAATTAATATTTCATTATGGGATGTACTATCTATCTCAAAGAAAAAGTCATTACTCTAGGAAGCTTTGAAGAAGTAATAAAACATAGGCCTTACAACTATTGTTGTTTGCAATTGATAGAGAAAAAGTAACATAACCAAAAAGGGTGGGATAGAATCAACATTCTACTACTTTCTTGAATATAGGCGAAGAGGTAAGTAAAACCAAGCCTACGTTATTTTGTTTAACAATCGTAGTCAGTAAAAAAATTATTGTATAATTATAAACTTTGGTGCAAGTACCATAATAATTCTCAAGAAAAGAGTTGATTTTGTCCAAATAAAATATGAGCTAATGAAAAAGGCAGTCATGCAATTAGATGGGAAGAAAGTGCAAACAATGGGAGTTTTCAAATAATTTCCTCACTTTATATGCTTGTCCAAATATTATTGTGGCTCAAGAAGTAGTGATAATTGGTATCCCACCCATCTTTCAATCAAGTGCTTATTCATTGATTTCGCTACCAAAATTGACAAATATCTCTCCTTCGATTGGTCACATCTTATCCTTAGGACCAAATATGGTTCTAAGATAAAGTTTTATTTTAACCTCTCTAGAAAAAGCACATTACTCATGAAGTAATAAATAATTTTGAACTAACTCATACTACAATAATAAAAGATGAGAGATATGATATGGAGATCATTGATTAAGAAGTTTCACCAAGTGATAGAACCAATTAGGAGAAAGAAGTTTTATTCAATACCATGCAATTAGACCTTATGGGAATTTTGGTTTCATTGGCCTAGGGACCTATGTAATATATAATGAAGATTAGATCATCCCATAAGTGATTGTTCTCATATTGTGGTTGATCATGACTCAAATCATAATTCACAACTTTGAAAGTTATATTTTGATGGTGCAAGATGCACTAATGATTTAGAAGCAAGTGTATGCCTTTTCTTGCTTGAAGGAAAAAGGATTTTGAAATATTTTAATTTTCAATTTAGCTACACTAACAATGAGGTAGAATATGAAGGCTTAGTGTATGGTCTTCTCATAGTAGGAAAGTTGAAGATAAAAAATAAATTCAAGTATTTGGTGATTCATAATTGATTATTAGATAGCTCAAAGGAATAAGTGCAACAAAAAATGTTAAGATGACATCATATCACCACAAATTTTGGGATTTATTAGAAGAACTTTAGGCTCTAAAATGTGAAGTAATTCCAAGAATGTAGAATATAGAAACAAATTTAATGGCTCAAATTGGATCACAATTGATCCAACAAATGATCTTCTAGTGAATAAATATTTAGTTAAATTGATTATAAGGACAACAATTCCTAATAACATAGATCATTAGCAGGTGTTTAAAAGTGATGCTTAAATAGTCTTGTTCCTACAACAATCTGTAGAATTTGCAGATCAACTTGAGCCTAAGTTAGAAGAAGCCAATGAAGAACAAACAATGTAGTTGAAGTCCAATAAACTTCGAAAGGGATTAATCACCTTTGAAAGTTTATTTCCCAAATGATGCTAAAGTAGAAAAAAGAATTTTTTTTGCTAATAGAGGTGACTACACATAAATAGAAGTTAGTCTAGGAAAAAAAATTTAAAATGGTAAAATCACTACTCAAGAAGAAAGAGACAAGTTGATCTCTTTTTGTAACAAGCATGGAAGAGTTATAGCCTAGGATTATGAAGGTCTAAATGAATATAATAGAAATAAAGTACAAAATACCATTGGACTGACATCTAAATCAAAATCAATTTGAAAAAAGAAGAGGCTAGTTAACCAAATATTGAACCCCTCATGAAACAGGAGCTTTGTGAGCTAATAGATTCTAAAATTTTCTTCCCCATTAAGAATTCAACATAGGTTTCAAATTTGGTACACGTCAAGAAAAATAATGGCTAAATAATGCTATGTATTGATTTTAGAGACTTAAACAAGGCCTCTCTCAAAAATCACTACATGCTCTCTTCAATGGAGCAAATCCTTCAAATAGTAGCAAGGTCTGAATGATTTTTTTGCTAAATGGATTCTCTAGGTATAACCAAACTTGGGTAAAAGAAGAAGATTAGTATAAAATAGTATTTACCACTAGAATCGAGAAACAAGATAATCCAATTGTACCTCGATGATCTTATAGTTTTTTCAAAGCAAAAAAAGACCATTTTGAATATTTCGAGATAGTATTTCAAAAATATCAAGAATTCAGAATCTTTGAAAACTATTTTCCTTTACAAACAACTTCAACATTTCTTCCAATTCTTCATTTTTAACCTTCATCAATTTTTATTTCAAAATATCTTTTTCACACACTAAACTTTCATTTCCTTTCTTCACTTCGTAACCAATATTTCCCACATGACAAATAATTGACGTTTACTTTGTGCTGCTGCTTTGTTTGATATCCCTTGTCCTAGCATTGGCAGTTGGTCTAGCCTTTCACTACCTATACACTATTTCCCTTGGGGATGAGTCACAAATCTTCTTACAGCTTCAAGGATTGACTTTAGCAATCAACACCTTTCTCAGGTTCTTCAAAGCCTGCGCTCTGCCTTCATTCCCTAGTGGTTGCGCAAACCTCAGGAAAAAATTTAGCGGCCTCTGTCTTGTTCAAACCGACCTCTTTAACATTAAAGAACATGCCTGCACAATCTCACTTTCACACTTATATTGGAGGAGTCAGCTTTTACAGATCTGATGCTATCTTCATATGGCAGTGGCGGCGGGGAATAAACTTTTGCAAGCGGCTTCTCCTTTCTTTCTTGGCCAATCTAATAAAACTGAGGCCTTCAAACTTCTACGATCTCCTTTACACTTAGCGGTGGCTACTAGGCGATCTCCTTTACAACCAGGATCCCTTCCTCAATTTGCTTATTGACACCTATGCGTTCTCCTCAAGCCTTGACTATGATTTGTCTTTTCTCTTCTACTGTGGCTTCCATTAAAATCCAAATACTTTGATCTCAAGATTCCTTCTTGACTTTGGCAGCAAAATATGCTCAACTGCATCGCATTTGCTTTGAGGCGAATTAGCATTTACATTTTCATCTTAGGACCATTTCTTATCTATAGATCCCTCTTTAACAGCTCTAACTTGGTTCAATAGCAATAACATGTTGTGGACACTTATTCCTTCCACTGGACTTAACTATTCCATGTATTTAGCATGCACAAATCAAAACACTTAAAATAGAATTTTTTAAACATAGAACTCTAAAAATATGTATTTATAAATTTCTAATTCAAGTTTTGATGAAATGTATTACATGATGATGTATACTAACTTTACTTATCAGAAATGCATATTCAATGTTATCCAAGCGAACTTTTTAAAAAATAAAGGAGAGAGTTTAGTAGTTATAAGGGGTGCAATTGTTGTAATAGTACTTGTGCTAATAATATTCATTTTTTTCAAATATTTATACTATATATTGTCAATAATTAGTCTACATGTAAATCCAAAAACAACCAAATGTTGGTCAAAATGAACCCATAATTGAACATATGAAAACCTGCAAATGTTACATAAAAAAAACATAAATATATTCATTCGCAAGTGAAATAAATACTTGCTTGTTTCAAATAAAATATCATACCTATCCACTATAACTGTATGGTCCCATGGGGGGCTTGGGCTTCTATTTTCATGGATCAAGCGATCCCATGGAGCAAAAAAAATTATGCTACAGGATTAATTGGAATCTCCTCCTGAAAAATAGCAGCCCCAACCTTTTATGACTGCAAATTTCAGCGGGTGAAATTGAGGTGGGGCTAGAAATTGCCCCTACAACTTAGGAATTTTTTCTGCCACTTGTCTATCACTTTGAATTTTAAATTCCTAAAAAGAACTAAAAAATGAGAGAATTTTTATTTGTTTATTAATTTTTATCAAAATACTCCACTTCATCCCTTGAATTTTGGAGCTCAAACTTTTACGCTGAATTGCAAAATTGAATTCATGGGACCACCGTCTTTAAAATATTCCTAAAAAATCTCAGCAGCACCGCTGAAATTTTTTAGGAAGCCCCCCTCCATGGGACCGTACCCTAAGTGTCATTTTTAAAATAAGGTGCTCATTTAAACAAGTATTGTTGTCATAGTAAAAAATATTATTTTTGGAGTAGCAATGTATATGCATTGTAGTATTTCATATTAATAATTTATCCTATCACAAATATAAAAGGTGAGCACAATAAATACCTTGTATTTTCTCATGAAATATGAAGGATTGTCAAAAAGTTTTAGTGTTCAATGATTGGTTCATTTGTGTTGGATAATTTTTTGTGTTCAAATATTAGTCCATTTGTCTTGAATATAAAGGTTAGAGATAACAAGATTAATTGTTACTGAAAGGTATTGTGATCATTTAGGTCACATATACATTATATTTTAAATAAGAATATGATATTGTGTTAACAACAAATTTTATTTTATTTTTGTTCAATATTAGTCATACCATGATTATTTTTTGATCAAATATTTGAAAAAACAATTTTAAGACACTTCTCATTAGATATGTTGATGTGACAAGTTGTATGATGAATCACACCTCCAAACCTTAATTATAGATATATAAGAAACTAACTCGCTTTTCAAAAGAAAAGAAAAAATCTTATAATATATCATACAACCATCACATACTCAAAAAAGCACAACTACTAATCCCTCCCCTAATGCATTGGTATCAACAAAAATAAAAATCATGCACACACCATTGCATGTCCACCTTCATATTTTTTTTTGGGCTCCTTAGCCAAAACACAGCGAAATGGGAGAAACACAAATGGAAGCCCCAAGCTTTATCATTCTAACATTCTAATTGGGAAAGGGGCATATTGTACCCTCCAAAATCGTAGTAAAGATTCAAAATAAAAACATGAGTCTATTAAATAGCACCTGCTTTAAAAGTATGTTTACTACTTAAATTTAAGCAGTTTAAGCAGTTGGAATGTTCCCATGCAAAAAACAATATTACGAAAAAAGGATAATTCGGAATCAGTCACTGCTTAATAATTGAAAATAAGCTGTGAAAAAAACAAGGGTACTGGAAATAAGCAGCAGCTGCATAATGTCAAAAATGCCACATGGCTCCACAAATTTCGTTCCCTCTTTTTAATATTTGTTTTCATTTTTTTTTTAATTTTTAATTGCACAAATTATTATTAAATATTATAAATACAAATTTAAGTTGGCTGCTTAAAAATAAGCAGCAAAATTAACTATTCATGGGGCCACCAGCTCCACAAATAATTCCTAAATAAGTTAAGCAATGACTGCTAGCCAAAATAAGCTAAGCAGTTGCATAGGGACGTGCCCTTAGACTTCCTATTTGACACCATGGGCCAAGTGTCTCTAGATAGGCACACAATCCTTGTGCCCCGTAGGATACCTAACTCTGAGCACATATGCTAAGCCGGCCTAATCTACTAACATGGAGTGCATCGATGGAGCTAAAGGAGTAAAATATTATAAAGACCACCTCTCCAATGAGTCATGACCAACAAGAGATCACTACGTTACCTCTTTAGCTTTACATAAATTGCTTCAACAAATAATTGGACTCACCATTGATGATTTAGACACATAGATTCATGACTTTAAAACAATATAAAGCTTAGCCCTTCGCCAAGTGGTGGCTAATAAAATGTTACCATGTCACTATACTTCACATTTATCATTTTGATACTTTTCACTTAGATAATTCTAGATTTTTAATTGATTATAATTATTTTTTCTTTATAAAAATTGGGTATTATTTGATTTTGTTTTTTTAGGATTTCATAAGATATTTTGGAGGATTTTACTATTAAATTGCAGCTGATTTACCAGCAGTTAAAACTTGTTTTTGACAACTCAACAGTGATTTAAGGGTGAGTAAATCTTGTTTTCAGACGTGAGATAGGTTTATCAATCAATTTTAAACTTGCAAGTCCAGAGTAGAAACTGATCAACTAATAAAATATTATTTTTTACACATTTTCAAATTATTTTATCGAAAATTAACTTCTAATTAATATAAAATTAATTATTTTTTAATTAATAATACAAAAACATTAAAATATTTTTTTTGTAAACTGTAAATCTTTATTTCCAAGAACTACATCATAAATTCCACCAAAACTACCAAACAAACAGGAGCTGCAGTGGAACGTAGTTCCACCTAGTACTGACAGGACAGCTTTGAGAAACTGCGAATTGTCACAAAGAAATTAGCCCCCTTGAATATGATGTTTGTGATTATGTTCATCTGTGTTTCTGTTGCTGCAGCAGGGCTAAGTGAAGGATTAATTAGTATACTGCCTTTACATACACAGAGATCCATTAACACAATTCCAGTTGTTGAACTGTGGATTAATCACAGAACAAGATCCTACTTTCATTTCAGAATAGAAGTTTTGAAAAAAAAGTTGTAGAACAGTGCCACATTTGTTACAATCATACTTGATTTGCTGCAATTGAAGGAAATCCCCAGACTTCTTAGTGACTAGCCCTCATCAAGAAAACAGGCATTGTGATTTCTCAACTCTAGGATACTATTTCCTTGAAAATTCTGATGACCAAAATTTTCCAAGCCACGAAAGACAATGTTAATGTTCTAGATCTTAAACTCAACTCACAAATTAATGGGACGTGACTTCATTTTAGACCATGGCTCAATTTATGTGACTCCAGATCATTATCCGTGCTCTCCTGTAGACTGGCTGCAGTGTTTCCATTCCTAGTGCTGCCCGCATTTTGCCACCTCTGAAGTTCCACTTCAACATTGGCAAGTAGTTGCTCACTAATTTCTTTCTGGTATTCTGTTAACTCTTGTCTACGACTGGCTTTTCATTCCAAAAACTCCTTTGAACAATTATAATACAAAGAAATCAAAACCAGAAAAGCAAAGGAATAAATAAGCAGAACAACAAAATCTTGATAATTTATTACAAAACAAACTTAGAAAATAACACTGATAGTATGCTACCTTCTGTTGCTCTTCAAGTAGCTTCACATTCTCTGAAGGTTTTGCTGGGACATAGTATACTGGGGGTTCTGTTGTTGTCCTTGTAGAACTCTATAGTTGCAGTCATAAGAACATTTATCGATTTGGTTGTCTAAGTTGCACTGATTGCTGTGTTTTGCAGGTAATCAAAAACTTTTATGGATACTCATTGCCTTGTAATGCATGCATATTATGCTGAGAATCCTAGACTGCGAACAGATCACTTAGGACTACATAAAGCATTATGCGTTCTGATTGGATGGAGTCATGCCTTGCCACCTGACATTGCAAAGTCATACCAGTCTCTCACATCACCTGAAGCAGTAGCAAACAAGGAAGATCTAATTTTGTGGCCACAAGAAAAGAGATAGCATTGGAAATCGAGAGACGGAGGAGAAACTCAAGGTGCACAAGAACAACTTGGAAATTTTCTCATTTGTTTTCTCTTCCTACTTTATCGTATGAATATTCATGCCTGTTTAAATAGTGATTTCATATATAGTGGATGAGGTCTGTCTAACATGTACAGGCAGCCTGTTGACTTTTCTGACAATAATTCTTCATTTTGCTGCACATCGTTTTTGTCAAGTACCTTTGCTCTGGCTTTGGTATGATTCTGTGCTTGTTGAGTCTTTTTAATCTTTGAATAATCTTTATTAGGCCGTGCGATTGAAGGGGAGAAAGTATCTCAATCTGGAAGACAGTTTTTAGTAAATAGGATTCAACCCAACTTTTAGCTATTTTGTAGTCAATACAAATGGAAAGATAACTTGTCTATGATGAATTACCCATAAAAGTGCAGTGATTGCTACTTTTTGGTAACGAATCTGGCATGCCAGAGGAAGCAAGCATGGCAAAGGAACTCCTCTAATCTCACCTAACAAATTTTAATGGATGGCAGTTCTAAAGATGGGCTATTTAAATTTGACAAAGGCATTGAACATTAAGTGTATTCCAATTAAACACATAGATTGCTGTGTATGCACACTTTGTCACTTGGCCATAGAATTCTCTTTTGTCTAACATATTAAAAAAGAAAAAATGTGTTGAATAAATAACTAAAAGGAAAACAATGTAGAGATGAAAATACCAAAAAAGAGGTAAGAACACTAAAGATAAAGAAATAAATAAGGAGAAACTAGAAGATGAGGTGGAACATCAAAATGAGAAAGTAAGGGGATTTGAGGTGGAACATCTAAAAGATAAAGTTAAGAGATTTGGAAAGAACATAGGAAGGAAATACCACAAGGAAAGAGGTAAGAACATGAAGATTAAAAAAAAGAGCTTCATTTAATAAGTAAAAAAGAAATGAAAAGGAAAATTCATCTTCGTATATGGTAGATGTTGATGAACTTAAGAACGATCCAAAAATCCTCATAGTTGAAAATGTTACTAACATCTAAAAGATGAAGTTAGGGGATTTGGAAAGAACATAAGTGAGGAAGTACCACAGTGAAAGGGGTAAGAACACTAAAGATAAAGAAATACTAATATATAAAGATTGCGTTGTGTCACCTTAATTAAACAAAAAAGATAAATATGTAGAAAGGTCAACTATGATAGATGCCAATGTACTAAAGAAAAATTTAAAAATTTTGATAGATTAAAATGTTGCTAATGAAAACAAATCAACAAAAGTGCCTAATGATCTTCTAGGAAACTAGAAAGATAAGGTGAAACATTAAAAAAATGAAGTTATGGTATCTAGAAAGAAATTGGATCCTTCACTCAATCATGAGCGATTAAAAACACACATGTCAAAATGTTAGAAATTTGATTTTATGGTGCATACTAATGCATGAGGTGGAACAGAAAACTCAAAAGACTATGCAAGCTAATCCCCTGTTACAAGAGAAGTTGCAATTTTCTGGACTTAAAGCATCTCGATTGACACTTGTCGATCAAAAGTCTGTCTTAAAACCTATGGTGTTATAGCTTTTCATTGTTGTTGCGGACATGGATAAAAGTTTGAAGGGGATGAGTTTCCTTTTCTGGGGATAGGAAGATGTTCAATGGTGCATTTTACTTTGGCAGCCTGCTCCCTAGAATCTTTCTTTCCTTTTGTAGTCATTTGGGTCTGTTGATTCAGGTCTTATTGGTTTACTTATAATGGTATGATGTCTTGGCCATAGAAGTTGTTGGATGATTTTGTGTTCTTTGATCATGGGCAGCCTGAGATTATCCAGATACCGATAGAATAGGTCAGAATTAGTAATAAGCAGTCTTGGGAGTTCTAAATACATAAAACTGATGGTCATGGAAAACTTACAATTTTCCATCTAAGCATCTCATTATTAATAGTTATAGCATCTCTGCATAAATCATCCATGTGCACAACTATACTTATTATTCCCATCCAATACTTCGACCTGGAAAAATCGGCCAAGAGCTTCCTTCAAGGAGCTGGCATGTAAAATCTCAAGGCTGAAATCCATTGTATCATCCATCTTGTTGCCTACTTGAGTAACTGGCAGAGTAACTGGGAGCTTTAAAACAGGGTGTAGATATTCATCAATTTGTATACTTCCACATATTTACCAGGCCACTGGCAACTACAACATCTGACAAAAACCCTTTTCCATTATCTTTTGATGGATGTCCATAGCCTGTTCCCGAGCTCTTATCTTGGCACAAGGCATGTGAACTGTTTGACAAAATGCCTCAAAGAGATTCGGTCTCATGGAATGTTATGATTGCAGAAAATGCACAAAATGGGTTTGCTGAAAAGGCGTTGGAAGCTTTTAAACAAATGCAATTGGCAGGTGCAAAGCCAAAATGATGTTAGCCCGCTTGAATATGATGTTTGCGATAATGTCAATCTGGTGTTTCTGTTGCTGCAGCAGGGCTAGATGAAGGATTAATTAGTATACTGCCTTTACATACACAGAGTTCCATTAACACAATTCAATTCTATTTGATGAACCGTGGATTATGCTAAACCTATTACACAGCTAAAATCAGAGGCACTGTTATGGCCAATATCATGGGCAATTTAGTGCAAAGGAAGGTTACCTTAATTGAATGGAGCATCCTTCGTCAATATGACACTAACATCGAGGGTTGTATATACATTTTCTCTTACAATTACACTTGAAACCAATACCTAATGAAAATACTTAGCTGTACAGCAAGGACAGCTTCCACAATACAACAATGATAAGCTACAAGTAAAGAAAAAGGATTTATACACAAGGATTTGTACACAATCATTCACTTGAGATCATGGAAGCATACAGAGATTTTACAGTTCAGTGAAAGCATATTGAGGATAGCTCCCTGCCAAGAAAGGAAATTTTAACCAAGTCAAAACTTAGTGTCTTTTATATTCGGAAGAGTAATAAGCTCTTATTAGTGCAGTTTAAGAATACACAATAGAAAACTCCAATCTTGATGCCTTACTTCCTGAATTCTCTCCTCTTGGGAAGGAAACTATTTCCTATATATAGAAGGATGAGCATCTTTCCTATAGTCTGTTATTCTTGTGATGTTCAGGTACATCACAGGGACTCGCATTTCCTGTATCACAGATTCTAGTACTTCCATCTTTGGATTGTACTTTGTAAGAAAGCTCTACTCAAGAATGTGAGTTGAAAATGACAAACAGAATACTGAATAATTTTGATGCAATCCCATGCATTTCAGCTTCCAAAAAGGGACTTGCTCATGTTACAAAAACAGCAGATAAATTGCTAGAAATAATTAAACAAACCACAGAAATTTCCTCAAAGCAGAGACAGACAATGAATACTATTGATTTGCCTATTTTGTGGAATCTGCAGCTATTCTAGCAATTCCCTAACACTTATGACTTGACTCTTTTAAACATTCCTTAAACCTGCACTTCACTAACTGCACAGAAACGTTTTCATGCTTTGTTGTATTTATGTTTCAAGCAAGGTAGAATTCTCTATTCTTTATACAGTTCTAATGAAAGAACCCAATGGCAAGTTATCCGATATATGGAAACCCATCCTCTCCCTTTGAAAATGCCAAAATGGTTTTTTTCAGTGGAAGCTGGGTAAGTATGACTACGTAAAAATCAATCACTTTCAAATTCCAAATAATAGGTTTGTACATGCGAAACAGGAACAAGCCTTCAAGTATTTGTTTGTCAGCTATTAAAATTGCGTGAGGTTAAAGCTGTCTCTAAACACTTACTGCAGAGACAAGAGCGTCATAAGCTTGTTTTGTGAAGTATGTATATGAGCTACAATTTTATGGATGGTAGCGTTGGTAGTTTTCTTAAACTTGTTTCTTCGGGATCAAATAAATTTATCACACCAGAAGAGACAAGAAACTGAATTAGTTGGGATGCTGCTGGTTTAAATTGTAGAGCCTATGAAACTGAATTCAAGTACTACTGGTTAACAAGTTTATGGAAGGTAGTAGTGTTAGTTAAAAACAGAAAGGAAGCCATGTTTTAATGTATTTCTCTGCCTTTTAATGTATTCTCTTTTTCAGATTTAATTCAGTTTTTTGCCTTTTTTCTGTGCCATTCAAATCCTGGCCTGACAGAGGGTAAATGCCCTAACGGAACACTGAAAATGACAAATCTATTTAGATGTCTGGACAAGCTTTTAAGCTATTCTCAAGATTATAAGTACGTTGCAAAGAAATGTAGGGCAGAGCCCGACTGTACGGTGTTAATCCCATTCAATGAGACATGCTCTTAAAGGAAAGCATCTTCATGTTTCAGGCGTAAAAAAGTTTAAGGTCAGTGATTCAGTTGTTGAAAAAGTGTCGCAGGATCTCTGTCTATCATAATAAACATAAAAAACAATTCTTCCATTACAGTAAAATCTTGTAAGGAAAATCTAAATTACATAAATTTCTTCACTTGAAAAGAAGCCGGCATTAACAGAGAGGGCTGGCAGATAGATTTTGCTATAAAAAGTCTCTGAAGTATGTCAATGAAGTAATGTATCTGGTACTAAATAGTTAGTACTGTATGCAGTTAATCCTTAAAATATTCAAAGGATGTATCAACTATACCCACAAAAATATATAAATAAAGTATTGAAAGGATGTATCCTTTTTACCCACAAAAATAAATAAAGCTCAATTCGAATTTTCAGCGAGAAGACGGTGGTCATATGCAGCATTGTTAGGAGACCAAATCATATGAGAGATTCAGAGAAAATAAATACTAATTTATGATTCATTCGAGAGATCCATGTTCTATACAAACCAGTTGCGGGCAAGATATCTAATAACAAAACACAGTACACCTAATACAAATAAAGGCCGCTGCCAAAAATGTGAACATTAAGGGCGTTTATGGGAAGAATTAGCCTCAAAAAAATTACTCCGGTTGGTAGGTGCAGCGTGCCGGCTATCCTCTCTCACAAAATCTGAGACATTACGCCTGTGCAGAGCTTGCTTTGGATGAAGCTCAAATCTTTTACTCGATTCGCAGGATAAACTCCTACACAACCGATGGTCCTGGGGTCTGCGCATTGCAAACAAGAGCAAAGTCTATGAAGGTCTGTTACCGCTCATTTACAGTACAGATACTTCTCGGTCCCAACTTCTAAGCCGGTCTATGCCCATGCTATGTACTGCAAGCAACCATTGATAATGTTCTGAAAAGCATCTCAAACAGGAGTAACGTTTGATTTGGAAAATTTCTACGAGCTCCAGGCAGCACTAAAGTCCAACAGAGTGTGTTGCCTCAAGCATTCAAAACAGGTTCGAGGTTTCATTTTATTGCGGCCTTCCCAACCCTAACTATTGCAGTGCAGCCCAAATGAGTGCGTTCTTGAGCATCCAAAACAAAGAACAACAAAATAAATTCCAAAATGCCGAAGTATAGGGGAAATGTAGAAACACATAAATGAAATTCACCTTACTATCCACGATTCTCTACAGGGCAACCTCTGAAGAAACTAGGCGGTGAGTCTCCCAAACTTCAACCTCCTGCATCTCTGCCCTTGCCACAAAAAGCCTGTCCCCACCAGCCATTAGCTCCCTACAATGTCTCTCTGCATGCAAAAACACTAACCATGTCTCCTACCCTAATCGTCAACTGTCCAAACCATCTGACAATGTACAGGAGCATCCTTCGAAATTCGTGCGCTCTCTTACTTGGGTAGCTGCGATTGCACCTGCCCTCCATAGAGACCGCCAAAACACTCGATGAAAATTTCGGTAAAAATGTTTGCAACTTACTGATTATCCTAGTTGTGCACCCTAACTTCCCACTTCTAATTATCCTACGTGGAAATTTCAAATCACTCCCAATTTTTTTTACTGCAGCTTATTTGGCAAGTCCCCTGCTTATAACTAAGGTTTCAGGGCCACATCAGCATGCTTTTTGTCAAGGTGTCCAGAAAAGACCCAAAAAAAAAAGTGAGACCAATACTTGTGCATTCACAGCATGTTTTATTGAGGGCTGATGTGGAATCACATGATTGGTTACTTTTTAGATCAAAGGAATACATTTTGTTTAATTATGAGTAGTCATCATCAACACTAACAACTTTAAAGTCACAACTATTGATCGAATATTGATAAAAATATTGGGCATTATATAAACAACTACTATCACAACTATTGAAACATACTAGATATTGGGTCCTCTCCCCTAGTCCAAAATAAATTTGTATAAAAAAATTGCAATGATTTGATTGGCCGAATCAAGATAGATTAATCACTATTTAAAGTTTGAGCCTATGCAATAGCAAGAACTAATAATACATCGCTATGAGCTACCCACTAATGCCAATGTAGATTTCATTAGATCATCAAGAGCCAATATGATAATTGACCAAACTCTTCACCATAATCTTAATAGCTAGTAGGGGAGAGGACCCACTAGTTGAGCATGTTTCAATAGTTGTTATAGTAGTTTATATAATGTTCAATAGTTGTGATAGTAGTTGTTTATATAATGCCCAATAGTTGTGACTTGACTACCCATAATTAAACAAAATATATTCCTTTGATCTAAAAAACAACCAATCATGTGATGCCATATCAACACTCAACTACCCATGTTGTGAATGCACAAGTATTGGTCTCACTTTATTTTGGGGCCTTTTTGGACACCTTGACAAAAAGCATGTTGATGTGGCCCTAAAATGAAAGTTATAAGTAGGGGACTGCCAAGTAAGCTACTGTAAAAAAATGGGAGTGATTTGAAATTTTCATGTAGGATTTTGAGAAGTGCGAAGTTAGGTTGCACAACTACTGGATCCCCTCCCTTAACTAGTTACCATGCTATAATAAAAATTCTCAAGTGTTGAGCAACCAATAAGAACAAGTCACTGTTAAAATAGAAATACATTACATTGGGGAAAACAAAGAATTCAAAACAATGAACTATTGATGCTTCAACCACAATTGGAAACTTGACAAAGGGGCAATGAGAAAGACATAAAGAAAAGAAAATAATCAAGGAAAGGAAATAAACAAGGCTATAACTGATATAGGGGAGGGCCCATATTGGAACATCCTAACTTCGGCGTTTCTCAAAACCTACCTGGAAATTTCAAACCACTCTCAATTTTGTATAGCAATTTATTTGGCAACTCACGTGCTTATATATTTCATTTTAGGGCCACATCATCAAATATGATGCCACATGAGCATGCTTTTTGTTAAGGTATCCAAAAAGGCCCCAAAAAAAGTGAGACTGATAGTGGTGTGCTAAGTCATGTTTTATTGGTGCACTAATGTGGCATCACATGATTTGTCAATTTGTGTACTTTATGGATAAAAAGTGTTGTTTAGAATTGGATATTAAGGTGCTCCACTATGGGACAAACTGAGGACTACTTCTATCCCACTATTGGACCCCAATCCGCTATGGGCCCCTCTCCTAACTGGAAAAAATCTCTAAAGGAAAACTTTATTGCATTCACCAAATGCTCAAAAACTTACTATAGAAACGTGGATTTTTGTTAAAGAAATTTTGTGTTTATAATAAATCTTTCTCAAATTTTAAAAAATAAAATCAATTTATCATGTTAGAAAGGGTGGGTTTATTAATATAATGATGACTTTTTAATAGAAATTGAAGCAAAATGGAATTATTTTTGTTTATTAAAAAAATAAATTATTTTGTTAGTATAATAACGATTTATATTTTTCCCAGATCAAACACTAATTGTAATCTGATATTTTTCTACCCTTACTCTAATTTAAAATTTGACCAATTCAAAGTTTGATTAATTGAAAATTAATTGAAAACTGTTTCTCTTTCATTTTTAACCGTTTATGATAAGCCCGAAAATGTTAATAATATCCAAATTTTACTTTACCTTTGCTCCATTGTTAAGATTTTTCTATTAGCTAACCAAAAGAATCGAAATTCATCCACAACATGTGTACGAGTCCAAAGCGTAATCAAAAGAGTATACTGAACATAGAGATGATGCCTGAAAACCGTTTCCTTCACATTTGCTTGGGGTATGACAATCTGGCACCATTTATTTACGACTAATTAATTAATATAGTAACAAACTAACTACTACTCAAGCGTTTCACACTTTTTCACCAGTTGCATCTTTAATGAGAAAGAAGAAAAAAGAAAATTAATCTTCTTTCCTCCGCCACAGTTACGTCTAGAAATCCGAAAGCGTTGGTATAGAGGGTACTGAAAAAGGTATAAAAACAAGCAGATTTTGCATAAAAACTAGTTCTTATGTACCTTTGGTAACTTCATTAGTGCCTTCCTTTTCTTCCTTTAAGCCCTTCATTTAAATTTCCTAGATGTAGGAAATTTAAATGAAGGGCTTAAAGGAAGAAAAGGAACATAGTACAATTTCTTTTCTGTTACAGTACATTAATTTGCCGTATTTTGTCACGGAACTTATAGTTTTCTTCATTAAAAAAAAATGTTTAGTTTGATTTAATAGGTATAATTCAGATTAATAAATTTACTACATCTAAAGTTCAACACACAATTAATTTAGATATTTTGGGTTGAATATGCAAAAACTTGTCTTTCTTCTTATTCAAGGGTTAGGTTTTTTTTAAAACTTTATTTTTAATTCTTTATTAAAAATCCATTATAAAATAAATGTGAGAATTTTATTTAGTTCTAGAATTCATGATAGAAAAATATTTATTAATGTCATGTTTTTATTAGAATGAGTAGCTAATGAGGGGCTCAACTATTTACAAAAACTATCATAAGACAAGACAAATCAAACCCTAAACTAACCAGAAACAACTAAATAACAATACTCCAAATGAGTAAGGTACTATTTGAGTTAAGCTATTGAAAACAATTACAAACAGAAGAAAGAGCTTAAACCCTTGAGGTCCACCTTAGACAATGTCAGGGCTTGTATGAGTTGGCCTCTCATCCAATACTCTAGCATGGGTTTGGGATAATGATTTAGGAAGACCTTTCCTCCTCCTCCTCCTAACAAAAGTTTAGGAGATATTATCTTCCAAATTCTCAAAGCAAAGGGAAGTAGAGGGGATTCCCCCACAAAGAGTCCATTAGCATTTGAAGAATGAATAATAGAATGGTGAGGCAAAAGGTGACCTTTCATCACATGAATGATTTGGATTTGATTTGAAGTTGAATGCAAAGTGGGTTGTGAGATTAGGGAAGGAGGTTCCCCAAAAGGGTTTGAAGGGCACACCAGAGCTACACCAAAATCTATGGAAGCATCATTGTCCTAAGAAGAGCCATCCAAAAAATAATTGGGGGAATGAATAGTCAAGTGATCTTTGTTAGTGTTCATCCACCAAGTAGTAGTTCCCTTACATTGAGAGGACAATTTGTAGCTAGGCAACCAATTGAGAAGCAACATCTGCATTTGAAAGAGAGACCCTCATAATCAAGAGTTTGAATCTAAGGCATTTCCCCAACCATCAAAACCACATCCATATGAAGAGGCTTGGAGATGTTAATTTCCACTACAATGTGAGCACCCGTAGAGTGCCCCATATAGGAAGTGGTGTTGTCAATCTTAAGGAAGTGACCAATATAGTTGTTTATGGCCTTATAATATGAAACCTCCAAAAATTGGAGGAGGAGATTTGTTAGGATAGGTGACATTAACCTTGTAATCCTATGTCATTCATATGTCTCCATATTCCTTCAAATGTGTTCTAGAGGACATGAGAGAAATTCATTAAAAAATGGCTTTAAAGAATAAGTTAATTTTGGTGCAGGTTACACATCAAAATAGATAAATTCTCTCTCCTAGGTGTCCACTTTGGGAATATGAAAGGCCATGAATGGGGGCCCAATGTTTGGAGGGAAAAAGGTGTTTATTGGTGTTTCAATCAGGAAGTTGAGTCATTAGAGCATTGTAAAAGGAAAAAGTTGGATAGGTTATGGGTTAGGTGCCCATGTTGGAGTCTTGTGAATTTTATTTAATATTTTACCATAAATTTTAGTTGTCCATGAAGGGGGTGTGGGATTTTTGTAAGTGGTTTTCTACCTCTTGTTTTGGTTTACCATTTGTGGTTTTACCTCTCACAAGTTCTATATATTGTAACCATTGGATGGTAGTTTTGAGTTGAGTTCTTGCAAGTAATAGGGTCTTATCAAGTTGATGAGAGATCGGTAGTGAAATGTATTATGGTGTATATCTCATTTGAAGATTAATAATATAATTTTCCTCTTTTCTCATGTTGAGTTTTTTCTGAAAGAGTTTATCCATGTAAATCTAGTGTCATATTTTATTTGTTTATTTTTCTATTGTGAAGTCGAAAGGCTTTAAGGAGAGATTTCTCTCCCTAAGACCACAACCTACTATGCAACATTGAATCTCTATCCTCAAAATAAGCAAAAGTAATGATATAACCTTTAGCATAGGGGAAGACCTTAATCTTACCCACCATGAAAGGCCTCCAGGAATCCAACACCCAATCATAAAGGTCTAGTAGAGAATGCCAAAGATTTTAGAATCTAAACACAAGACCCTTATGTTGATAGAATTCATCATTTTTCACCATGTATCTTAGCCACAAACCACCATCAAGGAGGATTTGGCAAAAGGAATGGGACAAATTGTTCCTTTAAAGGGCAAGTAGCACCAACCCCAACACTTGCAACATCAACAAAGCCCCTATGACCAATATCAATTATTAATGTCATGTTCAAAATGTTAGTGTTTTGAATCTAATATCTCAATTTGATGAATGCATAGAGTATCTAGTGTTTCAAAAATTAATCTACTTCAATCCCTAGTTGTGTAGGGTTGATTCCAACTATTGTAGGTTTGAATTAATTAAATGTGTGCCCAAAAATGAATTTTCATTCACTTCCATGATATTTAAATGTGTCAAGATAATTTTTAAGAAGACCTTCTATGAGGTTTCCAACTTGATATGTGATTGTATTCTCCTAGGTCAACCTATTTGATAAGATGACTTAACAATAATGAGATATATTGAAACTACATTGACCAACATGAAGATGTATATATGTAGAAGTGGGTTTTTTTCTCCATAGAAAAGAACAATATGTTCTAAGTTTTGATATTATTTTCCTCTTTTCCCATATGAATTAATTTCATAAATGAATTTATTTAAATTTCAAAACATAATAATGTGACAAAAATATATCAATTTAGGAGTAAGTGCACCAAAAGGGGATCAAAGATGGCCAATTTTTTTCTAAAATTAGTTAAAAGTGAACTTGGAAGAGTAATTTGAGATTCATGCACTCAAATTTTGAAGATACCAAAAGAACAAGAATTATAGTACTTCAAATTAGTTTCTAAACTACTATTTTTTTCAAAAATAGATAAGATTAAGAGGATCAAATTCTTTGTGCACACAAAAGTGTTCATGTTTTTTTAGCAAAACATAACATAGTGTCTGGTGTGTGCCCCTCCATTTTTTCTTAGCTGCCTTTAGTATTTTCAAAAACCCACTGGTGGAAATATAGTTAAGAGTGAGTACTAGAAGTTGTATATTTTTTGTAATTTTTTATTTAATATTTTTTTAATGATTTTTCAAAATAGATGCATCCTAAAAATTATACCACTAAGTGTGCGCGTCACGTAACTTGCACCAAAATAATCAAAAAATGCAAAAAAAAAATTCAATGTATAAAGAACAAAGTGTAAAACAATATTATATATATATATATATATATAATTTGGACAAGTAGGTCAAAAGTTTTTTAAAAAAATTCAATACATGTCTTTAATAACTATGGAAACATTAGTCAGTCAGGAGTTAGCTCAGCTTCAATCCTCCTTAAAGGTTGTTAGCTTGGGACAGAATCAGCAGGATGACACTCTTGTCTGGATGGATAACCCTTTGGGTAACTACTCTGTCTCTTCGGTTGTCTCTTTGCTATCCCTTTCTCAAGCCCCCCTTCCTTCTGGTCTAAAGCTTGGATTAAACACTTGACTCCAAAAGTCAATATCTTCTTCTAGATAATGCTTTAGAATAAGGTTCTCACGGTGGACAATCTTTGTAAACGGGATTTTCAAATCCCCAATAGTGCTACCTCTGCAAAAGTGAGGCGGAGTCAGCCAACCACTTGTTTCTCCACTGTCTGTTTGTTTCCTTAATATGGGGAAAATTATTAGCTATCTGGAATATCTCTTGGGTGTTCCCCCAGACCATTGAAGAATTATTTTTACAATGGAAAGCCCCTACTAAAAATCCCTATATTCTAAGGTTATGGGCTTTCTTATTCCCTTTTGTTGCTTGGGGAGTGCGGAAGGAATGTAATAATAGAATTTTCAGGGACAAGGAGATGTCGGAGAATAATGTCTTTGAGAAAACTTTTAGGCTTATAAAGGAAAACTTTAATGTGATTCCTCAAAAAGCTCTTAACCTGGAAGCTGTGGTGTGCACTCCCTATGATTTAAGGATAGAAAAAGATTAGAATATTAAAGTGGACATTTCATTTGCTTCCAAGCCAACTAAGAAAAGTAGGGAGGGTGTTCACTGGACCTTTCCCAAATGGCTGGTATAAGGCTAACTTTGATGGAGCTACGAAGGGCAACCTGGGTATGGCTGGAAGTGGAGGTGTGCTAAGGGATTCAAATGGAAACTTTATGGTGGCTATGGCTATATCCATTAGCCACCAAACCAACCATGTGGCGGAGGCTATAGGAGCATTTCAATTTTTAAAGTTAGCTCATAATCTGAATATAAAAAAATTATGGCTTGAAGGAGATTCTAAAAATATTATTGATTGTCTTTTAGGAAGGACCCCACCATCATGGTTGATAAAGAACTGGATAGATGAAGCAAAGTCCATTCTAGACAAATTTGAAAAATTTAAAGTTTCACACGTCTACAAGGAAGCTAACAACGTGGCAGATTACTTTGTGAATGAAGGGGTTAGGAAGCAAGGATTGAACACATGGAAGAATTGTAGGGACTTGAGAACTAAAGTCAAGGCATTACTAGATTATGATGTTACGCATGGGAAAGAGGATAATACAATTAATGATTAAAGAAAAAGGGGCCAGGTACATCGAAATCAAGAGATTTTATGGGGCCACGTCATGTTACTTAGAAGGGAAGAAAAAATGACACGCTTTGTGGGTGCATTGGAATAGTTGCATAACTCTGCAACAGGTTCTCGGCGCTGGTAGAGTCTATAGCAAGGAGCAAAAGAAAATGGGGGGGACAGGAAAAGAGTTGATCCTAAAATCTATGAGGTGCACACTAGGAATGACAAGGTTTGGGAGTAGATTGAAAGAGGTGGGCTGGTTCCATATCTAGAAAAACTCCATGGGCCCGACTCTGTGGCCATGGACTACTTCGAGAAGAACTGGAACAATGGCAAAATAATTCTCTTTAGTAGGAAGGTGAAGTTGGATGAGCAGATTATAGGGGATATTACTAGAATGTCCACTGAGGGTGTGAAGTTTTATCATGATAGAAGGTTTTTTAACAAGGTGGTCATCATATTTCCTAAGAAGGACAAGGAGAAATTAAAATTGGTGAAATTCTCTAACAGCTATTTCGAAATTGATACCATCAAGGCGTTGTGGAGAAAGGTACTTCGTGTTATAATGGAGTATATCACTCTAGACAGGAGATTTACCAGAGTGTATGGGCATCATTTTTCCATTCTTAACCATTTCCACCATAAGGTACGGATTTCTTTGCCTCACTACTTGTTATGTTCATTGAGTAATAGCTTTGAGAACCATAAGAAAATTCTCAGGAGATACCCTATTCTTCATCCTGGTCTTATTAGGTTAATTTATGAACACTATCAAAGCATGTCAAATTTATCTAAACCTGTTGCCTCTACGGAGTCTGAGGACTATGATACTAATAGTGGGGGTTCAGAGATTCTGCCAAACCAGGAGAGAATTCTTGAAACCCACTTGTCCTCTGAGATGTATGGTAAGAAGACCCAGTCTAAAAAACCCCAGTTTGCTAAAGCTAACCCTAAGTCCTTACCCAACTGCTCTACCCCCTTAAAGAATCATGTTCTTAAGGGCTCCCCTTCCAACAAGTTGGTTTCCTACTTTGTGGACTCCTTTGAAGACAAAGATGAGAACCCTGAAGCCAATAGAAATTCTATGCCCTCCCCTCCTGCCTCTATCAGATTCGAAGGTACTAGATTTCCTAGCTCCCCCAACCCGAGTGATGTTAATCTCATATTAGACCGAGCTCAGTCTGGTGACATTCTGGCCTCTGCTAGAAATGACATCAGTGAAATTTTCAGGGTCTTGAAGTGGGTCTATCAAGAAATTAATGAGCTCAAGGATGATCCCACAATAGTGGTTTACAATTTTTGGCCAAACTAGACACTTAAATTATTATTTTTAACTAAATCTTTACATTCGGGCACCTATAGCAGCTAAACCGTGAGGAATTTGAAGATGATGCAAAATAGAGTCTCGTCACATTTTATCTGTAGATTCTAAAAATATTTTTTTCAAAATTTTTGGAATCAGATTGCACTTTTTTTTCTATCTCCCATGAAAATTTGTTTTTTTTAGAAAACAACATTTTTAAAAAGTGACGCACACCGTATAACGCATAACTTTTTTCAATAAAGGATAAAATTATAATTCTTTTGAATTTAGATTTGTAACTCCGATATCTAGTGTTTCCACTTGGTTAGATAGCTTTTTATTGAATATTTTTTCTTTAATCAAGTTTCAAAGTCAAACCAATTACAATTCAGGACATAGCATGACCATATAGCGTATAACTTTTTTTCTATATATTGAAATTCATTTTTATTTCCTTTGTTGAATCAAGGACTTCAATATCTGGTGCACTCATATTTTTCAATTTTTTTTTTTGATAATCAGTTATTTTTCCACATGTGCAAAACAAAGACCTTCATTTTCGATGAAAAACCTATGTTTAATAAAACTAAAAAAACAAATACATAATAAAATTAAAACATATTAAAATTATATTCGTTGGATAGCTCATTCCAAGGACTACGTGATTCCAGTTGGGTTTTTGAAGACTCCTCCATTTTCATCCTCAACCCGAGCTTTGAAGTGCAAAAAATTATGTCTTTTTGTGAACAATTTCAAAAATCAAGGAAAAGGGAGGTTCGCTAAAACCAGGGGGTTCTAGCGAACCCCCTTCAACATGCATTTTTCTTTTGTTTTTTGGGTAGGAAATGTGGGCCCAGTAATTAACGGGTTCACTTGAACACTAGTTCGGTCGAACCCCTTTTTGGTTCAGTCAAACTTGTAGGTTCATTCGAACCCCTAAAACCAATTTTTTTTCCATGGGGTCATTTTTTCTCAGTTTTCCTTCCTCCATCAAATTGTAAACCACTATTGTGGCTTCACCCTCAATCAAAGAAATAGGGCTCTGCATAGTAAATTGAAGGAGCTAGATCTGAAGCTAGCCGCTCTCAGCAACGAAGAAGGGAAACAAAATAAGAATAGTATGGGGAAGAAAGGAAGCGGCATTGAGGAAAAATACAAGTCTCTGGAGGAGGATATGGTTAAAATTAAAAATAACTTAAAAAAAATCATGGAAAAAAACCATAAAATGGCTAGGCACAATGCCATTATTATCAATGCTATGTCTGAAAAGCTAGAAAAAATACAACAGGGTTCATTGGTTGTTGATTTGGAAGAGAACAAGGAAAGCAAGAATGAGGACCAAGGTATTTCTAAAAGGACCCAGGCCAATCTCAAAATAAAAGCGCCTCCCACTACACAGATGGTTTAGATCTTAAAGAGGGGGGTTCAGGATATGAACAAGCTAGAAGCTGAGACTGCTGATCTTTTAAAGACACAAATTTAGCCGTTGTTGGCTTTTTGTCTAGTTTTTTGGTTTTGTGGCCTTTGTTAGCCTTTTTGATGTTTGTGGGCATTTACTGTTGTTATTTTTACAGCCTTTCCGACTGTGATGTCTTTATTGACTCTTTCTTTATTTTGTAAAATTTGTGGTTTCGGGTCCCTATAAAACCCATTTTTTCCTCTTTCAAAAACTATGGAAACATTAGTGAAAGAAATTAAAAACATGTATGCTAATGTAGTTCAAATCTAAAAAAACTTATATAGTTAGAAAGCTTAGAAGATGTGTGAAATTATGGTGGTGATTTTACTACGATTCAATTTATAATGTGTAAACTTGATGATGAGCAAGTTTATAAACGATAATGGAGGAAAAACATGTCAGAGGTGATCCTACAATAGTGGGTTACACTTTTTGGCCAAACATGATATTGAAAACAAAATTTTGAGCAAAATCTTCACTTTTTGACACCTATAGTAGGGAAACTATTAGGAATTTGAAGATGATCCAAACTAGTGATTTGTCAAATTTTGTTTGTAGATTTTAATATATTTTTTTTTAAATGAAATTAAATTTGCAATTTTTTTTGCATCTCCTTTGATAACTAGTTTTTAATAGTAAACAACATTTTAAAAAAGTGATGTATACTTTCAATCACATAATTTTTTTTCTACAAAGGATTAAATTATGATTCTTTTGAATTTAGGTTGGTAATACTAATATCTAGTTCTTCCATTTTGTTCCATAATGTTTTGTTGAATTTTTTTCTTTTAATTAAGTTTTAAAGTCAAACCAATGACAATTTAGACATAGGTGCACTTTCAATCACATAACTTTTTTTTATTTATTGAAATTCTTTTTTTTTTGAATGAGGACATAAATATTGGTGTGTACATATTTTTTCAAAAAAAAATTCACAAGTTTACTATTTTTCCACAATAGTATTTCACCGAACTTGATGTTCGGTAAAAAACTATGTTCAATAAAACTAAAAAGTATAATACAAATTAAAATAAAAATATATCAAGGGAATGTGCAGGATCATGGTATGCCAAAAAGTGGCAATGGAGAAAAAAATACGTGTTTCTACGACTCAAAAACGCGAAAATGGTGAGTTGACTTTTTGGAGTTGGGGTGACTACCGAGGCAGAGGGAAAACTTAGTTTTAGGAATCGGATATCCGATCCAAATCAGATATCTGATTTTGTTGAAGTATATATATAAAAAAAATTGGGCAAAACTCATTCACATTTGTTTTCGGCTCAACGGCGGTGGGCGCACAGTGGAAAGCGAAATCCGATATCCGATTTGGAGTCCATCTCTAATAGGTAAAGTTCTTTAATTTTTATCAAATTTTCAATTAGATTTGTTTATTTTTAGTTGATTTTTTTCAAAATAGGGTTTTTTGCTAGAAAAACTAGGGTTTTTTGCTAGAAAAACTAGGGTTTTTTGCTAGAAAAACTAGGGTTTTTTGGTAGATTTACAAAAAAACATAAAAAATTGAAGAAAAATAGTAAGAAACTACTTTTTTTAAAAATGTAATGGCATTTCCATAGCATACAGACATTGAGAGCAAATAAAATACAGAGTTCAATCCATGAATTATAGAAAATAGATTTTTGTTGGTTATATTCATATTGTTGATTACATTGCGCAAAACATACTACAACTGCATAAATATCAAATGGTGACAGTTGTTGATGCTACCACATTTTTTCATACATGTAT
>VDFB02049217.1:60222796-60258278 GCA_007258455.2 Sequoia sempervirens
TATATTATACATAATAATATAATATATTATATATTATATAGTTTTGTAAGAGATTATATATTAAAGTATAAATAATATTGTATATTCTAAACTAGATATATTAGCATAAACTATAAACTATAAACTATTTAAAAATCATATATAAACCAAATTGTATATTATAAACTAAATATATTAAAATAAACTATAAACTACAAATGAGATATATTGAATATGTTATAAAGTCTTGACATTTTTTAAAATGCTATGTTAACAGATCGGATATCCGATATGTCTGACACAAAATTCATTGCCTAGGGAATAGGCTTGGGTTTGCTTTGGTTTTTGGTTAGGAGATACCAATCCTAAAAAGTCAACACAAAAAGCGTGTTTAACAGCTTACTTTGTTTTTCCGGACTTCGCCCATGTGGCTGATGACTTTATTTTTAGCCAAAATTGATAAAATGAAAAGGGTTTGTAGAGGAGATTCTCGGCATTTTTTCAATATAAATTATGTTTTATTTTGAATTTAATAGATTATTATTATTTATTTTCTACTAGAATTATGACAAAGTCTGATTGATAAGTTATTAAAACATTTATAACTTTCAACGGTATCATATTTTTGAATCAAAACTATCGCGTCACATTCTATGCTTTGCATACTATAGGATTAAAAAAAAAAATTGCTTGAATTTGAAATTTTGACCAAGTTAATTAATACATGCAGTTTTTTATATTTTTAAAAGTTGTAATAAAAATTCATAATTGATTATTTACATGGAAAAAATTACAAAATATCGTCACATCCAGGACATGAGTCCTCTACTTACATCTAAAATCTCATAAAAATAATATTATCATTTTATTATGGTTAGGGTGGTCGGAGACAAACACCTACTTACGAATTTTTTCTGAAATTTAATCTTGCATTGAAATTTTAAATTTTCACCAAATAGATTTTGTTTTAAAAAAATAAAACTAGTAGTTTAGAAACTACATTCAATTTCCCCACCCAGTCTATTCTTACATGTTTTGAAATAATATAGATAACCTTATTCAAATTTTTTACATCAAGTTGCCTAACTCTAATTGTTCACAATTTTCATTGCCACTTAAGGGCTTGTTTGGCATACCATGATCCTGCACGTACCCTCAAATTTATAGTAATTAGGAAGCTTGTTTTGACAACTATGGTTCTTCAACTTCATTAATCTATTTGAATCCATTGGCACCTCCAAATCAAGCTTCGAAAGTCAAAAAATGCATTAATTTCGTAATTAAAGGAGCAAAGGAAAAAAGGTTGGGGGCGGGGGTGGAGTTTCATTAGAACCCCCTTTCATAGGAGTGTTTTAATTAACCCCCCTTCTAATGAATGAGGGGTTCATTAGAACCCCTAAAAGGTTGCTAAAATCTTCACCAAACTAGCCATTTTTGGTAAAAAAATGTTATATTGACAACTTTTTAGCTTTTCCTAGTCTTTTTTGGATTTTAATATTAACAATTTAGTGTAGTTTTAACTTCTTCTTTTCTAAGTTTTTCAAAATGCATGTAATACATGTTAATCAGTTTCTGATTTTTTTTTAAAGATTAGTAGTTAAGTTTAGTTTTAGCTTCTTCTTTTTTCTAAGTTTATTTGTTAATCAGATTTCATATTTTTTTTAATATTAGTAGTTAAGTTTTGTTTTAGCTTCTTTTTTTCTATGTTTATCAAATGCGTGTAATGCATACATGTTAATCAGTTCTCGGATTTTTTTTTAATATTAGCAGTTAAGTTTAGTTTTAGCTTTTTTCGAAGTTTTTTAAAATGCATGTTAATCGGTTTTTAATTTTAGGATTGAAATTATAGAGTTTTTTTTAAGTCATTATTTAAGTAAGAGAAACTCAGAGGAATTGTGAAGGATATTTGGTTTTAGAAGACAAGTTTTGGAGAAGAGAAATAGAAAAATTGTGAAATATATTTTTGTTCTACAGAGAAAGTTTTGGAGGAGAAGATTCAGAAAAATTGTAAGTGATATTTTACAAAGAAGGAGATGGGGAACAAAAAGACAAGAAAAAGTAAGACTACACAAAAGTATTCAACAGAACATGAACAAAGAATACGTGAAAAAATCTTGCAAAGTTATTATAGATGTAAACAAGGTATGTCAAACTTGAGCCTCTCTTAATATTATTCCTTCTGTTTCCCTTTAACATTCCATTTTCTATTGCTATTGAAGAATTATGTAGTAGAGAATAATTTACATTTACTATCAAAGTTCTAATTGGCATTCATATATCCTTTAAGTTCATTTGAGAAACCTAGGCCACTAAACCCTATATGATTCTTCTGCCCTTCAATATTTTTACATTGATGATCATGATAAACATGAAAATAAAATGAAGGAGACAATGGAATCTATAATCATGTAAAAAATCAGATTAATCAAGTATAAAAGGTACTAGATGGTTAGGGTGAGGTTCTATAGGTTACATCATCTTTTGGAGGCCTTATTCTAGAGGTAAGCAAGAATCTAAAAGAAAAACTGCATATTGCATCTCATTTAAGAATCATTTTGAATGATATTAACTTGGAATAACCTGATGCCCAAAATTGTTTTCCAATGAAAACTTCTAACTTGAACTTTACTTTAACAAAGAAAACTATAGATCTTGACAAATTAATGTCACTTGATGAGTTGCATCAACTCTATATTACTATATGTGACAACATTCATTAATTAAAAATTTAAAAGAAAAAAAAGCTAGAAATTGTTTTAACATACTTACATAACGCTGCCATAAGGCAAACCATATGGCTTCTATGGATCCAAATGAATAGAATATTGATTCCCAACCAAACTTTTGGATCAATAATGGAGAGAATCCCAAGCCTATTACTGAACCAAGGTACATTCCACTATATACTAGTGCCAATGATTTTCTTCTTTCTTTTATAGGGATCCACTTTGAAAGCATGTTATTCATAGAAGGCATAACAACACCCTGCAGAGGAGCACTACAGTCATATTATAAAAAAAGAGGTCTTTGAGGTATCATTTAGTTAAAAGTGTTAAAAATGTGTGCACAAAAACATGCAAAGAAGAATCCATTTGGCACTCAATAGTAGCACAACAATCATTAGTAGATCAATTAATTGTTAATTGATTGTACATACTGACATTTAATGGTAGTAAAGCTAGTTTCAACTTTTTCTTCTCTACCTAAATCTTGATCAAGAGCAATACACAACACTTAAGTCTTGAGCAATAGTAGTGTTATGCCTTGCATAACCACCCCATTTTATTCTAGAACAAAATGGGTCCCCCTTTTTGTTTTCTTCTTTGCCTCTATTATTTTCTTTTGCTCTTGGGGTTCTTTTGTTTTCTTCCTAAGTTGTCTACTGGTTCTGTCAAATTTTGGTTCTATTTCAGCTTAAGTTGGTTTTCTTTTTGCTGGAAATTGAATGACATTATCATAGACAATTGTGTATCTTAGGATAGTATGTCTTATGTGCTTATGAGGACTGATGGGGACTCTTTTTTGTAGGATCAAATCACACACATGATGATATTTTCCAAGGGAGCTCCATTGGAATGTATTTCTCAATCTAGTTGGTTATAATTTTCCTCTAAGAAGAAAGTCGGCAAGACCTTGTAGATGTCTTGATGACTACCAGTGCATTTGGTTAACAAGCGTCTATGTTGCCTATCGACATGACCTCAGATATGTCAAAGCGATCGAGATTTACATGTAGTTGCCTATCGGAAACACATCAACCATCGTCCCCGTGACTAAGAGTTTCCCATCGGCATAAGAGTCTCCTGTGGAGAAAGGTCTCGGTGAGATCTTTGTGTCTCACCAACGGACAGCAGAGGGATATTCATAATCGGCTAGAAATTTTCTTCAGGGAGAAGTCTCGGTGACTTCTTCATGTCTCACCGACTAGTGCGTAAGGGGTGGGCACTTCAGCAAGAGTTGTTCCTTCGGTTGGTGGTCTTGCCAAGCGTCTTGAGTCTTGCCGACCACCAACGAGGGGATACATCTCGGTGAGACTTTTGCGGTGAGGAGACGTCTTGGCGAGTGTATTGGGTCTTGCTGACAAAGCACGAGAGGAGGTCTATCGGGGTGAGGTCTGGCAGTCTTGCTGACCCATAAAGTCTCACCGACACATTGCTTCATCAGTGAGAGGGTGAGATTTTCATGACAAAAAAAGTGAACTTATGAGGATTCCTCGGTGAAACATAAGGCGTCTATGGGACATCTCCCCGACAAGAGAGTGTTACAACAACACATGTGAAATGGAGGTGATATCGCCATAAGTCTGCCCGACGAAAGAGGGTCCCACCAAAGGTTTGAGCCTAGCGATAACTTTTCCTTTGAAAGGAGGTCTGGCTGAAACGAAAAAGTATTACCGAAGGGGCACTCTTTGATACGACATGAGGGGCTTGGGGAAAGGTCTCCCGATGTGGGATTGTCTCGCCAACATGAAATGAAGGTATTGACAGAAGGGGATTCCATCGCCATAAGGTCTCGGCGAGATCTTTATGTCTCGTTGATAGGATATGCCTTCGGGCATACTGGATGCATTCGGCATGGTGTCTGAGCAACTCTGAAGTGTCTCACCGAAAGAAATTTGAGCTCGGAAGGAGCTCCCCAAAGGACTAAAGGTCTCGACATAACGTCTGGCCAACAATGGGGAGTCTTGCCGAAACAAAGTGAGCCCAGCAAGAATAAAGAAAATTTGGTGAAAGGTCTTGGCGAGGGGAGCTGGTTTGGCCGACATCAAGGAGCTCGCCAAAAGAAAAGGTGACATCGCCCTGACGTCCCACCGACCCGGTGAGGTCTGGCCGATAAGAATGAGCGAGCAAGGAGAAAAGAGGAAGTCATCGGGAGGTCTGGGCAACTACTCCAAGATCTTACCGAAAGGGAAAAGGAGCTTGGGTCCAAGGAATAAGGAGGAGATCGGGGAGATTTCGAGTAGAAGATCTGCACTTGCCAGAATGTCCTGCCAACAAGTGAGGTCTCAACGATAGAAAAATGATATCGGTGTGACTTTTGATCAGAATAGGTTGTCTTTCTGATGGTCTTTGTGAGCTCGATATGACTTCTACAGCTCACCAGAGGGTCTCATCGACTAACTCTCGCTACGCCGATAGCTCTTAGGAGACATAATCGCATCAGGGAGACGCAATTAATGTCTCACCGACATGCAATTCAATGTGGACCACCTTTGACCACCTGATAATCTTGTGTGGTGTATGTCTAACCAATCAGAAGAAGCTAAAGGAATGACCTATTGGCCATTGACCGATTGACTACCACCTTGAAGGAAACCAATAGAATGCAAACCAGATGAACTCATTCTGAGATCGAAGTGCAATGGATCGGCTTAGATGATAATGTTCAGATCTGAAGGAGCCCCGATGATGCTCTAGAAGATGGTCAACATGCAGGGGAAGTCTGGAACATGAAGGAGGCCAGAAGAACGAAGAAACTATGACTCACAGGGATAGCTATAGTGACCACTAGTGAGAGGCAGATCAGTATTAATGGAAAAATTCTTTTAGATCATTCAAGGCGACCCCGATGGAGTTCAAAGATGGACACGAAAGGCCAAAGTAAATGCTAGAGTTACAAAAGATCTAAAGGCTTCTCTTGAAGGGAAAAAATCTTTCATCAACATGGACAGCAGGGCTTCACATTGAATGCAGCATTGACTCTCCTCGAAAGATCTAAGAGCCGACTCTCCTGGAAGTAGATATTTTATAAACCCTAATGCAGGGGGACAACACATTCTTTTTGGTACAGTTTGTATATATATGGCATTCTTGCCTCTTTGTAAAAAGGTTAGAACTTGTAGAGAACTTCTAGGGTTAGAAAAAGGAGTTAGCAATTAGAAAGAAAAGTTAGTTAGAGAAGATAGAACTGCTTCCTGATTCTTTGTAATAGGAGCTTCTTTGGTCTTCTTAGTTAGTAGTTAGATTCAGTAGGAACCAATAATGTATCTTTTTTGTTTTTTTAATATAAATGGAAACAATTTGGAGCCATGGATTTTCTGTACACTGGTGATTGTGCCAGCTTTGTAAGTGTTGCTTATCTGTTTCACTAACAGTAGAAGCAACCAGAGCTTAATCTACTTCAGATTGTGTTTCAGAATGTTGTTTATCTTGGTCTAATTATTTGATTTGAGAATCTTTCAAGGATTGAGGTCTTACTTTAATGTTTTGTTTAAATGATAACTTGCAATCTATTAGTGAAATCAACACTATAAATGAATGAAACTGTGTGTCAATCACAAGTTAATTTCATTATGCAATTTTAGTTTACAATTCCTTGAAGGATAATAAGTCTGGTTAAGATAGGTGAATTATCATTCTTTTCTATCCTAAAGCTTTGATCTATCTTTTGCTGTTTCTTTAAAAACCCTTGGTTAGAGTAGGTTTAAATTCATGTTTGATCTTAGAACAATACAAAAGCTCACACCAGTAGGCCCCTTGAACATTACTATTACATTGACCACTGAGGGACATCAGCACAGTTGAGAACCAACTACAAAGACCTTGGGAGCTAGGGTATCCATGTGTTATATTTCTCTTTCAGGAGAAACAGAATAGTAATATTTTGTTTAACTGTTGTTGTGCCATTTGGAATGTCAATAGAAGCTGGCGCTAAAAGGAGGGCCTAGAAGGGAAAACTGGATAAAACTAGGTTTTTCTCCCCAAAAAGGCACCATAGAGCTCTTCGATCAACTGAAAATCCATTACCTTTCATAGAACTGAAGACCCCAACAAGACACAAGAGTCATAATCCTGGCTCAACTATCATACCACCCTTATCAGCTCCACTCACTCCACCAGGATTTTCACCAATACCCCAGTGAATACCTATCAATCCACCATCACATCCATCTCAATTTTCATCACAGCTAGTTCAACCCATACAACAATTGGCTCAACCACCACCACCGCCACTAATGGCATTCTTTCAGAATAATCCCTCTCCATTGGGGAATATTCCTGGAGGTTTTCATGATATGCCCAAGAACCCTGAGAAATTATACCCCAAGAACATTCATGGTGAATCAAGGAGTGCTGAGGAGCACATACAAGCTTTTAAGGATGCTTGTATTAGGGCTTAGATAGCCCACCATGATGTAGTTTGTAGGTTGTTCCCTTACTCCATAGGGGATATGGCATACAATTGGTACCTTAATCTTCCTCAAGGTTCCATTCTGACCTGGACACACTTGGAAAATGCTTTCATTAATCAGTTTAGGGTTTATGTGGATCCAACTCTTCTATACCACCAATTTGCTACCATCAAGAAAGAGCCATGTGAATCCTTTCCCTTGTTCAACACCAGGTTCCAACGAATGTATAGGAGATTGCAAGATCCCTATCTAGTCACTGAGAATAGTGCCATTCAAGCTTACTTTAGAGTTATGGACCCCTTGCTTGGCTTATTCTTGCAAAGGACTTATCAACTAGCTAATATTGATTCTCTATCCAAAGTCTATCATCTAGCTATCAAGCTACAGCAACAAATCAGTTCTCAACAAGGAAGTCTGGGAGGAGGTTTCCCTTCAATAGGATATCAGATGCATAGCCCAACCCCTCTATTCAATACTTTCCTGGGAATGTCTCCTTCTCGTTATGGACCCATGTCTAAATTGCAAACCCAACCACCGGTTCCATTCTTTGCTAATGGAACTTTTGATCTCTTCCAACAACCGCAGGTTCCTCAAGGTCAGCAAGGTCATAACAACCAAATCGGAACACCAAATCATGGTGGTCACCCACCTGTTGTTAAGAGTGTGGAAAGTGAAAATACAGTTCAGCTTATAGATGAGGTAGAAACCTTAAAGAAAACGCTGTCTCAAGTTACAAATGACATGGCTCAGCTTTGATTGAACCCCTCCCAAAGCCAAGGTAACTACCCTAATCAAAACAACAACAATCAGGGTACTTATCAAAATCATAACAATTACAACCAAAGGGGTTATCAAGGCCAAAACTCCTCTAACCAAGGATATCAAAATCAAAATAGAGGATATAACCAAAGGCCAAATAACAACAGACAGTGGAATACGGGGCCCAATAATGGTGGAGTTTCCCACAACTATCAAACTAATGAGGAGAGATCACATACTGCAAATGTGGCTAACCTCAACTTTATGACTAATTGGTGCAAGTTGCATGATACTGCAACCCATTTTGAGGTGAATTGCCCTAAAATGGAGAAAGTTGTCAAGATGGCACAGGCAGATACCCAAACATTCCAAGGGAATCCCCACAAAGAAAGTGGCTCGGTAGACACATCAATGACTTATGACCTCCTTGAGGAGGAACCTTCATTCCCAAACCAAGAGGAGAATGAACCAGAGGAAGATTCTTATGATGCCCAAGCCTTTCAGTCAAAAGGAGGACACTTCCTGAGAAATCAAAGTAAGGGGCTATTCACTACATCAGCGCCACCTAATCACATGGTGCCTCCAAATCAAAGTGCTGATAATAACCCTCTTCCACCAAAAGGCCTGCCTAACTTCTATAACAAGGGTAATCCCTCTGGTGTTTTCAAAAGTAATCCAAGTTGTAATACAAAATTTGACATTGTTTCTGAGATGCAGAAACATAAAAATTCTTTGTCATATTTTGACATCTTAAAGTGGTGCCCCGCTCAAAGGGAGATAGTGCTAAAAGCTTTGGAGCAAGATGAAAAATCAAAAGGAAAGAACAAGGTGGCACCTACTGGGGACATGAATGCAGCCTTGTACAGAAACAAGGTAGGTACTCCACTATTCCTTTTGAGTTTAAGGATTTGTGGGAAGAACCTACATAATTGTTTGTTGGATTCAGGGGCTTCAGGAAATGTTATGCCATTTTCCATATGTAAGAAGTTGGGATTAAACTCCATTCAGACCAACAAGAAGGTCATCCAACTTGACAAAATAAAGGTTAATGTGGTGGGGGAATTAAGGAACATACATGTGCAAGTAGGATCAGACCCCAGGGTTCAAACCAACATAGACATTCCCGAGACCTAAGGTATGCTGCTGAGTAGAGATTTGATGAAAAGTCTAGGGGGATATCTCTCCCTTGACTTTTCACATATGTGGCTACCATGGAGAGGGATTCCTACTCATATTAGGATTGAAAGTGAGCCCCGCCTCAAGCATGTCATCACTAAATATGATTGCCCCAATGAGGTAACCTATTTTGAAACTAGGATAGGGGTTTATAAAGGGGAGGAAATTCTAACCTTTTTGATTTTTGATCCTAAAGAATTGTCAATAGAAAAGTTCCCTGATGCTATGGGTAATGAAAATCAGCAGGCATTAATCAGAAAGTTGCACCAAGATTAGTTGGTCTTAGGGGAAGATGTAGATTTGCAAAATCTTCTACTCCCTAATTGGTGTAGGGTACATTACCAAAATCATTCTGAATTGACTTGCCAACCCTGCATTGACATTTTAAATCATGTTTCCCAAGGTAGATAAGCTAGCTCAAGTCACCCCGAGGCTATTGCTGACCGCTTCTCATTTGAAGCCAAAGAAGCAATAATACTAACCAAGGATAAGTCACCTTCAAAGGAAGCTCTTTCTCAAATTGAGCCTACCCTAGATACATTCCTGAGTCAGCATATTGATAAGGAACATCCCCAAGGTTTATTTGACATCCCCGCACTGAAAAATACCCCAAAATCTAGGGGGTTAACCAAAGATACAACTGACCATCAGAAGGATAGCCATAGATTATATGATATATCTATACAAGAATTGGAAATTACACCTGAGGAACTGGTTGAATGCCTATTCCCTATATCTGAAGTAAAAGATCAAGCAGTCCCACCCCTGACTCATTCTACCCAAGTTCCCACAATGACCTCAAAAGGACCAACCCCGGCTCATGATCAGCTATGGACCCTCACATTCAATGGATCCAAATCTAAGACAGGCTATGGTGTTGGGATTGAACTAATCAACCCGAAAGGGAAAACCTTCTTTGCTTCTTACAGGTTGCAATTTGTATGCACAAACAATGTAGCAGAATATGAAGCTCTAGCACGGGGACTGATGTTTGCACATAAGAAGGTCACTGCCTTGATGGTCAAAGGAGATTCATAAATTGTTATTAAGCAAGTACGCAGCTAGTACACCTATCACAATAAAAGGCTGGCAGCATATAGAAACAGGGTATGGAACCTGATTGAAGACTTTGATGCCTTTGGGATTAGCTTAATCCCTAGAGAAGAAAATCAGATAGCTGATTCATTGGCTATTGTTGCAAGTACCCTAGAACCTATGCAAGGTTCCAAACTCAGGAAATTATCAGTGGAATTAATTCCCACCCCTGCAGTTCCTGATAATATCATAAAATTTCAGGTCTTTGATGATGACCGACATATTCTAGCTTTCTTAGCAAGCTCAGATGTCTTTGAGGGGCAAATTATTGATGAGTCCAAAAGAGATCAAGGGGATTGGAACCTTGAAGAATGTGATACAGGAGGGGTCCTCAACTTAAAGAATAACAACATTCCCAAGGGAATGGTTTCTTTAGAAAGAATTTTTGACTCAGACCCAAGGGCTCGAGAAAAGATATCGGCTAAAGATAAAGGAGGTGAATATGAAATGGTTAACCTAGCCGATTTAGGTCCTGAAAGGAATGTCTACATAGGGAAAGACTACCCTGAACCCATTAGAGAGGATATACTAAAGGTACTAAAAAAGGATATTGCTGCGATAGCCTAGGGATATGAAGACCTAAAGACATTTGATGCTTCTGTGATGACTCATACTATCCCTCTGAAGCCCGAAGCCAAGCCATTTCGACAAAAATAGCACCCTGTCAATGCCTTGATTGAGCCACTGATCTTGAAGGAAGTTTAGAAATTGCTTTCTGCAAGGATAATTTTCCTTGTACGCCATTCAACATGGGTGGCCAATTTAGTTCCATTTCGTAAGAAAAATGGAGAGATCAGGTTATGTGTGGACTTCAAAAATCTAAATAGCTCCTCTGAAAAGGATAATTACCCACTTCCTTCTCTGGATGAAGTCTTGCAGACTGTCAACGGATCTCAAATGATATCATTCCTCGATGGTTACTCTGGATACAATCAGTTAATGGTTAACAGTGAAGACAAAATGAAGACAACCTTCACTACAAAGTGGGGAACGTTTGCATATAGAAGGATGCCATTCGGTCTAATAAACACTGGGCGACCTTTCAGCACGCCATGGACATGGCATTCAAGGATCTGATTGGAAAGTGCATCATCATCTACATGGATGACCTCACAGTGTTCTCTAGGGATCAACTGAACCACGCCGTGAACTTGGCCAAGGTTCTTGAAAGATGCATCTAATATGGCATCTCCCTGAATCCCAACAAGTGCATATTCGGGGTTTCTGAAGGAAAGCTCTTGGTACATATAATTTCAGAAAGGGGAATATCGATCGACCTAGATCGAGTTGAATCCATCCTCAAGATAGCTATGCCAGGAAGCAAGAAAGGGATGAGAACTTTCTTCGGAAAGATTAACTTCATGAGAAAATTTATCACGGGCTTTGTAGAGATTGTGAAACCACTGAATGAAATGATGAAGAAAGACACCAAGGAAGAATGGAGTGAGGAGGCAAAGGCCGCGTTTTCACAGATCAAGTGATCCATCTCAGAAGTGCCAGTCCCCACCAGCCTTGATTACTTAAAACTATTTTATAACTATTCTTTTGCTTCTGAACATTCCTGCATAGTTGTATTAACTCAATGAAGAGAGGAGGCAAAGGAGAGACCAATTGCTTTCATGAGCTCTCCATTCAAAAATGCGGAAGTTAAGTACCCGCCTCTCGAGAAGCAAGCTTTTGCGCTAGTCAGGGCTGTCAAGAAGTTTTGACATTACATTCTCTAGAGCCAAATCATCGCTATAGTTCCTGATGCTACTGTGAAGTCTTTACTTATGCAGAGCGAGCTAGTAGAAAGAAGAGGGAAATGGATGGCCATCTTGCAAGAATTCGATCCGGAGATACACCCGATGAAACTAGTCAGGGGTACAAGCTTGTCTCAGTCCATGGCGAACGCTGGCGACAACATCATTTGTCAGCAATATACAACCCAGTCTTTCTCTAATGACCCTTGGTATGTTGATACCATTTGCTTTATGCTCAATAATCGGTGTCCAGAAGGAATGAATGCAACTCAAAGGAGAGCACTAAGAATGAAGAGTTCTCATTACATGCTCAAAGGAGGGTTGCTATACAGGAAGAATTTTGAAGGAGTGTACCTACTATGCCTTGATCACCAAGAGGCTAAACATGTGATCTCTGAGTTTCATGGGAAACATGGCACAGGTCATGGGTCTACAGACTCATTGGCACACCAGATCCTTAGATCTGGTTATTACTGGCCTTGCATGTTCAAATATGCCCATCAACATGTGAGAACATGCCACATATGCCATATTTCTGTATCAAAAGAATGCCATTCACCCATGCCATTGCAGCCCGTCTATGAGGTAAGGCCATTTTCCCAATGGGCAGTGGATTTCATTGGGGTAATTAACCCAAACTCTTCTGCAGGACACAAGTTTATTTTGACTACTACTAACTACTGCACAAGGTGGATAGAGGCTATACCCTGCAAGAACAACACAACAGAGGTAGTGATCAAGTTCCTCACTGAATGCATCACCACTAGGTTTGGGATACCCTTCGCTTTGGTATGTGACAATGGCTTTGCCTTTTCTTCTGCTAAGTTTATTTTTTGGGCTTATAATCACAAAAATGTCTTGAAGTATTCCTCAAACTATTACCCACAAGGCAATGGAGTTGCTGAATCAACCAATAAGAATCTCTTAGGGGTAATTAAGAAACTGTTAGAAAACAATCCTAGAGACTGGCATACCCAGTTGAGATTTGCATTATGGTCAGATAGAATTAGGATTAAGGCTGCCTTAAAGACCTCACCATTCAAGATGGTATATGGCCAAGAGCCAGTGTTCCCTATCCATCTGCAAATACCTATCCTTGAGTTCATGCGGAAATTTTACTCTAGTGACAGTAGGATAGAAGTAAGGTTAGCTGCCTTATTGAAATTAGAAGAACAAAGAGATGACGCCTTGCAACAATTCTTTAGGCACCAGGCTGTTATCAAGCATTGGTTTGACAAAAGAGCCAAAATCAAAGCTTTTAGGATATCAGACCTTGTGTTGTTATGGGATAAAGCTAGTGAAAAGAACGGCAGTCACCAGAAGTTTGACAAGCTTTGGCTAGGTCCTTATCAAGTTGTAGAGGTCCTAAGGGAAAATGCTTTCAGACTAAGTAGTTTAACCAAAGAACCTGTGCCCTTGCTTATCAATGGACAGTTTCTTAAACACTATTTTGAGTCATGAAGTTGGTACTTTTTGTTGGGTGATACATTTGTGTAAATAAGTTTCTACTTATAAATAATTTCTTCTTGTAAATAATTTTTGTGTGTAAATAAATTTGTTCTTTTTGTGAATAATTTGTTGCTTTTTGTGTAAGTAATTTGCTCTTTTCTTTATAAATAATTTGTTGTTTGTCTGTTTGTCCTTTCTTTCTGTCTTTTTGTTTCCTTTGTTCTCCTGGTTTTTGTTTTTGTTTTGTTTTTTTGGGTTTATCTGTTTCCTTTCATCTTGAAGTGATGGGCTGTTATCTGATGCATACTTTGTGGTGGAGAGAAGTGGTTTAGATATTTTCATGTTTGCTGATTGGATGATTTTCTCCTAAACTTTTGTTTTATGCTCTTTTCCAATAAGAGTTGTGGGAGGTCTTGAAAACAAGGTGCAAAGTAAATGACCTTCATTGACTCCCTCTGAATCTGTCACAAATTATTAAGATTATCTCCTCTTGTAATGGTATATTTGTCCTAGGATGATAGTGTTGTTAGATTTGAGTGAAAAATCCGATCTCCCAATTGTTGTTATGAGGTCCATGGTAGTTTTCAACCCAAATTAGATGTCAAGCATTTGACATATTGAGAAATAATCAAATGAAATATCTGAAACTTGAAGAGAAAAAGAAATTATCTCAAGAGAAAAAAAAAGAGACTCAATATGAATGGGTGATTCCAGTATCTCTATCAGGGCTATGGACGCCTGACTAGCAATAGAGCAATGTTGTGAGGAAACTAGAGGTATCTCCATCGGGGCTATGGATGCCTGACTAGTAGCGGAGCAATTCCCAGGATATTATTGCGCAACAGTTAAAGGGAATCAACTCATGTAGCTCAAATCTTGCACATTGTTGTCCGAAAGATAGAGAAACCTTTATAAAAAAGTGATGCACAATCAAGAACACACATAGATTCAGGGGTAGCCATTGTTGATTTACATTTGAGATTCTGGCTTAGCCTTGGTTACTAAAACTGACCCAACTGGAGCTGTAATGCTCATAAACCAGGAGTTCTGGGTAGCCGAATCCTTCAGTTTCTTGAAAATGGTTAAACCATTTTCCCAGCCGAGTCGCCATTTGTTATACCTTGCATAACCACCCCATTTTATTCTAGAACAAAATGGGTCCCCATTTTTGTTTTCTTCTTTGCCTCTGTTATTTTCTTTTTCTCTTGGGGTTCTTCTGTTTTCTTCTTGAGTGGTCTGCTGGTTCTGTCAAATTTTGGTTTTGTTTTAGCTTGAGTTGGTTTTCTTCTTGCTACAAATTGAATGACATTATCATAGAAAATTGTGTATCTTAGGATAGTATGTCTTATGTGCTTCTAAGGACTGATGGGGACTCTATTTTGAAGGATCAAATCACACACATGATGATATTTTCCAAGGGAGCTCCATTGGAATGTATTTCTCAATCTAGTTGGTTATAATTTTCCTCTACGAAGAAAGTTGGCAAGACCTTGCAGATGTCTTGATGACTACCAGTGCATTTGGTTAACAGGCATCTGTGTTGCCTATTGGCATGACCTTAGATATGCCAAAGCGATCAAGATTTACATACAGTTGCCAACACATCAACCATCGTCCTAGTGACTAAGAGTTTCCCATCGGCATAAGAGTCTCCTGCGGAGAAAGGTCTCAGCAAGATCTTTGTGTCTCACTGACCAGCAGCAGAGGGATATTCATAATCGACAGGAGATTTTCTTTAGGGAGAAGTCTCAGCGACTTCTTCATGTCTCACCGACTAGCAAGTAAGGGGCGGGCACTTTGGCGAGAGTTGTTCCTTTGGCCGGTGGTCTTGCCAAGCGCCTTGAGTCTTGCCAACCACCGACGAGGGGATACATCTCGGTGAGACTTTTACAGCGGGGAGACGTCTTGGTGAGCGTAACGGGTCTCACTAACAAAGCACGAGAGGAGGTCTATCGGGGTGAGGTATGGCAGCCTTGCCGACCCATAAAGTCTCACCGACACATTGCTTCATCGATGAGAGGGTGAGATTGTCATGGCAACAAAAGTGAACTTATGAGGATTCCTCAGCGAAACATAAGGTGTCTCTGGGACATCTCCTCGACAAGAGAGTGTTATAGCGACATATGTGAAACAGAAGTGATATCAACATAAGTCTTCCCGACGGAAGAAGGTCCCACCAAAGGTTTGAGCCCAACAATAATTTTTCCTTCGGCAGGAGGTCTGGCCAAAATGAAAAAGTCTTACCGAAGGGGCACTCTTTGATATGACATGAGGGGCTCGGGGAAAGGTCTCCCGATGTGGGATTGTCTCGCCGACATGAAATGAAGGCATCAGCAAAAGGGGATTCCATCACCATAAGGTCTCAGCGAGATCTTTATGTCTCGCCGATAGGATATGCCTTCAGGAAAACTGGATGCATTCGTTGTAGTGTCTGAGAGACTCCAAAGTGTCTCACTGAAAGAAATTTGAGCTCGGAAGGAGCTCCCTGAAGGACTAAAGGTCTCCGCATAACGTCTGGCCAACAGTGGGGAGTCTTGCCGAAACAAAGTGAGCCCAGTGAGAATAAAGAAAATTCGGTGAAAGGTCTTGGCGAGGGGAGCTGGTCTGGCTGACATCAAGGAGCTTGCTGAAAGAAAAGGTGACATCACCATGACATCTCACCGACCCAGTGAGGTCTATCCGATAAGAATGAGCCAGCGGGGAGAAAAGAGGAAGTTGTTGGGAGGTCTGGGCGACTACTCTGAGATCTTACCGAAAGGGAAAAGGAGCTCGAGTTCGGGGAATAAGGAGGACATCGGGGAGATTCCGAGTAGAAGATCTGCACTCGCCAGAATGTCCTGCCGACAAGTGAGGTCTCAGTAATAGAAAAATGATATTGGTGTGACTTCTAATTGACACAGGTTGTCTTGTCGATGGTCTTTGTGAGCTCGATATGACTTCTATAGCTCACCAGAGGGTCTCATCGACTGACTCCCACTACGCCGATAGCTCTTAGGAGGCATAATCGCATCGGGGAGACACAATTAGTATCTCACCGACATGTGATTCAATGTGGACCACCTTTGACTGCCTGATAATCTTTTGTGGCATATGTCTAACCAATTAGAAGAAGCTAAAGGAATGACCTATTGGCCATTGACTGATTGACTACCACCTTGAAGGAAACTGACAGAATGCAAACCAGATGAACTCATTCTGAGATCAAAGTGCGATGGATCGGCTCAGGTGATAATGTTCGAATCTAAAGGAGCCCCGATGATGCTATAGACAATGGTCAACATGCAGGGGATGTTTGGAACATGAAGGAGGCTAGAAGAACGAAGAAACTATGACTCACAGGGACAGCTGTAGTGACCACTGGCAAGAGGCAGATCAATATTAATGGCAAAATGCTTTTAGAGCATTCAAGGCGACCCTAATGGAGTTCAAAGATGGACACGAAAGGCCAAAGTAAATGCTACAGTTACAAAAGATCTAAAGGCTTCTCCTGAAGGGCAGAAATCTTTCATCAGCATGGACAATAGGGCTTCACATTGAATGCAACATTGACTCTCCTCGAAAGATCTGAGAGCCGACTCTCCTAGAAGCAGATATTTTGTAAACCCTAATGCAGGGGGACAACACATTCTTTTTGGTACAGTCTGTATATATATGGCATTCTTGCCTCTTTCTAAAAAGGTTAGAACTTGTAGAGAACTTCTAGGGTTAGAAAAATGAGTTAGCAATTAGAAAGAAAAGTCAGTCAGAGAAGATAGAACTACTTCCTGATTCTTTGTAATAGGAGCTTCTTTGGTCTTCTTAGTTAGCAGTTAGATTCAGTAGGAACCAATAATGTATCTTTTCGGTTTTCTTAATATAAATGGAAACAATTTGGAGCCATGGATTTTTTGTACATTGATGATTGTGCCAGCTTTGTAAGTGTTGCTTATCTGTTTCACTATTAGTAGAAGCAACCAGATCTTAATCTACTTTAGATTGTGTTTCAGAATGTTGTTTATCTTGGTCTAATTATTTGATTTGAGAATCTTTCAAGGATTGAGGTCTTACTTTAATGTTTTGTTTAAATGATAACTTGCAATCTGTTAGTGAAATCAGCACTATAAATGAATGTAATTGTGTGTCAATCACAAGTTAATTTCGTTCTGCAGTTTTAGTTTACAATTCTTTGAAGGATAACAAGTCTGGTTAAGATAGGTGAATTATCATTCTTTTATGTCCTAAAGCTTTGATCTATCTTTTGTTGTTTCTTTAAAAACCCCTGGTTAGAGTAGGTTTAAATTCATGTTTGATCTTAGAACAATCCAGAAGCTCACACCAGCAGGCCCCTTGAACATTACTGTTACATTGACCACTGAGGGACGTCAACACAGTTGAGAACCAACTACAAAGACCTTGGGAGCTATAGTATCCATGTGTTATCTTTCTCTTTCAGAAGAAACAAAATAGCAATATTTTGTTTAACTGTTGTTGTGCCATTTGGAACGTCAACAAGTAGTAGGTAGAATTATTCCTATTGCATCACCAATTTTTATGGCAGTTATTTTTTGATTTGGACCTCAATATACATCCTCGAGAAAAGAAGATGTCTGAAATAACAGTCATGATATTTTCATAGTGCATACCTTCTTACAAGGTTTTAGGATTTAACTTTGTCAATATTTTTAACATTTAAACTCTTGACACAACTAAATCTAGAAAATTTTTAAGCATGTCTTAAATAGTTGTCCCAAAAATCCGATCTATAGGAAAATCTATAGAGTAGACAAGATTAACAAGTACACATAATGTAAGAGAGTGAGCTAAGGGAACATTTAGCCCAGTTCTAGTCCCAAAGTAAATAATGAAAATTGTTAAATCAACAGTATTATGAAAATAAGTAGACACTGTTTTTAGTAAAACAACCATGGACCTATTAGACCTACAAATATAATCTCCAATAAATATATGATTTCTCGAAACCTATTAAAGACTTCTACAAATATGGAACTCTCAAGCTCAGTACTAGTAAATGCCATATACATGTTTTATTTGAGTGTTGAAGAGGTATTACAAATCGATGATGATGATTTGAAATTTAAACCTAAATAATAATACTAGTGTCTACAAATGACCAAAATAGGAGAATGCAACTTCATAGTACTGTCAACAATAATAGCGAAAGAAAGAAGTGTCTATCATATTTCATAAGGGAAATAGAGTTATCAATATTTGTATAAGTGTTGTCTAAGGAATGGTCTCAACTAACATGATCTGCTAGAGTTATCCTCTTGTGCTAGTAGTTATAAAATACTATCGATTCTCCTACCATCCAAGTCAAATATTTCATGGGAGAGATGAAAAATTGGCAATACTAGCCAAATTATGAGATCCAAAACAACCATAAAGAGGAGTAGTTGTCACCGAAAACCAACAATAGGTCCAATCAATGTGAGTAAAGGTACATTCCTTGACATGTTATTTTTTCTAGCAATGTCAGTAGAGGATTCAAGGCCCTTGCCAGCCTACCAAGAAAGATCTGTTAGGTCTAGGAGGTCATTGTAGGGTAGTGGAGGAAGAATGAAGTATGAAATAATCAATCCACTAGGTATAATAGATAATTTCAATGCTTGACACTAGAAGACAACTACCTTGTAGAGAAAGAGAGCCAAATGTCTTTAATAATTGATATATATTTCTTCCCATTGTCCTTGAATAGAGAATATAACATCTATTGGATCATAAGATGAATTGTGCTCCTCACTTTGAAGTGGTGTTTAACCTACAATTGTTGAATGTTGCACCGCATGAAAATTTAGATTTCAATAATCCAATATATTGTGCTTTAATCAAGTCCTTTTGTGTCTCAGTTGTACTAACTTGTGCTCCTGCTAATTTAGAACATTCCAATTTGCTCTGCTTTTGGCTTATATAAAATAAATATTTCTTATTGTTTGAGACCAATCTATATGTGTATTTTGTTACATAAAAATTTGGCGATGAGGTGCTCATTTGCATTCCAAATCTTGTATTTTTCTTGTCAACCAGTGCTCTAGGAGGAAATTTGTACTGCCTCCTACTTTAGGAGCTTGAGAGGAGCTATGGAACTTTATAAATTAACAACTATGAAAAAATATTCAATAAATTATGAACAAATAATAATCATAATAATGATTTAGCATTGAGTTAATTCAGTCTACTATTAGCGTAAAATGAAGATATGTTAGCAAGTAAGAGTTAATGAGTCATTTGTGGGAGGGCAACCAGCTAACCTACAACAAGGTCAATATATGTGTCCATATATTATAGCTTTTGGTTTGTGTAAGCATATAATATTTATGTGACATCAATACATTTTTCCAATATAATATTTTTGTCTCCAATGTTATATCAATCTACTAGTCAATATATTAACATTAACATTAAGCATGATTCTCAACACCATAGTTATAATAAACTCCATAGACATGGAATTTCTGAATTTTCTCATATGTAAATATAAGGTAACTTGCACATCTTACAGACAAAAATTGAAAACATATCTTTACCCAGCATAATTTGAGTTGAAAATGCTATATTATCACTATGTCTACCACTAGAACAATGTCCAAACCATAGAATATACCACCATTTTGATGGATATATATTTGAATTTGATGAATTCCTAAGGTTATGGGGAAGAATATATGTACCCAATCAAGAGTATCTTAGTGTAGCAGTACATCAATAAGCATGTAATACACCATATCTTGGGTATTCGTGGTCAAAAAGATAATGCCAAATCAAAGGCCATTATACTGTTGGTTGGAAATGAATGAAGATGTCATAACTTTTATTATAATCCTTTCTCCTTGCTCAACCCTCAAAAATGTGCATATACAATAAAAAATGGCAATATTCACTCATTAGTAGGAGAGATTGGTTAATCCTTGCTCCTAAAATGTTCATGTAGAGCTAGTTTCCTTTTAAAGCACAAATCAAAGTGTGTAATTTACAAAGAATATGTGAATATTGCTAATTAGTAGGAGAGATTAGAATGAATGAATTGAATTTATTTGAATACAAGGGAATAGCAACATATTGCACAAATTTGTATTTAGTGAATCATAAGTAGGAAGGGTTTGTATTTGTATTTAGTGTATTTAGTGAATCCCAAGTTATTTGACATGTTTTTGTGTAGGGGCTCAACATACAAAAACTAAAGTAGAAGTTGAGCCAAATTTAGATCCTAGAGAAAATGAGGCTGAAGAACACATAGTTGATGTTAGAGAGGAGGCCTAGGTGCAAGGAATGGATGTTGGAGAGGGGTCTGGATCACTTCTGCATACCATCGTGGAAGAGCATATGAATCTAGCTAAAGAGGTGAGGAGAAAAATTTCTTATAGAAATTTAGATTATTTATTTCAAATGGATATGGAAAAATTGAAGTTTTATGCTAAACAACCTAGACGTACTACTAAGAGGTCAATGAACAAAATTGTAAAGAAAATAATTTCTCATTTCAGTAAACTTGAAACACTCGATCAAGCCCAACTATTGTCAGTTGTACTTAATAATGAGCTACAAGAGCCATTACAATTGTTAGGTGTAGATATGAGTACAAAAAAGAGGAAAGGTTCACACCTACAAAAAGACATTGTTGAAAATTTAAAAAAAGGTTTGGGTTCCATTGGGAAACAATCTCGATCAACAGATAAGGAAATTTCAAGAAGAGTCATGTTGACATCAATTTTAAGTGAAAATATGGTCAAAAAAGGACAAATCTCTTCACTTTCAATCGAGATTAATTTTAACAGAAAGAAACTGACACAATATGTCAAAAAGAGGAAGGTTCTAGATGATAGTACCTCAACAGGAAATTGGGAAATTATGTGTAGAGCTCCTCGATCTGATAGGATTCAAGATGTTTTTAGGAACTTGATCTCAAGCTTATGGAACGATCATACTCATCCTTCATCAAATAGAAGAGATGTTATCAGGCAAAGGATTGGGCCAAATAATAATGAATTACATACAAAACATTGGTTAGACATAACAAAAACATGAGATGTGTGTTGTTTTGTAATTCAAATCCACATACAAAGATTGAGAAAATAATGTTTGAAAAGTTAAGGCCATATTATGTGAAGATAAACAACGTTTTTGAAACTTGTTATTGCCGTCATCATATTGAATTTGATCTCTACTATCAGGTGTTTCAAAAGATTAGAGAAGAAAGTGATGGTTTTCAGAATGCACCTCCTAGACGGGCAAGTCAGTTCATAGAATTCATCCTATGTGATAAATAAGATAATGATAATGCCTTTAGTCAAATTAGTTGCATAAAAGGAGTCTATGAAACATGTGGAAATTTGGCTAGAATTCCTTTGAGAGATGAAGATACCGACCTAGCAAAGTTGGTAAATTGCAAGAGTTACAAATACATCAAGTTTTATACCAAAAGTGGCAAAGAATCAATAAGGTTAGATTATGTAGAAGAGGAGATACCAATGGGAACATTTATGGAAAAGTTCTGTAAATTGATACAACCATGATGGTGTAGGAGCTTGCCTCAAACGTTCTCTAAGAACACATCAAATGAATTATGAGGGAGATCGCATAAAAGATGCACATGATGTTGTTGAATGATGTTAGAAACACTTTGCATCAAATGAGGTCAGCACATCTTCAACAACCAACCAATGCATTCCACATAAAGTGTTTTGGGAGATATCATTTATGTTTTTGTTTGAATTTAAATCTTTAAATATACATACATGTGTACATTCAAGTTTGTTTATTTTAATTTGAATATATTATATTGATTATTATTTTTCAATGCAAATTTATGTTTTGTAGGTGTGGATATAAGATCAATGCATAGATGTAAGAGGGCAAAGGAAACAAGATCGTTGCATTTTTTCATGAGTACATATAGTTTCCCATGGACATTGCACACTAGGGATTACTCATGTTTTTGTTATGACTGCATTTTAGAAAACTATGATGAATGCAATAACCAACAAAAAGGATATGTCAGTGGATGGAATTTGGTGCCACTACATGTTAGTGACACATACGATGAAGATGAAGATGAAGGCTTTGAAGACATTCCTTTGATTTCAATTGATTATGACCATATTTCAGGATTGATTAAAAAAGGTATGCACATGTATATATATTTATATTGTGCATGTACGAGCTTGTGTAAATTTGTAGCTTGATCATTTATTAAATTTTATTGGGCAACTTTTTAAAAGTAAATTTACATAAACTTAAATGATAGTGGAACTCTTGTTTTCTACAAATTTCCATGTAATTTTGGTGCAAGAGATTTTCTTGAAATCATAGCAAAGCTTGGAAACATAGAAGGTGTTAGTTATTATCTATTGTGTTGCACAAGAGAGAGGAAAAAACTAGCATAATCATAAACAAGTGATGGAATGTTGTTCCCCATAGGTCTGACTAAATAAATAGATCCTCTTACATGATTTATCTACTGAATGTATATTTTGAATATTTTGTTACTTCTATGGAACTTGTAAATGTTATGTCTTACCTTGGAATGTTGGTTCCCTCAAGTTCAGTTGTAGTGCAAGGGACATATCTCAAGCAAATCAAAATTGTTCAACATGGGATTCATTTCATTGATTATCAACCCGAGAACAAGGTATATCAATATAGCCACCTAGTAATTGCTACTGCCCTATCCCTTTATCTAGTTGTACATGCATGTGGACGTCATAAGTGGAGACTAGATAGTGATGATTATCAGAGAATATTACATGTTATTGAAGAGTGGGCTGAACCACTTAAATTGGTTTGAATAACAAGATGTGTCATAGGTGGACTTGAACAATTTACTTATATTAAGAGGGAAATTGTTAGAAGATTAATCTTTATTTGGTAAAGGTTATTCTTTAATTGTAATTATTATTTTTAATTCCTTTATTAAGGAATATTTGTAGCCACCTCCTTAATAGGTTCTTAACACATTGCACTTTGTATCATTCTTAGGCATTTTGCCTCCATTAATAATACTGAGGTTTTTTCTTGTTTTTCCCCTTATCAAATTCTTGTGTATCTTTAGCATTTGGTGGTGCTTGGTCTAGCTACTCTCTCTTTGGTAACATTTTTGCTTCAAACAATGCTCATTGATTAGTTCTTCCCTTTGCTCAATTTATTTTTCCTTTCAGAAACACTATAATTTATACATTTAAAATGAAGTGAGTTTGAAATGGAACATTATAATTTATACATTTAAAATGAAATGAGTTTGAAATGGAATAAAATAAGAGCATGCTTAGTCAAGAGATGGTTTGTTATGAAAGTCGAGAATATGATACATGTGAAAGATAATATATATAGATTGAAATTTACTTGAGTGCTCTAGCATACATAGAAGATAAAATAAAAAATGTAACATGTATACATGTTTTTGAAGTGAAAAATCAAGTAATATGACTTTTTTTGAAAGTTGTGACCTACAAATCTATCATTACAAAAAAATGAATTATGAATCAAAATTATGCCTACCAATATGGGTAGAATCCATCTTATTTAGTAATTTTTTATCCCCTTATTTACTCTCAAAAAATTTCAATAAAAGACCCATATCATATTTGTGATTTAGATAATAAGGAGGGAAATTTAAGTCCAACTTTTTTTTCTAGAAAAGAGCATTAAAAAACTTAATTTGTTGGTAACTAATCAATCATTAATTGAAAATTACTAACTATAATTTATTGGAATAAAGTACTTAAATTGGAGTTAGAAGTACTTTTTTTTTTTGTATGTACTCTCCCACTTGTAATCTAATTGTGTGATTTTCTTAAACTTAATTTAGAAACACTTGCAGTGGTACTATTTGTATAATTATTTTAGAAAATTAGGTTTCTTTGTAGCAACTGCTAAAAATTGTCCAAAACTAATCTTAATTATATACACAACCTATAATTAGCAATACATAATTACTAGTCTATTACATATGGATGCCTAATCAAACACCATTATTCTAAGACTTGATATGAGATTAAACACAAAAAAACAGAAAATTGAACAAATATATAGGCAAGTCAAATTGCTTGCTCTAAAAATGTGACTTTTAAAGTTCATCCGCACATAAGGCAATGCCTTTTCTTCCAATCAAAAGTAAAGCTTTGTTGATACTAAATATTGATATGATTAGAAGAATTATTATCAATGCTAATTTATTTATCTACATGGTTAATACTAAATAGTGCACTGATAGATATTACAGGATAAGCATTGTCATTACTCAAGATGTACATTATCCATAACATGAAAAGGGCTCTCGTAGATGAAATTGAAAGAACCCCAAAGCTTAATATGTTGACACTCTACGTGTTCATTTTGAACTTGTTGTAGTAAGTAGTTTGGATTTTAGATCAGCTGTGGACATCACCTGTTGTAAGTTTGGAGTGACGTACAGTTGTTTTGGTCTTGTAGTGCTCATCATCTAATATAAGTTCAATTATTTTATGAGGTTGTCTTAGTGTATTTTGTCTATAGTAAGTATTGTGCTTGGAGAAACTACATCTAATATTTCTTTAGCATTTTATGTAACTGGGTGTGGCAAATGGGTTTGAATTTCAATATGTAAATCCTTAAAATTAAACAAGGTGGCAACTTTTCCAAAGATGACCTATACCATTTAGGACTCCATCCCTTCTAGACATATTCTAAATTTTGTGAATATATTATTGTATCTTAGCAAGTTCTAGGCGAGAGGGGTCTATAGTGGAGCATCCTAATTTTGTGTTTCTCAAAATCCTACGTGGAAATTTCAAATCACTCTCAATTTTGTACAATAGTTTATTTGGCAACTCATATGCTTCTATATTTCGTTTTAGGGCCACATCATCAAATATGATGCCACATCAACATGCTTTTTGTTGAGGTATCCAAAAAGACGCCAAAAAAAGTGAGACCGATAGTGGTGCACTAAGTCCTATTTTATTGGTGCACTTATGTGGCATCACATGATTTGTCACTTTGCATATTTTATGGATAAATTTTTTTTTGCAATTGGATATTAAAGTGCTCCACTATGAGGCTCATTGATGACTACTTCTATCCCCACTATTGGACCCTGCTCTATTATGAGCCTCTCTCCCCTAATTGAAGGATTTATGTTTGAAATTCCTAATCTACCCTCCCTCTGACCATTATCAGTTAGAATTCTTTAAAGCTTAGTTTTTCCTTCGAAGGGCACACCATCTAAACACTTAGGCTGTTCTTGGCAATCCTGCTCCATTACATTCATTGAAGCTATATTGGGTATTTTCCTAAAATATAAATCTTGATCTCTTATGTATAAAAATATATATTCCCATAAAGAATATAACATAAATGTTAAGCTTCTGACATTGAAGTGTAGCAGATTTTTGGATTTGAAAGCTATTTATTTGCAGATGCCAGTAAGGAAGTTAGTGTAACTTTGTATGACATAGTGAATAGTGTTGGGAATTTTTCAGTCTTGTTGTATATGCTATGTAAATAGACATTAAAGCAGTAGAAATCCATTTCTGAGTTGTTCTTTGCTAATGTTTCCCGAAATGGATTTTACACTACATAAATCTGAGTGATATGCGATGCCTTTGATCTATGTTTCAAATGTTTTCATTGTAAAATTTCTGAATTCTTGCAAGCTCGCTAATAATTGTGTAGTTAGTTGTTCTTTTGAACTACTTTAATCAAATTCGCATTAATAGGAATTTTTAATTCATTCTCTGCAGAGAATGCATACATATTTTCAGGTCTGAATTGTGCAGAAACAGTATCAGACCAGAACAAGGTTATTCAAATAGCCATTGAGAAGGTTTTGATGTAAAAAAAAAATTCAAACTTAAAACTCATTTCAAATAATCTCTAAATCGTTACCTCCAAATGTTTGTTGACAATGCGCAAAGAACATTGTTTTAAATTTGAATTTTCTTGGTTCAATATGATTTAATTTTGAATACTTTCAAACCAAAATTTTGAGGAAGTTGATTTTTGTGGAGAAATTTATGCATTTATTCAAAAAATTATTTTCTTAACAAGATTTGAATATCATTGATTTTTTCTTTTTGTTTGTTGTGGTGATTAATCTTTGTTTCCAAATTGTGAGGCTAGTAATTTTATTGCTGATGTACACAAGATACCTTAATTTCTCCCTCAAATGAGATGTAAAATATTAATTAAATTAGAGATTTCTAGAGGTTCCAGTTGGACTAGAGATTAGGAATAAAGTAAAATTTGGTAAATTCTAGAAGTTATTTTTATGTTGGTTAGGGTTGGATAAATTCTAGAAGTTTAGGGTTAGGTAGATTCTAGAAACTTATTTTATGTCGGCCAAGGTAAAATAATATGTCAGCCTGTATTCTAGATTATTCTAAATGTATCTGAAGTCTTCTATATAAGAGGCAGATGTAAACCATTTTTGATCAAGCAATTAAATACAAATATTTTGAACAACAATTTGTGTTTTATTTGTGTGTGTTTATTCATGAATTGTTGAGTTCATGTTTGTTTATTAGTGTTGATCTGTATCCATACACCCTATCAAATTGGTATTAGAGCCTATGGTAGAAGACCCTGGAGAGCAGACGGTTGTGAGAGAGTTTGTTAAATAATTTGTGAAGATCCATTGCTGGAGCAAGTGCTTTTGGAAGAAGTTGCTACCAAGTTTTGTTTGTAGATTGTGGGCACCAAATTGAAGAAAAGATCAAAGTGGAGGTCTGCAGAAAAAAAAAGTCAGCCTAGGTAGGAAGAAAATTTGTAAGTTGCAATTTATTGATTTGAAGAAAGAAAGATACAGCCATAGTTGTTGAAGGAAATTGTGGAAGAGTGTAGGCAGGTAAAGATTACAAAAGTGAGGTAAGTTTATTTGTTTGATTCAATGGGAAAAGATGATAGAGTAAAGAAAGAGAAAACAAAAGATTTAGAAGAAGAATTAATAAAGGAGAAGAAAGAAAATATAAGTTTAAAATGTGAATAGGATTTTTTAGAAAAAGAATTGGAAAAATTAAGGAAAGAAATCGGGGGAGAAAAATGTAATCTTTTAAATGAAATTAGTGATTATACAGAGGAAATTGAAGAGCTAGAGGATAGGTTAAAGTTTGTGGAACAAATAAATAATTTGCAACTGAAGGAATTGTGCAAACTTAGAGAGAAGAATAAAGAGCTTGAAGAAAAACTAGAACTGTTTGATGAGATTAATATAAGGAATGAGGAATTGGAACAAAGAATAAAGTTGGTTGATAATTCAGAAGAAAAGGTGAAGAAATTAGAAGCAAAGAATAGTTTATACAAAAATGAAATATCAAGATTGAATGAAGAGAATGAATGTTTGAAGGAAAAGAAATCCATATGTGATGTTTCTTGTAGTACAGAGGATTTGAATTTGTCAATTGAGAAATATGTTTTTGCTGAAGAAGTTTGTGATAAAAACTGTCAAAATGATAATATTGTTAGATGTAATGACAATGAAAAAAATGTTGGTTTAAAGATCATGGAAATAATGGGATACACAGGTAAAGGTTTAGGAAGGCATGATCAAGGGATGAGAGAGCCAATTAAGCCAATAATGAGGCCAAAGCATGAAGGTCTTGGATATGTGACAAGTAAAGGAAATAATACAGGTATAACCAAATTTGTTAAAGAAATGGAATGTGTGCAATGTTGTCATTGTAACATGAAAGGACATACGAAGGATAGATGTTGGGACTTACATCCTTGCATTATTTGTGGTTTCAAGAGTCATTCTGAAAAGACATGTTGGAACAGGTAGTGCAAGAAAGATTCTATGTTAGATTGTATGAAAATAGATTGTGGATGGGTTTACGGATCAAGTTGGTAGAAAATTACAGGTATGATCAAGAACTTGTTTAAGTATAAAAGTTCGCAAGTGAAAGTTGATGGCATTCAAGCAAGGTTTTCAAAAGGCATAATTAATAATAAGTTTGAAGATGATAGCAATCATGGAAAGAAAAGACATCAAAGAAGGTGGAAAGTTATAGATAGTGAGTTTGCAGAGAAGAAGACTTCCAGTTTGAAGTTTTGAAAATTTAAAGTTTGAATGACTGCCATAGCAGTGGGATGAGAGTTGAAAAGAGTTGAGGAAAGAGATCTGTAGATCGTACAGATGGTTTGAAGTTTGAAGACTTGGACAAAGACAAAGGCATTCTCAAGTTTGAAGATATCAAGAAAATAAAAGGATTTGCAAAGGCAACAATCAAGAGCAAGGAAATTTATGCAGCAACATTTGAGGTTGAAATTAGGGGGGAGTGTTGAGAAATGTAATTTCTCCCTCAAATGAGATGTAAAATATTAATTAAATTAGTCATGAAGCACAAGCAAGATTCATTAGATCTTATCAACTTTCAAATTTCACTTAAGAGAAGTATCACATGATTCAATTACACGATTCACCCTCAACATAGGTATACGAATGAATCTCAGCAAATTTATTCCAAAGAAGAGAAACATATGTAGTAGAGCAATTTTAGGATAAATTCTAATCCCTCAAATTTGTTCCTCGGGAGCTCACTTGAGGCTTTTGTATAGTGTTGGTTGTTTTTTAAGAACCAAGTTGATTTTCAGAAATTCCTATGGACTTTGTCATTTCTAATATTTAGCAATCTAAAGGGATTGGCCAACGAACAAGTGAAAGCTGCAGAACTTTCCTCCTACACTTTGGGCTCTATGATACCGAGGAGGGTGATCCCACAATGTGTATTCAAGAACTTATGCAACTAACATTTAAATACATTGTAAACAATAGATAATTCTCATATGGCCACTTAACAACATAGTGTATCAAAAGAGTTGGTAGTTCTTTTAGTAATACCCTACACTTGGAGCATGAGAATAATGAAACATCATAGCTTCAATGGTAACTCATTTGAAAGGTTTGTAAATAAAGAGTGATTTACTGATGAATTGACCTAGAAACTAAATTATGAATATTTTTCTTAAACCAATGCCTTATCCTAAACACGGAGTCAACCTCAACCTATGCAACCTGATAACAATTCTACACATAGCAACATATAAGATTTAGAAACACTACATTACAATACTTCCCCATTACATTCTCAACCACCACTTTTTATAGATATCTTGGTACATGTAATTCATATGAGTTAACAACTTCAATCAAGAATTTATGCTAATTCCTTGAATTAATTAGCAAGAATGAAACCATGCATCCATTGGAAAGCAATGGAGACAAACAAAACAATCTTTGATTATATTACTAATAAATCATAGAATAAGTACAGAGGAGAGAAAATGGCCATGAAATTAGCACCATTTTGTATTGTATTTGCTATCTTGTTATTAAAATCACATACGCAACTACAAACTCAGAACCTAAGACAAAACTTAAAATATCCTCTATGTTCCTTTTACAATTCATTGTGTCAATTGCAATACAACGAACCCCTACTTTTTGGCCTTGAATTCCTTCTTATAGAAACAAAGGAGCAAAGCAATCTTCAAGCTAGAAAGCACACATCATTATCTCATTGGACTGTTGTAACATATATTTCCTTTTCAGTTACATTTGAGCTCTCAGATGGTGGGAACAAACATGAGACACAAGTAATCTTCATTTGTTGTTGGAGATCTGGTCCCACCTTCAAAATGCATCATTTGTTTGTTACAACAACTCCCAAATATCTTCCTTGCAATCAAAAAATGTTTTCCACGTGCATACCCAGTTAACAAAAATTAAAAAGAATGAAAAGAAAATAAAGATACAAAATTGATTCATCCACATCAATACTTATAACCCTATTTTTCATGTTAAGGAGAGAAAAATATCTTTTGCAATACTCTAGCAAAAGCCTAATATGCACTATTTTTAGGCTATGCATGTTTCTCTCTTGTCCATTATTCACCATATTCATTATCATCCCCATACAAGCTTATTCAGTATACTTTTCCAACCAGGTGATGTACTCATCCTTAGTTGGCCATTCACATCCAATATTTTCTACACTTTTACACTATGTTGAGTGTATCTAGCATCAATTAATGCTTTGGATTCCCTAAAAAATACATCTATCCTCATTTCAACTCCAACCATGTTGTTAATGTGAGGATTCAACATGGAATAATCAATTTCACTCAACACTTTCTTAACCTGAGGTAGCCATTCTTCCAGTTCATGCTTCCACTGTGAAAACTCCATCAGCTCACCATTGTCATCAAATATTTTAAGCATACCACACTCTTCCATGTCCCTAAACATTTTCAATTTATTGTCAATTTGCATTCCTAATTTCCCATGGAAGGTTGTTATTTCATTAATTAGATCAATGTCCTGCAATATCTCAAGAATATGAGTAGGGGCCTCAGGGTATTCCTTCATTTTAGACATCATCTCTTTCAATGTCCCTATCCTAGTACTCCATTTGTTCCACTCAGTTTGAAAAACCATTTGAACCTGCATATATTTAATGTTAGCTTAATGGATGCTCTTGTAGGATGCCCACACATCATCAGCTCTATTGACCAATTTGGTCACTCTGTGTTTCAATATATCCTCAAAAATGTCACTTGCCACCTTAAGTGTTCCCAATTTGGCCTTCTTTGTATTCTCCTTTTCCTTCTTTAAATGATTTTTTAAATCATCAATCCCTAAGGCCAATGTCTCCTTGTCTTGTGTAGACAAGTTTGAAGAAGAAGAGGATGGAAAAGATAGTGTTCTCATTTACTAGCCAGCCTGAGCTCTCATCTTGTTTATTTCATCCAAGGCCTTATTATACTCCTTCAACAAGGAATCATACTTCTTCTAAGAAATTTGTGTTGTTTCTACACTGAGCATTGCAACATGAGCGGTTAACTTAGCTGCTTGGATAGGTGTTATATGTGGCTCTCTTCAACACCAAGGAACCCATAACCTATTCAATAGGCCTAACAACCTCATGCTTTCCAGTATTGGGTGCCACAAACTAGATTGCAAGAGTTTGCAACTTCAGAATATATCTAGATCCAAACATCTTGTTTTCAAATTGTTCCTAAGATAGAGAAGCTTGAGGGTCTCTTCTTATTGCATCAAGTGTAATAGCTGAGGTGATAGTGCACCCTGGTAGTAACATCATTCCACTATCTCTGACAATTTTCCTAGCTTCAATAGGAGTGATACCTACAATCTCAGAGATGATCTTTTCTTCCTCTGCCTTCTTAGCCTCTTCTTGTTGAGAAGGTTCAACATTAGCCCTTGCTTGTTCAAGCCTCTCCTTTATTTCTCTGATTCTCTACTGAACCATAAATTCATTGAATTCCTTAGATTGCACAAACTCATCGTCTACAAGGAATTCATTACAATCTTTGATCCTAGGATAATCATCAGTCTTTTCATCATAATGCCATTGGATAATTCTGTAGACATATAAAATATACCAACATACTTGATCTCGATTATTAACACCATTTCATCATAAATCATCTCTCAGTCTAACCATTTAATCGAATACCTTTATTTAATTAAATTCATCAATTTTCCTCTCTTAATTAAATAAATCATTTTATCTAATTAAGTCTTTCTCTCTTGTTAATTAAATCAATATATCTGATCTAATTAACCCTATGTGGACATATTTAATTAAATAATTCCATTTTAATCTCTAAGGTCCATCTATTAAATTAAATAAATTAAACCTTGTTTAATTTAAGCTAACCAACCATCTTCTTTAGTTAAATAAAACAAAATATTTATTTAACTAAGTCTAAAATCACATTCTTCTCATCTTTGATTTAAATAAGCCCATAAAGTCTAAGTCAAATTTGTCACATCATCTGTCTCTCATTAAATTAATTAACCTTTGATTAATTTAATCTTAGTCATGTCCACATCCTCTAGCTTTTGCCCTTGCACATGAAAATGGAATTTAATTCATTTATTAAATCCCTATTTTCTCTCAACATGGCATAATGGAGGAATGTTATAAAGGTTTCTGGTTCCGAATCCAAATTGGACTTTGTCTTATGAGACATTTATTTCGTAACGAGGCCAAGTGGCATTTAGAACTGTTTTCCCTCTTACATGTCATTTCACTAATTTCAAATATCACCTAATTGCATTTATGGGCATATTCATCAAAATGTTCACATCCTTCATCCATCCATCTCTTGACAAGTGGCACCTTTCCATTGGTTGAATGTTAGTCCCACATTGCTTCATTTTGGGCATTTCTCCAACTTTTCATTCTATAAATAAGAGGTCTCATTCTTCATTTTAGCATCCACAATTTGAGCAAAGTTACTATACTCAAATCCACACTCAAGCATAGAAATTCTCATCCATTTCAACAAAGTTTTAGTTAGGCTATACAGATTTTTATCTTGGAGCACACTTTAATCTTCAACAAAGTGGATCACATCTTCATCAAATCATCAAAGCTTGCATAGAAGTTGGGAAAGGGCCAATTTCCACATCAAATTGATAACAACCCCCCCATGAGATCAAGAGTTTGCATGTTCTTAATAAGACTTAGTTTGTTTTTATCTTCTTTCATTGTGCTCTTTCTTTATTCCTATTTTGAGCATAGTTAAATGGATTTTATGGGGAACTTAGATCTTAACTTGCATTTTAATCTAATTATGTATTTTTTTGTTGTTTCTTGTAGGTACTAGGATCTTGGTTCATACATTTGGCGCTAGGAGGACAAACCAGAAGTTCTAATCATGTTTTTTCACCAAATTCCATGCTTTTTTGTTGTTTTTGTGTTTCTATAGGGAATTCTACCGCTAGCAGACCAACGTCGTGATATAGAACTGCTAGGAATTCAGTATCGCTATATAGCACTGCTACAAATTCCAAACTCCGACACTCTCTATTTCCCACCCAAAATTTAAAATATCAAACAGCGCCACTGAGTCTTTTTTGCACATTGGAATCTTTCTAAATTGTAAACTCCGCCGTTGGCCAAAATAGTGATGCCTTCATGCTCTATGTCCCTGCTATAGAGCGACACTGAGTGGTAAGCGACCCTATAAAGCACCACTAAAGATTTTAACTGCACTACCTATGCAAACTCCACCGCTGAGGGAAAGTTAAAAAATTGAAATTCAATTTTTTTATGACATGTTTCTTTTTCAATTTTGATCATTTGGGTTATTACATGCTTTTCTGACCTCTATTTTGTAAATCTAACTAGTTTTCTTGTAGGTTGGATTGATGAAAGGTGAAGGAGAAAAGAGGCATGATGACACCACTTTCTCATAATATCAAGTGTTTTTTAACACTTTAGTGTTTGTTTAACACTCTTAGAGAATTCATAATTTCTCTTAAAAGATTTTGTTATCTTTCGTGCTTAGGACCTACTAGATTCGTTTTGGGCTCTAAAAAGAACATTTCAATTTCTTGTTACAAAAGGGCTTAAAATGAACTTTAAGACACAAACTCACTAGATTTGGTTTAAGGATTAACGCTTGAACAAGGAAAATTTTCACATTTCCTTTGGTGCTTAAAAAGAAGTCATTATTGCTTTGTGGGTCTTAAAATGAACATGTGCAACTTTGTTTTGTGATTGCTTACTCAAACTAACACCATTGAAAAGACGTATGCGCTTCTCTCACACCTCACGACGATCTTGAGAATCAAAAGGATTTTTGGTGGTCTTAAGTTGGGATAAAGTGATTGCCTCCACACTTCATTTTGGGACTAAAATTGAACAAAATATCTTGCGAGTGTGAGTGGAACATGTTGTGTGTGTTCTCCATTTGTTTCTAAACAAAGGTTGATTGAACTACGAATATGTTTTATTTCTTTTGTTTATCTTAGAGGGTTTGCCTTGGGGAAAAAGTACTCACCCAAGGGAACAAGTCAATCGATAACACTCTAAAGCCAAGAGTATTTCCAGTAGGGATATAAAAGTGGGTACTGGAACAAGGGCCAATATCACGTGGTTGGTTTTGATGAGATGGGAAACAATGGTCTCTCACCTCAATGGATCAACTCCTATGAATGGAAAGTTTGAATTAAAACCCTTGTTGTAGAAAGACCAAAATCCCTATCTATTTGTTGGTGCAAGAATGGTCGTTTTGAAGCCACCCCACACTTTTATGGTTTTTAGTAGAAATAGAAAGTATTCCATGGGAGTTTCATGGGTATTGATGCTTGGATTCCCCTAGAAGTGAGTGTCTTGGAGGGGAACCAATGGGGTCAAGCATCTAACCATTCACTAAAAATAAGCATAGCTGGACTTGTCCAAGTGGGGACTCAACAAATATAGTCTTTCATATCCATATGATTGTTCTTGTTCTTGGTTACAAAACACATTGCTTGTTTGTAAACATTAGAAAAAAAAAATTTAACATTATCATCAAAACTTCAAACCCTTAGGAAGCAAATACAATTGACCAAATTCATGTGTTATTGCTTTCCCTTGGGATTTTATCCTTAGAGGTTTCTAAACACTTTGATTTATATCTCAATTTTCTTACTAGAGTTAACAATAAGTAACCCTTGCCTTGATTTCATCAAAGTTCCACATAATATACCTCGTGGGATTAGAAGAAGTTCAGACATTGGAAATCTATTTTGAAAAGCTAATCAAGAAGTGTTTATGGTAAAACAAAGTCATTAAGCAAAGAATAAAAACAATTGAATCTCACACATGTCTTTCCAATGATTTCACGCAAGATCAAGATCAAGAAACCAAAGGTGAAAGCTCTTAGTCCAAAAGATCACCAAAATCATCTCTTAACACTATACGAATTCAGATGAAGACTGCTTTTTAACTTTTACAGGAAAGCTTCAAGAAACAATCCTAGATTGTACTCATTTTATTATTGTCAGAATCCAAATCTTTTTTGGGAATTTGAACACCTTTTCTAGAGAAAAGCATGTTCTTCAAAACCGAGGTCTAGTAAGCAAGTGTCTTTTTAGGTAAACATAGGATCAAAATCAAACCTCCATCCATCTTTGAACATCAAACCAAAATCATTTCACCATCAACTCTTTGAAAATATTGAAATCATCCTTTATGCTAGGCCTTTTGGAAAATAAAAAAAATAATTAAAATCCTTGAAACAAAATCAAAATATTTGAAATCCTTGAATCAAAAACATCAAACCATTTTGGCTAGGTATGTGTAGATGCATCCTTCTTCATATGCTTAGTCAAAATTGTCATCAAATCATCTTGTTTAGCTAGGTATATGTAGATGCATTCTTCTTC
>VDFB02049217.1:60258378-60432231 GCA_007258455.2 Sequoia sempervirens
AAAAATCATGATTGCAACAAAATCTCTTTAGTTGGGCTCAGATGATAATAATTTTGCATTACATGTATATGATACAAAAGTATTCAAAAATTCCAAAAACAAACACAAAATTTTGAAGTTGTTAATAGGCAACAAAATTTAATACACCACAGTTCTCTAATAGGACAAAAACAAAACCCAAAATGTATTCAATAGGATAGAACAAATAAAAAGAACCCAATAGCATGACCCACACAAAACTAAAAATAAAACTTATAGGATAAAAACCTAGATCACCTAAAACCATAATCTGAAATACGCCTAAATGTATCTTTGTGACTAAAACCCAGATCACCCAAAACCCTAATGTTTTTTCTCATATTATAATATAGAAGGCACATCATAGGGAAAATATACTGTATAAATCACAATTAACCCTAATTTTAAATACACCTAAATGTATCTATGTGACTCTAGGTTTTGATCCTTACATTTTGCATCCACATTGTGTGTTTATCATAGGAATTGTGGGTGCTAAATTATTTAGGTTTACACACTCACATATTAAATCCAAGTTATTTATCACTATTGGCTCATTGGTATATTTTATCATAGTGCATTGGGGATGGTTGTGCTAGTAGGAATCTCATCCACCCATACTATGCATTATACCTATGGGTGTAAATGAATTCCCTGCATTCAAGAACGTAGGAATCCATAAGGTCCCCTAAGAGTGATAATTCCCTCTCAATTTTCTCAAAATGTCAACATAGAAGGAACCCAAAATTAGCATAGAAGAACTATGACGACACCGAAAGCTAGACATTAATGGCTCCTCTTTATAACTGAACAACAATATTCATGATACATATTTACCCTGGGAATTTTATGCTTGAGATCAATTTAAGCAGAAATCAAAGGAGGAATTTTTTTTTTGGGTTGATTGATGCGTACCTATTTTTTGGTGTGTTTTGACCTCTAATGTTTTCCTCCTCATCTCGCCTTCACCTATGCATGAAAATGAAAAACTTGTGATGTTCACCTCCTCTCGCCTTTTCCTGTGCATGAAAATGACATAAGGTTGTTCATGTGACTAAACTTATGCCCAAAATAGGAATATTGAAATAGTCTAAGAATATCCATTAAAGTGTAAATGATAGAACAATTTAACAGATGTTTCAGCTATAACTATACCAATAGACATGCTATTTAACCTCGCCCTGTGAAAATGCCAGAAATGATCTTCACCCTGTTCGTGAAAAAGAACTTGCTAGAAATGCCAAAATGACCGCACCCTCCGCCCTACTCATGAAAAAGACCTCGCTAAAAATGAAAAAAAGTTAACCTCGTCTATAAATTTAGAGAGGGAAAAAATGTCTTTGATTGAAGGAGTGGTTCAGTCGAAGGGCTATTATTTTTTTTTAATTTTTTTTAAACATTCATGAACTTGAGGGGGTTCATTCGAACACCTGCTTCGATAGAAGTGGGGTACTTCAACTAAACCCCTTTCATTTGAAGCCCCCCCTTTATATGAAGCCCTTTAGTGAATTTTTAATGGGAGTTTTTAGTTTTCCTTTGTCCAAAAAAGTGTAATCTACTATTGTGGGTTCACCCATGAGGCAAATGAAACATCCAAGCCCAATTACAATCCAAAATGTATATTTGTTTAGTACAAGGCAAAACATGCTCGTGTTTTGTAAAATCAAAAAACATGCTTGTGTTTTGTAAAAGCCAAAACATACTCGTGTTTTAGTATGCTCTAAAAGCATCGTATTTTGAATGCTAAAAACACATACATGTTTTGAGTGTTAAAATATGATCATGTTTTTAATGCTAAAAACACAATCATTTTTTTTACGCTAAAAACACAATCATGTTTTTAACACTAAAAACACAATTGTGTTTTTAATGCTAATAACACGATCATGTTTTTAACACTAAAAACATGAGTTTTTTTTATTCAAATAATACACTTGAATGTTATTGCTTGGAAAAACTGAGCCATAACACAAGCTTGTTATTTGAATTTCTTCATAACATGAGCATGATTTGCTCATTTTTGGATATTTGGCCACTTTTTTGTGCCCCATCTTGGTGCATGTTCCCTTAGCTCAACCATAAATCTAATACCCTAAGCCCTATATCATATATACACTAAACCTTGTACCATTGATCTTGCACCCTAAACCCTATACCAATACCCTAAACCCTAAACCCTAAACCCTATACCCTATACCCTTAACCCTAGACCATACACCCTATACCTTAAACCTTAAACCCTATACTAATACCCTCAACCCTATACCTTATACCTTATACCCTTAACCATAAATTCAATACCCTAAACCCCAAAACCCTATACCCTATGTACCCTAAATCTTGTACCATCAATATTATACCCAAAAACCTATACCAATACCCCAAACCCTAAACCTTGTACCCTATTATTTACCCTAAACCTTGTACCATAAATCTTGTACCCTAAACCCTATAACAATACCCTAAACCCTAAACCCTAAACCCTATACCCTATGTATCCTAAACCTTGTACCATAAATCTCATACCCTAAACCTTATACCAATACCCTAAACCCTATACTCTATGTACCCTAAATATCATACCATCAATTTGTACCCTAAAACCTATATTGATAGCCAATACCCTAAACCCTAAACCCTATATCCTACACTGTATATCCTATATCAACTAAATGCAAAAAGATGTGAAAAAAATGCCACTTTCTTTTTTTCACCTCTCTCCCCATCCCTACCTCTTCCTTTATCTATCCTTCCTTACCACTCTCTCTCTACCTACCTCTTTACATCTATCTCCACTCTCCCTCTCTCTACCTACCTCTTGTCGCAAAAAAGATCTGTTTGATGGATTGATGATCTGGATTGATTGATGGTCTTTGATTGATCGACGGATCTGATCTGATCGATGGATGACGACGTCGATTCTGGAAAGATCTGATCTAGCTCACATATCCATCTCTACCTCTCCTAAGGCCTTCAAGTTTTATGTTCATAGGAAAATCAATTTGTAGAATACAAATAGTAACCCTCTTGTACTTTACCAAATGCAACTAGATTCTATGAATTCACAAAAAATGAAAACTTTCATAACCCCAAGTCCTAAGAGTTCACTAAACTAGCCACTAATTTCCTCAACCAGTTTAAATCAGCAAAAAATCATCTAGAGATGTACAAATATTTCTTATTTGGGAGAAAATTCACCTTCAATTCTCTACAACTCTTTTTCCTGGATCCCTCACGTCTTCTTATTCTTTGAATTCTTGCAATTGTGAGAAAAAATGGACCAACTACCTTCTTTATGGCTCAAGAATGGAGTGGTTTCACCATTAATGTTTGAAAGAAATATCGCATGAGCGAACTGGCACTTTAGCCATTCATGTTTGAATTCCAGCTATTGATCATTCTCATTTAAAATGTCATCCATGGAACTCCTTAATCCTTGCGCTTTACCCTTTTTTATTTTAGTGTTCTCCTTTAATGTTTCCACGTTGCCACTTTTTCCTATATCACTTCCTACTTCAAGACCATCGCCCATTGCTAGTTCATTCCCAGCTTATCTAAATGGATCCGTGATACAAAAGAGTTCAACGATGGGAGGAATATTCCATCAAATATTCCTTAACTTCTCCATCAATCATCGCCAATGTGTTCTCCATGCTTCTAACTATAAATGTGACACTTTGAGGTGAAGCGATGGACATCAGACAACCCTCATCGCTCATCATAGATACTCCTTTTATTTCATGCACACAATCAGTGATGTGAATAATGCATGCAATGTAATCCCGACCATTGGATCAAATCATCTTCCCTTGACTCTATACTCCCTCCATCACTCATCACTGATAGTTAAGCTCTTTAGAAATAAATTCTAGTGATGCCTCAGACCCCAATGATGAGAAAATGTATTAGCATCTTACATCGCTCGTCGTCGATTCATTTTAAAATAGCTAAATCACATTAGCGATGGCAAAAAATTTAACGATGGTTCAAGATTTGGCCATGTGTCTTAGAAACAAGATCTATGGTTATGGAAGGCATAGCTCCCAACAAGTTCAGTGAAAATGGATTAGTGATACAATGCCTTAAAAAATAAGCTACAGGTTTCATTGCTCATCGCTAATCTGAAAAATGGAAAACAGGAAGCAATGCACGATGGGTGATGAGTCAATGATATAAAAGATTGTAGTGTTAGTTTTCATTGTTGATTTGGAAACAAGAATGTTAAGGAAATAAACAATACAAGGTTTTTGAGTGATACAAGGTAAATGAATTCACATCATGCATGTCTAATATGAAACTTGAGGTCTTACACTTATCTGTGATGCACAACAAAGCAATGATACATGGAATAAAGGATCCATCACTCATTGCCAATACAAGGCTAGCGATCACAAGGCTATACACAATGGGAAATGAATTGAGCTATAGAAAATGACTTAAGTTGGAATATTCTACATGTGCTTATAGGTTGTTTTAAAAGGGGAACTAATTAGGACCATGAGACAAACAGACATAGAACCAACCCATGACAAAGACTTGGGATAAAAGATGAATAATTGGCAACTCAACCATAGGAGAATAATACCATGAGGGAAATATTTTAATATGATCATGAGATGGTAACCTAGGTATAAGGGACCAGTTAATACATGGATACTAAAGACTCAAGTTATTTTTAAATGACTGGAAACCAACCATAATAGGTCAATGGAAAATTAGACTCAAAAGAACAAGGATTAAGATAAAATATGCTAAGAAAAACCAACCCCATAGCACAAAACCCTAAAAACTTGTGACATAAACCTTAATTAGTAGGTAAGAACAAGGTCTATGAGATAACAAAACAATGTTCCAAGGCAATGGGACCTAAAATTTTGAGGGTTCCACCAGTGGATCTGATTGGGGATGCCTACCTCTTGTAGGCATGGCGAGATTCTAGATCTCATGGTGAAGTAGACCAAGAACAAAGAAAACTAAAAACCAAGGACCTACTCGGACAAGGCAAGAAGACCAGACTAAAGCAAACCTGTGTATAGAAGATACAAGAGTATACAATGTACATGGAGCAAAACATATTTCAAGAGAAATATGGCTTCAAGAACTATCCATGTACTAGTAGTTAAAGAAGTTCACCTATCAAACTTTGGAGAAAATAGGAGTCCTCATCATGTGTATTTGATATCCAATAAGGGCCCAACCATAGACGGTCAAAATTTCTATGCTTTCCTTTATCTTCTGCCCTGACATTCCACATTAAAATCATACTCCCTACTTCAAACTTTCTCATTGAAGCTCTTCTATCATACAAATTTTTAACTTTCATTTAGTTTTGTATTATCCTTTTGAGCTTCTCATCTCATCTCATCCACTTCAATGAGGGCTTCAATTTTGTGCTACATCTCATCACATAAATCACCATCATATTGCTAGATGAACTTATACATTTTAATCAAATTATTTTGAGGCAACCTTATAGCTATACCATAAACTAAGTCAAATGGAGAATGTCGAGTTGCTTTCTTAACCATTACCCTCTCTTCCCATAATGCCAACTTCAACTTTGAATCCCAAGCTCTCTTATTCTTTTCTATCACTCTTTTGATAATTTTCATAAGGCTTTTATTGCTTGATTAAGCCTTGTCGTTGCCTTGTGGATGATAATGGGATGAATAAGATGCTCGGATCCCATACTTATTACAAAAATCTGTAAATTCCTCATATCTAAAACACATTACATTATCTAAGACAATTTTTTCAGGAACACCAAATCTAATGCGTATGTTTCCCAATAAAAAGTTAGTCACCACTTTACTTGTTTCTCTTTTAGTAGGGATTGCCTCTACCCATTTAGTAAAGTAATATGTGGCAACTAAAATCCATGAGTTTCCACCACTAGACTTGTTTGATATTTATCCTATGAAATCAATGCATCACTATTGGAATGGTGCTTGAACTGAAATAGGTCTCAATGATATATTTCCTAAGAATTTGAGTTTCCTAGAGAACCTTTGGCAGACATCACATGCCTTCACTAATTTATGTGCATCCTTAAAAACCATAGGAAACCAAAAGCCTACTCTTAAAACCTTGTGAGTGGTGGTCTTAGCCATGTAATGTCCTCCACATAGTCTATTGTGCATCTCATCCAAAAGCTTAGAAGCTTGTGTATTATTAACACATTTCAACAAAACTCCATTCGGGCTCCACCACATTTCATCATTGATAGTGACATATTTTATTGCCTTCAATTTTAGAGTTCTCTTTTCATTGTCAACCAAACCATTAGGGTGTTGCATCATTGTTTACAAATACTAGACAATGTTTCTATACCTTTCACAGGTCTACATGTCACAAATTGGTGACACCTTTGTAAAATCCACCTGATTTACTTGATTAGCATCTAGATTTGTCTCAAGCATTAACTTAGCTAATCCTTGGCCTCTAACCAACTTAGTGATTTGAATGTCCATGTTAAAATCCTAGTTTTGTTAATCCACTTGCATCTTCTACCCGTGGCTTCCTATTCGGTAAAGATGTCTTTAACTATAGCATTAGGAACATATGCAATGATTGTTTCTCCCATACTATATATTCTAAAATTATTTACTACCTTGACTAATGCATAAGCTTGTTTATCTATTAAGTTGTATTTGAGCTCTGAAGCCTGGAAGGACTCACTAAAAAATTCTATTGGTAGCTCAAAATATTCATTGTTTTTCTGCAACAAAACTCCTACAACTATATGAAATGAAGCAAATGAGAAAAACTGAAAAGACTTTGAGAAATTTGGGGATTTTGGAATTGGGGCTTCCTTAATATCCTTTTTGATACTTTGAAAAGCTTTAGTAGGATTCTCACTCCACACTACCTTTTCATTTTTGTTTGGAATTTTGGAGATAGGATGGGTGATTTCTATAAAATTTGTAAAAAAACTTCTTATAAAATTGATTTTCCCAAAGAAATATTGGATACCTTTGACATTTTTGGGCTGAGAGATCTTGTCTATTGCAGCTACACATTCTAGATTAATCCTAAATCCTTTACAAATGATATTCCCAAGTAGCTTTCCTTCTTTCACTCTAAATGTACATTTCTTGGGATTCAATGAAATCCCATATTCCAATGCTATTGCAAATAATTTTTCCAAATGCATACAATGATCCTCTTCTTTTTTACTGTATGTAGTTAGATCATCCTAGTAAATAGATAAAAAATATGTCTCTAAAATCTGTAAAGGCTACATCCATGGCTTTCTAAAAAGTAGCCCGTGCATTTGTCAATCCAAATGGCATTCTCACATAGAAATATGTACCCCATGGTGTTGTAAAAGTTGTCTCTTATTGATCAAATTCTCTGACTACTACTTGGTTGTAGCCTAAAAATCCATCCATCATTGATAACAAATCACAACTAGTTACCTTTTGTAACATGGCCTCCATGTTTGGCAGTGGGTAATTATCTTTCAATAATGACACATTCAAATTTCTAAAATCAACACAAAGCCTAATGTCACCATTCTTATTTTTTACTCGAACCAAATTTGAAACCCATGTTAAGTGTCTGATGGGCTTGATGATCCCAACATCTCTCAATTTAATGAGTTCCTCTTGGATTTTAGGCTACATTGTGGGATTTATTGGTCTTTGCTTTTACCTAAAGGGTTTTTCATCTAGCTTTAAAGGTATCTCATGTTGAAATAACTCTTCTCTATATGACTTTAGGTCATCATAAGACCATGCAAACACATGTCTATACTTCATCAATAACACAATCAACACATGGTTATGATATGAGGCTTCATTTTCTTTCCAATGTAAACCTTCTTGGGAGCATTCTCAGTGCCAAGGTTGACCTCTTAAAGACCTTCACTGTGAGTGGATGATTGCTTAGCATTAGTTTTGTCAAGGCCATAAAAAAACCTCTCCAATTCCACTAATACTTTTGGAATCTTATTATTTTCACCTGAATGATCTCATTTCTCAATACTATTTCCTTACCATCTATATCCTCCATGAAGGCTCCAAAGTCAATTTCTTGACCTTCATACTCATCTATACACTACAAGAATTTTAAAATGTCACCATCATCATAAAAAACCTGCTAATTCTTTATCTTATCAGGAACTAAAGGTCTGATTTGCACTTTAACTTTTGAAATTCCAACAAAAGTAAAGTCATCCGTCTTGAGAGCAATATTGGCAAGTGAATGTGCCAGCTGATTCTTACTCCTATTCAACCATTCAATACCAAATGCATCAAACTATTCTCTTGAGTCCCAAACAACATTTCTATATTGTCTCAACCTATTATTATTTGATGTATATCTTGATCTAAATTGAGAAACAACAAGCTCTAAATATCCAATAACACTTAACTTCTTGATCCCTTATTTCTCAGCCAGCCTTAGACCTAGTAAAAAAGCTTCATTTTCAACTACATTGTTTGTACATGTGAATAGCAATGAAAATGAAAACTTAAAAGTTTTACCACTAGGTAGAAATAAGTATCACCCCCACATCAACTCCTTCTTTTGAGCAAGCACCATCAAAACGAATACTCCATAAGTCATCATTGTTTGCTTGTTGTAACACTTCCTTTTTTAGGGGTGCAGGTTGTTTTTCCTCTTCTTCTTGTAACTCTTCAACCATGAAGTTATCCATACTGGTATCTACAAAGTGAATTTTGTCCTCTTCTTCCACATATTCAATCATATGTGGAGCTCTTAGTTCCCTCTTGATGTCTTTTCCCTCAATTGGGAACGTGGAAAAGGACATGTCACACTGTATGCTACCTCCCATGGAGGCACTCCACTTCCTTGAAAATAGCATACCATAATTTGGTGGGATGTCCACCACAACTATGCTCATAACAAAATCCTTGTCAAGAAATGCAGCCAACCTATATGGGAAATCTTTAATCACTCCTATGATTGGGATTTCTCTTGAATCCATGGCATAGAATTTTCCATAGGAATAATTAATTTTCAAGCCAATTTCTTTCATTATCTCTACAAGAATGATATTAGATGATGCTCTTGAATCAATCATGTACAGTTCTTTAGAAACTTACCGTCAACAATCAAAGTTACATAAAATGGATCAATATTACTTGGGCAAGCTATGAGAGTACTACCCGAGTAAATCTAAGGGATCTCACCAATGTCTCCCTCCATTACCTCTTCATTTACTTGATTTCCACTTACTTCAGGTTGAGTATTCACCCTTTTATCATCACAAACCATAGTGGCACCATTGATAAGGGCCACTACCGTTTGCTTATGTTCATCAATTCTTATCATCTCCATTAAAGGAACTGTCACCTTGACTTAGAAAATTAGTTGAAACATGTTAACTGGATTATACTTGGGTAATTCATAAGGGACTACACTCTTCTCTTCAATCTAGACCTTGTGTTCACATTTCTTTTCAACCTCATTATTTTCTTGTTTCTTCTCTTGATCTACATTTGACATTTGATTCTTTTCTTTAACAATTAGAGAGACAATATCATCACTTTTCTTGGTTGGGTTATCTTGGCCCAAATATTGGTTTCTTTACTCTCCTTAGTTTTGACCTCTCCTTTAAACTTGACCAATTTTTTTTTTTAGTTCCATGTTTTTTTGCATTTTTCTCTTTTATGAACATACTGGCCAGTTTTCCTTGGTCATAGTTCACAACTCTATTTCTTAGATTATGAGTGTTTCTAGCTTGTGCTACTAATGCTATTGTGATCCTTTGATATTCTTCATCAGAGAGTCTTCTCAAGGACAAATTCATTTCATATGTTTCCATAGCACAAACATTGTTCTCAACATCTTCATCCTCATCAAGAATTTTTTTTTGATGATAAGCATCTATTTTTTTCCTTTGGTAGTCAATATCCACTTCATGTGATTCTTCTTCCGAAGAACACTCCTCATCATCAAAATATGATTTGTGCATAAGCACATGCACTTCCACATTATTTCCCTCTAGTGGCTCATAATCATCTGATTGATTTTGTTCTTCTTCAAACTATTTTGCTACTAAGCATGTTTGAGAAGCATGTGGTAGTTGGAAAACAACAAACCATGGTGTTTCATAAGTAAAATTCATGGAATTTTTCTGCAATGGGTTAGGGGGAAATTTTCTTTGTGCATTCTTCTAATTTTTTTGAACTGGCTTTCCATTAAGTCAATTTGTATTATAAGGATGATCTTGCAATTGACAAGGTCTTTCATTTTTCTAAAAATTTGGCTTACCATTTTTAATCCCTTTCTCTTTCCTTATAAGTCTATAACTAATATCTTTCATAGAACTTACAACCTTATCAATCTTGTCTTCAAGAGAAGACCCTTTCCCTGTAGAGTGCTTGTCTTCTTTCCCCATATTCTTCAAGGTCTTGACATCATATCTTCTCCCAACTTTTCTTGATGCTCTTCTATTATTTTTAATATGGACTACTATTTTGAATTCTTCTCTAAGGTTTTGAGGATTCTTATTTTGCAAGAGATAACTCATTTTTTAATCAAATGCATTGCAATAATTGACTAGGCATACATTATCATTGAGACTCAATTCAGCAAGAAAACTATTCATGGCCTTTTGAGATCTTGAATTGAAATCAACAACCATCTCATTTGAACCTTTAGAGATGTTGAATTCATTAAACAAGAACCTTGAATCAATCTTATCACTATATTTTTCTCTAAACACCCTCTTAAATTCCTCCCAAAAACCAATACTTTTTGTTGGTAAGGACCTATACCATTCCATGGAATCTTCAGTGAGTGATTACATAAATAATTTCATCATAACATCCTCAACTTCTACCTCAAAATCATCCATGACATTCACAAATAATTTCAAGTTATCCTCACCCCTTATTGCATTATTTCCAGAGAACTTAACCAATGCAACACTGATATCATCAGGAAACTAATTTCCAGGTAGCTAGTTATCCCAAGAAAACATAATTTTTTGTATCTATCCACTTACATTGACCTTCCGGTGAATTGATCTCTTTGATCATTGTGGGGTTCACTATCATCTTGATCACCAGATTGCTTATTTCCTCTCCCATTTCCACCTCTAAACGGGGTATTCTTGTTCTTGCTACCTCCTCCACCTCCACCACCACAACCATTGAGGATATTTCCATCTGATTTAGTATTATGTGATTGGGAATCAATAATAGTATGACTAGAACTTGATGCTCCTTGGTCTGGGGTGAAAGTTTTGAGGAAAGTAATTTTCCTCTCCATTTCTACATTTGCAGTAGCAATTTCCATCTTACTCAATTCTACTTGTAACTTTTCATTGGCTAGTTGCAACCTTAATACTGAAGGGTCGGGAGGTGCACTTGATTAAATGGATTTAGGTTAAACTTTTTTGGTGGATGTATTAGTGGTTGAAGTATTTGTATTCATATTTGTAATGATTTTCTTAGGCTGACCCATAGGTTTCTTTCCATGGTCAACAAGTTGGGATTTCTTAGTAGCATCAGAGGGATCTAAAACCTTAATAGCTACAATAGAGCTAGTGTGTGTGCTTGAAGTAGAGGTTCCCATAAGAATAGTCACTTTGGAGGTTCAGTGGTTTCCCTAACAACAAATTTAGAAGGATCTTTAGGAGTTAGTTCTCCTTTCACTGTTTCTCTCATTTTCTCAACTCTCTTTCTTAAGGAATCTCTATCTAGCATTTTTTCCCTTATTTTCTCCTCTTTCCTTTACTTGTATCAATCCCAACTCCTTGATTTTGAGAACTTCTTCTTGCAAATCTTTCATATCCTTGTTTATCTCATCTTCATTTGACTCACTAGGTTCAAGAGTATAATAAGTGAGATTCATTGGTTCTCTCTCAAAGGAATGGTGTGAGGTTCTATTATGGGATCTTCCTCTAGGGTTGAAATTATCATTATTGAAAATGGTAATACCCCTATGATTTTCCATTCTAGTTGGGGATTCACCATCCTTATCATAGAATCTCCACAATTCTTCTTCCTTTGATTTTAAAGGATTACAATCAAGCTGACCCATACTAGCAGAGGGTTCACTTATGAAAATATTTTCCTCATTATTAGAGGGCATACCATAATCAAATATTTCCTTAGGAAAATTTTAATTTAAAATTTTAGAGTCATGGTGAAAATTTATTATGGACTTACTTGCTTCAACATTCTTTGCAATCCATGATGACTTCTTGCTCTTTGGTAGCTCAGACTCTAGCTTATGCTTAGGATGCTTCTTCATATGGTTCCTAGTTCCTTTCATTGCTTCAAATTTATTCATAGAATTCTTCTTATCTCTCATTCTTTGAGAATTTAAATTTTCACTAGCACAAGAGACTTTAGAGTCACCACCCACTATATGGGGAAATTAAAATATATCACAGTTTTGAGAAGCACTCACAATTTTAGACAAGACTTTGAACATAACTCGATAGGATACAAAGAATGAAACTAAGACTTGACTAATAGAAAGTGGATGTAGCCTATATGAGAATTTGCATAAATTATTCTTCAAACAATGAAGAACAATCAAAATGATTGACTTTGACTGTACTAGATCTGACCTAGAGGCATTGGACTAGCATTATCCTCAGCGGAGCCACCAATCTATTGGTGTTTTTAATGAACCAAACTCAATCTCATCATTTATCTATGAATTTTCCAAATTCAATGGTTGATAATTGTGAGGATTGGCCAATAAACTAGTGAAATCTTGCTAGGCTTTCTCTTTGCACTTAGGCTCTATAAGACCTGAGAGGGTAATTCCTATGATTTATCTTATGATACTCTTGTGAAAATTATCAAATAAATTGTTATAATGGATATATTCTCATATAATTGAAAATTAGATGAAATCCTTCAAGAATTTGGCAAATTCTTTAACAAATAATCACCTAAAATAGAGAATGGGAAACCTCATGAAATTTTAAAGAATTTTGAGTGAATGAAAATGATATTCTTTATGAATTTGTTCTTTGAATAGTAGGGCTGACTCACTGACTTCAAAATTAACCAAAACAATGGAACAATACCTTATCTAAGGGTGATGAACTTAAATTTGAAACAAATTGTAATATAACAATAACTAAACTTAGCATTCTAGACTATTGTAATACTGCATTATAGTAAAACTTAAATATCCAAAAATAGAGACTACTTATCAAATCCTTATATCTAATCACACAAACCCATAATTTCATCATAGTAATTTAATTAATTCCTTGAATTAATACAAAAATAGAATCATATATTCAATCGAAACATAAATGAAGACCAATCAAAAGATCCTTGATCATTTCATTGATAATTCATATGATAGACATACAGAGAGTATTTTATTCAAAATATAAATCTCATTTCAAATGCTAGTACTATTATACAACATTATGCCTATTATAAGACTCAAATTCAAACCTAAGAATCAACTCTGATTCTATTTTGTTGTGCTTGTATTACAAAATTCCTTACATGAGATCAAAATCTCTATCAACCAAAGACCCATACAATTTTCCTTGAATTCCCTTTTATAAGAATATGAATTCCCTTTTATAAGAATAGGGGAGCAAACAAGCTTCAAGCCAAATTGTAGATTTTTCAAATTTACATTTGACATTCATTTCATTTTCATTTCAAAACATTCCCAAAATCAACTATATTTGCAACTCAAAAGAGGGAAATTCATATGATCTACAAAACCCCTTTGCACTTTGTTGAATAAGATAACTCATGCCTCCCAAAAGGAATTCTTTTTCATTGCAATACCATCAACCAAAAGCTAGACATCTTTCCCACATGTGCATCCAAAAATATTGGAAAAAGCATAAAGCAATATATAGAAAGAACTCCACCTCCATGTCAGCACACATGTCATCATTTGACCGAGAGGATATAATTTTTACAATACTTCATCAAAGGCTTAATTTGTAAATTTTTCAAGCCATGTATTATATTCCTCCTTAGTGGGCCACTGTGTATCTAGAAATATTTGCACTTTTGAGTCATGCAGATTGTACTTGGCATCCATTAGTATTCTAGAGTCTTTCATAAACACATCCATCTAACCTCAACTTATCATATCATCAATATAATCATTCAAAATTGTGTAATATGCAAGACTGATAGCCTCCTTAGCCTTGGGGAGCATATTTTTTATTTGTTCCTTCCATGTATTGAATTCTTTCCTTTCCCCATCTTCATTTAAAACCTTTGGCATCCCACTTTCCTCCATATCTCTGAACATCTTTAGTCTGCTATGGAGTTGAACACCAATCTTGCCATGGTTTGTTGATATTTCACCCAATAAATCTACTACCTTTAACAAATATGGGATATTTTTTGGAGCTAGAGGACCATCCTTCATGTTTGGCATCATTTACTTAAGAGCTCCCACTCTTGCACTCCACTTACTCCAATCATTCTGAAAGGAATTTCAAACTTGACTGCATATCTTATGGGCTTCATGAATGCTTTTATATGCTTCCCAAATAGTATCAGACTTTGTGCACCAACTTAGAAACCATGTGCTTCAAAATACTATAAAAAATACCATCAACAACTTTTGACGTTTCTTCCTTAGATTTCTTAACATTGTTCTTTTCTATTTTAATTCCCCTTTTAACTGGATAATTCTCAGTGATAAAGTCCCTTGATCTTGTGATGATAACTCTGAGGAAGAAGAAGAAGAAGGAAAATCCCCCAGTAATGGAATTTCTTTTGAGGTAGTAGCCTTCATCTTATTATACTCATCAAAAGAGTATTATATTTGTCCAATAATTTATCATACTTTTTCTAAGAAATTTGTGTAGTATCTACACTCAACATTGCAGCATATATAGTCAATTGAGTATCTTGAGTAGGAGTGATATTTGTAGCTCTTTTTACCACAACGGCACCAATGACCTCTTCCACTTATTTTACCACCTCAATCTTCCCTGTGTTCAGTTCCATTGACCAAATTGCAAGGGTATGCAACTTGGGACTAAAGCTAGATCCAAAAACTTAATTGTCAAAGTGCTCCTTAGACACAAAAGCTCCTTGATCCTTCCTAATTACATTTAGTGCAATAGAAGAAGTGAGATTCTATGCTATGAACAACATCACACCACTATCTTTGGAATTTTTCCTGGCTTCAACAGGAGTAACTGTTGTTATTTCATTAATTATTTTCTCCTCCCCTGCCTTCTCTACCTCCTCTTGTAATGTAGGGTCCACACTAGCCTTCACATCCTCAATTCTCTTCTTAATTTCTTGACTCTTAAATTGAATAAAATATTATTTAAATTTTGTAATTTGGATGAAGGAATCATCAACAACAAACTCTTCACAAGCTTTCATCCTAACATCATCATCAACCCCTTCATCATACTCCCATTTGAAAATTCTATCCTCTGGGATGTAGGGGTCAAGAGCATTTCTTACAAGAGGGGAAGAAAACCTTTTTTCCACATCTTGTTCACTTGGCACATGCTCAGTAGACTACTCTTCTCCAATTAGTTTTGTCACTGAGTACTCAACTAATGGACTAGTTACTAGCCCTTCACCAACCTCTAAAGGTTTTTCTTGAGTACCTTGAGCCTCTTCCTGAGCTTAAAGAATTCTCAATTGAGCATACTACTACTCCTTGACCACTTGATATTTCTTTGCGACCTCCTTGACCTTCACAATAAATTCACCATTTTGTAAGTCCTTTAATTTTGTCATAGCCTACTCATATGGATTCTCAATCTCATCAAAAGGAATTCCAAAGAATGAATTTCTCTTCATTATGTCCTCCTCAATGTTACAAATAGCAATCCACTCTTTCTTTCTTGAGGTCACAACAACATTAGTTGTCAGGTTTCTAATTATATCATCAATATATAAAAAATGATGTGAAAACCCAAATAAACCCTTCCTTCTCTTTTTTGAATCTACAAACCCTTTAGGGTCATAGATCCTTACCTCATTTACAGGCATTTTGAGGTTACTTAGTATTATCCCAAATTTTTCATAACCTTCCTTGTTAGTAGTAATAAAGTAACCAAAGGAACATTGTGGAGTTTTCATAGAATCCTTTATGTTATTCTTGAAATGATTTTTGTCCATGCTATCCAATTGCCACATGATGTCCATGAAGGCCAATCTTTCAAAAACATACAAAGGTAAACAATGTGGTGGAACCCTAGCTCCATAAACTCTAATTAGAGTGTAATGTGAATGTAGGAACTAATCACCCCAATTATGACCCACTTTGGATCCTTCTCTAAGCTCATGTGGTAGAAAAATATCCTTTATGACCCTTGAGACTCTATATAAAGGCTCTACTCCCAAGCTCTCCATGATACCAACCTTTAAAATATTACAAAAAGCAATATAATTGGAATTTGGGTAGTTCCCATCCCAAATGAATGTCCACATCTGCACTAGAAAATCATTTCCATCCTCATCTTTCTACCTCAACTTCATAAAATTCTTCCACTTCTCCTACCCCATCCATAGAATCATATGCATCAACAAAGAATAATGGTGGAAAGACAAAGGGGATTTCCCATCCTTTAACACAACCAGTTCCTAATGCATCTGATCTACAATATAGGCTGCATAATCAAATCCTTTGTTTGAATTCCAATTTTGGATTTCCATGACTATTACCATCAATGCAATGTGTATTCTCTCATCAAACCTTTGAGCTAACACTTGATCCAAATAATAGTATGTATTCTTGAAATAATTCTCAAACTCATCATAGTCAAAGGGTTTGAAATCCTTGGGGCCAAAAGATACCTTTTCCTTTTTCCCATGTCTAGGGAGAACATGCTTTCTATATCCATATTTATTTTTTTGATAATCACAACAAAATTCATAAAAACTAATTTTAATAGTAGCATTAGGGTTCAACTTAAAAACCTACACTATTCTACTTCTGGATATGTCAAGTAATGGGGTTCCATTAACACTTTTGATAGTTCTATCCTTAGCATCATAATGATTTTCCAACTCCAACATCATGTCAACCTCAACAAATACATTGGGCACCACCAAATTTCCAAGGTAAAAACCCCACAAATGATGAGATGGACATTTTGCAAAACACCTATTGAAAGCATACACACACACTTCCCAACCACTCTGAGGCATTGAAACTTCTCTAATTTTGGCTATTGTATCTATTAATCTACTCATCATAACCCCTTATCCAGTGGGATATTTTCCTATTTGCTTACCTCCTTCAAAAATCTCTTGAGACTCACCCTCCATGAATTTGGTGTAGTCTCTCTTTTCTCCTTTATTTTTTGAAACTCCTTATGAAACTTCTGGTTTTGGTTTTAAAACCCCAAGATTTTTCTATTTGGGTTTATCCCCTACTCCTGAGGATTCACTAGGTTGAATCATGATTCACACTTAGGTGAATTAAAATTCTGAACTAGGGCCTTCTAGTTTTATGTTCATAAGAAAATCAATTTGTAGAATACAAATAGTAACCCTCTTGTACTTTACCAAATCTAACTAGATTCTATGAATTCCCACAAAATCAAAACTTTCATGACCCCAAGCCCCAAGAGTTCACTAAACTAGCCACTAATTTCCTCAACCAGTTTAAATCAACCAAAATTCATATAGAGAGGTACAAATATTGCTTATTAGGGATAAAATTTTCCTTCAATTCTATGAAACTCTTTCACCTAGATCCCTCACATCTTCTTATGCTTCAAATTCTTGAAATTGTGAGGAAAAATGGACCAACTACCTTCTTTATGGCTTAGGAATGTAGTGGTTTCACCATTAATATCTGAAAGAAAGCTTGCTTGAGAAAAATGACACTTTAGCCATTCATGTTTTAATTTCAGCCATTGTTCATTTTGATTTAAAACTTCATCCATAGAGCTCCTTCATCCTCACACTTTACTCTTTTATTTTAGCAATATCCTTTAATGTTGCCACAGCCCCCCTTTTTCCTATATCACTTCCTACTTCAAGACCATTTCCCATTACTAGTTCATTCCTAGCTTACCTTAATGGATCCATAATACAAAAAAGTTCAGTGATGGGAGGAATATTCCATTGAATATTCCTTAACTCCTCCATCACTCATTGCCAATGTGTTCTCCATGCTTCTAACTGTATTCGTGACACTTTGAGGTGAAGCAATGGACATAAGACTTAACACTCATAGCTCATCATGGATACTCCTTTTCTTTCATGCACACAATCAATGATGTGAATAAAACATGCAATCTAATCCTGTCCATTGGATAAAATCATCTTCCCTTGAATCTATGCTCCCTCCATCACTCGTCGTTGATAAGAAATCCCTTTAGAAAGAACTTCTAGTGATGCCTTGGACCCCAGTGATGAGAACATGTATTAGCATCTTACATCGCTCATCACTAATTCATTTTACAATGGTTGAACCACATTAGCGATGGGAGAAAATTTAGCGATGGTTCAAGATTTGGCCATGTGTCTTAGCAACAGGATCTATGGTTAGGGTAGGCATTGCTCCTAATAACAACTTGAGAAAAAATGGATTAGCGATACAATTCCTTAAAAAAATAAAGCTACAGGTTTCATCACTCATCACTAATCTAAAAATGGAAAATAGAAAGCAATGTGTGATGGGCAATGAGTCTATGATAGAAAATATTGTAGTGTTATGACTCATCGCTAATTTGGAAACAAGAGTGTTAAGGCAATTTGCAATACAAGGTTTATGAGAAATATAAGGTAAATGACTTCACATCACACATCACTAATATGAAACTTGAGGTCTTACACTTGTCCACGATGCACAACAAAGCAATGACACATGGAAGAAAGGATCCATCTCTCATCACCAATACAAGGCTAGTGGTCACAATGTTATGCACGATGGGCGATGCGCTGAGTAGTAGGAAATGACTTAAGTGGGAATATTTTGCATTTTCTCATAGGTTGTTTTAAAAGGGGAACTAACTAGGACCATGAGGAAAATAGACATAAAAACCAACCTATGATAGAGACTTAGGATAAAATATGAATAATTGGAAACTCAACCATGGGAGAATAATATCATGAGGGAAATATTTCAATATGATTGCGACATGGTAATCCTAGGCATAAGGGACCGATCAATACATGGATACTAAAGACATAGGTTATTTTTAAATGACCAAAAACTAACCATAGTAGGTCAATGGAAAATTAAACCAAAAGAACAAGGATTAAGATGAAAGGAAAATATGCTACACAAAACCAACCCGATAGCATAAAACCCTAAACCCTTATGACATAAACCTTAATCAATAGGTAAGAACAAGGTCTATGAGATAACCAAACAACATTCCAAGGTAATGTGACCCAAAATTTTGAGGGTTCTACCAAGATGGATTAACCATTGATTTTGATATTGATTCAAAAGTCCAATAAGCCTATGATTCTTTGAGACTATTAGATATGGTGATGAGAGTGATGATTTTCTTGTTTTAGGGATTGGGATACTTCATCATTTCATTCCTTATTTTTAATATAACACATAGACACGATGCATCAAGATATTGATAACTAGGATGACATTGTATATATTGTGATGAAATTTGGCTCTTCAAACAAATAGGATAATCCTTTCACATACATGATGCACAAAAACCTCATTGGAATGTAGTTTAGAAGTTGAGAACATTTTGGACCAAAGCATACACAATAATCAATAATTTATTCAAGATGAACTCCTTGCACACAACAAAACAAGTATTCACCAAGGTTATATTACAAGAACATACCACAAGCACATCAAACAAAAGATAATGATCAATGCACCATTATTTTCTCTCTAAATCATTTTGATAGACATCATCGAGAGGTCCTTGGAATGGGTCAATAAGATAAATCATAAGAAAAGATAAAAAAGAACAAACAATCAATGTTATTTGTCTCTTTCCAAATTAACATAACTAAGGTGATTTCTAATGGTAATGTCCATTGTAGGAAGGATGCATCCTAGGACATGCTACCAGATGTTTTGACTAAGACTATTTTCTTGATAGGTCATTGATAGAAATGTTACCGATTTGTTTACTCATGATCTAGACTTTATGTTTTTCATATTTAGGTCTACACTTTACGAATTTGCATACTTGCTTCTACTTGTAATACCAAAGCTTAAAAGTGATGATTGATTTATTATGAATGGAATTTTATTGTGGTTGAAAGAAAAATGGGATGGGTTGTTTTTGACTTTTTTGGAATATTTCAATGTTTTAGATGTTTTTGCAATGTTTTGAGTTTGTTTTTGATCTTTTAAAATTATGTAAATATTTAAGTTTTCAAGTTATTTGAGGTTGTTTAGGATTTTTTGAACATTTTCAAATGATTTTGATTTTAAAATTTTTAAAATATTTTTGTGTTTTCTGAGATTAGACCAAGACATAAAGGGAAACTGACCTAGTGCCTCAAAGGCTCATCAGTGATTGCCTTTCCTACATTATACACGTAGAGACAATGTAGTTTGACTGTCTCTAACTAGTAACTATTTATTGATGAGATATGAACATTAATGGACTATTAGTTTATTATGATAGACTCCTAAAGACTAACCTAATGTCTCAGGGGCTCATCGATGATGGCCTTTCCTATGTTCAAGCTCAAAGACAATGTAGTTTGACAACCATGTTCTTGAATTTTTTACTTTTTAGAGTTGTCTAGGGATTTGGATGTGATTTGGATGTTTTGGATGTTTTGAAGATGTTTTGAATGTTTTAGATTTTTCACTATACAAGTTTTAAGATTTTTTTGAATTTTTTTAAATAACCTTAAAGGGATATACAAGAACCTGATCCAATGCAAGTATAGACAAATTCCCCTAGTGTGATGCAATAGAATACCTCAATATAGGTAGGAAAAAATGACCATAGGAATGTACCAAATAGTACTAAAGGGGAGTATGATACATAATATCTAGCTATGATACAGATGTAGATGGGTGATGGAATAAATAGCATAATAGGGTGAAGGATGAATGTGATGGATTGTGAAGCAGGATAAGCTGAAGAGACAATGATGGATGGATAGTTCTTATATATACAAGGTTCCTATTTTCCAAGTTTTCACAAAGGTACTTTCCCAAAGCACCACCAAAGTAGTTTTCGCTAGACAATGATTTTTTCTTTACTATTTTCAAATCCTTTTTTCTTTTCTTTTTTGATTTTCTTATTTTATGATTTTTTTGGATTTTTGGATTTATACCCTTCAAGCCCAAGAATATTTTTTTTTGATATGTGAGCTATTTATAGGATCCTACAAGGGTTCTCCTTTAGGAATTGGCAACTGATATGCTCCTGAACCATAACTAGCTTTGATGAAAAATGGATGTAACTAATTAGGCTCAAACTTTCCTTTGCTATCTAGATCTGACATATATTTTGATTCTTCTTCAATACAAGATCTTCTACCTAGATGGACCAACTTTTGAATTTATTATTATAGCTCCTTTTGAGTGGGTTCTAATAAGCCTACAAATTATTCAAAGCATCAAGACGGCACTCATCCAGTAGCTCTAGCTTGTTCAGCTAGGACACCTTGTATTCTTCATCGATAATGAGATTTTGCAGTGACACTCTCAATGATGGGAACTCAAACTCGATTGGTAGGATAGATTTAGGTCCATAAACTAGGGAAAATGGTGTGGCACCTGCAAGTTTGTGGATACTAGTTCTATAGGCCCATAGGGTGAGGTTCAATTGCAGATGCCAGTCACAACCAACTTCATTGAATATCTTCTTAAGAATTTTTAGGATGGTTTTGTTTGAAGCCTCAACTTAACCATTTCCTTGGGGATAGTATGGGCTACATACCCAGTGTTGGATATTGAACCTTTGGTATAACTCATGAAAATCCTAATTTTTGAAAGGTATTCCATTATCTAAGATAAGGGCTTTTGGAACACCGTAGCGAAAAATGAGGTAGTTTAGGATGAATTTAGAGATTTTTTTTCTCATGATGTAGGCCATAGGGATTGCTTAAACCCACTTCGTTAAATACTCAATGGTTATAATGATGAACTTGTAACTATTAGATGAGGTAGGGGTGATCTTTCCTATGAGGTTGAGTCCCCATGGCGAGAAAGGCCAAGGTGTAAAATTGGTTGGTTTAGACACTGAAAATTGTCCTAGGTCTCTAACAACACTTTTCACTAATTTTTTGTCTAAAACTGATTAAATAAATTATTATTTAGTTAGCGCTAATATTCTTTTCCTAATTCCCTATAATTAAATAATTTTTAATTATTTAATTATTGTTCTTCTAAACCATTAATTAAAGAATTTTCATTATTTAATTAATGTTCATTACTATTTGTTCGTAACTATTCCTCTTAGATTAAATAATTATTTAATTATTTAATCCCTTACTTAATCTTTCATCTCAAATTAAATAATTCTTTAATTATTTAATTTGTCTTCAATTTCAATCATCCCTATCATCAATCCATTTGATTAATTCATTCAATCGACTAACCCTTTCAACATTAACATGTCCTAGGGGAATTAATTACCTCCCATATCATATTGTGATAAATAAATAACATTTATTTATTTATTTATTCCCTTTTATCTTCTTTGCAATTAAATAAATTCATTTTATTTAATTACCTAATATGGGCTCATAAATTAATAAATTATATTTATTAATTTATTGCATTTATCCTTCTAACTTGCTAATTTTGAAAGGTGAGGATAATTCATCTTATTTAATTATAAAATATTTAACTATTGTCACCTAGATTTCATTCGCACTTATCTCTCCCACTTTTTCTCACTTCACTTCCACTTTCCTCTTCCACTTTCCAATTTTCATTGCCATTTATCTCTTCCATTTTCTAATTTCTATCTCACTTAACTCTTTCCCCTTTCCACCCATGACTCTTATTTTCCAAATCCACTCCCCACTTTTGAAATGACAACTTTTAGTTGAAAATAAATTGTTTCCTTATTTATTTCACTTAACTCTTCTCTTTCTCAATTTAACTCATCCTTCACTCTTTCATTCCTCCACTTTTGAAAAAGTATATTTTGATGAAAATAAATACTTTCTTTCTTTATTTTCAATTAACTCATTTTGTCCCCCACTTTTAAATGCAAGTTTCCCTTCTAACTTATCCTTGCATGCAATATTGTCCATTGATTATCATTCAATCTTGTCCATTCAATTATCTTTTCAAAATCTATAAATTGAGGACTTATTTCTCAATTTATAGAGACCACATCTTAGATTTCCTTGCGATCATTCCGTCAAATTGATTTCAATATTTAGTGCATTTGATCACATTTGAGAGCTACACATCAAATCTATTGAAGGAATAAGAAGGACAACAAATGTTGGCAAGAGACACTGCACATTTTTTCTGGTGTTGTCATTGATGGAAACCCTTATCAGTAAGTCGATCAACACATCATCATTTGATCATACTGGAAAACAAATTGAAGATCAGTGATTATCTATTAAGCTAGAACAAAGAATATGGGAGATTTGTGTTCTTCGATTCATATGCAATTTTTCTATTATTATTTTGTGTTTTGGATCTCAGGGAGAATTGTTTGATGCATGATTTGTGTTATCTGTAAATTTTGGTGCCTCATATCAATTTGAGTATAAGTTAGAAGATCCAATTGACTAATTTTCTATTCATCAGTGTATGAAGGCTGACTTGGTAAATGTTGCATGTCATGGATATTTGAGGAGTTATTGTTTAAGTAGTTTTTTGTTTGAGAAATTTAATTTAGTTCCTCACTATGTTGTGGCTGAATTTTGTGGATTCACATTGAATATTATGAATGATTTGAATCGATAGTTTGCAAATATTTCTCATTTTGTTGAAGCCGACATGAAGTGATTAAATCCTTAGTAGCACTTGAATATATATAAGTGATCGATTGTATCATTTTGATGTATGATGGAAGTGAGTTGATCTATGTTGCAAATGTCAGAAGGTTAGTAGAGTGATTATCCACAATTTCATTTGTGCATTAAGGATTTTTTATGCGAGTTGAAGCAAAATAGAGCAGAAGTGCAGAATCGGTCAGAAGGTCCAGAATTCGATCAATGAGCATAACCAGAACTATAATCAGGAATTTGTAGATTCTCGTTTCTTAGTTCGAATCCTTTGGAAGGTATCCAAACTTTTGTAAGGCAATAATCCTTTTAGTTTATGAGTAGTGAGCTCTAGGTAGTATGTTTAAATGCAAGTGCATTCTCATTTTGTAAACCTTCATTTTGAGTATACTCAGACAATATTGTGGATTGACCTCCACCATGGTTTTTCCCCTACCAAGTTTTCCACGTAAAAATCCTTGTGTTATGGTGTTGTGGTTATTTGTCTTATGTTCATTCATCTTTATTTTGGTTGAATGTTATTTGTACTTTAAGGATCAAATTAATAAAGTTAAAAATTGTAGAACACTGATTCACCCCCCTCTTAGTGTTGATTCCAACAATTGGTATCAGAGAAAGGTTCCTCAGAAGAAGTTTAAAAGCTTGAGGAAGATCTTGGAAAGTATTTCAATGGATTCAATTATTCTTCAACATCAACTTATCGTGGCCCTAGATGATCTTGACTAGTCAAAATTTGAAGTCCGGGAATTACAAGCAAATCTCATGAATGCTAAGAGATTCATTGAGTCATTGAAAGAAAAAATCAATAAGTCTAGGGAGAAGAGAAGGGAACTTTGTAATTAGATCAAGCAAGAAGATAGTAAATGCATTATAGATGAATAACTGAGTCAAGCACTGAAGGAAAAGATAGAAGAATGTGAAAAGTTTTCCAATGATAATCCAATTCTGAAGCATGAGACATAATCTATTATGATGAGGATGACCAAGGAGATTGAAGATAGGAAGACGAATGAATAAAAGATTGCTCAATCCTTGAAAGAGAAATATGAAGAATGCAACCAAATTACTTATGGATTCATTCGGTTGGAAATTGAGTGAGAAAAATCTAGACACAATGAAGAAGAGCTTGAAAAGTAGATTGATGATCTTAGAGATGAAATTGCTACATCAAATGAATTCAAGGAGAAGTTCAAGATTAGCTTAGCCAAGCTTGATGAAATGATTAAAAGTCAGAGGACTGATGGTGACAAGTGAGGTCTAAGATGTGAGAAAGGAGAAAGTTCTAGATATGGACAAAGGATATTTAGACAAGGAAATCAGATGAATCAACCTGAAAGATATCTGGTAAGACAACCTAATGCTCAAAGATTTAATGGTAACTATTATGTTTACAATAAATTTGGTCATATGGCGGCTTAATACAAAAGTAGAATGAATTCAAGTGGTTAATCATTCTATGGTCATAAGTCTAATGAATGCAAAAACATGATAAACAAGTTTTATAGAGATGTCAGATGCTATGCATGCAATAGATTTGGCCATATTGCTAACTAGTGCAGATCAAGAGAAAATCAGTGGAACAACTAGTTTGGACAAAGAAATGTGGTGTGCTACAATTGCAACGAAACCAGTCATATTGCTAGATTTTGTAGAAGAGGTCCAAAAAATCAAAGAAGAAACATACAAAAGGATGAAAAAGGAAAAGGGAAAGTTACCACAGATGAGATCAGGAAGCAAATGAAGAAGACATGGGTGAAGAAGAGTCCCTCTATTGCAAGAAATGAGCCAGCGCTAGAATTAGCTTCTGATAATTCCTCTGGGAATTAAATTAAGACCTCTGGCCTAGGGGGAATTGTCAAGAAAATCCTTTAATCCCCTGCTGGTAATTGAAACTAGGATGTGGATGAGTGTTGTGATTGCATTAATGATCTATAGATGTTGTTGAATAGTTAGAGTGTATTTATGCAGAAATGAAGGTCCGCAGAAGAATTATCTCTCACAGTGTATGGAAACAAGGTATCTAGATGAGTTAGGGAAAAAGCATTTATTGCGTCAAAAAGGTTAGGTGTGCGAATGATAAAAGGTCATTTCTATCTTTCATTTGTCACTTTGCATTTTGAGAAGAAGAAGTTTGAGAGCTCTGAAGTGAACTTTGGTGAAATTTGGGAGGATTCAAGTGTGAAGGCAATTCAAAGATCAAACCCTAATCCAGAAAAAAGGTATTTATCGAGAAGACTTGTAAACCTATGAATTTGTGAAAATGGCTACTCCATTGGTAGTTGAAGTCAAAGATATATCCCATCCGAAATTCAAGTGGCATCCTTTCAAATCTATTGAGACCAAGCCCTTAGGTGCATTTTTGTCTATTTTGTACAACGTCTTTCATATTGAAGACATTAGGGCATACATTCATGCTAATATTTAGGAATTAGGGAGCTTGTAGTTGTTGAATTTGTATTCCAATCACATTGTTGGAGAGGATTTCTATATTAAGCCCGAATTCAAATTCCTAGAGGAGAAGAAATTCACGTAGATTATGAAATTCCCTGTGTTTGATGAAAATGAATGGGTCTGGTATATCTTGAGTTGAGTTCATACTAAATTTATGTGGTTGAATTGACCTTTCAAGATTACAAAAGAAACTATAAGCATTGTTATAGGTTTAAATTCCTTTGGTGGATTGTCGATCTTGAAGTCTATGAAGAATCAGATAATCACTGATGCAACTAATTCAGTATTTGATAAAAGGGCTATGACAATTGATAATATTATTGATGTGGGTGTGGAATTTTCCTCAATGGTCATTGGTTAAAAGATATATCATTCCGTCTGAGAAAATTTTGTATCCGGTACAACCATATATGCAACATATTAGATGGTGAAGGAGAATGTAGAGTATGATTTATCTAAGTTGCTTCAAAGTCAACTTATAGAGAGTCTTGGTAAGATCAAGAAAGACAAGAAGAATTCCTTTAAATATGGTAATTTATTGCTATGTTTATTCTTTTATTTTATGAATGAAGTTTTGGGAGTTGGGAAAGTGCATTGGAAAAGTGATAAGCCTATAGCTATTCAGATTAGAGATATCTTTTATGGAATTGGTGATAGTAAGACAAGAAAAACTATTATCTGGGGATAGTTCAAGAATTTGTAGAATGAAATGCAAGAAAGAGAGAGAAAACCTACTTCTATTATGGAGAAGTACAAGGAATCAATCTATTTTATGATTGACATTGATCAATTCTTGATGAAAGTTGTAGATCCTAGAATGGTCTGGATTATGCCAATGGGTTATGAAGTTGAGGAGAGCATCTTGGAACTATATGCACAACATTTTTTGAGTAAGCCTTTGGATCTATCTGAAGAGAGGTTTGGAACATATGCAAAGAAGAATATGCAAGTCCATGAACAATTAAAGAAACCGATGATAGTTTGGAGAGTAAGGAAAGAAGTGAAAGTATTTGTAGAGAGCATGGGTATATCTGTAGAAGTTGTAAGAGAAGACAAAAGGAAGAGAGAACAAGTTGAAGCAAAAAAAGAGCCTGTTAGAACTAAATCTGCTAGTCTGTCATCATGCTTTTCTTGAACTAGATCAACAAGGAGCTCTACACCCTTATCCGATCAAGCAAATAAGTCAACCCTTGTAAAAGATCAAGTAAAGGCATCTGCTAAGAGGAAGAAGGATAAGAGCACAAGAGTGTATGCAACTATTTTAGAAGATGAAGAGACAAAATTTGATGATGAAGTTAGATAAATAAAGCATATGGCCACCCAAGCAACAATAGTCACTAAGGACAAGCCCTCCAAGGAAAAAGAGAAAGCAAAGAAGAAGGTGAAAACTGACAAGCCAGGTATGTTTGTAGAGGAAGTTGAGAAAGGCATAATCAAGGATGGCAATCTCAAGCCCCTACATGAAAGTGTATGGTACCTTTGATAGTGTTGGCCAAAGAGTTCTTGAAGAGGCTAAAATAATCTATTTGAACAATTTCAATATGACTCTTGTTGAGATAATGGCATAGTTTCCTAAAGAACTGTATGAAATTTTGGAGATGAGGAGAGTTAGTGCCAGAACTAAAGAAGAATACCTGAGAGAATGAATTCTTGTAGATCTATGTTTGGTAATGTCTATTGAGGATATGAAGTCAATTCTAAATAAAGAAAAAAGAGATTTCAAGAGAAAAACAAGAGTTAACAAACTTATGATTGGTAGGACTGAAGAGGTAGCAAAAGAAACTGAAATAATTCTGACAGAAGTTTTATTAATTTAGAACAAAATTAATGTTGTCTTTGAAGAAGTACATGCTGAAGATATCTCATCTGGTTTGGAGATGAAGAGGTAAATGAAGAAGTTACAATTGAGTACACTTAGATTCCTCTTTATGTGCATTGATACAAAAGTACCTATGGAGACTGATGCTCCTAAAGCTATGTCGGTTGAAGAAAAGGAGAGATCAGTTGAAGAAGTTGAAATTCCAAAAGACAAGCAAAAATTTGTGGCTAAGGAAATAGTGGTTGAGGAAAAGAAGGTTGAAGTTAAGGAAGTTCATGTGGAAGTAAGAGACACTGAAGAGTCAGTGAAGAAATTTTTGGAAGAACAACAGGAAGAATTTGACCTTGAGTTGGGAGAAGGTCCTATTCATTTGTCTACTTTGTCCCCAATTCAGAAAATGAAAGTTGCATCATTTGCACAGGCTAAGGCTAGGGAAGAAATTCTAAAGTCTCACATTGAGGACAGTGAGTTATTAAATCTTGCATCTGGTATTATGGAGAATATCATGCCTACTCATGTTAAGGATCCATTTGGTTCTTTCTCCGATGAGCTAAAGAAGCTTATTAATTCTGTAAGTACTCATTTTGAGTAACTTGAGAAGTCAGCTTTGGTCAAGGTACAAAAGGAATTTGATGTCAAAAGGTTTAGTAGGTTGAAAGGAATGATAGCTAATGATAAATATTTGTTAGCTACCTGTGTGAATAATGTTCAAAGTGCACTATCTGAAGGTGGAAAGATCTATAAGTCATGTTTGTATTTGTCTAAACTTACTGAGGACATTGAGAAGAAGATTAAGGATCATGAGAAATAGTTAGCTACTATTTCTGATGCTTTGGATCCTTTATTTGTTTCTATTGGAGAGCAAGAAGGTCAAGTTATATCCCTACTTGACAAGATAAAGAGTTTGAAGCATGATAATGACAAAGTTGTGGAAAGAGCTTGTGAACTTAGAGGCCTAATTGGTCTGAAGATGGAAACTATGTTGAATGCTTTGAAGGAAGCACAAGATGCTATGGGGGTTAGTGATCCAATGAACCTTGAATTTGTAGAAATGTAATATTATTTATTCTCTGGTCACATGACTATTCTATAGAGTCTCAAGAAGGGTTGGGACATAAGCTTGAACATGTTGAAGACCAATTTTGTAGATATTTTCAAGTTTGTGTAAGTTGTTGAAACAAGTTTGTACATATGCAGTTTGAAGTTTTTGTTTGTTTATAGAAGTTTTGTATGCAGATTCCCCATCTTTTCCATTGATGTCAAAGGGGGAGAATAGAATAGTGAAAAATGTATATTCATCTAAGGGGGAGTTGTAGTTTTGAGCTATGGATGAAGATATTTATGAAGTTTTGGTTGGCAATGTATTTATGTTGGTACTGATCCTACACTTAGTCACTCTTCACTAAGTGTTGCCATCAATGCCAAAGGGGGAGATTGTTGGAAAGAGACATTGCACATGTTTTCTGGTGTTGTCATTGATGGTAACCCTTGTCAATAAGTCAATCCCCATGTCATCATTTGATCATATTGGCATACAGATTAAAGATCAATGATTATCTGTTAAGCTAGAATAAAGCATCTGAGAGATTTGTGTTCTTTGATTCATATGAAAATTTTATATTATTATTTTGTGTTGTGGATCTCAGGGAGGATTGTTTGATGCATGATCTATGTTATATGTAAATCTTGGGGCCTTGTATCAATTTGAGTGTAAGTTAGAAGATCTGGTTGACTATTTTTTTGTTCATCAGTGTATGAAGGCGAACTTGGTAAATGTAGCATGTCACAGATATTTGAGGAGTTATTGTTTGAGTATTTTTGTGTTCAAGCAATTTTATTTTGGTCCTCACTATGTTGTGGCCAAATTTTGTGGATGTGCATTGAATATTATGCATGATTTGAGCTGACAGCTTGTAAATATTTCTCATTTTGTTTAAGCCAACATGAAGTGATTAAATCCTTAGTAGTGAATATATATAAGTGATTGATTGTATCATTTTGATGTATGCTGGAAGTGAGTTGATGTATGTTGCAAATTTCAGAAGGTTAGTAGAGCGATTATGCACAGTTTCACTTGTGCATTAAGGATTTTTTATGCGAGTTGAATCAAAATAGAGCAGAAGTGTAGAATCAGTCAGAAGGTATAGAATTCGATCGATGAGCATAAGTGGAACTATAATCAAGAATTTTTAGATTCTCATTTCTCAGTTTGAATCCTTTGGAAGGTATCCAAACTTTTGTAAGGCGATAAGCCTTTCAGTTTATGAGTAGTGAGCTCTAGGTAGTGTGCCTGAATGCAAGTGCATTCCCATTTTGTAAACCTTCATTTTGAGTATACTCATACAATATTGTGGATTGACCTCCACCGTGGTTTTTCCCCTAACAAGGTTTCCACATAAAAATACTTGTGTTATAGTGTTGTGGTTATTTGTCTTATGTTCATACATCTTTATTTTGGTTGAATGTTATCTATACTTTAAGGATCAGATTATTAAAGTTAAAAATTGTAGAACATTGATTCACCCCCCCTCTCAGTGTTCCTTGATTCCAAAAAAAATGGAGTGAGAAAAATATCACGAGGGTTTGCATTTCCATTTATTTCTTTATGCATTTTTTTCTCACAATTTTGTTGATGTATTGGGGTTTTATTTCATGATATTTGATTTGTGGTCTCACTATTTTGATATCATGTATTCTTTAACCATTTTCCTTGGATATAGTTGGATTTCTTGAGCTGATGCATGAATAAGGTCCCCATGTTGTTGACATTGCATTCACTTCTTGACATATTGATGAGCTTCCCTTTCCATGGTAAGCCAGTATTACCTTGTCCTCAATAGTTTCTTAGCTAAGGTCATACCACTTGAATTTGATCCACATATGCCTTCATGTACTTCTTTCAATGTATTCAAAGCTTCCTCTTGGTTAATACATCATAATAATTTCCCTTCGAGAGTTCAACAGTAAAGGGTATCACTTAGGATAAGAAATTGGGATGATTTCTTGAAAAAGGTTTTCTTAAGATTCAAAGTAATGCTAGATAGGAGGATGCCTCTATGTAGGTAGGTGAAGATGTCATGATACCAAGGAGAAATGGGACCAACTATTTTGCATACAAATTCAAATTATGGTACCTCAAATTTTGGTATGAGAAGTTGCTCGATGAGGAATTTTCAATTAAGAATGTTATGCGGCATTATCTTACAAGGATCTAATGGTTTCCATAGCATCAACTACTCAATTTTTGACATGAGGTATTTGCTTAAATGTGATGTCGATGAAGAAATATTTGAGACTTTATACCATCTTTTTTTAAGGTATGAGCTTTTCATCCCTAGTCTAATAATCATCATTGACTTGATTTAAAATTAGCTATGAATCTCCATAGACCTTAAATTCCTAGATTTTCCATTGTATTAAAATTCTCAATCTTGTTATAAGAGCTTCATACTTGGTGATGTTATTGGCCATGTGAAAGATAGCTGATATGATTTAGGAATAAAATCACCTTGTAGGGTGATGAAGAGAATGCCTACTCTAGATCTGTGTTGTGTAATATGTGAACCATTAAAGTACATATTCCACTGATCTACCATGTGAAGGACAAATATTGACTCATAAGGAAATTCAGACACAAATGGATTATCTACATAGATAAGTTCCTTTGCCAGTTGATTTGTGATAACCTATCCCTTGATAGATTTTTGATCCACGTATTCTATATCAAACTCTGTTAGGATCATTACCCACTTAGCCATTTGTCTAGTGAGAGTTTCCTATTATAGATATTTTAATGGATCAATATTAGTGATGAGGTTTATTTGGTGTGAAAGCATGTCATGTCTAAATTTCTTTGAAGTGAGAACCATTGCTAGGAAAGCATTTTCAATGGGTGAGTAATTCATCTTGTATCCAACCAAAGTCCTACTGATATAGTAAATTTCTCTCTCCTTCCCTATTTCATCATGCCAAGTAAGAAGAGCTCCCAAATTTGTTGATGTAGCCAAGATATACATAATAAAAGGTTTATTTGGTACTGGTGGCATAAGGATAGGAGGTGTCAATAGATAATATTTGATTTGTTGGAATGCTTTGTCACATTTATCATCCCATTTTTATGTTATCCCTTTGTGAAGAAGGTGAGAAAAGAGATGAATCTTATTTTCCAGTTGTGCTATAAATCTCTAATCTCCCTTGTAAACCTTGCATTTGCTTCATTGTTTGTGGTGGCTCCATTTCTAGAACTTCTTTGACCTTAGCAAGATCTATCTTGATTCCTCTCTATGACACAATGTACCCTAGGAGTTTTTCTGATGTGACACTAAAGACAATTTTTTGGATTTAACTACACCTTGTACTCTTTGAGACTACCAAATATTGGTCCTAATACTTCTATATGCTCCTTCCTTGTTCTTTACTTGGCTAAAATTTCATCCACATAGTCTTCTATAGTTTTATGGATCATGTCATGAAAGATCAATGCCATTTCTCTTTGATAAGTAGCTTCAACATTCTTTAACCCAAATGGCATCATATTCTAGAAATAGGTTCCCCATGGACATGTAAATGCTATTTTATGTTGTTCTTCCTTGGAAATAATGATCTAGTTGTATCTTGAGAATTCATCCATAAGTGACAACATCTCATGTCTAGCAATCAAATATAAAATGATATCAATGTTCAAAAGAGGAAAGTCATCTTTGGGACATTCTTTGTTTAAATATCTAAATTCAATACATATTCTAATGCCCCAAGTGGTTTTTTGGCCCTAGGTTTGAAACCCACTCAAGATAATCTATTGGTTAGATAAATCCTACATCATGAAGTTTCTACAATTCTAGTTTGACCAACAATGCTATCTGCAAATGCATCTTTCTCATCTTCTTCTTTACTAGTTTAACATGAGGATATATTACAAGATGGTGTAAAACCACTTTAGGATCAAGGAGGAATATCTATATAGGACCATGAAAATTTTCCCTTTCAATCTTTTAAGAAAGTTTCTAAGTTTTTTTGCTCTTCATCTAATAATGGTTTTGCATAGAAAGTGATCTAAGGTGTCTCATTTGTACCCACATGTTGACTGGATTAGCTTTCTCGATGAGCACTATTGAATTTTCTTGATGTAGTGCACTAAGGGGAAGATTGAATCCCTCATCCTTCAGTACCTTAGAGAGGTTTTCACTATTGGATGCATCCTTTGTTTTTACTATTTTATGATCAAAAAGTGCCACAGTGTGGTTTCCAGTTAAGGATTGACATGTGATTCTCATATCATTTATATTGTGACTAAGGGACTCAATTGTTTCCCCATAGTAAGCTTGTGTATCTAGTTCAATGTCAAAACTTGCTTTGTGATCCCCATATGGCATGTTGTCATGAAGTCCCATGAACTTGGAGATAGCTTCATTTTTTTTGAATAAATCTAGAATAGGTAGTCCTTGTTGGTCCTAGTTTATTAGTTGAGGTTAGACTAGCTTTAGTTCAGTGATTTGGCTATTTGGATCAAAGAATGTAGTGGTTATAATGAATATGGAGGCAACCTCAAATAAATCCATGATATTGAGGGGAAATTAATCAATAGTATCACTACACGATGTAGGTAACTAAGAGGAAGGTTCAATTGATTTAATAGAAGCACCCTTGACAAGAATGGTCACTTTGCTAGTGTTACATCCAAGACCAAGATTCTTGGGTCATTTCTTAGGAGAAAATGGGTTCTAGCAAACCATTATCATTTTGGCCCAACTTATCATTCTTGCTGTATCCCCAACCCATCATTAGCTGCAATCCTTTGTTGTCATCTTGCACTAGAAGAATGGGCTTGGGTTTGTTATCTTGATATAACAATTTGGATACATTTTCTTCATCAATGACTTCTTTGTTAAAATATCCCCGCTTGATGAAAGTGGTAGATGCTACCTTGATTTTCTCGGATACCTTATTAATAGGTCAAGGATTCCTATGAGATTTAGGAGAAAGAGGCAACTCTCCAATTATAAAAGAATATTTCTTCTAATTATAGTCTTCACAATCATTGTCTTTGATCACAACTTTGATATCCAGTATGCTCTACATGATGGGTGTTTTGGATTCATAGGTGGAAGCTAGGGAAGATGGGTCAATGAATGATGAGGGTATTGGAACTTCATAATTTTTAGGCACTTGTGGGATCTTGTAGTATTTTTATTCAAGGTTCTTGTAGAAATATAATGGTTCAGGTTTTCCATGGATCATGACTTCTCTATCTTCATAGGGAAATTTAATGCATTGATGGTATGTGGAAACTACAAATTGCATGGTGTGGATCTATGGGCGACCTAGAAGAATATCATATGGAAGGTCAAGGTTGAGCACTTGACAAGTAGTTTCAACAATTTTAGGCCCTACTTAGAAGGGGAGCTTGATTGTGCCTTGAGAAACCCATTCTTGATCATCATATGCCCTTATAGTAGCACCTTTTTCATTTTCAATGACCTCTTTAGAATATCCCAATTTCTTCAGTAGCTCAAGGGTACAAATATTTTGACCAATACCTCCATGCACCAAGACCCTTTTGACTTTTTTTTGTTGAACAATGACCTCAAGATGCAATGTGTGATTATGCGATGGCTGCATTGGGAGGTATTTCTCAAAAAATGTGAGAAGACGAGGAGTGGTAATGTGCTCGATCATAGCCTAGAATTGTTCGGTATCAAGATTGTCATGTACAAAAGAAGTTGACAAAGGATTTTCTAAGATTTCCCTATGCATGGGGGATAGTTTCAATAACTCCAAGATAGAGATTTGGGTAGGGATATTCTTTAATTGGTCTAAAATACTATAATCACTAGGGTTCATCTTTAGAAGTGGGGGTGGCACTCTAGGTTATGACGATGCTCCTTGGATTGTGACCTTTCCGCGACATGTGGTGAATCCACACTCTACACTAGGCCCTTTAATTGTGATGACTGATATAAAATTATCACAAGATGCTACCGCATTGTTATAGACATGACCCACATTGGTATAATCCTTCCCCTTACCATTGTCATTTCCCTTGATATGATCATGCATCGGGTTCTTGTATATTTTAAGATCTTGATTTCTCGATTTCTAATCTATGGTTATTTCTCCATTATCGATAAGATCTTGAATGATGTTTTCAATTTCATGCAGTTCGTTGTCTTGTGTCTCTTGATTTTATGAAAATCACAAAGATCCTTCTCATTGTTCCATGGTGGATTAACTTGAGGTTCTTGGTAATTTTGATAATTAGGGAGCATGATGAGATTGGATTGCACTAATTTCTACATGACAACTTTAATAGGTTCCCCAAAGGTGTGTATTTACATTATTGAGGGTAGTTGTTTCTAAGGGGTGGTCCTCTTTGAGTATTGGAATTTTTGACTTCATTGTTTTGCAGCTACGTGTGGGGTTATTGCATGTTTGTTCTTTTGTTTTGGAGCACTTAGGACTAATTTTTCATCATTGATACCATCATCAGTAACATTTTTGTTCTTGGCCCAAACATGGGGCTTGTCATTGGAACTAGTAGATGGGTGGTTGTCCTTGCATGCTTGCATGTTTCCTTGTGCAATAAGGGCTCTTTCAATGTTAATACCCCTAGGGATAAGCTCTTCATATGATGAGACACATTTCATTTTTAGTTGGAAGGATAGATCTATTTCCACATTGCTATTAATGATCCCTATTTATTTCTCTTTGGTAATTGGCCATTTGTATTTATTGGCTTTATGCCTCTATCATTGCAAGAAATTTGTGAAGGATTCACTCTCTTTCTATTTTAGGGTGTATATTTCTTCCAAGCTTACATCCATGTCTAGGTTGTAGGAGAAGTGATTCACAAACCAATCTATTGTTTCTTGGAAGGTTCGAATTCCAAGAGTTAAATGTGAGAACCATTCTATTACTTGGCCTCCCAAACTACATGGGAAAAGATGCATAAAATAGGAGTCATTGTAAGCTACTTCCGTACATGCCACTTAAAACTCCTTGATATGATCCTCTAGATTTCCTTGCCCTTTATATTTGTCAAATTTGGGGAATTTGAATTTGGGCAAGAATGGTATCATTGCAATGTTTATGTCAAAGGGATATAAATATAAGTCTCATTGTGCATGCGATTTCTTTGTTTTCCCCACTTGGATGTCTTGAATTTGTTGTGAAAGTGTTCTAATTTGCAAGGATATATTTGAGGATTATTTGGTGGTGAATCATACGTGTTATATTGTGGAATGGTAGATGAATTAAATGTCATATTTTGATAATAGGGTGTGTTATATGGGGTGCATGGTGGATTTTGATATTGTGTATGTATTGGTGATAGTGGTAGAGGTGGGGTGTATGATCCTTGCAAATTTTGGTTAAAGACATTTTGTTGTGTGCTTGCATATGATTTTTGTGGGTTGTAGTACAAGCCTTGTTGTTGTTGTTGTGTGAGCACTTGTTGTTGAGCCTATTGTTGTTCTTGTATTTGAGATTTTTGTTTTGTTGGAAATTTTTGGGCTTACAATTGTGCTTGTTGTTGTGCTTGCAATTGATCTTGTTATTGCACTTGTAGTTGAGCTTGTTGTTTTTGTTGATTTACAATAGGTTTTTGGTAAGCCAATGTATTTTGTCCTTGTGATAATGGGATGGTATTTTCGTTTGGGATAAATTGACTTGTTTGAATGTATTTTCATGAGATGTTTTGATTTTTTGGAATGAGTGGTAGATTTTGGAGAACCATGTGGCAAGTGATTTGTGGATTGAGATGATTTTGGTGTGGTTGATGTGTGATCAAATTTTGAGGGTTGGAAATTTGATTTGGGTTTTGTAAATCTTGTCTTTGATTTTGTGATATCATTCATTGTAAAATTTGTGATTAGGGTGGAGGAATGTAAGCTTGAGGTCCTATTTAATTTTGCATTATTTGAGGGACCAAAGGTTGAGATGGTGCCACTTGGTGTTACGATGTTAGTTGTATACTTGGTTTGGGGACCATTTTATTGGAAGGATTTCCTTGATTAATTTTATGTTGAGGGACCAATTGATTTGATGGGTTTCCTTGATGTGTTTGATTTGGGACTAGTGTATTTCCTTGATTGATTAGATTTGGAACCAATGTATTTGATGTGTTTCCTTGGTTGATTTGAGGGACTTGTGGAACCATTTTATTTTGAGGGTCAATTGGAGGGTTTGATGATTGACCTTGCACTATGGTGTTCACTTGTCCTTATTTATTCACTTGGTGTGTTTGACTCACTTGAATTTATGGATCATTAGGAACACTTTGGGTATTTCTAGTGGTGGAAGAATATGGTTGGGCACAAAATTTTGGTGTCTAATTTGTGTTTTGGGGGATAGTTGTGCCTTGGGTACTCAAAGATGTGTTGTTTCCTAGATTGGGAGTGAAACCAAGTTGGGTTCCTAGTCGATTTGCAAGAATAGAAGTTAAGGGTTGACTTGGAACATGTGATGAAGATGGTTGAGTGATACATTGAACAACGCCTTGGATCAAGGGTTGCATGATGGATGTTTGAGAGATAGATGCCACACTTCCCAAAGGTTGCTCCCTTATTGTGTACAAATCAAATGATGGGATTTTTTCTCCTTCCTTTGCCAATGCTAGCATGTATTGTGTTGGGTTCAATTTTATCAAAGTGGTGATGAGATGATGAGTCTTGGGATCTTGTTGTGCTTCAAGTAGTTCCTCTACAGTGAGCTCATTTGGATTATTGGTGAAATTTTCTACTTCATACCCAATTTCTAGTGAAGTTTGAGGTGGATTTTGTGATGGGGTAGAGTAACTTCTAGGATCAAATTCTTGTTGGTAGGGATCACTTGTGGTAGATGATTTTTTTTTCTCCATGTCTTTCTTGTATTGTGTCCTTGTTGTTACCATAAATTTTGGATCAACTTTAGGAGTAGTGTGATGGGATTTGCATTGTGGTAATTCTTGAGTTAATTCAATTTTTTGTAGAAGTGGACCTCTAAGGTGTTTAGGACCAATCATGTGAATGGGTGATGAAAGGATGAGTGATGTGGATGATAAAGATCTATCAATTTTGGACAACTCTAGACTTAAGGTTTGATGTTTGTTGTTTTGATAAGGATGCTAATGAAATTTTGAATCCTAAAAGTAGACTTGTGACTTTAGGATAAACTTGTTCAAAAGGATGTTTACTAATCTAACTAAATGTATGAAAAAGGATTCATTTCCAAACAAATAGCTAAACTAGGTGAGTTTTTGATTTATGATAAGCTAAATCTAGGAGGTTATTGTGTCCAAAATTTAAAGTTGGTGAGATGAGATGTCAAATTTTTTGATGTGAATGTGATGATTAATCCTAATGTTTGAACCTAAGGGGACTTTGTTTACAAGATTAAGGTGTTGAAAGACATGCTTTTCCCTTGGAGTGCTTAGACAAATGTTTGTTTGGTGGTAGAAATTTGATACAATGTTTGGAGGTGCATTTCCTTGTTTTCTCTTTTGGAAGTCAAGTTTTTTAAAAATAAGACCTTTGGTGTACCTTCTTTGTGGGTTCAACTGATTTAAAATTTGATTAATGAGATTGATTTTACCACATCAAATATCTTGATTAAGTTTAAACAAAGAATGTCTATGACAAGGCAAAATGTTTCCCACAAAAGCTTAACATTGTGGAAATCAAAGAGCTAAGCCATAGTTCCCTAGTTTAACTTTGATATAAGTGAGTAGAGATATGGTCAAATATATTGGTAAACCACTAATATATTGTTTTGAAAAAAATAAGATATATTTAGAGGTATGCAACAATATATTGTCCTTCAAGTGCACTCACATATAAACAAAGGGTTTGATTTTTTTTTTACCAAGTTGATGTTTGTTTTTGTTTGAATTCCAACCAATGTGTTTGACTAACTTAATGGGTATGGGAGATATTTAATGTCTTCTTCCATAAGACTTACTAGTTTGGTTCAAAAAAATTAGTCAATTAACAATATAGAGGAACAAAGGTACATCACTTCTTAGTAGGTTTACCTCACACCCGAAGGAATGATTTTAAATCTAAAATTATAGAGGGGCCAAATAGGCCATATCAAGGAAATGCACTATCTTGATATGCTTAGCTTTGTACAAGAGAATGAACTCTTAAGCTTTATGCATCAAATACAAATCGGATGTGGTAAGTAACTTTTGGGAGTGGTGTGCCTCCAATACACTACTTCAAAGGAAATTTCAAAAAACTTAGTTGGCCTCTAGATACAAATTTTTTTAGTGACACCGTGAACACCACAAGTATACTTCAGACGAGCGACACTAAAGTCTTTAGCTTCCCCTAAGCGACCCATTCATTCACATTAGAGTAAGCCCACAAGGTTTAATGTTTGTAAATTTGTGCTACTTTCATTTTCACACACTTTATATAGTCCACCGATAAATGTTCTTGAAGGTCACCTTTAGTTCTCCATTATAGTATGTATCTCAATGGTAGGCCCTCTCTAATAAAAGAAAAGGAATGTTATTTCTCTTCACCCAAGATCACACAAAGCACAAGGGGAGAGGATAAATAGCAAGCCTTTGGGTGACTCAATTTTTTTGTAAACCTAGATTGTTTCTCTTCACCCAAGATTGTACAAAGCACAAGGGGAGAGGATAAACACTAAAAATTTACACAATCAAGGAAAGCAAAGAGGACACTGATTCATTTTAGTGCACCAAAAGTAGATGTTATGTTCATTTTAATAGTACCAAAACTAAATGTGAGTTTGTGTCATTCAATTTTAAGCCAAATCAAAGTGTGAGGATGTTTGGGCTCAATTTTAAGACAACTTTGTAAAAAAACTCATAGCATTGTAAGTTTTAAAGCCCAAATTGAAATATTCTTAACATTGTAAGTTTTTAAAGCCAACTTTGAAAAACTCATAGAATTGTAAGTTTTAAATCCTAAATTGAAAGTTATGGGTTTATTTTTAAGCCAAATTTGAAAAACTCATGGCATTGTAAGTTTTAAAGCCCAAATTGAAAGATTAATAATGTCATGACAAGTGTTAATGAATACTTTGCTCCTCCACTTCAAATCTGAAAAATAGTTAGCCTTACACAAAAAAACTAGAAGTCAGTAAGTGATCAAAAAGTAGATAAACTTGAAAATTTAAAGTAAAAATGAAGATTTAACTCTCTATTTTACCTAACAATTGCGTCATTGTTAAGACAACTGTGTCACTCTAGTTTAGACAATTGTGTCATTGTATGACAACTGCGTCAGAGTCTGCAAAATGTGTCGCTCTGGTTTAGGAAAAATGCATCATTGTACAACTGCATCACTCTAGTTCACCTTAAACATAAGAAAATAGAAATGTTAATTGCGTAAGTGAAATAATTATGCTGCACTAGCAAAATAACAAATGTGTCACAATGCAAACAATAGTGTCACCATTTTGCAATTGCATTGCAATACACAATTGCATTACTCTAGCCAAATGACAATAGCACTCCAATGCAAATAATTACATTGCAATTTGTAATTGCGTCGCCTTTCCCTAGAAAATTGCATGACCGAGTCCTACAAGTTGTAAAACATGAAAAACTCATAGAAAATTGGTCAAAATATAGTTAGTAAGGCCCTCAGGCTTCTAGCACCAAAATGTGAGCATGATCATAACCTAAGCTAAACATGATGGGTAAATGAAAGATGAGTCCATGAAATGTGGAAGTTTTTGTGTTAGAAGAAAGCCTAAAATCATCTTCAACAAAACGGGATCTTGTTTCACTTTGGGGCCTCAAGCCTAAAATGGGATCCCATTTTTTGAAAAACAAGATCACAGGTCATTAAAAAATGAGATCCCTTTTTGTAAAAATAAACATCCCATTTTAAAAAAAACGGGATCCCATTTTTTAATGGATCTCGTTTATAAAAAAATGAGATCTCTTTTTTTTTTAAAAAAAAGGATCTCATTTTTTAATGGCCCGTTTTAAAACAGGACCCCATTTTTTAGCGGCCCGTTTATAAAAGAATATTTTTCTTATAACTTTATGAAATGGGATGATGTACACGTGCATGGTATGGTAAAAAAAGAGTGACTTTTAAAGAGTGGTTTTAGAAATGCCTATTGAAAATCAATTAGTATCATCTAGGTATTGAAATAAATTGCATATTTAGAAACTAGACCCCGAGTACTACATTTTATGATTTGTGACCTTTTTCAAGATTCCATCTCTAAATGCTTCAGATTTTAAGGTCAAATGTGATAAATTCTAAAAATCAGGGAAAAAACTTCCACTTTTTGGCCAAAAAGTGGAATTAACTTCTTGTACACACCCTTATTAAACATATAAGAAATAATCAAGATCTAATTAGTTAATTCAAGCTCCTAGTGAAATTATTGAAAACAATAAACAAAGAAGCAATTAAACATGAAAAAAACTAGAAATGCATAATGGAAACCTATTTAATGCCTCAAACCTAATCCCATTGGGGGATCGGTACTACATTGATGTGGAATGTCATCCCTTTCTAGATCTCTAGGTTGAAACAAGCTTGAAAATGGAAGCCATTGGTGAAGATTGATGAAAATGGATGCAAAGCTCAACTAAAATGGATGTTAAGTGATAAAATTCTCATGAAGAATGTTGTAAAATTCACTATAGTGTAGTTACTCTAAATGAATGTAGATCCTTTTCTCATAGAAATGAGGACTATTTATAGGAAAAATATTTGAATCAATGGTCAAGATTGAATTGATTAATCAATGGATGAAAATCAATAAGAGGAGTTGGCATGGATTAAGAATCCAATCAATCAATGAGATTACAAGTTGACAAGGATCAATTATTTTAATCAATGGCTCACATTGATTTGAAGAAGCACAAATCCTAAAAATTAGGAAGTCATTACAAGATATTTCCCATTTTGGAGGAGTGAAAATGGAGGAATATTCCTTTGCAGGTGGGAGGATGGAGGTAATTAGTTAATTAAATAATTAAAGAATTATTTAATTGTGCATGATGGATGAATTTGAAGATTTAGCTAAACAATTAACTCATTTAATCAAAAAGGGGAATTAAACAAAATAATTAAGATTAATTAATTAAATGAGAGGAATTAAGAAATTTAATTAAATAATTCACATTATCTAATTAAACATGATGAAAATTAGCATGAAATGGGATGAATTAGCCAAATAACATTGATTATTTGATTAATAGGAGAAAATGATAAATTTAATTAAACAATTAAGATTGTTTAATTAAATAGCCAAAAAAAAGGTGAATCAGGATGGAAACAGTGTTAGTAATCAAATTCATGTGTGCTATATTGATCAAGACAATTTTAAGTGTCTACACATCCACTTTGAAAAATCATAAAAATAAAATATTTAATACAAAATTACAAAAAAATATACAATTTCTATTACTCACTCTTAACTATATTTCTAGTAATGGGTTTTTGAAAATACTAAATGGAACTAAAAAATGGAGGGGTGAACACTAGACACCATGTTATGTTTTGTTAAGAAAATAGGAAAACTTTTGTGTGTGTGAATAATTTGATCATCTTAATCTTATCTTCTTCTTTTTTAATGAATAGGCAACTATCTATATTAATAATAAAGATTCAGAGTAATACAATTCTTGTTCTTTTGGTATCTTCAAATTTTGAGTGCATGAATATCAAATTACTCCTCCAAGTTCAAGTTTAACCAATTTTAGAAAAAAAAAAGTGGCCACTTTTGACCCCCTTTTTGTGCACCATCTTGGCACACTTACCCAATTAAGGATGAAGAAGGATGCGAGATCAACTAACAACCTGAAAGAAAAGTCAAACAAAATTTTCTCAAGGATTCCAAATTTTACATGGGGGGATGTGTGTGATTTGGAAATGAAGTTATGATGAAATGCAATGATGAAACTAGCTAATAATGAAAATTCACTATTCCAATGTGAAAACTAACATCTAGAAGTTGACAGACAAATTTAATGACCAAAAATATATAGAGAAGACATGTGTGCACCTATGATTTGAATTTGAGCTTGAATTTGTTGGACAAGGCTACCAAGGGTGCCCTTGTTTGGAAATCCAAAACTATTTTTTTTTTTACAGTCCTTAGGTCCCTAGTCTAAGGATTCTTCATTCTAGATCCTGTCAGATCTTTGTCTGTTACTGAGATAATTGAGTTTTTGTATCTTGTCAAGTTGTAGGGTTTAGATGCATTAATGAACAAATAGTCTCCAATCTTCCTCTAATCTTCTTTGGATCTATAACATGCACTTTCAAAGAGAGGAAGGGTTGTGCCATATAGGGGCTTGCCTTGGTCAAATCTCATGTTGGTATTTGTACCTCCACAATGGAAAATTTGATGAAATAGAGCTTATCCTTTTAAGATATAGAGGCTAAATGATAATAAAGTAACGAGTCAACAATTGACTACAAATCTCCACTCAAATATGAACTCCTTCAAGGATTGAAATCATGCACATCACCTCAAGGATTGATTGCAATTGGTCTTGAATTGTAAATAAAATGTATGCATAAACATGAACAAACTCACATAAAACTTGACATGATGCTTGAATATTGAAATATTGTAGTAATTTTGTAAATTGTACTCTTGAATTCTTTTGAAATATAAAAATTTCTCTCAAAAGTTCTTGATAATCCTTGTTCTTGCTAGTTAGTTTTTAAATGATGAAATAACTAGGTATTTATATGTAATTAATCTAATTTTCCATAAATTAAATCTTGATAGCTGACATTTAGGATTTGAAATTCAAATAATAAATTGCCAACCTTGACACATTTAATTTTAGGGCCATTTTAAGGGGGAAAGGGCACCCCTGTCCAGACCCACATTTTTAGGATCTAAATTATTAGGGGCAAAATATTAAATTCCTACTTTGGTTTTTCACATTTGATTTCTTGATAAATGATAAAATGGGCCATGGAATGCATAATTTAGGAAATTAGGGGCATGATTAGGTCCAAGCACATAAGAGGGAGAAAAATATAGTGTGGAATTGTTAAGGGTGACAATTTATGGCACTACATTTAGCCCCCATTGGTGTGAGAGCATAAACTTACATCCAGACTCTAACTAAAGTAGAAATATGTCAAGAGGGGTTCAATTATCAAAATGTTGAAAATATAGAATGAAATTGCATCTAGGGGAAGTGCATGAGCCCTCAAGATTCAAGATCCCATGGAAAACCAAAATAAGGGAAAAGGAACATATATAATGAAATACAACATAGCAATACAAAATATACATGACAAGAAAACAACACAATACACAACACAATGCAAAAAAAATGAACATAATTTCATACATGTAGATGTGGAAATAGGGTTCCACCTTTCTTGGAAGATGGAACATACAAGGGGATAAGACCCTCCTATTTCACAACCATTACACTCAAGGAAACCCTAGAGATCTCAATCTTAGGGATGAAATGGCAGAAAGAGATCTGCAATAGAGGTATCCTAGGGTATGAATTATGACTAAAGAGGGGTTCACCACCAAGCTCGGGCTTGGAAAGACCACTAGTAGAATTTCAAAAAAAAATGACTAGGTGACTAAAAATTTTAGTTACAACAACTAAAAATGACTAAATTCTACTCAATTTTTGCAACTCAGATATGAATGAGTAAATAAATGACTAATTTGGTCATTGAATAAAAAATTATTTAGTCACAAAAATAAAAATGACTAAATAGTTAGTCATCAAATCCAAAGTAAACAATTTTTTTTAAAAAAATTGGCCAATTATTAGCGCGATGTATTCATGTGCACAATGTATTGGAACACTTATTCACGTTCATTGTAGATTCATTCATCTCGCTTGACCTCACTTCATTCATTCATTGCAAACCTTGCTTCATTCGTTAGCCTAGTATGAAGCATTTTGATCAGTTATAGTAGATACTTGTATGGGCGATAAGGATTCAAACAGGACCTGGAGACTTTTGAAAAGGTGGGCAAGGGCAAGGAATTCAGAGTTTGCTGCAATAAATTTGAATTTTCCGAGGACCTTTGTATCGAAATCATATTTGGGGATGCCCTTTGTAGAAAATTTAGAGGTAATTCAAAACCCTCATTACATGAAACACAAATTCAAAATGCTCATTACAATCTATTGATCTTAATAATGTTCTATTGCTCTTAATAATGTTGTTTTACAATCTTGCCAATGTTTTGCTTCATAATGTGCTTGAGCTAAATAAAATAAAATTTGGGTGTCAATTCCAAATTAGAATATCCTCAAACAATTTTGATACATTTTCACTGCAAGCGCAAACTGTCCTTGTGCAAAGTAAACATGTGCTAGATTTACCCACACATTAGGTAACTAAACAAAGATGTTTCTTGCTGCAACTTCTTGTACCTATGTAAAAATTTCCTTTGCAGTATCAAATTAACCCCTTTCAGCTAGCACAATGGCTTCCTCATTTGTAGCATAAACATTTCCTGGTCTCTGCCAACACTTTACAATATAGTTCTCTAGCATTCTCAAGATTTTGTACCTCCATCTTTGGATCCCTCCTCTCATTGTGAAAACCTACAAAATAATTCCAATTTCCAATTGAAATGTCAACATAAGAATTCTTTGCATTTGATTCACTTTATGCAACTTTAATTGTTTCTTTTCTTTAAGCAAGTCATGTATTTTTAGTTCCATTTTTCCAAGCATAGATAAAGCATTTGATGAGTTTTTATCCACCTTAAGGGCATCCCCAATCAATTCTAAGCTCCATAAGCCTAAGCCATGGTTGCAAGACATAGATATGCATCCACATAATCAGGAAACTTGAACAATATTAGCCTGTATAAAATATTTTCTTTTTCAGTATCATGTAGCTGTTCAAACAACCTAGCAAGATTAAATAGTGTTGTGACTTTATCCCATGGTAACTCAAGTGAAACACCACATTCTTCTAGTCAATGGAATAATTTCAGATCCTTAAAGAGCATAGGAAAAATTACAGAATTAGCACTTGGGCTTTTACTTATGAATTCAACCCAAATGCCATTTCCTAATACATTCATAAAATTTTGTTGAGCCAACTCTAGTTCATCACACTCAAAATGAAGAATCTAAGGCTGCACTGGGTTATGATGATATTAGTAACTCACCCATCTTGATAAATGCATGGGCATCAAGGGGATCTATGCAAGTTTCCTTTCTTAAAATTTCCAATGCCTTCTCTGCTAGCCCTTGCTGAGCATATATATGGCCTACAACTTTTAAGCTCTCACAGTTCTCAAGGTGGAACTCCAAAACCTTTTCAAAATTTGAGAGAGAACTCTTAAGATCTTCTAGCTTCAATTGAACCTATCCACAAAATCTTGTGGCCTTTGGCTTTCCTTGACTGATGTCATGTAGTAGTGGCCAATGTTGTCATAATCACCTTTACTATGATAAGATCATGCAAGATTATAATATGAATGAGATTTCATGAGAGGGTGGTCAGTTGAAACAAGAGTTGTCTTAGTGAACTGTTCCACAAGAAAATGCTGCCTTGTAGTAAAGATAAAATAGTTTTCTAAATGATTCAATTCCATTGCACAGTATGGGTATAATTCAAAGGCTCTACGTATATTTTCCATTCCTTCATGAACACTATCTTTTTCACTAACTATGAGAATCCTACAAGTAAAAAATGCACAAAACTGACCACAAAGATTTATGTAGAGTTATAACATCATTTCCTAATGCCTCCATAAAAGTTTGGTGAGCCAACTCTAGTTTATCATGCTCAAAATGAAGAACCCCAATGTTGTTTAATAATTGAATGGGTACTTCTTCTCTGTTGTTGTTCAGAAGAGACTTTGGCATCTTAAGAGAATCTAAGGCTGCACTAGGGTCTAACAATATTAATAACTCATTCATCTTGATAAATGCATGGGCATCATGTGGATCTATACAAGTTTCCTTTCTTAAAATTTCTAAATCCTTCTCTACCTACCTTTGTTGAGCATATATATGGCCTACAAATTTTAAGCTCTCATAGTTCTTAGGGTGGACCTCCAAAACCTTTTCAAAATTTGAGAGAGAACACTTAAGATCTCCCAGCTTCAATTGAACCTATCCAAAAAATCTTGTGGCCTCTGGATTTCCTTGACTGATGCCATGTAGTAGTGGCTAGTTGTGTCATAATCACCTTTACTATGATAAGATCATGCAAGATTATAATATGAATGTGATTTCATGAGAGGGTGGTTAGTTGAAACAAGAGCTATCTTAGTCAACTATTCCACAAGAAAATGCTACCCTGTGAAGAAACAATGGTTTTCTAAATGATTCAATTGCATAGTACGTGTATAATTCAAAGGCTCTGCACATATTTTCCATTCCTTCATGAACACTACCTTTTTCACTAACCGTGAGAATCCTCTAATTAAAAAGTGCACAAAACAGACCACAAAGATTTTTCCCCATTTCAAACAACAAAATTTCCAAAAAAATGTGTTTAAAACCTACAAAAAAATGAAAATAAAATCACACTGATTTTCGTGCCAAAAAAAAGCCATGAGACCATAGCTTTTTGCTTACTATTATGATTTGATAGATTTTTTCCAAGCATCTATAGCTTTTTTGAAATCACCTATTTTAGGCTTTTAGCCATAGCAGCAAGGCAGTGAACTATTTGATAAAATGCTTTAGTAGACATGTATGAAAAATGTGGTAGCATTGGAAAAAATGCCTCAAAGAAATGTGGCCTCATGGTGATGGAATTCCATGATGAATTCCATGACAAGCGAATTTTTTTATGGATTGTCATGGCATTCCATCACCATGAGACCACATTTCTTTGAGGCATTTTTTCAACCAGTTCACTGCCTTGTCTATGCTATTGCTTACTATTATGATTTGATAGATTTTTTTCCAAGCATCCTTAGCTTGTTCGAAAGCACTTTTTTTAGGATTTTATCCATAGCAATAAGGCAGTGAACTGTTTGATAAATTGCTTTGCTAGACATGTATGAAAAATGTGGTAGCATAGACAAGGTAGTGAACATTTTAAAAAAATACCTCAAAGAAATGTGGTCCCATGGAATGCCATAACAAGCAAATGCAATTGATAGTTGCACCTAGTTATTAGTTATGCAATGTGAAGTAATTGCATAACTACTTAGGTTGACTTTGTAAAAAGCTATATTGTAATTGAAATTTTGTCATCTATCAACATCTATTTATTAGTTATGCAATGTGAAGTGTAATGCTTTGAGTTTGAAAGATGTGCAATGCAATGTAATCAGCAATTTGAATATAAACTACAAAAATATATTTTTTACAATTCATTAGTTAAACTCTCTATTTTATTTTCTCTCTATAACTCTATTGCTATGGAAATTCCTTTCAATTAAAAAAAATAGTTTTTGTCTCTTATTCAACAATTTTTTACATTTTTTCATCTATCAACATCTAGTTATTAGTTATGCAATGTGAAGTAATGCTTTGAGTTTGAAAGATGTGCAATGCAATGTAATCATCAATTTGAATATAAACTACAAAAATCTATTTTTTACAATTCATTAGTTAAACTCTCTATTTTATTTTCTCTTGATAACTCTATTGATATGGAAATGCCTTTCAATTAAAAAAAATAGTTTTTGTCTCTTATTCAGCAATTTTTTACATTTCATCATCTATTAGCATCTAGTTATTAGTTATGAAATGTGAAGTAATGCTTTGAGTTTGAAAGATGTGCAATGCAATGTAATCAAGAAATTGAATATAAACTACAAACATCTATTTTTTTAAATTCATTAGTAAAAATCTCAATTTTATTTGCTCTCTATAACTCTATTGCTATGGAAATTCCTTTCAATTAAAAAAATAGTTTTTGTCTCTTAATCTACAATATTCTATTGCTATGTGTAGAATGTATTATAGATGGATCAACATTGAAGGTTGAAATACCATGCATTTGACAAGAGAATAGCCAATGAGACTGACATGGACAAATATCCATGTCCGTGTAATGACTGTCTTGGTGGAAAGGTGAAAATAAGAAGTCAGATTGATTGACATATGATAATATATGGGCATAGTGGTATAAGTCCTTGGAATGTCAATTATTACAAAGATATGATAGTTTATAGTTGTAAAACTGCACCCCTTGCAATTTCATATACATTCTTGTACCTTCTTTAGTGTCCAATCCCTTAGCATCTTGTGTAGGCTCATTTTAGCCCCTACATCTACCTTTTTCCCTTCTTAGGATGCTCCAACACTCCTTTTCAACAAATACCTCTATGCGTCAGCTTTGCATCAAACCTTGTGCTTTTCCCATTCGTGTTGTTTTGCAGCATGATGTGTCTAGACACCAGCGCACCACATGGATGTTTGTGCACCGTGCTATCATCTTGCGATGTTTCAATGCTCAAATAGCTGTCTCCGAGCATGTTTTCCACTTGTCCTCACCTTTTTTTGGTGGTAACGGCTTGGGGCACCTTGTAATGATAAGAGAAGCCTCTTTTCCCTCCTTAAAAGTGATCTTTTCAATCCCTTTGGTCTTCTAAGTTCTTCTAGCCTCTTCCTCCACTCCTAGCTTCCAAATTCTTCATGTCCTTAGCTTCTCTTTCAATCATTCTTCCATCCTATTCTTGCTTGTACAACTCCCTTATTTGTCACTGCAACTTCAAGCCCTCACATTCTCACAACACTCTTTGCACTCTTGGCTCTTGCAACTACCTTACTCTCCTTCTTTGCAGCTCCTTTGGCTCTTGCAACTCTATCTCTCTTTACTCCTTTCTTGTGAGCATCTTGGGATTCTATATCCCCTACCATTTTCATTCTTACTTCATGATACGGGTTCTCCTCCTCAAACAAGGATTGCCTTTATCACCTCTTTTGTGATACAAGTTCTCCTCGAGTGGGGATTACTTTTATCACTCATACTTGGTGGTGCGGGTTCTACTCCTAGAGTGGGTTTTGCTTTCACCACATGTTTTTTTCCATTTCAGTTCACTTCTCTCTCTCTTTCTATTTGGCTATGTGTGGAGGTGGTAACAACAAAACGAGGGTATTTCTAAGGAAAACCCCTATATAGCCCCAAAAATTTCTCCAGATCTTACAAATGTAGGTATTGAAGATATCTACTAGTTGGAGGATTCATTACTTGGACTGATGTGAGCATCTTCTTCCTTTCTTCTCCTTATCTTTGTCTTTATCACTTCTATTTCACTTCCTTTAAGCTCTATCACATTTTGGAAATTCTCAGTAATTAGAGTAGAAGTAGTCACTTTGCCACTTTCTATGACGAACTGGCTTTCTGGTCTATATGAGATGCTAGCACACTTATGAGATGCCAACGTACCATGTTGTCTATATTTTGCACTGTCATCCTTTGGTTGAGAGAATGTCAATTTTTCTAGAGAATATTTGTGACCTGCTCTTTCTGATTCTAGTAGTCTCATTGCTATTCCTGAGGTAGTTTAGGGAAGTTCACCATGTGAGGCTCTCTAAATGAAGAGAACTCATGAGTAGCAAATCCCCCTTCTCTACAGATAGAATGGCAGAGTGTGAGAGATGAAGAGGTAACAAACATAGATGAAGTGGCACCAAACATAGATGAAGAGGCATCAATGTTAGATGAAGGGTTTGAAGTTGATAGAATGTTGAATGAGGGTCTAAATGATGATTGGGCCATGTTGATGGAGGATGCTTCAAAGCCTTTTGGTGCAAGAGCACCTACACCTCATCCTCCATTTTTGCTCATTTGATGAAAACATGTCATTAGGAGGTTAGAATTAGTATTTTTGAGTCTTTTTGTCATTAATAAGGTCAATCAAGACCATTGAGCAAGATCTAGGGTGAGTTTTTGAGTTTTGAGTCAAAATGCGCAACAATGCAATCTTGCACTAAAAGTTGCTTTTGTAGCCTTTGAAGGAAAATATGTGAATTTTTATATAAGTGTGCAAGATTTGGAGTTTGAAAATGTAATAAGGCTGTTTCAAGGTTATTTGAATGGTTGTTAAGGTCTTAGGTCTTTAGGATTGCAAAGTTGCTTCAAAATGCAAAGTTGTCATAAGGAAATTTGGTGTAAAATCAACATTAATAATGTAATTTCATTAACTAATGGTTCCATCCTTCAAAAATCAGTTGAGGGTAGTTGTAAATTATGGGAAAAAAGTTTAAAAATCCTCCCTTGGGTCGAGGTTGGGCTGTTGTTGGCAGTTTTGAAGTTTTGAAGCATTTAATAAAGAAGAAAACTTTGTTTTTTCTATTTTTTGCAGTGTTTTTTCCTGATCCCGTGCTTGGTACGGACTAGTAAGTCATTGTAAAAAATCCAAATTGGAATGGTTTGAAAGATGGAAGAGTATAATTTCTTTTGGTGGTGATTTGGCTCGTTTTCATTAAGAATTGAGTAAGTTACATCAATTTTAGTGAAAGTGGGTCTGAAACCTTGCAAAACAAGGGTTTGGTCACCAAAATGGATGTAATTCCCATTTCCACCGTGGAAAAAATCTAAAACTTGGTGGATTGGTAGATTTATGACTCCTTTACATGCTGCAATTTTTTTCATATTGAAAAATGGAGGTTTTCAAAAGTTATATGATGCCCTAGGTCTAGTTTTTGCCTTGTATAGTCCAAAATGTGATCATTTGAATACATTATTTGTTGATTTTTGATTATTTGAGTAAATATAATGGATGGAAATCATGTAATAGGTCTTGGGGAACCTATTGAATTATTTTAAAGGCATTAGGGGTGTTGGGGTGTTCCTTGACAATTTGACTCCTTCTTTGCACAAGCCAAATGAAGCCTTTTGGTGGCTTGTAAATTAGTTATTTGATACACTTGCTCTTGGTGTTTGGTCCTATGATTTTGGGGATCTGTAAGGGTCTATGTAAGAAGTATAAAACATGGTTTCTTTCTTTTTTATTTTCCTTTAACAAATTTTTATCATGACTGTCCTATTGGTGAGTGCTAGAAGGAATGCATGGAAAGTATGGCAGCAATGGGGGAATGAGAGTTTCTATGGGAAAAGGCTGGTTGGTTGTTCATGTTTTGTCATATTAAGAGTGTCCAAATCATTCCAAATTCCTGTGGTGATGTCTGGTTGTGTGAGTTGAGTTGGGTGATCAAGTTTCTTATTGGAAGGAATAGTGAAGTTGATGTGTGCATTTAGAGAAGCTATTGGAAAAAGGTGTTGCTTCCCCTGCCACTCTGCATCATAATGGTATCAGAGCAGTGAGTGGGTTTTGGTTTACATTTTGCAGGTTGAAGAAAAGGAAAGGTTGACAAGATGCCTCCAAAGAGCAAAGATATGGCTAAAGAGATGAGGGAGATGAAGGAAAGGCATGCAAGAGAACTCAAAGAGTTGGAAGAGAGAGTCATAGCCCTAGAGACAAACAAGAGAAGAGATGCTGAAGAGAGTGAGTCAGAAGGAGAGGAAGATGAGGAGTTTGAAGATGTGGAAGAAGAGCTTACTCCAGAGGACCAAAGAATGGCAAAGTTGCTGAAGGCAGTGAAAGGTGACAAGCCTAACGTAAAACTTGATGTTTCTAAATATGGTGGTAGTCTAAATGATGAAGAATTACTTGATTGGATTGCTGCATTGGATAACCATTTTGAATGTGAAGAAGTTCTTGAGGAGCAAAGAGTGAGGATTGAAAAGAATAAGTTGCAGGCTCATGCTTTGGTATGGTGGAATTACTTTCAATCTGAGAGGAGGAAACAAGGAAAGTTTAAGATCACATCATGGGACAAGATGATATCTAAACTCAAAGGTAAATTCTTACCTGAAGATCATCAAATTCAAATGTTTAAAAAATTGCAAAGTTTGAGGCAAAGGGAAATGGATATTAAGTCCTATACTGAGGAGTTTTATAAATTAAGTTTGAGGTCTGGTCATCATGAGAATGAAGATGAAAAAATTGCTAGATATATTGGTGGTTTGAGGCTTAATATACAGGATGAATTGGTTTTGGCTAACCCTAGGAGTGTAGAGGATTGTTATCAAATGGCAATTAGGGTGGAGGAGAAGCTTAAAAGGAGACAAGAGAAAGTAGTAAGAGGAAGAGGAATATCGTATACATCAAAGTAGCCAAATGAAGATCAAGGAGAAAACAAAGGTAAAGATCACAATGATTCTAGAGGTGGTTTTGGTTTTAGAGGTAGAGGAAGGTTTGGTATTGGTAGAGGTTCTAATGATTTTGCAGGAATGTGCTACACATGCAATGAGTTTGGCCATCCTTCATGGAAGTGTCCTGAGAGGGTTGGTAGTTCTTCTAGTGGAGACAAGAAGATTGATAGAAGAGCACAATTTGTACAAGAGGAGTATGAAAGTCATTGTTCTCCAAGTAGGAATGCAGATCCTAAGGTTGGGGAAATGTTGATGGTGAGAAAAAAAATCTTGAAGGCACCAAAAAAGGAAGCACCTTTGCAAAGGAAAAGTCTCTTCAAGACAAATTGTAAGTGCAAGGACAAGGTATGTAGAGTGGTCATTGATTTTGGCTCAACTGAAAACATGGTGTCATGTGAAATGGTCAATAAGTTAGGATTGAAAAAGATTCCTCATGAATGTCCCTATAAAATCTCATGGTTAACTGATGATCAATCTTTGTTGGTGAATGAAAAGGCTATAGTGGATTTTAAAATTGGTTGTTATCATGATAGTGTTGTGTGTGATGTTCTTCCAATGAATTGTTGTCATCTCTTATTAGGCAGACCTTGGCAATATGACAAGAGGGCATTGTATGATGGTAGGGAAAATACTTACACCATAGTTCAAGATGGTCATTCTTTTGTGTTAACTCCTCTTGTAGAAGATGCTAAAGGTAAAGCAAAGGTCATAATGTGTGGAAAGAAGGAACCTATAAATGTAATGAAGGAGAACCAATTTTTTGATGTTATTCCCTGTTTTAAGACTGAAAATGCAAATATAAGGTTTGATGTAGGGGTAAAAGAAGTGTTGATAGTGAGTTTGCATGAAAGTGTGTTAGTAGGAGCCATTGAATGCCCTGTAGTTAAGACCAGGTCTGAGAAACAAACAAATTTTTTAGGAAGTACAGTACATAAGTCTGATTTGATAGTGACAAAACAACTTGATGAGGCAGTGAGTGAAAGGCAAGAAAAATAGGGACGAAAAGATAGTTGCAAGCATGGAGGTGACAAAGGAAACAAAAAAGATCATAGAGTTACTAATCCTTGTTTGTATGTAGGTGAAAAACACAGTAAACAATTCAATCTTGGTCAGGGAAAAGATAAAAGACTGTTTGCAGGTCTGAGGACAGAGAAGAGGGAAAATGCATGTATCAATGCATTCCAAAATGCTAGAAGTGCAGGGCTGTTTGCAGTTCCCGTTTACATGAACCAGTGGAGTGGATTTGTGGATTAGTGGACCTTGTTTGAAGCTTGGAGACAGTGGTATCAAACACAACTCATGAGGCATGAGTCTTTTCTAGGGGGGTGTATGGTGCAAGAGCACCTACACCTCATCCTCCATTTTTGCTCATTTGATGAAAACATGTTGTTAGGAGGTTAGAATTAGTCTTTTTGAGTCTTTTTGTCATTAATAAGGTCAATCAAGACAATTGAGCAAGATCTAGGGTGAGTTTTTGAGTTTTGAGTCAAAATGTGCAACAATGCAATCTTGCACTAAAAGTTGCTTTTGTAGCCTTTGAAGGAAAAAATGTGAATTTTTATGTAAGTGTGCAAGGTTTGGGGTCTTGAAAATGTAATAAGGTTGTTTCAAGGTTATTTGAATGGTTGTTAAGGTGTTAGGTCTTTAGGATTGCAAAGTTGCTTCAAAATGCAAAGTTGTCATAAGGAAATTTGGCGTAAAATCAACATTAATGATGTAATTTCATTAACTAATGGTTCCATCCTTCAAAAATCAGTTGAGGTCAGTTGTAAACGATGGGAAAAAAATTTAAAAATCCTCCCTTGGGTCGAGGTTGGGCTGTTGTTGGCAGTTTTGAAGTTTTGAAGCATTTAATAAAGAAGAAAACTTTGTTTTTTCTATTTTTTACAGCATTTTTTCCTGATACCGTGCTTGGTGCGGCCTGGTAATTCATTATACAGACTCCAAATTGGAATGGTTTGAAAGAGGGAAGAGTCTAATTTCTTTTGGTGGTGATTTGGCTCATTTTCATTAAGAATTGAGTAAGTTACATCAATTTTAGTGAAAGTGGGTCTGAAACCTTGCAAAACAAGGGTTTGGTCACCAAAATGGATGTAATTCCCATTTCCACCATGGGAAAAATCTAAAACTTGGTGGATTGGTAGATTTAGGACTCCTTTACATGATGTGATTTGTTTCATATTGAAAAATGGAGGTTTTCAAAAGTTATGTGATGCCCTAGGTCTGGTTTTTGCCTTGTACAGTCCAAAATGTGAACATTTGAATACATTATTTGTTGATTTATGATTATTTGAGTAAATATAATGGATGGAAATCATGTAACAGGTCTTGGGGAACCTATTGAATTATTTTAAAGGCATTAGGGGTGTTGGGGTGTGCCTTGACAATTTGATTCCTTCTTTGCACAAGCCAAATGAAGCCTTTTGGTGGCTTGTAAATTAGTTATTTGATACACTTGCTCTTGGTGTTTGGTCCTATGCTTTTGGGGATATGTAAGGGTCTATGTAAGAAGTATAAAACATGGTTTCTTTCTCTGTTATTGGCCTTTAACAAATTTTTTTCATGACTTTCCTATTGGTGAGTGCTAGAAGGAATGCATGGAAAGTATGGCAGCAATGGGGGAATGAGAGTTTCTATGGGAAAAGGCTGGTTGGTTGTTCATGTTTTGTCATATTAAGAGTGTCCAAATCATTCCAAAGTCCTGTGGTTATGTCTGGTTGTGTGAGTTGAGTTGGGTGTTCAAGTTTCTTGTTGGAAGGAATAGTGAAGTTGATGTGTGCATTTAGAGAAGCTATTGGAAAAAGGTGTTGCTTCCCCTGCCACTCTGTATCACCTTTGTATGCTAATTGTAGGTTAAGTCATTTGAAAATAATCCTTCAAATTCTTAACTTGAAAGTGGTTTTTTTTAGACAAATGAGAGTGCAGATTAGTTATTGGCATTATTAAATTTCTTGTTACCACCTGACTCCACATTGCCAACAAAATGAAGTCAATGTAGAAAGGAAATCACTAATCTACGCTTAGGGTATGAAAAAATCCACACATGTGTGAATTGTTGTGTATTATTTTGCAAGAATCTTGCAAGTGAGAGTGAATGTCCGAAATGTTATGAAGTGAGATATAAAGAAGGGTTGAAATCAACTATGGTTCTTAGAAAGGTTCTTTTCCACTTTTTGGTAATCCCACAATTACTCCAAATCTATAGGTGTAGAGACATTTTTGAACTTATGCAATGGCATACCCAAAATAAGAGCACTAATGGAAGCCAACGACATGCACTTGATTCTAAGATGTGGATGGAATTTGATAATAGATGGCCTGATTTTTCTCAAGATCCTCATAATATAAGGTTGGGTTTGGCTCTAGATGGGGTGAACCCATTCTCAGAACAAAGTACTAAATGGTCAACTTGGCCAGTATTTTTAATAAATTATATAACTTGTCTCCATGGTTACCAACTAAACCATTTCTCTTAATGCTATAATTGATTATACAAGGAAAGAAAAGTGTGACTTTAGATACAATTGATGCTTATCTAGAGCCATTATATGATGAAATAATAGAATTTTGGAAAGGAATTGAAGTAATTCAATCTTTAATGGATGGTCATTCAATCAAATTCACTTTAAGATCTTCCTTATTGTTTATGATTCATGATCTTCCTACATATGGCACATTGTTCAGTCTCAGTTTCATGGATACCATGGATGTCCTACTTGAAAATTATAAGGATTTTGTTAGGCACTTGAGAATTTTGTGTAAGTGTATTTATTTTGGACATTGTGGTTACCTTAAAATGGATCATCCATATTGTCACCAAAAAACATGGTTCAATGGTCAAGAAGAGAATCATGAAGCACCATTGCTAATAATAGGTGATTACATTATTGAGAATGGACAAAAAAGAATGCCATTTATTGAAAATTGTGGGATTGTTGGTAGTAGATATGATCCATGTAATGAAATCTGTGTTAAAAGGTTGTGCATATTCTATAAGTTCCCATACTTTAAGGATATAGCCATTAGGAATACCGTTGACTTTATGCATATCGAGAAAAATATAGCCTATGCTATTATAAAAACTCTTTTTGGTGATTTTGATACTGTTTCATCACGAGAAGACTTTCAACAACTAAAGATTCATCAAAATCTTTGGACTGAAAAATATGATGATAAAAAATATAGAAAACCTAGTGCTCCTTATGTTTGGACAAAGGAACAACGTGCACAATTCTTACAGTTGATGTCTCAAACTTGCTTTCCCACTGGATATGTAAGTATTAGTATTAGAAGCCAAACTGACATTAATGGATTAAGAGGCCTCAAGACCCATGAATATCATGTCATAATGGAGAATATTTTACCTATTGTGGTAAATATATTAAGTTTGGAAAAGGGGCCAAGATTGGTAGTTATAATGTTGGGCCTAATATTAAAGAGAATGTGTTTACATGTATTAGATCCTTCGAACTTTGATAGTTTGAGGGAGGAGGTTATTGAAGTCCTTTGTCTATTGGAACGAGAATTTCAACCAACAATATTTAACATTTCTATGCATATTTTGATACATCTACAATATGAAGTAAAGCATTGTGGCTTGATAAGAACGAGATGGATGTATCCTATAGAATGATATATGAAGTTTTTGAAAAAAATTGTTCATACTAGGGAAAAAATGGAAGGAAGCATGTTTGAGGGATATTCAATGCAAGAGGCCATGGGATTTTGCACAAAATATATGAAGGATTTTAAAAATGTCAATCAAAATGTATGGGATGATGACAAAGAAGACACAGTTGTAGGTGAAGTATTAGAAGGAAATAGATGTCTCTTTAAGCTATCACATCAAGAAAGAAGTGTGATACATGCCTATATTCTTCAAAACACATCTTTGTTTGATAAGTGGCATTGGTAAAAAAAAAATTACACAATAATTTATTTACTCAATTGCATTTACACATTTATATTATCAATCTTACTATTTTTACATTAATATTCTATGTAGAAAATATGAAGACAATCAAGCTTAGATGCAGCATTGACCTCAAAGGCACAAATGTCATGCTAATTTGATTAGAGGTGATTCTTTTCCAAAATTTGAAGAATGGATTGCTAATGTAGTCAGTGATGCAAAAGAAAAAGGTCAAGATATAACAATGGAGGAAAGTGAGCTTTCAAAATCTCCACATTTATGTGCTACGTATTTTAGTGGAATGTGGGCCTATGGTAGTCATTTAAGAATGGAAGAAAAAGACAAAGGAAAGATAAATTGTGATTGTGTTGTTAGTGCTGAATTTCTTCACAAAAATGAGAATACATTTTATGTTGGATTCATCCAACAAATTATTCTAGTGTACTATGGTGAAAATAGTCCTATATTATTAAAATGTAAGTGGATTTGACCATCTACACTACAATTTGACAAGTATGGATTTGTACGTGCAAAATGCAAGAAATTTTTCATTAGAGACAGATGAGCCATATGTTTCCCCCCTTCAAATTAACAAATCATTTTGAATTGATAATGTAATAAGACCAAGATGGTCGTATGTCATTCAAACAGAGTCTCGTTCAAAATGAAAATTCATGGAAGTTGTTGATATAATGCTTGATGGGAAATATGTTAATTTACAAGAAACATTTCAAGAAGTGGATGAAGACCATGATGGAGTCTTTGAAGAGGAAATTTTGATTACCAATGAAGATATTAGGAGAGATAATTAATTGCATGTCACAAATGAGGATGAGGAAGAAAATCAAGCAGATGCAGACATGAATGATCATGATTCTGATCTTGCTAGAAATGCAGATGATTATGATGTTGTTTTGTCACCTAAACTTTAGTTATATGTATGGTGTAATTTATTATTGAATGTAATAAATATCTGAGTATAGGTATGATTATTCACTATTGTTTTACTGATACATTTCATAATGTAATCATCATTATTCTATTGGTACATTATATACAAAACTTGAGATGTTCACTACTGATTTGAAGTGCATTTAAAGTTAGGTTCAATCATTCTTCTTAGTTTTCTTACTTTGGTTGAAAATTTGAAATTAATTTTGTTTAGTTAGAATATAATTTCTTGTATGTCCTATATGTTTTCTAGATGCAAACATATAATGAACATCTATGATTTAATAATACATATAAATATCTTAACATTAGGTGAACTAACCCTCCCCATTACAAACAAAGAAATGATCTCTTAGGTCCAACTGACAATAAAAACTAAAACTAAGAGAATGCAAAATTAGAAAATTGTTCAATCTTTTCAATAAAATGATATCTAAAATATCACATTCATAATAAAATCCAATACTGTACTACCACAAGAGTCAATAGAGGTATGTGCAGGATGGTGGGACATATAGGTCAATGTACAAATGCTTACTGCAATACCACGACAACCAAATATGAATACTATGGGGTGGCCGTGAGAACATGTCAACAACTAAAGTAAATCATAGCCCCATAAGCAGTAAATAGTGACACTACGGTATGGTGGAAAACAATCACTCAACCACTAGAATTAACTCGTTGTCCCGCGGGAGTCCAAAGGGGTGTGCATAGGGTGATGGTACTGCTACCACTACCTCGCAGCGGTCTTGATATGACAGAGTGGTATGGTGGTGAATAGTCAGTCAACCACTAGAATTAACTTGCCATCCTACAGGAGTCCAAAGGGGTGTGCATGTGGTGGTGGTACTGCTAACACTACCCTTCAATGGTCTTGAAATGACAAATCGGTACTGAGGTGCAAGCTATCAAAGCATTAAATGATTACACTGTTCAATTTTCTAGGATCAGTGACATGTATTCAAACTCAAAATATGGGAAAATTCTAAAATATTTTGCATGAATTGACATTAATAGTGATGTGATCAAGCTTAGTAGAAAATATTACTTGGGACTCGATGGCTTTTTGGAAATCATTCATAAAGCTTAGTGTACTAGAGGCAAGGGAGTACAAGTAGGAAAACTCTGCAACTATTATTTCACTGGGTAAGTTCACATAAATCCTCTGTAGCAAGTGTATAAGAACTAAATTTTCTTCTACAAGTAGACTCTTAAGGAAATAAAGTAGGAGTAAATTCTTCATCATTCCACCCAAAACAAGTCAACTTGTGAGTAAAAAGGAAGAGTCCAAAATTATTAAATCAAAGAAGGGGTCCCTGCAACAATCCATTTTAGATGTGTTACCTAATTCTATAGACAAATGATTCAAAAAGGTGTTTAAAGATATAACCCATGGCTATAGAGACCAAATTATCCCTATCTGAGGGTGAGATCTGTTTTGGTACTTCTATGAAAAAGGGATGAGAATATTTGAGTTTCGAATCCTTGGACCTTAGATTTATCCAAATTGATAGTCCCAAATGTATTCATAGATGTTGAGTTTATTAAAGTATTGGCACAATAGTATCACCTGACTACTAGGACTATAAGAATTCCAAATGTTTCACCATTAGTGGCATTGAATAAAGAAGCAATTATAGAGTGTTTTATGTTAAACAATCAAGTTATCACTAAGATCGACTAGGACATAAGTGAGGAGGATTATAGGAGATTGAGAAAAAAACTACTGGAGTGATGAACTTCCTTTACACATGAAAAAGGGTGTAAACAATAGGAGGATACCTATCCCCCCTCCCAAAATGAGCCATTTTCCATAGAAGACTTCTAGGTATATTTCAAAAGAACTTATTTTTCTTTGTACCAAGTGTTTGGAATAGATGTTGAAGAGAGGATTCCAACCTATCTCGTGATGATGGAAATAAGGATACATAATCCTGAAGTCAACATTGAGTATGAATTTGTTGCTAAAATTGAGAAAGGGCTACATGAGGGATTTTTGCAAGTAAGAGAGAACTTAGCTCCCATCACTTTTAGGAAATCCTCTCTATTGTGTCATTTAATATTGTACCAAAATAGAAATAGAAGGACTAAAAGAATGTGTTTGGGAATGACTGATGACGAAGGGAATAGGTTTCATGTACAAAAATCATGTTACATATGGGATAGTAGATGTAAAAATAGTGATTATGTAATATTTCATGATGATTCTGTAGTAAAGTTCATGGCCGCTCTTGGTCATATTTCACCAAGATTTCCCAATAAAATCATGCAAGTATTAAGACCTTTAGCATTGAAGCCAGAGTAGGGACACACTCACAATTTTGGTGACTGGTTCTTCTTAGTAGACCAAATAGTAATAAGGGTATATGGGTGTCCTCAAGCCCCACATGTTTTACCTAAATTTGTTTCTATTCGAATTGCATTTTTAGAATTTATGTGGAAAATGCTATGGATGGAGAAGATGTTATGAAAAGACAAAAAAAAAGGGGGCATTCCTTCCTGACGTAACTAAATGTGAGGAGCTATCCATAGGGTTTGACACTCTTGAAGAACTGTAAAAATATTTGCAGATGTGGTATTCATTGAAGTCATGAGGAGAAAGGGTATTTTATCCTGAAGAGCATATTAATTTTATAAAGCAGAAACTTCTCACTAAAGCTGGGATTACCCATGTAATGGATTACGAAGATGTAATAAGAAATTACTTTACATCTGATGAAGTTTTTTAGAGGAAGAGGAAGTGGGAAATCATAAAGAGGCTTGAGGAGGAGAAGAAGAAAAGGGATATTGGATTCCAAGGATTCTATGTTGAAGAAAATGATCCTATCAAAAGTATGAATGTAATAATTGACAACTTTGAAAGATTATTTGTTGAACCAAAAAATAAACTTGAGGGCCAGTCTTCAAAACTCTCCAAGATTCCCATCAAAGAAAGTGGTATTGTAATCATAGAGCCCCTACCAGACGCTACCACAATACAATTAGAGGCATCCCTTGAGTAACCAAGTCCTAAAAGGTAGAAGACACATGGAGTGGGCCCCTTAGTGGCATATGAAATAAGTGAAGGAGTAAGGGATACTGAAGAGGTAGTTGATGTAGTTTTGAATTTTAAAGATGATGAAGTTGATCAGCCACTGCCTAAGCTTGCAACTAATTCTCACAAACTAGAAGAAAGAGTGGATGTACATGGTCATAATAATCAAGAAGTGCATAATGATGAAAGGGTGATTGTTGCTCTTAGATTTATTGAAGATGATGAATTTAATCAAACTCCCAAGTTTAATTTTTTTTAGTTTAAGATGAAAATGAAAGAATTTGATGAGAGACTCCAATAAATAAGATGGGAATTGAGGAGTCACAACATGACCATATTGTTTCCCAGAATCTTGAAGAACTCAAGATTAATGAAATTAATGTTATCCCCCAAGAAGTTATTAGAATTCAACTTGGCTCCAATACCATGTTGAGATTATGGATGTACAGGGTCCCTGAAGCTGCAGTCTTCAATGGAGGACCTTTACTAGGAAAGATAATCAACCACACAGAAAGTGTTACAACTAGGCATGCATAATGGAGATTCTATTATTGATCTCTAGAATATGAGATGATTACAAATGTACAAATGCCCTAAATATATAGGCATGAGAGAGATGCAAGATGCAATATGATGTTGCCATGTGTCATGATCTAACAACATGTGACAATGTGTGAACCCTATCGAGGAAATTATTAAATGTTGAGATAAGTTCTAGAAGGAAAACTCATCTTCTAGAAAGAATCTTATCCCTACAAACATGGAAGGGGAAATTACCCCATTATTAAATGATTTATTAAAAATGCAATCTAGGACTAAATGATATATGACCTAAGTTAACTTATGCTAGTGTAATAAATAATAAATTACACTAATAGAAGCAAGAAAATTGGTCTTAGAAAGAAATACACTAATTATTCTTGGGATGAAGTTAAAAAATATATTCTTATTGGATCAAGTAAGGAGCCAACAAGATCACATATTGGTTTCTGAATTCAGTTTAGATGATGGAATGAGTGGCATAGGTTACAATCCAAGACTTGAAACCCTAGACTTTTGGACAAAGCAAAAGAGAATAGAAAAAACAAGATTTCTTGATGTTGTAAAAGAAATGAGGGACTAACATGGTAAAGACACTTCAAGACACATTAACATTGGAGGCAGCTACTATGACAATCCACTCAACAATGTTTAGTGGGGATGCAGTTAAAGCTATGGAGCTTAGATTGGTAGACTATGAGAAAGAAAAAATTGATTTGAATGATGAAGTGAATAGGTTATTCATAGAAAATATGAAATTGAAACAATAGGTGAAGGGACCAGGTCCTTCCCAAAGCACATAATTAATAGTATACCAGCCCCTTGCCATCCAGACTAATACGGGTGCAATCACTATTGAACAAGTTAATGTGCTAAAACTAGAAATTAAGAAGTTGAAAAAGACTAATGAAGAAACAAAGGAAAGCACAGAGAGAGAAACCCTCAGGGTATTGGAAAAAATCTTGGAGCATAGGGTTAAACTAATTGTGGACAAATTGGAAAATGTGTATGAATGTTATGTCTCCTTTTTGCAAGCAGTTGATCAGATAAAGGCCCATGTACCTATATTGGAACCCTTATTCAAGAAACGACAACCTATACATCACACCTTAATGAATTTGTGTAGAATTTTATAGAGTGTTGAGGCCCCCACAAATTTAAATCCTATTGAGAAAATGGTTTGAATGGTCACATATGAATTTCAATACATGTTTGCAGAAGACCAAAAGATCAAGGAAAGAATGGATTCATTTCACATACTAAAGTAGTGGTTCATGCCTAAGATACTAAGGGATGATGATCAACTAAAAGGCTCCATGGATTGGAAAGATGAGTTTAGAAAAATTGTTCCCAATTTCCTCACTAATATACAAAAGGATGGTGACATAAATATTCACCACCTCAATTTAACCTTGGATGGAATAATTGCATTGGATGTTAGGTACTCAAAATTCATCACAGATACCAAAGGGTTATTAGACAACAGATGGAAGAGTCACTTGGCTAACACACAAAAAATCCAGGAGCACAAATGGCCTCATGATTACATAGTGTACAAATGGGAGAAAACATATCTAGCTCCTCCAGAAGAATAGGCCTTGTAGTGAAGTACCAAGCCTTGGAGATACTATCATGGAGAGAGGACCTTTCCAGATCTAAATGATCACAGGTACCTTACAATCAGTAACAAACTTCTATATTTTGTGAGTGTTGTGGACTTCAACATTTGATAATTTATCTTCACTTCTCATCTTTCATTTCTTTTAAAGTTTTATGTAATCCTATATACACAATGATAATTAAGAATTTTTGATTTATGTTAAAAGTGGGTAACTAAAAAGACACTTTTTGACATGTCAATTAGGACAAAATTTTGAAACGTATTGTAAAATATTTTTTGAAGATCAATAGAATGAAGTTATAATTGGTGGCCGAATTCTGGTTTCAATTGTTTGTTGAAGTGAATTAATGAATGATATCTTGTTGTCTCTAGTTTGATCTTTCCTCATTATTTAAATCAATATATCAAGGGTATATCTAGTTTATCAGAACACATTTGTTGTCAAACAATTCATTTTGTACTACATTTTGGTGTCAAATCTTTTGTAATTATGGTTAGTTTCACTACATTCAAATTCCAAATTCTGGGAAATTATATAAAGTAAATAGATTGATGGTTGTTTAGATAGTGAAATTAGCTCTCTTAGAAATTAACTAAAATATCTTATCTTGAAATATCTAGAAGGATTATTTTAATTAGAGAGGATTTTGTGGTTATTTTTCTAACAATGATTTTATAGTGCAACTAGCTTGCTATTTTCATTCAAGATACAAGTCATGATCAAAGTAAAGCACATACCAAGAAGATGGTACTATACTTCAAACCCTCAACCTGACTTAGTTTAGTCTACTTACATGGGGATATTAAGGAGGTTGCTAAAAAATTAATATATATGATTTGTTGTTTGTGAAGGAGAATCCTATGAGATACAATATGGCAGTGGATCAATATCCAATTTCTTTTTTGCTAATACTAAACGAGTTTAGGGTGTTGCAACAACCAAGAAGTTATACTTTAGAACATCAGAGTTTATAGTTATGGCAGCTAATATAGATCCTCCTGCAATTCTTAATCCTCTGATTTCATTGGCCAAAGATAAGGTATTGATTTTTTCTCTCTCCTTGTACCATTTTCAATTTCGACATTATTGCAACCTTTTAAGATGTCAGATGGGCATTGCAAAAATTTTAGGTTAACTCCATGTGCCATGCAATACCTAAATCATTCCTTAATTCATAAGAGGCATTCCTTCAATCACCTCTAATATGTTTCAACTGTTCACTGGAAATCTTCACATGTAGATGTTGCAAAGGTGGATTGAAGGGATCAAAATCAATAAAATGAACATAGCTTGATTCTTATTGTATAGGACAACAATCACATGGGTAAAATGGTGGGAATGGAACTAATGAAATGATGTTTGACATAGTGCTATAAAAACCTTTTAACTGCAAATTTTTCCCATGATCAAATCCCCTAACTTGCTACCCTTTTTTCTAATTTTGATTAATTGTAAGAGAATAAGCCTAAATAACTTGCACAAGAACATCAAATTTTTGGACTTATATTGATGATGATTTTTGAACCATTTGGTTATGCTTTTGTGTATTTATTCAAGTAGTTATTTTCTTGCAAGTTTAATGGATGCCTTAAGTTTTTCTATTAATCATTAGTTTGAAAATTACCATTGTAGAAAGTACCTTATGTGTTTGTGCCTTCAAAAGTTGAATTGGGTGGTGCTTGTAAAATGAATGGGGGAGATGATGTTACAGTTGGGAAACTTGTTGTGAAACATCAGGTTAGTAATTTTTGGATGTTAAGGATTCCTAATTGGATATCAAAGTTCTTTTCTCATCAACTTAATTTGGAATTTATGTATAAATGAATTCTTTAATGGTGTAGGTCTTTACTGAGACAACACATGAACCAGGGTTGACATTTTTTTTGTCCAAGTATGATGGAATTATTGGGCTTGGTTTCCAAGAAATTTCTATTGATAAAGTTGTTCCAGTCTGGTTAGTCTTGATAGCCTTCATTCTATAATCTAAGCATATCACCTTTCTTAAATTTTGAACAAGGTTCTAAAATCAAGGGTTCAATATGCATATTTTAGGCCTATGTTGAACACTCTGTTTAAGGCATTTGTTGACAAGCCTATAGTTTTTTAATTGATTTATCTTTCTTATGTTTTTGGACTTTCTTTTATAAAGTTGCAATATATAATTCAATTTTATTCTTTCTAAATTGAGACTAATATTAATTTTGTTGGTTGTATTGAGACACAACTTCATTCATGACAGAAAAGGCAAAACCCTATTGTTCATATCAAATATAAAGGATGAAATATTTTAGTTGGGTTATTGTTGATTGCATTGAAGGAGAGAGTTTCATATATGGGACACGAACAACACTCTCATTGGATTCTACACATTACAACTTGCTCTAGGAAGATTTCCCATGTTGTAGAATTTTTAAGAGATGAAATGGGAATGTGCTCACATTGAAGGGCTTCACACATGCATTTCCATCATTACAAAAGTCTTTTGGAGAAGTTTCTTTCTTGCAGTCATTTCTATGCAATATTGTAACTCAAATTTTAAGTCTTGTGACTTAAAATAACAATTCTAATACTCTATTTCTAAGCCATAACTAGAACACCTTTCTTTTATTAATAAAGTTCACCAATTTTTCCTTCTCAATGGTTGTCTTATTGTGTGCAATTGATGATTGATGTGTATTTTTGTTTTATGCTTAAATTCTTAAATATCAGTCAATTAAAATGACTAAATATACTACTAATTGACATCAATTAATAATTAAATTGACTAAATATATTACCAATTGACATAAATTAGTGAATAGTGAATAAATATGACTAGATATATGACCTATGAAATATGTGAATAAAAATGACTAAATATACTACTAAATTGATCAAAATTATGATTAAAATTATTGAATAAATACACTACTAATGCATAGGATTCAGTGAATAAAAATGACTAAATAAGTTACCAGTTAACAACAATCAATGACTAAATATATCAATGAATAAAAAATGACTAAATAAGTGACCAGATTACAACAATCAATGACTAAATCACCAACTAAATAAGTGACAAGTAAAATATATCAGTGAATAAAAAATGACTAAATAAGTGGCTATATTACAACAATCAATGACTAAATCAACGACTAAATATATTAGTGGAAAAAAAGTGACTAAATAAGTGACCAGATCACAACAATGAATAACTAAATCAACGAATAAATATACTACCAAATCGATCAATCAAAACAACCAATAAATGACTAAAAATGGTTTAGTCATCAATCTGGTCACATTATATATGACTGGAAATAAACTACTAATGGTCACATGACCAACTTTAGTCATTTATAAGTAGTTTTTAGTAGATTTTTGAGTAGTTTATTGTTGTTTATGTACTAGTGGATTAATGAAATGCAAGTTTTAATGTTTAACCTAATGCAATGTAAAACTTCACTAAATGTCCTAGAAATGCATGTAAATTAGAACAAAAAGTTAAGAGATCAAAGGTGTGCACCTACAAACCTATAAGAGCTTGATTGAAGATCTGAAATGTTGAATATCTTGAAATTAATGCTTATTGGGAATCATACGCTAGTTTGGGTGATTTAGTCCTAGATTAGGGTTTTTGGGCAAGAATAGGTTTCTAATAGTGCTAAACCTGAATCTTAAAAAATATGGAAATTTGTCTTTAGTGGGACTCATATGCCACTTTCAGTGTATTAGTCCCATTTAAATTTTTTGAAAAGTCAAAGTCCAGATCAACTCTCCAATCTCTGCTCTATTTCTTCAACCTGATTCTCAGATTTGAACCTTTAAAAATCTCTGCAAAACATAATAGAGTATTGATTTTCTAATGGAGGGTTTGCCTCGATCAAACCCCTAGTTTGGTAGTTAAACCTTGATAGAAACAATGAATCTTGAATGTAAATGTGAAGAAAAACCCTAATCTTAAGTGCATCTAAGATTGGGAAATAGGAAATTCAATGCAACCCTATTCTAATGTGCTAGAAAGAGATACATGCATGAAACATGAAGATGAATGACTCACTTTGGGAGACATCTAATCACCTTAATAAGTCACAATGATCTATGTACCTTCCTTAGGTTGAAAGTAGAGTGATAATGGAGGATGGAATCACTTAGGAAACAAGTCATTAGGCTTGGCTTGATGGCTAGTTACATCTCCCCAACCTAGAATCCATCATGATTCACCATAGGCAACCATGATCAACCCTTGAAAATGCTAGATCTTGGATGAAAGTGAGCTTGAAGACCTGCAAAAAAATAATAATGTTTCTCCAAGACTTCAACTTTGTTGATTATTTACTCTTGAATTCTCTTGTGAAGAATGCTTGAATGCTTGTGGATGCTTAGATCTTGAAAATTGTTGTTCTAGATTGAAAATAATGACTTAGAAGCTTGATTATATAGGTGATACACTTAATTTACTATTATTTAGATCTCAAAATCTGACATGAACCAAAAATTTGAATTAAAAACTTGAATTTCTTGCTCAAACCCTAAAAAAGGGCCCAAATGGTACTCACACACCACTTGTAGCGTATGGGTCCCACCTAGGGGGGACTCATATGCCCAATGTGGCATATGAGTCCCAACCTAGATTTTTGGGGTGGGTTAGAAATTTTGATGTTTTTGATGATTTTGTCAAGCTTTAGTTTAAATAAGCCTTAAGATTCAAAATAAAGGGTTTTAGGGGCCTATTATTGATGATTTAAAGGGTATTTAATGCAAGGGTACTAAATAGGTCCAGATTAAATGAGGAATTGTACTATCTCCAGGAAGGGAGTACAATTTCCATCATTACATCTAGCCCCCACTTTAGCGCCCATATGAATCTATATGCATATGCAAGATAAAGGAATCCAAACAGTTCATTTCATAAAAGGATACTCATATGCATTCATCCAAAATACAAGAGAATGAAGCCCCCACTGTAGCTATTTGCAAAAACACAATGTTAGGAACCACATCCTGCAACATGAATTCATTATTCATTCCAAAAATATTTTTATCTAACTTCTCATAGAAATCAAATTTGAGGGTAGATGTATGCCCCCCCTTGATTTTGCTTGCTTTACGAAGGTGGAATCAAGGTAGTAGTCTAACTACATCAAATTAGATAAGTTGTTTCATAGGGTATTTCCATGTACCATACCACATTTAATGATAGATGTATGATGAGGATGAGAGCAGAATCACGATTCCAATGTAATAGACAATGTCAAAAACATAGTTCACTAGCCCTCAGTATGGTAGTTTGAATGAAAAAGTATTTTTAACCCTAATATGCTAAATACCAAATTTAGACATATATAAGAGAAAAAGTGAAGTAACTTGAACTAATTTTATCTTTTACCTTCTTGTAACTTGAATTTGTTGGAGATTGATTGAAGATGTTGAGCTGACGAGAATAAGTGCCTTCGAGACTTAAGGTCCTGTGAGAGGAGGTAGCCTGAGGTGAGCTACAACATTAAGTGAGCTGATTTTTGTGTGCCTTAGCTTTTTCCTAAGTACACATTTATTTTATGTTTTTACACATTTCTAAGTTGATTTAGGAATTTGGAAGAAAAGTTCACAAAGCATCCTTTTTTTCGCAAAGTGTCCCACTTTTTCATGAAATGTCCCACTTTTTCACGATCTGTCCCACTTTTTCATGAAGTGTCCTACTTTTTCATGAAGTGTCCCACTTTTTTTTCAAAGTGTCTCGTTTCTTTGGGAAGTGTCCCAAATAGGGAATAAAGTGTCTAGAACCCTTAGAAAAGTGTCCTAGAACAATTTTAGCACAAATTTTGACTGTTGATGTATAGATTTAAGGTTTTATAATGCTCATAGGAAATATTTTTGCTATTTTTTTGTTAGATTCCACCCCAGTCATGATAGAGTCTTGGTGGCAAACAATTATGTCACCTATGAGACCTAGTCTCAACTTTATCAGAGGTGGATACTCAAACTTTACAGATGACTAGATTATACTAGGCGTACCTCATTCCTCCCATGAGGTACCATGATGTTATGCTAATGGAACTTGCTAAGAGATGGGATGCTAACACTTGCACATTTCGCTTACCTACCCGCAAAATGATGATAACACTAGAGGATGTTTATCGTATCCTTTGAGTTCCCATTCGAGGAGAGACCATCCGATTTCATAAGGATCGTACATGTTCAGAGATGTGAGTAGACATAGGGTATTGCTTGGGAGGACTGGTGTGAGAGGAGATTGTGGGGACACGTATTGATCTAGCATGGCTACTCTATGAATGATCACAAGTCTTAAGATAGATTATGATTTTAATAGTGGCCCTAGTAATCATCCTTGATGGGAGAGAAGCACACCTAGATGGAGGTCTTGTTCTTATGATTAGATAGATGGAGTGCCACAAGACTATATATGCCTAGGGCCGCAACATCCTTGCACACTTATATTATAATCTAGGGAAATTTGTGTACCACAAAGTCGATAGCATGGTGCATTGTACACTACTATAGGTTTGGCGTGTGAAGCATATCACATGTACTAGGTCAATAGGGTTTCCATCAATATTAGCCCTAGGATATCCACATGCATTCAATTATCCATTGAGGTGTTCATGATAGCATGGAGATCTACATTTTAGGAGAGTTTTATTTGACTAAATAGATCAAGAGGAGGTCTTTTGGAGACCATACCAAGTGATACCACATTGGCTAGATGATACCCAATAGTTGAGGAGGATGTAGAGGGACAGGTTTCTTTGAGGGAGATACGATTACGTAGTAAGACCATTCTACTATGATAGTGTGATGTAGTAGTTTGGTCAGATATAGGTACCACCAACAACACACCCCTTTTACAAGTGATTAGTGTGGAGTTCCTGGAGGCCAGGAGATACTGTGCGACTGAAATTAGATGATGTTAGATCCAATAATTCAGAGTACACAAATCTTAACATGACCCTAGCCTCTGAAATTGATTACATTAGTGATACTAATACATACAAGGAGTGGTGGGAAGTAGCATGACCAACTCTTGTATTCCCAATGGATCAACCTATAGGTTTTATAGGACCACTTCCAGAGTAGAGGGATGAGGAGGATGATATAGGTGAGGATATATGGCTTAGGGCATCAGATCTATTTGTAAATGAGATAGATGAGGATTAAAACAAGGATGTAGACCCAGACTATGAGGGGGAGGAGGGATATAGGGAGAAGGAGGAGGAGGGAGACAAAGAGGAGGAGGGAGATGATGAGGGGGAGGAGGAGAAAATGATGAGTGAGGGTAGTGAGATGGAAGATGAGGGTCTAGTCGCTCACGAGTGGGGAGATCCCGCTCCCACACCTATTACCAAATCATAATCAGCAACCACAACACACACCAACACTTACCAACATGGAGAGGGTAGCACATCCTCCATGCCTCCTACACATGATGAGGTTGTCTTTACATAGCCAGTCAAGGATCTAGGTGATGACATTTTATTTACTGTTATGCTTATGCTTATGTTCATTCTTATGATTTTAATTTATATATATCATGATGCATATTGATTATATTTATGGTTTCTATCTTGTAGGTGTTGTAAGAGATTTACATCACCTCTACCGACAAGTGGCTATAGAGATAATGCCTTTGTTAGTCTTCGATCAGGCTACTAGTATAGACTACGTTCCCCCACCCATCATGGAGCAAGATATAGAGCTATTCAAGCCTTATATAAGACTGAGAGTAGCATATGAGGATGCAACGAGGTGTCCTGACCGATTCAAAGTTTCTTATAAGGAGATTTGATCATCTTGAGATGTAGAGATAGCCAAGCCATAGGTAGGCATAGACCACATAGAGCAAGAGTGTCTAGAGACTGTTGGATGGGAGACCATGGTTGTTGGATAAGCATAGGGTCTATAATATGCTTTGGATGCTCTTATCAGTTCATGATCATGATCACATACTACTATCCCTCGACATACTACATCCATATAGAGTGATCACCAGATCTCAAGGGATCTAGTAGCCATAAACCACCCTAGCATTGTATATTTGATGACATGTACACAAAACTTTGATATATATATGATCATTTGATGTTTGATTATTTTATGCTTATATGTTTTATGTTAAATGGAAATGTGATTTATCAAATAATCTTTGTAAGACTATTTAATAAATATTGCCATGATTTAACATGCTTTATGTGATCTAATTAAAACTATTCTATTTTCTCTTAGGTGCTACATTGTGATTAAGTATGTTATGTTAAATAAAATGCACCTATGATCTAATTGAAGAATTAAATGCATGTTAGGATCTAATTTAACACAACACCTAAGATGGACTTGAATAGTATGAAATCTAAAGTAATCATAAAAATTAATTTAAATAATTACCTTAGTATTCAAGACACCCAAATAATTGTTTGTCAAGAATGAAGCAATGTGAGAGTACATAGAATATCATATTATAACTCTAACACCACTGCTCTATCACTCACACTATTCAAGAAGCTTAAATATAGTACTGGCACAAATGCGTAACAATAATAGGTTCCTTAAGAGGTGTACCATCCATTTCTATTAATTTATATGCTCTGGATCCAAAATTTTTGTCAATTATATAGGGTCCTAATCAATTAGGGATAAAATTTCCTTTTTCAATCAGGGCAACATTGATATTACATTGATTCTTGCATAAGAATAAATCACCTTTATCAAATACCCAAGGCATGAAATTATCATTGTAACTACATTGCATTATTCTAGAATAAGCTTGAAGGTTATCAAGAGCACTAATGCACTGGTCATTGAGCATTTCAAGTTGATGAAAATGTTGTGCCTTGTAGGTATTATCATCAATAATTCCTTGGAGAGTGATTCTTAAAGAAGGGATCTCTAACTCCAAGAGCATTATTGCCTCAGTGCCATAGGCAAGGTTATAAAGGGGTAGTTCCTATTGATGCTCTCACATTTGTATGATAAGCCCATAATGCATATGTTAGTTGTGTGTGCCAATCCTTATTGTGTTTTCTCACTTTTTTCCTTAAGATTTTCTTGAGGGTTCTATTAGTTGATTCAGATTGACCATTAGATTGCAAGTAATAGGATGTTAAAAAATGATGTTTAATGTTAAATGTTTCCAAGAACTTCTTCACATGTTTATTCTTAAATGGTGTCCCATTATCCGAAACTAAAGTGGAAGGAAGTCCAAATAGAGAAATAATGTGTTCCAATATGAAATGATATATTACATCGACAGTTGTTGAACAAAGGGGAATCACTTCCACCCATTTCATGAAGTAATATGTTGTGGAGATTATAAAGGTATGTCTAGCGAAGGAAGGAGGTGAAATATTTCCAATGATATCTAGGCCCCTCACTAAGAAAGGCCAAATAGGAACTTGTGCATGAAGCTCAGAAGTAAGAGCATGAATCATTTTGCTATGTTCTTGACATTTGTGACATTTCTTAACATACACAAAGCAATCTTGTTCCATATTCCTCCAATAGTATCCTATATGGATTAACTTTTGAACTAACGACCTTCCTCCACAATTTCCCCCACAAGCACCTGAATGGGATTCTTCAAGTGCTATAGGGATTTCAAATTGTTTAAGAAACCTAAGCAAGAGACCATCAAAGGACCTCCAATACAACACGTTGGTGAGAATGATATATTTAGATGCAAGTTTCTCAAGGTGAGATCGAGTATTCTTAGTTTTCAGCTCATGAAATGTTTCATTTGTCAAATAATTAAATATGTGTGTGTACCATTCACTAGAGATTTCTATGGTGGTTGACAATATTTCTTCTCCTTTATATTCTATCAATGGTTTCATGATTGTGTGTAAGATAAATGCAAAATATTTTGAAGGATCTTGAGGACATATCAAGAAAGCTACACTTGCCATTGCATCTATTCGTGGGATGTTATCAATGGTGAAAGAATAAAATATTTCTAATAAAGTCATTGTGAGATCCTTATATTTTGATAAATTTTCATGTTTTTCTTGATATGTTCCATTCATTTGTTTAATGACTAATTGCGTATCACCAAATATTTTGATATTTCAGGCTTTGAAAGTTAAAGCAGTGTGTAATCTAGCAATTAACTCTTCATACTTTAATGTATTGTTTGTGAATAGGAAGTTTAGGCAATAGGATAAGGGAATATTCTTACCTACGAGTGAGGTTATTATAACCCCTACATTAGAACCATTTCTGCACTTAGATCCATCAAAGTGTAATTGCCATGTCACTTCCTCTTTTTGAATAGTCAACACATTCTCATTAGGAAATGCCTCTATATTTGGTAATGCTAGGGGAGAAGGGATGTCAGCTAAGTGGTTGATCAAGGCCTATCCTTTAATTGTTTTTTGTGAAACAATTTTAAGGTTAAACTCAATCAACAACATAACCCACTTAGCTAAGCATCCAAATAGATCTATTTTGGTGAAGAGATGTTTCAAAGGATCAAATTTTTTCATCACATGTATTTCAACATTCAATAAGTAATGTCACAATTAACTAGTAGTGAATACAAGGGCTAAACATTGTTTCTTTATTGTTGTATATTGTGTCTCGTATTCAATTAGAGCTCGGTTGATGTAATAAATAGGATGCTCTTTACCATTCTCATCTTGTTGAGCCAACAATGGTGTGAGAGAATGGGTCAATCCTGCTATATAAAGGATGAATGGTTTATTTTGCATAGCAGGTTGTAAAACAGGTGGAGTGGAAAGATAATCTTTCAAAATCTCAAAATCCTATTTACGATCCTCATTCCAACTAAACTAAACCTCTTTCTTAAGGAGGTGTGTGAAAGGTAATGTTTGATTTTCTAGGGAAGTGACAAAATGATGGATATCCTAAATTCTTCCTTGTAAAGTACATAATTGAGAGATGTTTCTAGAAGGTGGCATGTTAACTATAGCATCGATTTTCTTCATGTCCACCTCAATGCCTCTATGAGATATGATAAAACCTAAAATATTTCAACTATCTACACTAAAGACACACTTTTTTGGATTCAATCTCATGTTGTATTTTTGCATTTGTTCAAATATCTTTCAAAGGATATTCACATTGTCTTGTCGAGTTAAAGATTTGGTTAGAATATCATCAACATAGTCCTCCAAAATCTTGTGTATGTAATCATGAAATATCAATTTCATAGCTTGCTTATATGTTGTGCTTGCATTCTTTAATCCAAAAGGCATCATTACCCAAAAAAAAATTCCCTAACCTATTGTAAATGTTGTTTTGTATTGATCTTGATGGTTAATAAAGATTTGATTATATCTAGAAAATCCATCCATGAATGACAATTAAGCATGTCCCGTAGTCGAATTCACTATCATGTCAATATTAGGAAGGGGGAAGTCATCTTTTAGAGATGATTTGTTCAAATCATGAAAGTCTATACAAATCCTAATACAATTGTCCAATTTCATGACTGCAACAATGTTTGAGATCCAAGGAGAATAATCAAAAGGTCGGATAAACCCAACATCAAGGAGGTTTAAAATCTCAAACTTAACTAGCAAGGCTATTTTAGGATTTGTAGACAATGAAAAATGTCCCGAGTCTGTGAACATCATTTTTCTTAGTTTTCATCTTTTGATAATTAATTCACTTTCTAATCTTTATTCTATCTTGATCAATTAAATAAATTAACTGCATTGCTAATATCCCCCTTTCTTCAATAATTAAATAAATTAATATTTATTTAATTATTTGCTTTTCATATTTCATCTATGGTTAAATAATTAATATTAATTATTTAACTATTCACTCCCTCTTTTAATTCATCTATTATTAAATAATTGTCAAAATTATTTAATTGTCCATGTATCTCTTGCATTAAATAATTAAGTCAATTTAATTATTTAATCCCCCTTTTCACATTTCTTCTCATTTAATTAAAATAATTATGCAAATTATTTTAATTGAACCTCCACTTGTCCATTTCCTCCATTTTTCCCTTTTTCTCAAATAAATAATTCAAATGAATTTTTATGCCTCCCTTTGGTCAAAGATGCCTTGCTCATTAATCTTTGTCATGGCCTTTATTTCTATCATAGCCATTGGTTTCATAGCCATTGGCATCATAGCCTTCATTTCCCACCTCTTTTTGGTGCATTGATTCTTGTCCATTGATCTTGTCATCTTTCTAGAAGTTCAATCTTGATCATCTATTTTGTAACCTCCCTCTCATGAATCCTCATCTGCTGATCTTGGAATATTTCTAGATGATCAATCTCAATAGTCTATTTGAATGGTTGTCTATAAAAGCAACCTTCCTCTCCCATTTTTTCCTTAACAACCATTTTGTCTCAAACTTTCTTCTTACAATTTATAGGTATTTGCACAAGTACAACTTCAAATCTAGCAAAGATTGCAAAAGGAGAAATAGGAGAGACAAGGGAAGTGAAGCAACTTCAATGGGGAGTGTTTGATTTGAATGCATTTAGTTTATTGCTCTCATTGTTTGTATTCTCTTATATGGATGTGGTTTGTAGCCTAGAGGTGTTGGTTGTCACTATATCTAGGCTAGAACTGATTTACCCCATCTTACATTGGTGAACATGATGTGAACAGTAGTTTTTACAAGATTTCATACAATTTTTGGTTGTTTTTGTAGATTTCAGGTATGAAATGATGCAACTGATTGAAGCAATGATGCATTTGATAGGAAATGACACATGTAATCGAAGCAATGATGCATTTGACAAGAAACAACACATCTGTCGAAGACCTTTGTGGGCGGGAAAATTCAAATTCAAAATCATGATGCAATCACTTTCGTGCGATGCGATATAGTGATGCAATTGCTGAAAGAAATGACACATTTTTTTGCTCGATATAAAGTTCCAATTTTAGTGCCTTTTCAATTTTTCTTTAGGGTTTTTCAAGTAAAGTAGCATTTTCATGTTACTAATCTTTTGTTTGTAGCATGTGGCTTTGAAGTGGAGCTCTAAAAAGAGGTATCTCTTGAAGCAACAAAAAAATCAAGCTCTTTAGTTTAGTTTTAAGAAAGTTTTTGATTTTGTTTGCTTTCTACAAATTGCATCAAGATCATAAGTTTAAAAATAATCTACTTTTTCACTCATAAGTCTTAAAAAGAACAACAATCTACATTTTTCACTCATGGATGTCAAAAATAACTTGCATTTAATGTCACTAGTTTAAAATTTACAAAGTGTCTTCAAATAATAAGCAAGGTTTAAAATCAACTAGTGTCTTTCATGTTTGGTGGTTTACAATTGTCTTAGAAAGTGTGTATGGTCTCATATCGTGCCATTAGGCGATCTTGAGTGACCAAAAGCACATCTTTGGAATTTTTAAAATCACACCACATAGTTGGATTTAGTGCTTAAAATGAACCCCACATGAGTGTGAGGAAAAGGTAAAAAAAATATGCTCTCTCCTTGCACTTTGTGTGATCTAGGATGATCATAAAATAAGTGCACTTCCCCACTTTTGTTCATCTTGTATTAAAGGGCCTACCACCTTGATTTGAAAGGTGGGAATTCCCCAAGTGGTAACAAAGCTAAGGCCAAGCAGTTCCAAGACACTATAAATAAATGTTTTTTTTTGACGAAAGTCAGCTAGCAACAGGTACAGATGTGTCATATTGACAAGTGTTTCCTTTAGTAGCCCTGTGAGCTATGTAAAAATCCTTCCTTAAGGAAAGGATAGTGAAGCCTCTTGATTCTTCATAGTCTTGAGCTAATCTTTTTGCATGTATGGCCACTTTGAATGGATGCCCTTACTAAGAGCCAATTTTTTGTAGTTGCCAAAAACCCTTTTTATACACTCATTGATCACAAGAGGTCAGACCTCTGAAGGTGCCCCACACCTTCACTGAGCTTGTGTAGAGACATGAATTCCTCCTTGTGAGGAATTGAGACTTGGTGAGCCTACGAAGTGATTTTTGTGGAGGGGATACAGTGCCACCAAGTCTCTAGTTGTCCACCTTATTCAAGTGGCTGGAGAAATCCAAGTGGGAATATCAACCAGTGGTTTCATTTCCAACCATAGGGCTTGTGCATTTGTTGTATATGTGTGTTTTACTTTGAAGAAAAAAAAATTTCACATCCAAACTAGACTAAAAATAATTGCTTGATATTGTCTTCTATGTTTTCCAATTAGAATCCATCAAAAATAGTCAAAATATCATCAAAAACTAGTTTAAAAACATCAAAATTGCCAAGAAAACATTCTAGAAAACTTCAATTGTCAAACATAGAGCCACATCTCATATTGTGAACTCCAATTAAGAACTGGAAAACTACAATTGTCTGCCTAAACTGAATTTACTGAAACCAAAGTTGCATCTGATACCTTGAACTGCAACTATGTGACACATTTGCTAAAAACAGAGCCACAATTGTTTGCTAACCAGAAACTTTCAAAATATTTGTCCAAAATCTGATCAAATCATTTTCATAGTGACCTTTGACTGATAAACTAGAGACTTGCAAGATTCACTAGTTCATTATAGCATTTCCATTTAGGGAAACATTAGATTATAGGTTACCTTCCTCCATCCTTTGCATTCCATAGACTAAACTTTGATCCTTAGGTTGCATTTAGGCCTTCAAATTTTGAACATAGGAAGAGCTTTGAGCTTTTGGAAAATCCTTGGTTTCATATTCTATTTTTCATTGACCATTATCCTTCATTTTATCAATCATTGTCATTATCATCTTATCAAATTTGAGTCTTAAGCTTGTGTCCTAGCCTTGACTCTACCTTGTCAAAATTATTGTCTTATGGTCAATGACACTTGGAATTGTTGCCTTGGGTTCACATTAGCTTGATTGTCATCCTCTGTTTAAGATTTTTGAATTCCTTTGCATTAGCTTGAACTCATTACACCATTGCTTTTATCATCATCTTGCCAAAACTTTGATCTATAACTTAGATTGCACTTTGCACCTTTATCCCAAAAATACAAAAAAATATTTCATTACTCAACCTTTCATATCCTTTTGCATCCACTAGTCTCATTATCCTTGCATCCTTATACCCTAAAAATACAAAAATATAGCTTATCTTCATCTTAACCTTAGTTTCATTATTACCTTGATCTTCAATTAGCATCATTTAGTCACCTTACCATCATCCTTGACCATTAATCAATATTTACCATCCTTTAACATTCATTAGCTTCATCCTTGCATAATCACCTTGCATCCTCATATCCAAAATCTAAAAAAATCCAAAAAACAACAACATAGGTTCATCATCATCTTGCATTACCTCTCAACTTGCAAAAGTCTCACATGGTTAAAACAAGGTCACAATACAAGAGAAAGGACATGGATTTTTCAAAACCCTTTTCATGACACTATCCTTGGAATAGATTCAAATCATTCTATACCTCCAAGAGACACACCACCGAGAGACCAAATCAACACATGGGAAAAATTGAGCCTAGAAGAATTCAACAAAAAAATGATGCAAGAAGAAATTGAAAGATCTTATCATGAACCAAGAGTTTTAAGCAAGGTTGATCAACTTTTTAGTGCAAACCCTAACAAATTTTTCTATGCACTAGCTAAAAAAGGTTCCAAACTACCTCTAGGATTTGACATATCAACCATTGTAGAAGTAGAAACCAAAAATCCATTTTCACTTGGCATGTCCTCATCACAAAAAAATTCAAACATACCCCTTGGAACAACAACACACATGACTACCACACACATTCCATGTATCTCAACAATTGGAAACAAGGAAACCCCTACTACTACACAAGGACAAAGTTTCACTCTTGGAAGTTCCTCAAATGCCATGGGTAAGACCTTTACAAACCCCCTTTTTCAACACACAATTCAAGGTTCCACATCACAAGTCCCTACACCTTTTATTCAAAATAAAAACCAAGGTCCTATAACCACACCTCAAAACAAAAATGAAGGATCCTTATTCCAATTTCAAAGCACACCTTCATCAAGTCAACCTCCACCAAATAAACCTAGAAAGGTGCACATCATCTCATGAAGAATCCAAAATGAAAACAATAATCAAGGGTCTATTCCATCACTCTAAAATGCAAATCAAGAGTCTACTCCATCACTCCAAAATGAAAATCAAGGGTATATTCCATCATCCCAAAATGCTAATCAAGGGTCTATTCGATCACTCCAAAATGCTAATCAAGGGTCCCTTCCATCATTCCAAAACTCTACCCAAGGAACCATTCCTTCTTATCAAAATGTCAATCAAGGACCTACACCTTCATATCAAAATTCCAATCAAGGACCTACACCTTCATTTCAAAATTCCAGTCAAGGAACCATTCCTTTATATCAAAATGTTAATCAAGGACCTACACCTTCATGTCAAAATACCATTCTAGGACCTACACCTTCATTTAAAAATTCCAATCAAGGAAGCATTCCTTCATCTCAAAAATACCAATCAAGGGACCTTTCCTTCATGTCAAAACATCAATCAAGGGCCTACACCTTCATTTCAAAACATCAACCAAGGATGTACACCTCCATTTTCAAATCAAGGACCAAATTTTAAAAACCAAGGAATAAACCAAGGGTCTACATCTCAATTCCAAAACACCATAGAAAATGTAGACATTACCTTTGGAACAAACTCAAATTCCAATTTCATCCCAAATCCAAACAACACACATCAATACCACAACCAAGGTTCCACATCATAAACTATCAATCCCAATTCAAATCCAACATATGACCTCAATAGCAACATCATGACATCAAACCAAAGAAATGAAACACCATCCCTCATATACTTTTTGATACAACAAGTGTAGACCCTCCAACAATATATTACAAACATGCAAATGGGGACCGACAAGAAGACCTATTCCATGGAGGAACTGTGCCCCTTTCCATTTGATCAAAATCTATACATGCCACCTTTCCCCCTCATTTCACAACACCACATTTTCCTAAGCATAAGGGGATAGGGGATCCAATAGAAAATATTCAAGAATTTAACACATCATGTATGTAAGTATCATATGACCCTACCTATTTAATGAGACTATTCTCATGAAGCCTCACAGGGCCATCCTTAGATTGGTTTGCACACCTTCATCTAGGGATTAGAACATGAGGTGAACTACCCAAAAAAATCATTAATCACTTTTCCTTCAACATTAAAAATGATGTCACCCTTACAAAAATGAGCACAACCAAACAAGAAGAAGGGGAATCACTTACCTCATTTTACCAGACATGGCAAGGATTGGTTAGTGAATTCCCTTGTCACATTCCTAAAAAAAACTTGTCACCATGTTTGTGGAAAACCTTAATGAAGAATTGATGAGTCAAATTCAAATCCAATATTGCACAACCTTTGAGGAGATTCTTAAGAAAGTTTTCCTTATTTAGAAAGGTCTTATTTCAAAGGGACTAGTCAAAGTAAACAAAGAAAATATGAAACCCAACAATGACGAGAAAATACTGGTCCTGAAACAAAAATTTCACAAATGATGGAGTTGTCGATGCCAAACTAATAACCAAAGGTCCAATCATTCAACTTAAAGTTCCTTCCTTATCAAATGTTTCCAATGCACCAAACACACAAAAACAAGGTCAAAACCAAACACTAAATGTAGTCCAAAATAATCAACACAGAGGTCCTCCCCGCACCAAGAGAACATATAACCTTTTGGGTGAACCCATTGAATCAATCCTCAAATGAATTTTTTAATCTAATGTCATCACACTACTAGACACCAAGAAATATGAACCTTCATTGATCAAACTTTATTGGTGGAAAGACAATGAATACTATGAATACCACCATACAAAAGGACACAAAATAGTTAGATGTTGGACACTCAAGAATATCATTCAAGACCTTATTGAAGATGGAACCATTTCAGTTGATAATTCACAATCCAAGAAAAATTATGATCAATACACCATATTTAAAACCCCCTTGCAAGACCATGATAAAGGAAAATCCTCTAGTTCAAGGAAAACCAATATTGCCAATTATGCAGCTGTCAAACATGATTACAACAATATCATCCTTAATGTGAGACCCTTTGATGATCACATTGCAACTATCACCATAAACAAACCAAAATTAGATTGTGTTGTTGCCACCCACTCAACCAAGATAACTATTCCTGGACCTTCTACTAATTCACAACTAAAAATTCAATATAACTATTAACATAGGGATTTGCACTCGAAGACAAGTTGAAAAACTCCTAAATCCCAAGCAACATTGGACTACTCTTAGGCTATGGGTATCCTATAGTGAGGGTAGACCTCGAGGTTATGGATTGGGTCTCTTTGGATATCTTGAAAATACTGACTTTTAACAAAGGAAAATTTAAGAAGGGTAATTCTTGATAAAATAAACTTAACACTAATGGGCAATACACCAACTGGTAAAATGATTTGGATCTTATTTTAAAACCTTACAAGATAACTCAACAAGTGAAACTAAAAAAGATTCACTACTCAATCTAGTATGTTTTGCATAAATATTTCATCTGAAAGGCTTCTATGATTGAAGTTTGTTTGAAAGAAAATAACAACATTTTCATAACAAGCATTCAGCAAATGAAAGAAAACACAGTCAATGACCTACACTATAACATATTGAACTTGAACAAGACATTGAAGTAATAAGACTAAAAGAAGGATTTCATGGAAATCACAAAATTTTAACCTAAAGGCTTACATACAATACTTGCACAAGACAAATCTAAGAAGGAAACTGAGCTTCTTTATTGAAAATTAGAAGATACTTGCATTACAAATCTATATAACTCACAAGAAATGAGTTACAGAGAATGAATAATCTGCTACTGCAGCCACCAATTTGAGAACTAGTGAAAATAATGAGAGAAGAGAAAGACTTGTAGAAAATCCTCCAAAAATTCAAAATTTGAATCTTGGCTCTAAAATATGATGCGTTGTCTTTCTTCTCCTCCAAACAAGGCATGTGACTGTAAGAGAATTCCATCAATATTTGTGAATCTTAAAACAACCTCATGGGTTGGATGCAACTGAAAATCCCTCCAAAATAGGGTTATAATTGAAAGTGAACTCAAGTTTTGTGCCTTAAATCACTCCTTGATTTAACTCCAATCAAATGGAACCCAAAACTGAAGTTGAACTCTTCATTAGGTGCTTTAAAATCCCTAACTTTACTCCATATGTTGGTTTAACTTCTCAATTATCTCCATGATCCAAGAAAAGCTTCAATACTCCATTTATTCCTTTTTGACAAAAAATATATCAAAGGCTTTATTTTTGCATTCCAAAATATCATTTATTTAAAAGTGATTTATAATTCATCACTAAAATAAAGATTTACATTTGAATCGAATGCAAAAATAAAAGACTTAAAGTCCAATCCTTTGAAAATATGAATTTGGCATTTATTTTTGCATTTGAATGAATAACTTTTATTAAAATGATTTATTTTATCATTTCAATAAAGCTTTACATAATTTGTTTGAAAGTGCAAAAACAGAGGAATTTTGCAAAGGACTTTAAGACTAAGTCTTAGAAGATATTTTTGTAAAAAGTTTCAAAAATATCTATAAGGAAAAAAGCTATGGCTAAAGCAAAATGAATAAAGTTTTAATAAAAACTTGAAGGAAAAAAGCTTTCAATCTTTTCTATCAACCTTTCTAGGGTTATTAACCCTAAAATAAAAGATTGGCATTCACTTGTCATTTCATTTACTTTCATTCCGGAAACTTCATGCTGAAGCACCACCATGAGGAACCCTAGCTCAGCCTTTTGAGCTCGAAATATCTGTTTCAAACACCATTGTGGAAACTTCTGGAAGATTGAATGTAGAAACAATTGCTGGTATGTCTGATTATGTCTTGAAATCTAGAAATTTCTGCAACTTAAAAACTTTCATAAGCTTTCAAGCCATGGATTCTGTGTGAAACTTCATTTTTCTTTTGTGTTTTCTTTTATTTTCTCCTCTATGATGTATTCCTCCTATCTCCATGAATAAATTTAAGCTTTCTTGGTGAGATATATAAAAAAGGATGTTTGTAGGTTTTGAATCTCTCACAAAGGGTAAGCCATGACCTGTTTTATTTCTATCTTCTTTGAGGGTTTTTTCCCCTAGGATCCACCATGATAAAAATCTATTCGATCTTTTGAATGCATCATTTCTTTGTCTCTAGGCCACTATGGGGAAAATTCCAAATTTTTGTATATTTTGAGGGCTTCGAAAGAACCTCCATGGCCACGGCCTCATTTTTGTTCTTCATATCTGAAAATGGGTATTAGGTTCTTGATTGTAAAAAGCTTGATCTTTATTCCTTATTGTATATTTTGAATAGGCTGCCATGAAAATCCTATTCAAGCTTTAGATTATACCATTTTTTCGTCACTCTGCACATTCTTAAAGAAATTTCCATTTAAAACTCTTATAGTTTAGCTTTTTATTGAGTCACAAGATTCAAAAATTAGGATTGTATTCTCTCTGTAAACTAAAAGATGAATTTGTGTCAGGAAATGAATAATGGATATTCATTACACTGTGTATAATTAAATAGGCATTTCATTCTCCGTTGTAGTATGAAACCTATCTTGGATGCAAAGAAGATTTTTCCATCTCTATAAAAGCATGTTTGAAGTATCCTTATAAAGTGATTTTTTGTAGCCTTCATTATACATGAAGAGAAAATATATTGTATATTTCTCCTTTAAGGCTACACCAATGATCACTCTAGATTGATTTTTTTTGTAAAAATAATTAGGTATTTCTGCATATCTTTCTATAAAATAATCATGGTTGCATTCCATCTCTGAGTTATTTGACCTCAAACAACAAAGATTTTGTAGATGAAATAATGTTGTCCTTTGATGTTTATGTATACATGAGATATTCTTAAAAAAAGAAAAGACATTATTATGATAGTTACATCTAATGTAGGAAATATGTATTGAATTTTCTAATGATACCTTCGTGAACTCAATATGTATGCCTGTTCACTATCAGTACTCTATTTTCTTGTTGATATAATGGATTTTATCATTGCATTTCCCTTTTACTATGCTTATGCCATTATTATGAGCTGAGATCAACCCTTGAGGGAGCCAAATTTAACCCCACTCATGTTGTAATTTTTATGAAACAAGCAACAACAATACTTTTTATGTATCTACACATGAATCAAACAAGTTAGAAAAAAACAATGAATCTGATAATTTCACCTAATGATTTGATTTAGCAATTTTTACATTTATCTCTAAGATGTTGACAAAGTTGATTCAATTTGATAGGAATTAAAAATCATACATCTTTTGATAAGCATGTAATTGGATATCATGCCCTAAGCTCTAACAAAAGTTTACAATCAACTACAGGTTCTAGAATTCAGGAGTAAAGGAGTTAAAGACAGTGAAGATCAAGTTGGAGAGTAATGAGTCAACCCTATATTAGCCTTCCATGAAATGATGGACATGACCTTCCTTTTATGCGTCTTTCTTCTTTTAGTTGATCTTCAGGTGTATGGTTTATAATTGTTATTGAATTTAATCAACTTAGTCATAACCCATGGCTTGTGTGGGGTTACAAAAACATATCTTTTGATAAGTTAGTTACTTCAAAGTATGTAATGGCTTATGTTTTCATTTGAACTTGTTCTCAATTACATAATTTTAAATAATTTATATGTATTTTTTGAAAGCATATGTGTTTTGTAATCAACTGAAATAATAATCTCAACATATTTTTCTCTAGAATTGCAATTCTTTTTTTATAATAAAAAATGACAAATATTGTAGAAAATAATGTTTGTTTACTTTCATTTCTCTGAATTTTTGTTTTGCAAGTGAAAGATGTTTGTTACTTTGTTAGGACTATTCAACGGTTCAATCTAAACTATTTGAATGATTGTAATAAATAAACCCCAGAAAACGCTTTCATTCTGAAAACAAAGGTTCATTGGATGAACCATATATCAGAACTTTTATACCCCAGAAAACTCATAAAATCTTCACTAATTTAAGCAAGAAGCTAAAAATTATTAACAATAACCTCTTGGATCAATTCGGGAAAATCCTCATGCAAATTTCTATCTTGGAACTCCTTTTCATCTCACATCAGAATGCCATCCTTGATAAAGCCTTGCAAGAAGAATCCGTACTTGCAAACCTAGATGTCAATGAATTTTAGGCCATGGTTGGATACCTAGCTATGCCGCATCATGTCACCTTCTTTGAACAATACTTTTCCACACCACAATATGATCATAACGATGCCCTACAACTTGAATTATGCATTAATAAACACAAGATCAGATGAGTCTTAGTAGACAGTGGAGTAGGTTTGAATATTTGCTCACTAAAATTGGTGAAAGAATTAGGATACTCTGAGAATTGTATTGGCCAAAATAAGAAAATAATAATCAAAGCTTATGATGATGTTGAACGTTCTTTTGAAGGAATAATTTCACTTCCTGTGAGAGTTGGCCTAGCAATATAGGACACAATATTCCATGTCTTGAATTTGGATTTGCAATACAATCTCCTCCTTGGCCGCCCATGGATCCATGCCATGAGGGCTATTCCATCCACTTACCATCAATGCCTCAAATTCCCATACAATGGCACTAAAATTACTATTCTAGTTGACCCTCATCCTTTTCAATATTGTTCAAAGCTAAAAGGAACTATTGAACATCAAGTGCCCATCAATCGAGAGGCCTCACCTTCCACAACATCTATCACTCCATCTCACTACATTGATCCATTCACTCTTGTAAAATCATCCACCCCATTCATCACACCTTCCACGTCCAAGATCCATATTCAATATAAAGGATGTCGAGAATACGATATGAAGAGCCTCTTTTTCATTGGAAAATTACCCAAATCACCAAAGTGGAAAATTGCATCTCGTGCAGCCTAAAGTTATCCATAATCCCCCTACCACCTTCAATAGATGGGGGGACTTGCTAAGGAATCTCTAGATGACCATATTCTCACATGGTTGTACAAAGAAGAGGACTTTGAAACTAAGAAATTTCCAATTGAACAATATCCAAAAGGGTTCCAAATAATGAAATGACATGGATATTATGGACATAGTGGCCTTGGCCTAAATAAACAAGGAATGTTGGAACCCTTACAACCTCCTAAATTACTAAAGAATCAAGGGTTAGGATTTGTACAAGCAAAAGCAACTATCTAGGGTATTGGGTTACCTTCAAGTGCAATTGCTAATGCTTTAGATGAGACCGAGACATACAGGGGCTCTTGGGATTATGATGCTGATTCTAATAAATATGAATGGGATTCCCTATCCTCCACTACTTTCATGGACCTTAATAAAATATTTGTGGAATTTGATCAAATTCTTACTGTTGATTCCTGACGAAACCCACCAATTACCCATCCAAAAATACCTTTGACAAAAAAAGAGTGGATCAACTGCTACTTTTGGGAATCCATTGGTCCTACCTCTTGAGAACCTGATGAATCTACCTCCATATTTACCCTAACTTCCTACACAATGACTCTTGACAATATCGATGATGGCTTACCCCATGTCTAACCTCAACTTATAGATTGGGATCAGCAAGAACCACCAATTTTAGATACATTCAAGAATGATAAAGCATTTGTTGAGTTCATGGAGATTTGTGAAGGAATACCAAGTGGGGATCATAAGGCTGGATTTACCATAGAGCTCAATTATGCATCATATTTTGGTGAGGCCATCCTATCCTCTAGTCACAAAAGTAAAAATGAAAAAATAAAAAATAAAAATAATAGGTATTCAGGTGAAAATCGAAAGGCTCCTGCTAACTATGAAAAAGTAAAAATAAAGAACATATCTGAGGGTGAAAATCTCTCTGAGGTGCTTGACAATGGAGGAATGGACTGTCTCCCAATAGATTGAGAGAGATCACCATTGCTCATAGAAGAAACAAAGGAAGTAAACATTGGAACACTAGATAATTCTAGAATCATACAGTTGGAAGCATCTTTGACCACCAAGGAAAAGCCTAAGTTCATAGCATTATTTTCAAGACAAGTAAATTTTGCATGTTCATATGTTGATATGCCTATATTGGATCTCAAACTTGTTCTACATCACTTGCCACGACTACCAAATGCTAAATCATATAAATAGAAGTTAAGAAAAATGTACCCCCAAGTTGCACTCCTTGTCAAGGTAGAATTGAAGAAGCTCCTAGATGTTGGATTCATTCACTCGATTGATTACACAAATTGGATATCAAACCTTTTTCCTATCACCAAACCAAATGGTCAAATTAGAGTATGCACAAACTTTAGAGACCTCAACAAAGCTTGTCCCAAAGATGATTTTCCTTTTCCAAACATTAAAATCATAGTAGATCTTACCACTGGTTATGAAATGTTATCACTGATGGACGGATTCTCAGGATACAATTAGATAAGAATTTCCACTGAAGATCAACCAAAGAAAACCTTCAAATGCACTTGAGGAAATTTCTGTTGAAATGTGATGCCTTTTTTATTGAAAAATTCTAGAGCTACATATCAAAGAGCCATGACTACAATCTTTCATGATTATATGCACGTCCTTATGGAAGATTATGTTGATGAACTTCTCTCTAAATCTCTAGAATGAAGTGGACAGTTAGTAGTATTGGACAAGATTTTCACATGACTAGAAAAGTATCGACTCAGGCTAAATCCAAAGAAATATGTTTTTGGGGTGCAATCGAGAAAGCTTCTAGGATATATTATCTCTCGTAGAGGAATAGAAGTTGATGCTACCAAAGTAAAATCAATCTTGGACATGTCACCACCAACTAATATTAGTTAGTTGAGAACATTACAAGGAAGGTTACAATCAATCTATAGGTTCATTGCTTAGCTAGTAGACAAGATCCATCCATTTCAACATCTATTAAGAAAAGGAATTCCTTTTAATTGGAAAAAAGAGTGTCAAGAGGAATTTGATCAGATCAAGAATTATCTATTGACTCCACCAATTCTCATGCTTCCAATTTATAGAAGACATTTGATACTATATGTGACAGCCACTACATCAACATTGGGGGAACTCTTAGCACAAAACTATAATGATGGAAAGGAAAGAAAAATATATTATATCAATCACACTCTAGTCGGATATGAGTTAAACTATAGTCCCATTGAATGAACATTCCTAGTAGTTGTATTCACAGCATAGAAACTAAGACATTACATGTTGAATCATAAGAAAAAAACTAATTGCCAAGATTTATCCTCTGAAATATCTCCTTAGCAAAGCATCAGTGATAGGAATACTAGCTAAGTGGGTTACAATTCTAATTAAATATGACATTGAATACATTGACCAAAAAAAAATAAAGGGACAAGTGATAACTAACCAACTCGTAGATGCACCACTAAAATCGGATAATCCTTTGATATCTGATTTCCTAGATGAATCGATCTTTTTCATAGACACACTGACAACCTAAAAGCTATACTTTGATGGATCTTACACAAGTCACAGTTCAGGAGCTGGTATCTTGTTCATCACACCTCAAGGAGACTCCATTCCCAAGTCATTTTGAATAGCATTTCCATGCACAAAAACATAGTTAAATACAAAGCACTATTGACAGGTCTTTGAATGACAATGAAATGTAAAATCAAAGATCTTCAAGTCTATGGTGATTCTCAGTTAGTGATTAAGAAAGTTAATGATGATTATGATACCAAGGATGAGAAATTGACACCTTACAAGCATATGATGGATAGTTTAAGACTATACCTTGATAATATCTCCTTTGAGTAGACCGAGAATCTAGAACAAAGTAGCTAATGCAATGGCTACAATTGGATCTCTCTTGGAAATTACCAATAATGCCTCACAATATGAGTTCTTGGTGGAACAATTGTTGATCCTTGTGTTTGATGTCCCCAAAACCGAACTTATGTGTGAACTTGTTGGTATTGAATCCCCTTGGTACATAGACATCTATAATTACTTGCATGACCAAATTATTCCTCCGACTTTTCCCCTAACCAACGTAAAACTTTTATCTGACAAGCATCTAAATATGCATTCATCAGAGATACCCTTTACCACTATAGTTTAGTTAGTACCCTCCTCCAATGTCTTGACTCAAATGAAGTTCAAATAGCCTTACAAGAGGTACATCATGGTATATGTGGAGCTCACTCTGCTAGTTTGACCTTAGCCAAAAATACCATGATAATGGGATATTATTGGCCTACAATGGAACGTGATGCCTATCACTTTATGAAGAAATGTCATGAGTGTCAAATTCATGGAGATCTTATACATGAGACGACTCAAGAATTACAACCGCTTACAACACCGTGGCCATTTTCTCAGTGGGGACTCGACCTCATAGGAAAGATCCATTCCACCTTTGCTAATGGACATAAGTTCATCCTTGTCGCTACTGAATACTTGAAAAAATGGATTGAATCCATCCCAATGACCTACATTATTGGAAAGTAGATAGCCAAGTTCATCCTGAATTACATCATTTGCTGCTATGGTATCCCATAGTCCATCATTACTGGTAATGGTCACCCTTTTAAAAAATAGGATGTCCATGAGCTTTGCAAAAAATTCCATATCCAACATCATTTTGTTACTCCATATTATCCCCAAGGTAATGGCCAAGTTGAGGCATCTAATAAGACTATCCTAAAAATCTTAAAGAAGACTGTCAATGATGTTGGTCATGACTGGCACCTACAAATTAATCCTACTTTATGGGCTTATCGCACCAATGTTCACACCCCTATAGGAGCCACACCGTATTCCCTTGTCTATGGATCTAAAGAAATACTACCTATAGAGGTTGAGTTACCATCCCTACAAGTTTCTATGCAAGGATTGATTGATCAAAAATAATATCATATATCTCATCTACATGAGCTAGAATTATTGGACGAAAAGAGACAAAATACCTTGACACATTTGCAAGCATATCAGAATTTCCTTTGATGCAACTACAACAAGAAAGTATGGCCTAGAAGTTTTGAAATTGGTGACTTAGTCCTAAAAGAAAATCTGAAGAATCAAGCAGACTGAGAGAAGCCCAAATTTTTTGAACCTAATTAGTTAGTTCCTTATATCATCACAGTATCATATGGTCCAAATGCTTATCATCTTTCTACTCCTAAACCTTGATGAAAGATGATCAAAAAATTAAAAAAATGGAAAAAAATAGTAAAGAGAAATAATTTTTCCAAAAGTGAAAACCACTTCGATGGCACTTTGGATAAGTACCATGGTGAAAACCTAGCAAACAGGTGCCATGTGTAGTTAGTCTATGCTCCTCCATCTACTATCACTCTGTCTGGTCTTTCATCCTTTCCACTCATCCATTTTCACATGTCTTTTGTTCATAATAAAGCTTCATCATCCTTTCCATGGCCTGAGAACCACTGATATTTAGTATCCTTTTCCTTCATGATCATCCCTCAAATTTTCTACTATCCCTTGCGCATAATAAACTAGTCATGTACTTGACTAGGGGAAATTCCCCAACTCACATCTTCATGGGAAATAATGCATCTATTAGCCTTTTAAAACATCAAAATCCAAAAAATCATAAAACCTTCAAAATCCAAAAACATCAAAAAACATCAAAACTCCCAAAAATAGAGTCTGAGTTGAGTTAGTTTATGTTAGATTGGTCAAACTACATTGTCTTTGCACATTTACTACGTAGGAAAGGCTCATCTTAAATGAGCCCTTGAGACATTAGGTAAGTCCTCTTAGGTCTGTCTAAATAAAATCATGACTCCATCTTTTGTCGAATAAGGAAAAGCCAAGTTGTGTCAAACTACGAGGTTTTTGTGTGTATAATGTAGGCAAGGCTATGAATTGATGAGCCCCTAAGGCCACCTAGGTTTGTCTTGTAGGGTTTTTAAAGTTTGTTCATCTTCTTGGTCTGCAAGCAATCATTATCTAAACCAAATCATGAATCAATAGGCAAACATAACCAACAAAATCCTTCATTTTCAATCAATCAATCATCTTATCATCAATCAGTCAATTGGATCATCAATCTTATCTTAGAATGGGGCATTATGTCATTTGTCTCATTCGGTCTTATCAGTTGTCTTTTATTAGGATGTGTCCTTCCTTAGATTAGACTTTGTTAATTTGGTAGTTCACCTTAAGCAAGATATGTCTTTCTTACAGTTAGGTGTCTTGTCAACACTTGTCACTTGGTCAACTTTATCAGATGTGTCTTTCCTAAAATGGGTTATCGTCACATTGCTTGGTCATATCAATCAATCTTTGTCAAGCAATCAAACAATCTTGCCAACATTGTCAATCAATGTTGCCTTAATCAAGATGTGCCTTTCCTGAAGTCAGACACAATCAATCTTTGTCACAATTAATCAATCTTGTCAACCTTGTCAATCAATCTTTCCTTAATCAGGATGTGTCCTTCTTGAAATTGGGCCTATCAATTTGGTCACCTTGGTCAACTTAATCAATCATCTCAAACAATTTCATCAATATCATTGGCAAACACTATCTTTAAAGGCAAGAACTTTGTTGATCATAACTTGTATTAACTTTCTAAATGGTGTTCGGTCATGTTACTAGTTGCCTCAAGGATGTCTTATTAAGGGATTTAGAGGGACAATGATGGATCATGACCTCTTTTCTTTTCTTGTTGTTTGTGGTTTTTCTTGGAAAAAAGATCAGGATAATTGGATCCTTAGTATGAGCCGGGGTATTCCTTGTCTCTCACAAATGGTCACCTTGCACACCTCGGTCTATGTCATACCATGGTGTTTGTGTTCCATTTGCGACACTTTTATGATGATAAATATAAAAATGAAAGCATGAAAGTTGGCCCCTTGTCATTTTCCACCTAACAATCCATCTCCTTTGTCCCTTTTCACGCTAACATCCATCTTCTTCACACTAACATCTTCCATCCACAATCATCCTAATAGCTCGCAAGCTGAATTCCTCTCTTGTTAGTGCATCAAAGTGGCTTTTCGAAATAATTTCTCATTTTTAAAAAAAAATTGAAAACATTTCTGAGGGGGCATATGTGCCCTATCTTCATTGGGGCATCTAGGGCATCTCTTGACTGAATTTATTTGACACAACATGATGAACTACATTATGTCAAAGAGGGGAAAAATGTAGACACTGAAAAATGTCCTAAGTCTGTGAGCATCATTTTTTTGGTCTTCTTCTAATAATTAAATAGTTTTAATTATTTAATTATCCCTAACCATACTTCTCTATTAATTAAATAATTTTAATTATTTAATTAATTCACTTTCTAATCTTTATTCTATCTTGATCAATTAAATAAATTAATTGCATCACTAATATCCCCCTTTCTTCAATAATTAAATAAATCAATATTTATTTAATTATTTGCTTGTCATTTTTAATCTATGGTTAAATAATTAATATTAATTATTTAACTATTCACTCCCTCTTTTAATTCATCTATTATTAAATAATTATCAAAATTATTTAATTTCCCATGTGTCTCTTGCATTAAATAATTAAGTCAATTTAATTATTTTATCCCTCTTTTTGCATTTCCTCTCATTTAATTAAAATAATTATGTAAATTATTTTAATTGAATCTCCACTTGTCCATTTCCTCCATTTTTCCCTTTTTCTTGAATAAATAATTCAAATGAATTATTTATGCCTCCCTTTTCATCAAATATGCCTTGCTCATTAATCTCTATCATGGCCTTTATTTCATTCATAGTCGTCGGTGTCATATCCTTCATTGCTCACCTCTTTTTGGTGCATCGATTCTCATCTATTGATCTTGGCATCTTTCTAGAAGTTCAATCTTGATCATCCATTTCATAACCTCCTTCTCATGAATCCTCATCTGTTGATCTTGGAATCTTTCTAGATGATCAATCTTAGACGTTTGTTCGAATGGTTTCCTATAAAAGCAGCCATCCTCTCCCATTTTTTCTCCAACTTTCTATTTACAATTTGTAGGTATTTGCACAAGTACAACTTCAAATCTGAGGGAAAATATTGCAAAAGGAGAAATAGGAGAGACAAGGGAAGTGAAACAACTTCAATGGGGAGTGTTTGATTTGAATGCATTTAGTTTATTTCTCTCATTGTTTGTATTCTCTTGTTTGGATGTGGTTTGTAGCTTAGAGGTGTTGACTATCAGTATATCTATGCTATAACTGATTTAACCCCATCTTACAAGATTCATCTTTAATATCTTTTGTTGAACGGGTTTAGCATTCTCAGGAAGGACTATGTTGTGTGTTACAATCTTAGTGTCAATTCCCACCATATCTAAATCATTCCAAGAAAAAAGTTCAAGAAATTCATGAAGTAAAGTTACATGATCTTCTCTTTCATCATCATCATGGAACTTTCCTATCTTAATCATTTTTTCTTCATTATTAATTTCCACTGGTATGTCAATAGTATCTCCTAAAGGGAGTGCATTTTGTTTTGGGAATTTAGGGTTGTATTCTTCATTGTCCTTATTAATCTCATTACTTTTCTTTTCTCCATCTTCTTTCCTAGTATTAATCATAGTACATGTAACCCATTCCCTTTTAGGGGGAGTAAATGGTTTATCATAAACTCCTATAATTTCTTTCAAGGCTTCATCATCTTCAAAATACTCCAATGATGCTTTGCAAGTTATATCAATCAATTTCGGATGCTTCAAGGTGAGAGTTATTTTAGGATTGCACATGATGGTGTTGATGATTAGTGAAGGTATTTTCATTTCTTGTGTTATATTAGAAGGGTAATATCCCAAACCACTTTTTGTCTCTTGTGTGTTAGGCTGTACAAGAACACAGATACCTTGTTCTTTCTTTCCACATCCTTTTCCACTATAACCAAGTTGTTTCATGAACTCATAACCTTTCCCATAAAGTATCTCCATTTCTTTTGAGTTTGGCTGTTGTTGGTAGTCTATCTCATCAAAATTTGTTGTATAGTTAATGCCATCTTCAAGAGTGGATGAGGTAGACGATCGTGATTTTTCTTTCAAATTTTGTGTTGACATTACCATTGGTTGTTTTACTTTTTTCTGTTTCTTTTGTTGTGACTATGTATTCTCCCATAAACGAAGGCGTGAATTCTAAAGAGCCCCAATCATTGTCTACTAAATCTGAAACTTTTTTCCATTTGTTTGTCTTCTTCCATAGGCTCTATGTTCGATGTTGGAATTAATGTCTTTAGAGGATTTATCATTCCTTTTTCAACTTGTAAGAAACTTTCAAGCTTAGGATCCATTTCAACTTGGTATACCTTATTTTTATAAATATACTTCATTATGCAATGAAGAGTTGAAGGCACTACATGCATCTTGTGAATCTAAGGTAGCCCTAAAAGAAGATGATATTAAAGATTATCAGGCATGACATGAATAGGTGTTTGTAAGGTATCCTTTCCAACTATAATAGGTAAAGTAATCATACCAAGCAGTTGCTTTCCGATATTATCAAATTCTTGAATCGATAAAGAATCAGGTTGATTTTTTGACTTATCCACACCTATTTTATCCAAGAGGGTCACATACACACATTAAGGGTGGAGCCATTGTCAACAAGATTTATTTTTATTCCCCACCCATCATACGTGGCTATTATCATGAATGCATCATTTTTCTTTTTCACTTGCAAAGGAGGTGACTTGTTTTAGTGAAAATTAATGTCCATGTTAATCATATTCATTCCTTGAATTAGGGCCACTACATCATTTGCATTTGTACTAGAAGAAACCACAACTTGTTGTAAGGCAGTTTGAAGCTTAGTGTGATAACTAGGTGAACTTTGAATTAGATCCCATAGGGATATTTTTGCAGGAGTATTCTTGAGTTGTTCAACAAGATCATACTCCTTTCCACTATTTGAATGTAAATGAGGGGCACTAGGCAAGATGATGTTAGGAAAAGGTAAGGATGTCGTGGTTGTTTGTCCTAGTTGTGGATTATTCCTAGTGTTGTATGTATGAGCAATGGTATTATAACTTGATTGCTGCAAAACATTGTTCTTAGGTGGTTCAAGAGTAAAAAAGAGTTTGGTCTGAGTTTGAGGTTTGTGTGAAGGTGGTTAGAAGATAAGCTGAGGTTGAATCACATTAACTTCTCTTGGTTTTAGTTTGTCATAACAAGACTTGGTGGATGAACCTTGTGAGATGAAGTCCTCAAGAGCTTCATCTAACATGTCAAATCCATCACTACTAAAAGGCTTGAGGGTTAGGTTAACTTGGAAAAATAAATTTGACATATTCAAATAACTATGCTTTCTCCAAGTAGTTCATTAGTTTATAGGTGTTTTTGGTTTTGTTTTCAAGTGAATGCCAAATGTAATTTGATATAATTGAACTATAAATGAATGTTGTAAATAAAAAGTTTAGTATTCTACTTCTATCCATAATTGAAACAAATGTAAACTAAGATAGATCTAACAAAATAAATATAAAAAAAACTCTACAAACTAAAACAAATAACTAACAACATCAAATTGAAATACATAAATAGAGAATTTAAAGTTGTAAAATTTAGTTTAAAATCTGAAATGAGACTAAATCACCCAGAGGGGTGTATTATTCCCAATTATATTTTTTCATGGGTTTGAACGGTTAATAACAATCAACACAAAATACCCAGAAATCAGGAAAAATGTCTTGTATTGGGACTAAATCGCCTATAGGGGTGTATGAGTCTAAATTTAGAGTTTTTGCACTATTTTTAGCAAATTTTGTGTGAATGCTATGTTTTATATTTTGGATGATGTCTAAGCTAAGTGAAAATGTAGATTTTAGATGAAATTCAATGATGCAAGACACAAAAAATGCAACCTATATGCATTTTCACTAATACAAAATATAGAAACCCTAGAATGCTAACTAACTAATGCAAACCTTAATGAAAAGTCAATGTAAGATAAATCTAGGTTGATGATTCACTCAAAATTAGAATTAATATGTTCTAGATGGAACATATAAGGGGATAATACCCTCCTATTTTGCATCTATTACACTCAAGGAAACCCTAGAGATCTCACTTACACTTAGGGATGAAATGATGGAAAGAGATCTGCAATAGGGGTATCCTAGGGTATGAATTATGACTAAAGAGGAGTTCACCATTAAGCTAGGGCTTGGAAAGACTAATGAAATGCAATAATTAATGTTTAAACCTAATGCAATGTAAAACTTCACTAAATGTCCTAGAAATGTATGTAAATCAGAACAAAAAGCTGAGAGATCATAGGTTTACACTTGGAACCCTATAAGATCTTGATTGAATATCTAAAATGTTGAATATAATGAAAGTAATGCCTCCTAGGACTCATACACTAGTTTGGGTGATTTTGTCCCAATTAGGATTTCTAGGCAGGAACAGGTTTCTGACAATGCTTAACCTGAATCTTCAAAAATCTAGAAATTTTTCTTTAGTGGGACTCATATGCCACTTCTGGCACATTACTCCCATTTTTCTTATTTAGAAATTCAAAGTCCAGATCAATTCTCTAATCTCTGCTGTATTCCTTCATCTTGATTCCTAGATCTGAACATGTAAAAATATCTACAAAACATAATAGAGTATTGATTTCCTAATGGGTGGTTTTCCTTGGTCAAACCCCTAAAACTTTTGATAGTTAGACCTTGATAGAAACAATGAATCTTGAATGTAATTGTGAAGAAAAACCCTAATCTTAAGTGCATCTAAGACTAGGAAATCAGAAATGAAATGCAACCCTATTCTAACATGATAGAATGAGATGCATGAATGAAAAATGAAGATGAATGACTCAATTTGGGAAATGTCTAATCACCTTAATAAATCACAATGATGTATGTACCTTCCTTAGGTTGAAAGTAGAGTGATAATGGAGGATGGAATCACTTAGGAAACAAGTCATTAGGCTTGTCTTGATGGCTAGTTGCATCTCCCCAACCTAGAATCCATCATGATTCACCATAGGCAACCATAATCAACCCTTGAGAATGCTATATCTTGGATGAAAGTGAGCTTGAAGACTTGAAAAAACATAATAATGTTGCTCCAAGGCTTCAACTTTGTTGATTATTGTCTCTTGAATGCTCTTGTGAAGAATTCTTGAATGCCTGTGGATGCTTAGATCTTGAAAATTCCTGTTTTAGATTGAAAATAATGACTTAGAAGCTTTTTTATATAGGCAATACACCTAATTTACCATTTTCTAGATATCAAAACTAGACATCAACCAAAAATTTGAATTTAAAAATTGAATTTCCCACTCAAACCCTAAAAAGGAACCAAATGGGACTCATACACCACTTGTAGCATATGGGTCCCACCTAGGGGGACTCATACACCTAAGGTGGTGTATGAGTCCCACCTTAGATTTTTTAGGGCAGGTTAGAAATTTTTATGTTTTTGATGATTTTGTCAGGTTTTTAGTTGAAATAAGCCTTGAGATCTGAAATAAAGGGTCTTAGGGGCCTATTATTGATTATTTAAAGGGTATTTATGGAATGATACTAGATAGGTCTAGATTAAATGAGAAATTGTACTATCTTCAAGAAGGGAGTACAATTTTTGTCATTACAATACATAAGAAATACAAAAAAACACAAACACAAGGTTAGAACTAAAGGATTTGATTTGGTAATGCAAAGAGACCTTAGTCTTAAATTTATATCAAATAGCCTAATAACACCACAAAGGAGACACTAACATAGATTAAGGAGGCCACACTTTTAAAACATTCATGTCCTATTACTATTAACAGGATCAAACTTTCTAAGAGATGTATGATATCATCACTAAAAGGGACCATTTCTTATTGAAATATTGTGTGGGGTAATATATTCCCCCCTTAAAATGTTAGTGTAATTTCTACACTAATATTTTAAGAGATTCAAATTGATCCCTTGTAGCAAGGGATGCACCTACCATAGGCTACCTAACCCTTTCCCCCAAGCACATGGACAAAGATGAATAGAAATGAATGATAACATATTGCTCCTTGCAAAATAAAATATAATAACATAAAACTAAATTTATACCACCATGTATGGCAGTGAGCATTATGTGACACTACAACTACCACATGGAAAGGGGAAATAATGAATATGTTTTACTCTATTATCATATCAAGTTTATCATTGTAAGGATCTAACTCTTCTAATTTCTTCTTCAAAACACAACATTCATTAGTAGTGTGTCTAACTATTTTAAGATATGCACAATAGGATGTGTTTTTATTCTTGTGTTTGGTGTCTCTTCTTTAATGTATGGGTGGTAATGTAATGAATCCCAATTGTGTGCATAAAGTGCACTCAATATCAAACAAAGGATGTGGAGTAGGTAACAAACCCTTTTTAATAGGACATTGAATTTTGCGTGGTTTGGAGAGTGGAGAATTTTTTTTTATAAAGATGGGGGACCTTGGCAACCTATTCCTTTCCTATCTTCAAATGGTATTTATTATAAAAAGGAATGGATTTCATGTTCACTCTTTGTATCACATCCTTGTTTTGTCAAGATCCTAAAGCCTTGGTCATAATATTGCTCCAATCTATAGGTGTGTCAGTAACTTTGTTTTCATAGGATGGAGGATCACTAGGTGGTATGAGCTCATTGTGATTATTATCTATAGGTTCTTCCATGTGCCTAGGTTGAGGTATAAATTCTAAATAACTTTCCTTATGTGATGTGTAAAACATTTCAAGTGGTCCAGTATGGTGGGTATTATTGATTATTGATATGGGTGAGTAGGCCATTCTATTGAAGGATAAAGGATTGTATTGTTCTCCATGTTAGGCAATATATTATTTATGAATTAATTCATGATTTCCTCTTCTTGCCTCAAGATATCTTTGTGTGACCAATGACATAGTGAAGATTAACTACACCCGATCCATACGAATTCAAGGCATATTTAACCCACCAAGCATTATTCCCAATAAGATCATTCACTATAAACCAAGCCAAAGAATCCATTAAAAATAACATTCTAAATCATGAAATCTTGAAAAACATCTAATCTAAGACATTGAAACTTATCCTATTGGGGGAGTGGTGTTGCATTGAAGTGGAATGGCGACCCTTTCATAATCCTTTGGATAATGAGCTTGTTTCAATAAGTTTTATTGAAGAAAATTGATGAACCCATTGATAGATGTGTATGAAAACATGATTTAAAGCTAAATGAATATGATGCAAGCTATTTTAACATGATTTATACTAAGATGATTGATATTGATGTATACAAATCTACTCTAAATGTATGCAAGCTTTAAAAGATTAAAATCGTAATTAACAAATAAGCTAAATGTATGCATCTATGTTATCATGGAAGCTATTAATGGAAACTTAAAGCTAATATGCAACTAAAAATAAACTAAAAAATGCTAAATGTCAGTAAAGTATGAGTGTGACTATGAGTGAATTCAACAACATAAGTTTGCAATTTAAAGGTGGATCCATTTGTCTCCAAATAGTGTTCTATTTATAGGAAAGAAAATGAGAAATGAAGGGTTGACATCAAAAAGGATAATCAATGGTCAAGGATGGAAGAAGTTGGAGGCATGGATCATGAATTATCATCAATGGATGAGAATCAATGATGAGATTTAATCAAGGGTTCTCATTTGTTCCAAACAAACACACTTTTGACCTACACACAGAGGTCACAAGGTAACTTGCTCAAGAATTCACAAGTTTAGCTTGCTCAAGAAGCAAAGTGAGAATATCCCTTTTTCAAATTATTGGAGGAGAGAGAATATTCTTTGGAATATTCTCATGGGTGAGGAAAAAAATATACTTTTCAATTTAAAAAAAAATGTGCAAAAACGGGGATGAATATTTCATGGGAATATTCCCCTTTTGGAGGAATGTGCAAAGGAGGAATACTCCCTTGCAAGTGGAAGAATTAGTAATTTGATAATTAAAAAAAAGTTTCAATTATGCAAATTAGGGGAATTAAATGATATTCATTAAATAATTGATTTAATAGAGATCAAATGAAAAAGCAATGGATGAGATTGATTTGATCTATCAATGGTCACAAATGAAAGGAGGATGAAACACGGATCAAGGATTATCATCAATGGATGAGAATCAAGGATCACATGGATCAATAAAAGATAAAGGGCTCACAATCATGCAAACAAACACACTTTTCAACAACTTAAAAAATTTGTTTCAAAGTTTGTTTGGAGTAATCATTACCTTTTTTTGGAGGAAAATATGAGAATATTCCTTATGCAAGTGGATGAGAGGGAAATTAACAATTTATTTAATTAAAACTAAATTTGAATGTGCAAGATGAGGAATGTGAGGATATTCATTAAATTATTGATTTATTTAATGAAAAGGAGATGCAAATATGATATTTAATTAAATAGTTTAGGTTATTTAATTAAATAAGAGGACTTAGGGTTAAAATTAAATAGTTTGCATTATTTAATTAAATTGGATGAAATGTCAGTGTGAGAGGGGTGAATTAACCCAATCAGGTCAATTAGATTAATAGGTGAAAATAAGGTATTTAATTAAATAATTAAGCTTATTTAATTAAACAAGTGAAAAGAGGATGGGTTTGAGGATGAAATGATGTTAGTTAGCCAATGCGATCCATTGAGACATTTTTAAGTGTCTACACTTTGTTAAGGATATATACATTCGGAGATGAAGGAATATTATTTTCATCATCTCATGGAGCATCTACAAAGGTTTCAAGGAAGACAAAATTTTACCAAAATATGTAGCCATTATGATAATATGTATTGAAGTTCAGTCTATTATACCATAGTGAAATGAAAACCTGATGAAGAAAGGAACACAAACTCTTCAACTTCTCATCCAAGTCTAGATTACAATAGAATCAATGATGATTTATCCAAATTTGACAATTACATGTGTCAAATTTACAATCAAATACAACTGCACACCCACTACTCAAATTTTGAAAACAATTCAATTAACTTCTATTTATTCAAGGATTCATGAAAATATAATTACATTCCTGACAATTCCATTGTCTTCCTCAACTTTGTCTAACTCTTCACCTTCCATATACATCGGTCTCGCCTCTCACTTGCAGAAACAATTTAAACACACTTCTACTATATCATATGGTTCAACTCCACCTTCTAACTTACACCCATATCTCTTTATTCATCTTTTTGCTCGTCTCCCTTTAATTCTCCATCATGATCAATCAAAATCCACACATCTATTTATCTATCTAGCTCACTCCATCAAGTTTCCACACATCCTTCATATTCTTTCTATCCCTTTTCTAGTGCTCATCGTATGTATTCATCATCTAAGTTAACTTTTGATTTTCTCATGTTCACTACATGCCCAGCATTGGATTTCATAACCTTTTTCTACTATTTTTTGTGTTGTTCATTCTCGTGACTATCCATTCTTGCATGCCCATATCCTTCATCGAATGTCTTTGTTAAAGCATTTCAGTCTCAACAAACAAAAGCTCAATATTATCCCTCATCCAATTTTTCATCACCCATTTTACTACATTTTCATAGATACTGATTTGCTTTGACTTTTAAATCTCTTCAAAACTTATGTATGCACTTCCATTCCTAGTCTTTTGATGCCTTAATCTGAATTTTATGCTTAAATCTCCATAGGGAAAATTGCACAACTTATAGTCTCTAATGCACCAATTTCAATTTTCTCTCATTTGTTCATAATTCCCTCTATAATGGTGCATAATTTCTTCTCAACCTAATGCCTCTACCCTCATGCTTTTATTCATTAATTTTTGTTTCTTCATGTATCTTTGTTAGTGCGGTTATTAAGGGAGTTTCACTACATTCCTTTTCACTCCAGTGCCTCCCCTATCTCCTTCAACCATCACTTCCCTCATAATCTGTTTTCCATTTTATTGACAACGCTGCCCTTAACTCTTCATTTCATTTTTTGCATTGGCTTCCCTATCTTTTATTCTTTTACACCTCAGGCTAAATATGAAGTTCCCAAATTCTTCCATATGTTGGTTATTAACATTGTGTGCTTTAATTGATGGGTTGAAAACTTCCTTTTAAATATCGTACTGAATAATAATATGGCTATATTATAGAAAAAGATGCCAATTTTTAGTTGAATTTAAACCAATAGTAATATATGTGAGCTTCTATCAGATTGTGTATGCCATCAAAGCAATATTGGTGTGATGAAAAAATGCATCAAAAAATATGTGGACTATATCAAACTATGTCATACAATATATATTGATGAAACTGAAAATCAATTTCCACATCAAGTTTTGCCAAAGCTGCGAGAGGTCAAAAACAAACCAAAACAACCCAAACCTAGAACAAATGACTACAAATATTTTTGGCTGATGCAAGATCATGTGTTCACCTGGATGCTCCTTCATCAAACACATTGGGTAATAAATTTTTGAGCATAGGCTCACAAAGGTGGAGTTAGGTGATAGAACCACCCTTCAAGACTGCGAACAATCTCCAGTGAACTCCGTCGCTGATAGCCTAATCTCCTCCACCAAGTACTTCCTCTCCACTCTACAAGTGATCTCTCACATTCCTCTTCTGGTCATCTCTTGGCTATACATTAAAAGTCACAACTTGCAGGTTCATACACATTGTTTGATGGATATGCCTTTTTTTATCTTTACCTTAAGACAACCATTTCATTTCTCTCTCGACTTCTTTGTAGCTTTACCCCTGTAACCTCCATGCTGCAATCATACCTTGATTCTCACAAAGATTCCACTTTGTCTACCATAATCTTCCATCACATAACACTTTCCTCTACACTTTTTGCTCTCAACCATTCAGACTCTGGTCACCTACAACGATGCTTTTGAGCTTCTCACTCACACTTTCAACTCTATGCTTTTTATCCCTCAATTGCTAGGACACTCTACATCTGCAATGGTAATTTTGGACTTCACTCACACTGATATGATCCACAACTTTTGTCACAAGCTGCCTCACATTTGGTGATCTGCTTATGCCCTCGAAACCTCTATTAACTTCCCTCTTCACCCCATAGGTCCTCGTGTTAACCGCCTCTCTCTTGGCACTCTATCAACACACTCAAGATTACTGGCTCTGATACCACTTGATGAAGAAAGGAACACAAACTCTTCAACTTCTCACCCAAATCTAGATTACAATAGACTCAATGACAATTTATCCAAATTTGACAATTACATGTGTCAAATTTACAATCAAATACAATTGTACACGCACTACTCTAATTTTCAAAACAATTCAAATAACTTCTATTTATTCAAGAATTCATGAAAATACAATTACAAACCTAAAAATTCCATTGTCTTCCTCAACTCTGTCTAACTCTTCACCTTCCATATACATCAATTTAACCTCTCAACCATAGAAACAATTTAAACACAGTTCTTCCATATCATATGGTTTGACTCCACCTTCCGACTTACACCCATCTCTCTTATGCATCTTTCTGCTCAAGCCCCTTTAATTCTCCATCATGTTCAATCGACATCCACACATCTTTCTATTTATCTGTTGAGCTCACTCCATCAAGTTTCCACGCATCCTTCATATTCTTTCTATCCCTTTCCCAAGTGCTCACCATATGTATTCATCATCTGAGTTAAATTTTGATCTGCTCATGTTCACTACATGCCCAACATTGGATTTCATAACCTTTTTCTACTATTTTTTGTGTTGTCCATTCTCATAATTGTCTATTCTTGCGTGCCCATATCCTTACTCGAATGTCTTTGTTAAAGAATTTTAGTCTCAGCAAACATTAGCTCGATATTATCCCTCGTCCAGTTTTCCATCACCCATTTTACTACATTCTCATAGATACCGATTTGCTTTGAATTTTAAATCTCTTCAAAACTTATCTGCGTAGTTCTATTCTTGCTCTTTTGATGCCCCAATCTGCATTTTATGCTTAAATCACCATAGGTAAAATTGCACATCTTATAGTCTCTAATGCACCGATTTTAATCTTCTCTCATTTGCTCTTCATTCCCTCTATAATGGCACATAATTCCTTCTCAACCTAATGCCTCTACCCTCATGCTTTTATTCATCAATGTTTGTTTCTTCATGTATCTTTATTGGCATGGTTATTAAGGGAGTTTCAGTACATTCCTTTTCACTCTAGCGCCTCCCCTATCTCCTTCAACCACCGCTTCCCTCATAATTTGTTTTCCATTTTATTGCCAATGCTGCCCTTGACTCTTCATTTCCTATTTTTCATCGGCTCCCCTATCTTTTATTCTGTTACACCTCTAGTTGAATATGAAGTGTCCAAGTTCTTCCACATGTCAGTTATTAACATTGTGTCCATTAATCGATGGGTTTGATTATGTCTTTTAAATATCTTACTGAATAATAATAACATAGCTATATTATAGAAAAAGATGTCAATTTTTAGTTGAATTTAAACCAATAGTAATATATGTGAGCTCCTATCAGATTGTGTATGTTAGTAAAGAAATATTAGTGTGATGAGCAAATGCATCAACAAATATGTAGACTATATTAAACTATGTAATATGATATATATCGATGAAACTGAAAATTAATTTCCACATCAAGTGTTGCCAAAGTTGTGAGAGGTCAAAAACAAACCAAAACAACCCAAACCTAGAAAAAACGACTGCAATTTTTTTTCGTTGATGCAAGATCATGTGTTCACCTGAATGCTCCTACATCAAAACCAAAAGTAGACATGGAAAAAAGATCTTGAGAGGGTTTTATCACATAAATCTAAGAAAAAATAGCTTGGACAAGGCCACCCAGGTTACCCTAGACTAGAAAAGTTTTCTATTAAGTTCAAATTTTCAATTTTTGTAATAATGCTTATTGGTTCTATTCTATGGCAATGTAGGTCTAAAAGTGAATAATTTTCCAAAATTTGATTGATTTGTGATTATGCAATGCAAAATGCAAGTGTGCAATTGTTTTTCAAAATATTTAAGCAATAAAATGGAATTCCAAATGCAATTTTTGGATCTAAAATTTAGTATTTGACTGATCCTAATTTGCAAAATCTAAAAATTGATGATCTTGACATCTTTTTACAACAAAATAATGCAATTTTCACGTTTTGACTATATGTAAAATTCATAAATGAGTGTAATGAACACTTTCAGATTTGATTTCAGATCTAGAATGACCTAATATATATTTGAATGCAATTAAGATTTAGATTTGACCTATGATGATTGAAATTAACCTTATTTGAACTTAGGGTGCAATATGATATACAATTTTTTTATTTTTAATGTTTTTTTATGCAATAATGGATGCACAAATGATGAGTGCAAAACAATGCAATGTTAATCTTAGATCTAAGATGATATTCTTCAGATTTTAGAAGGTTTATAATGTTAATGCATCAAGTTTACCAAAACTGTTATGTTGGAAAAGTGAAACCATAGGGCTTACTTAGGATTAGTCATCTTTCTAAACATGGAATTTAGGGGAATTGAGAATGAATGAGGATGTGAGATCAACTAACAACCTGAAAGGTGAGCCAACCAATATTTTCCTAGGGATTCCCCCTTTTTCTGTGGGGATGTGTTTAGTTTTAAAATAAAATTATGATGAAATGAAATGGTGCAACTAGAGAATAATGAAAATATACTATTTTGATGTGAAAATAGACTATCTAGGATTCTAGAAGTTGATAGACAAATTTAATGACCTAAAACGGACAAAGTAGACATGTGTGAACCTATAATTTAAATTTGATCTTAATTTTTCTAGATAAGGCTGCTCAAGGTTCCCTTGTCTAAAAGTTTGAAACTAAAATTTGTTTTCATAGTCCTTAGGTCCCCAATCTATGGCTTCTTCCTTTCGGATCTTGCTATCGAATATTCATGTGTTACTAAGATAATTGAGTTTTCATATCTTGTCAATTTGTATGGTTTGGATGCATCAATGGAAAAATAGTCTTCAATATTCCTTCAATCTTCTTTAGATCTATAATCTACACATTCAAAGAGAGAGAAAGGGTTGTGGCATATAGGGGCTTTCCTTGATCAAATCTTATTGTTGGTATTTCTACCTCCACAATGGTAAAATTAATGAAAGAGAGCTTATCCTTTTGAGGGATAGAGGATAAATGATAATAGAGTAATGAATCAACAATTGACTGCAAGTCACCACTCAAATATGAACTCCTTGAAGTACTGAAGTCACACAGATCACCTTAAGGCTTCATTGTAATTTGTCTTGAATTGACTTGAAGAATTTCAAGTATTAATACTCACAAACAAAATATATGCATAAACATGAACAAAATCACATAAAACTTGAGATGATGCTTGAATGTTGAATGGAAACAATAATTTTATAATTTTTTCTCTTGAATGCTTTTGAAATATGATAACTTCTCTCAAAATTTCTTGATAATCCTTGTTCTTTCTAGTTAGTTTTTAAATAATGAAATGACTAGGTATTTATATGCAATTAATCAAATTTACTTCAAATTAAATCCCAATAGCCAAAATTTAGGATTTGAAATTCAAATAATAAAGTGCCAACCTTGACACATTTAAATTTGGGGAAATTTAAGGGGACAAAGGAGACAAGGGTTCCCATGTCCAAACCCACCTTTTTTGAGATCTAAATTATCAAGGGACAAATATTAAATGCATACTTTGGTTTTTCACATTTGATTTCTCAATAAATTATAAATTGGGCCATGGAATGCATAATTTAGGAAATTAGTGGCATGATTAGGTCCAAGCACATAGCAAGGAGCAAGATATAGTGTACAATTATCATGGGTGATAATTTATAAGGTTACAAAAAATATTTATGAGTCTTAACAATCTCCATAGGTTGAGGCCAACAATAATCCACTAAGAAATTTCCATGGGAAGCAAAAGGTTTAAATCCACTATGATGAACTATATATATTTAATTTTAAAATGGAAACTTAATGAATTTGTGATTACTAACAAGACTACATTCATAGAGTATAGCCATGGATAACCTTGCTTCACATGAAATTGGTCTAGCATCAGTATGATGGTGAATGATACCTCCAACTAATTTGGGCCCACCTTGAATGGGAGAGTTATTGAGCCTATCCTAGGGTGAATAAAACCATCATGAGTTTTTAGCCATGCTATTGGTTGTTCATAAGTCTTTATAAAGTTCATTCAAAAATAATAATTCTTTGGTGATCACACTCTCTAGCCACATGGGATCAATGAGTACCCCTGGTGTAGGTTTGTCATTAATACATCTGATGATATAGAGAGGACCGTTAGGTGCATCTATGGATGCATTAATATGTGTAAAATCAATGTCAGGTAACAAAGTGGTTTGGTCCTTACAAGGTTGAACTTATATTCCATTAATAATAGTAGCTAGATGATGATGATGATCATGTGTATCATCACTAGCTTACACAAAGTTGGATGTATGGGTTCACATTAGATTTGTGAAAATTTGCAAATTTTGGCTAGATGAGGCTATGAAATTTTTTCCTTTATCATTAACATTGATCAACTAGATGTGATTAGAATCTATAAGGTCTTGCACTTGGTGCTTAAGATGCATACATCATTTTGTATCATGTCCAAGTGTAATATGGTATTGGAAAAAAGGTTTTGGGTTGAAGTTTCAAGGTAGAGGTTTAGTTGTATCCATGGACCTAATAGAAGGTAATTAGATTAAGTTCTTATTTACCAATTGTAACATGATCATATGAAGTGAGTTATGAGATTGGGTGAATTGTCTACCTCTCGACCTAAATTGATAAGGAGTTATACTGATGGCCCAATGACATATGTTTCAATTTTATTAGTAGTTTGAGGAGTATTTATCTAAAGAAAATTCTTTTTTTTCTTCTTGAAACATTGATAATTTATTTAAGGTATGGATTCAAATTGATTAGTAGGATTAGATGAAGGCACACCCTCATATTGATTAATTGATATCTGATAACCAAAAAGGGCCTACAAAAGTGAGTAAAGGATGGATATTTCATCAACAATATCTTGTTTTGAATAATAGGTTACAAATTTTCCATAAAAACTCTTTGAACATCAACATTAGAAAAAATATAGGAGATTTGTGAGTAAAGAAACTGATATTGTCTTATAAAGTCTATTATCCTTTCATTAGGTCATGTTGATGTGTTTTTTATGCACTTATCAACACAGGTAACACATAGGTGCATCACCTCTCTTGAAAGAAAATATTCCACAATCAAATTGCAAAACACTATCCCAAGGTCTCTAATGTTAGGTCTTGACAGTGCTTGGAATATCTCAGTTGTTTCATGTGATTTTCTAGAATCGCAAGGCAGACTTATAGATGAGTTACAAAGTGGCGATGTTGGATTTGTAAATGGAGTTCTTAGGATGGGAGAGTTGTTGTACATTTGCTGCAGGTTCAAACAATAGTCTTGAACTCCATTTTATCATTGGATTTAGCTTTACAATGTGTAATGAACCTTAGCATAGGTTACTTATTAAAAAAAGGGAAAAAGGGAAGGGAAGAGAGGAAGTTCCTAGACCTAAAACTATGAATGAATAGTGATCATGGAGGCTGCTATAGTAGACAAACTCCCTAAATTAGGTTTTTCTTGGCCAAGAGGATCCTACTATTACACAAAACCAGTGCAATATTCTAAGGACTATAGATTTTTAGATTACACACACACATCATGCACATGAAATCAAACTAAGTTGCAAGAATAAAGGAAGGAAGCTCATACTAGCTTTGCAAAGTGATTCATCATCAATGAACCACAAAAAGCATGAGTTGGAAATTCATTAAATACTGAAACAACAATCACCATCACCACTTCCATTCAAGAAACTAACAACTAAACTAAAAGGGAAGTAAAACCATGCACACATAATGAGAAAACTCAAAAGGAACACCCATAGATCATGCAATGCTACATTTTATTGTTGCAGAATGCCTTTACACTAGTTTTCCAACCATTTACAAATGAGGGGCAAGCTCCCATTTATAGTTTTCCAAAGCCAAAATGAATGGCTAGGATTGACTCACAATGAGTGGCTCAGATTTGTTTACATTAGGGTCTCACCTACCCCCCATTATCCAGCAATTTAAAATACATCATTTGTCTTTTCCCTATTTTGTCTTCTAGTGTCCAAGTGTTGTAGCAATTTTGTCCTCTTGCTGATTTCCCTTTTACTGTAGCTGTGATGGATTTGAAACATTTCTCAACCAATCGAGTGCATCTTGTTTGCATATTTTTATCATTGTGGAATGGGTTAGTGGTCCCTAATCCAACGAAATAGCTTCTGATGGATCACTATCATTTGTTTGGAGGGAAGAACTAGCCGCTCCCTCCCACCACCTTCAAGGCCACCCTTTATAGATTTGTCACTAACTTCCTTGGCATAGGTCTTTTTCTAATGCCAGCTTCGTTGATGGGTGCTACAAGGAAAGGTGGACATAAAATGAATGGTGATAGGAGTTATGTGCTTTTCCTTCTTTAGCTTTCTCAATGGGTCTCCTCGATGGACCCGTAGTAGTCTTCTTGAATCCTACATACATGAAGTGTCGTAAGTGCTTTCATCCAAAAATCAAGGAAAACGTTAGTCAAATCCTACAAACTCCTTGTTAGATCCATTCATGCATCATCAAAAGGTCATAATATTCATCGTTGTTCCACATTTGGAGCTCATTTGGATTGTAAACATTAATGCGTGCTCAGGGGTGCAAGTGCCACAGCGTAGAAGGATGATGAATGGAGGGTGATGAATGTTGGATGGTGACCCAGAAGGGAAGTTCCCAAATGGCCATAGAGGGATGGAGTCTCAAAAAATGGTGACAGAGGGACAGAGTCTAGAAAAATTTCCATGGAGGGATGGAATCCTAGAAAATGATGATGGAGGGACAGAGTGCTAGAAAATGGTGACGGAGGGATGAATTCTTGGAAATGACCATGGAGGGATGAAGTCATAGAAAATGGCAACAAAGGGATAGAGTCCAAAAAATGGCCATGGAGGGATGGTGGCTCGGAATGAAATTTCTGCAACTTCTTGAAACTTAGCAAATTTGATATTTTTCAATTTTAGCACATGGGAAAAGGGGTAGAAAGAGTGCCAAGACATACTCCCTTAAGATTTGACTCATTTTGAAAAATGCAGAAGTTTGGAAGGGGGAAATCGGAGGGTCACTACCCTTTTGAAATGACAATGAGCACATGGCGGACCGGAAGGGAAGTTCCCAGATGGCCACAAAGGGATGGTGGCTCAGAAAATGGCCATGGAGGGATGGAGTCCTAGAAATGGCCATGGAGGGATGGAGTCCCAGAAATGGCCACGAAGGGATGAAGTTCCAGAAAATGGCCACAAAGGGACGACGACTTGGAATGAAATTTCCACAACTTCCCAAAACTTAACAAAACCTTGGCAATTCACTTAGGCACCAAAAAAAATATACCAAATCCATAGGAAACTTGTCCCCAAAGTTAAAAATGAAGGAAAAAGTGAATTGAGCGAGTAGGGACCAAGTCAGCAGGAACAAGGAAAAGAGCAGAAAATAGAAGGGGGGACTTTGCTTCTCTCCAGATTTGAATGCCCCAGGTAAAATGAAGGGAATGGAGAAATTTTTATGGGCCAATTGAAACTAATGGCATGCATTGATTTCTTTGTATGGCAGACCCAGGTTAGGTGAGATGTGGAATCTCTCGCTTAGTTAGATGCTTGGTCAAGGCTCAGACGAAGAAACTAATTGTGGAGCCTGCCATGCGGGTGGAAGTTGGGCCTTGGTTGCTACTCAATAGTGAAACATGAGTGGTGACCCGTATGGTGTGACCTATAGTTGTGGATCCGTGAGGCCTGGAGGACACCGGGGCAACAAGCAAAGTGAAACCCATAGGGGCACTTCTGTGAAAGTAAAAGACCTGATAAAAATTAGGTAGGTGAATTTGGTTAGGGGAATTTGATCACTTGAGGGCACATGACCAATTTAGGCTCTAAGAAAGGGGCACACAAAATGAGAAAGGAGCAAAGCAGCCTATTGGGAGTGAAAAGAGGGGGTTCCTAGCCATGGTAGGGTGTGTGTGCAAAACATGCACAACAAGTCCTTGTTTACAATGCACTAAGTTAGTTAACATCACTTAAGGGCCAATTTTTACTAGAAAATGCTAGAAAAATGTGCGAACAAGTTTGGTGAATTAAATCTTTGAGTTATTCAACAATTAGAAACACCATTCCAAGACCATATCTTTCAATGATCTAGGAAAGAATTTAGCTAGGAGCTTATCTTAAAAAATGTAGTTGCTATAAGAAGTAGAAAATCGTGACACATGGTTTTTAGGATCTCCCTTAGTATTGTATTTCTCAAATTGAGTTATTTTCATGTTTTGAGGTATAGGTGTTTTTAAGATAGCAATGGACAATGGGTTATGTGTGAGGTATTGTAGAGGTTTACCAATTTAACTTTGATTTAATGTGGAAATTTTTGTTGAAGTGATGTCACATTTTTCAAATTTTGGTTTATGAATGGATCATTGTCTGACACATTTTGAGATTTTGGTGAGTATTGTGAAGTTGTGTAGGTAGTTCGTGGTCTACTATTTTGCATGTTTATGAAAGGTGATGCACATGGTGGTGCTAAAGGTGATGTGACAAAACTATAAGGATTCAAATTAGGAATCCCTAAGCTTGGAGTTAGGCCATTGGTGTATTGTATCATTGAAGTTATGGTAGGTGTTGTAAATGTGGGGATAGAAAGTATGGTTGTGGGTAAGGAAACTTGTTTTCCTCCTTTGTTTTGAGCATTTGTGAATTCTTGAGCATAACTAGCTATCATAGGGATGTTAGAATCTGCTATGTGAGGTAGAATACACAATACTTCTATTCTTTGAGCATCATTTATCAAATTCCTAAGGTTATCCACAATAGGCACCATTTATCCCACTAAAGACTCAATGCTTAATTAATCTTGAAGACCCTCTAAATCATTGTATAATTGATTTAATTTCTCCTCAAGAACATGTACAATAGTAGTCTCTAAGTCCACATAATTTTTTTATTGTGAGGTGTGTGTGTGTGAAATGTGCAAAGTTAATGTCAACACAAACCTTAATGAAATGATTTATATTCAAAGATTTGAAGCAAAGTAAACTATTCTAATTTGCAACAAACTAAATCTTTCAAGAACATCTCATTGTCCTCTATTCTTAATGATTCTTTTAACCTTTTTGGACCTTAGATTTCTATTTGCACAAAGGCTATTAGAATGACACTTAAGAAATGAGATTACTATTCAACATGCAAGCCAACTATATGCCTACATGAAACTATATGCAAATAATGATGATGAAGGCTATGATGAGTGAAGGATGATGTTGATGATAAATGAACAAGTGGAGGTGGATACTATGGTATTGAACTATATGATTTTATGCATGATAGTTCATCTGCTTAAATGCAAACTTAAAATGAACTAATCTAAAATGAAACTATGATGCAAGATTTAAAGATAAGATGTAAATGCAAAGTAAAACATGATGTAAAGACTAGCTATAAGACTCCAAGAATGCTCCAAGCTCCAATGATAAACCTACATGATAACTTTAATTTTAATGTGGATGCAAAATACAATGCCCAAGGGTTGTATTTATAGCCTTTTCCAAGCATATAGTGAGGTGGAAATGATCAAAGGTCTAGATTCAAATAAGAAAAATGGATGGTGAAGATGAAGAGAATCAAGATGTTGTCCCCTTGACCAAAGACAACATGCCATTTGGATGGGATAATCTCTTGACCAATGGGAAGCATGCCATTTGGATGGAAGATTCAAGTGTGAGAAGAGAAGACCATGTGCTACCAAAATTGGTGGAAGTGTGGGAGGAATAAGTCATGTGCTCCAAAATTGGTGGAAGTGTCGGAGGAAATGAGCCATGTGCTTTTTGAAATGAGTTGAAGATAATTCTAATTAAAAATTAGAGTTATTTATTTTCATGTAACCTTGGTGAGGTGGCACAAAAAGTTGTAGAAATGTGCTCCAATTCCTCTCTCGAAATTTGATTCTACACTCACTCCTTCAACAATTTTGATTAGTTAATTCACATTTTGATAATAAATCCCACCATAATTCCCTCCATTGTCCTTTAAAAAGGTAAACAATGGGAAAAGTGAATTCATTTGCACATTGTGAGTTTGGAGAATTTGGAGAGTGGAGAGCTAGAGGAAGATGGAGATCCCTTCTTGCGAGCATCATTTTGAGCGCCTTCACCTCCATGGTCATCTTGTTGCATCTGGACCTACTCTACACATTACGAGAAACCTCCTTTAGTCATTTTCCCACCCTTTTATCAATGTTTTAAACTTGGTAGATAGGTGTTGTAGGCCATTTAAAGTCATTTTTGCACTTTTGGGGGATATTTTTGCTGTTTTCAAGTCATTTTTGGGAGTTTCTGGGAGTTTTGGTGCCTCTTGCTTATGTTCTAGTGCCTTTTTCTTGTGTTTTGGCACATTTTGCTTCTATTGTGGTACCTTTTGCTTCTGTTTTGGCACCTTTGGGGTCCCAAATGGTGCCTTTTGCAAGCTTAACTTCATGTTTTTATTCTTTGGACCCTGAAATGGCGCCTTTGGGGTCCCAAATGGCATCTTTTGCAAGCTTGAGGGTTTTTCCCTTGAATGATTCTTGATGATTTTCCTTGTTGTTTTTCTTGTTTGATGATGTTTGATTGATTAAAGTCCTCCTCGTTATGTCAAATGTTGCATTGTTGATGTTTGTTGAGGCTTGTATGATGTTCATGAATCATGTTAGTAATTGTGTTGTTCTATTTAGTGATTCTTTTGATTGATCTTAGTTTGATTGTGTGATGTTCATTGCTTGTTTGACGCAAGATAGTTGATGATTCAATCTCATGATAGGTGAGAGTCAAATGATAGGATAACTTGATGATGATTCGACCTCATGATAGGTGAGGATCGATGATAAGACTGATGATGCATCAACCTCATGATAGGATTCACTAATGTATTGACCTCATGATAGGTGAGGATTAATGGTAGGATTGATGTTTGATCAACCTCATGATAGGCAAGGATCGATGGTAGGATTGATGCTTGATTGACCTCATCATAGGTGAGGAATGATGATAGGATTCACTGATGTATCAACCTCATGATAGGTGAGGATCGATGATAGTATTGATGATGTATCGACCTCATGATAGGTGAGGATCGATGATAGTATTGATGATGTATTGACCTCATGATAGGTGAGGATTGATGATAGGATTCACTGATGTATTAACCTCATGGTAGGTGAGGATCGATCATAGGATTGATGATGTATCGACCTCATGGTAGGTGAGGATTGATGGTAGGATTGATGATGCTTCAACCTCATGATAGGTGAGGATTGATGGTAGGAATGATGCTTGATCAACCTCATGATAGGCGAGGATCGATGATAGGATTGATGTTTGATCAACCTCATGATAGGTGAGGATCGATGATAGGATTGATGATGTATCAACCTCATGATAGGTGAGGATCGATCATAGGATTCATTGATGTATCAACCTCATGATAGGCGAGGATTGATGGTAGGATTGATTATGTTTTGATTGATTGATTTGATTGATTGATGATCTTTATTGAACATGATTTGTTTGATTGATGATCTTGATTGAACATGATTTGATTGACTGATGATCTTGATTGAACATTGTGTTAGGGATAAATTTGATAAATTGATTAATATAATGCTGATTTATTTTCCATAATATGATTAGGAGGACTTTGATGTGCTCCAGTCTCAGGAGTGTTTCCCAAAGACATGGGAGATGGTTCATCAGTTGACTTAGGAAGATTTGGATATTATCGCTTGTTCTAGGTTGACGTCCTTGATAGATATACCCCAATCTAGGATCAATAGGGGTTTGTTGACTGATCTAACAGAGAGGTGGCATAGTGACCATAACACCTTTCATCAGGCTACTAGGGAGATGACAATTACTCTGGAGGATGTTTATCATATCCTACGGATTCCAATGATGGGCGAGATAGTTGTGTATGATAGAGTAGAGCAGGGTGGGACCGATGCCTTGCGTAGGATTTTCTGAGATAATCATGTTTTAGGCCATTGGGTCCCCTAGCAAGAAATGGTCAGGAGATATGATCCTCTACTATGTGTCTTTCCAGGTTTGTTCACAAATTCCTTTGTCCTGACTATAGGTCAAAGGCATTTTCAGTGGGTTGGGGTCAAGTATTGGAGTGTATGACACTGCAGGGGACCAGATATGCATGGGATTCGTGTATGTTAGCCAATTTGTATCATGATTTGCACCAGGTTGTGTATTGTGGTACAATGAGTCTCTCTTGTGGAATTACACTATTGGGGACATGGGCATGGGAGCATATAGCGATCACTGACCATTGGGAGATAGAAAATGGCTAATAGGTAGACCCTATGTGTTTAGCTACAGTGGTTTGTGTGTTCAACGTAAGCTGGGATAATTAGCTTATTGGAGATGTGCCTTAGATGATCTAGAGATTGTGACATCATGCCTATACTTCGATTGCGAGATGTGGCCAGAGGATTAGGTGGAGATGCCATACATGTTATCATGATATTTGTTAGGAAAGACATGTTCTATGCTTGAGAGATAATCTGTATTTGCATGTTTTTTGAAAGTTTGGACGAGTTCAGGTGATGCCCTAGGAGGTTGCCCATTATGCATAGCGATGATAGGATACGATAGAGGGGCCCTTTCTTATCTTATGATGCTTCTTGTATCGAGTATTATACATTGGAACCCTATGTGTGGGATTATGTTCCATAGGTGATAGATGCAAGGATGATAAAGGATTATTCTGAGTATTTCTACACACATCCTTTTATGAGGTTATCTAGTCCTGATGAGCCAGTTCTGATAGTTGATGATGATGAAAAGGCACTGAGACATAGGGGGGATGTAGAGGAGGAGAGTGATATTGGGGATGGAGTGGATGATGAGGGTGCTGAGGGTGGTGGTGGGGGTGGTGATGATGGTGATGGTGGTGGTTCAGGTGCAAGGCTATCAGGTGCAGTTGGCAGCCCCTTTCTAGATTTTGCAATTCCTAGACGTAGGAGGAGTATTACTGTACCTCAGTTGGTGATTCCTAGGATTAAGATTGGAGACCCTTCTCATTAGTAGTAGGCACAGATAGATGCATTACAGGCATAGGTTTAGACCTTTCAAGGTGAGTTAGTGCAGGCTCAGGCACAGTTTGAGATATTGATGGCTAAGAGAGATGCAAATAGGTAGCATGTACAATAGGTACAAGCATAGGTTCAAACTCTTTAGGGTTAGTTCAGGCTCAGGCACAGGTTCAAACACTGTCGACTGAGAGATATGTAGATAGGCAATAGGTACAATAGGTACAAGTACATGTCATCATACTTACTACAGAGAGGGATGTCATGAGACGTCAGGTAGAGCAGGTTGAGGCCATTATCAAGAGATTACAATAGGCTGCAGTGGCCATGGGTACAATAGAGTTCCTTAGAGAGATTCAACACACTACTCAGGAGTTGCAGTTTTACACGGGTAAATATCATGACCTAGTTCCTTCTAAGCTATGAGAGAGCTTTGTAGCATCTCGATCTGGCAGATCCCAATCTCAGACTATTAGCATGGGTGTCACTCAACCATTTCCTAGAGATAAGAGAGATCCTGGTGCAGGTCCATCAAGTGAAGGAGGTACTGGTTCCATGATGCCAACACCATCTGGGGAGAGCTCGACATAGCATATTTTGATGTATACACTGTTGTGACCTTGGTGATGTACTTCTTGTGTTTAGACTTTACGATACAGTGCCATTTTTGATATTGATGTATCTCGTCATACTTCTGGATATCCTCGTACACTTTGACATTACGAATTTTTGAGGTTATATGATATGCATCGATGATTATGATCTATGTGTTGATATGATGATAAATATCTATGATGCATTTAATTTCTATGTCATGATGATGATCGTGATGTTATGATATGCTATGGATGCAAATGATGTTGCAACTGATGTGTTATGAGTCTATGATGGTTTATGAATGATGCCTATATCTACATGTGATGGATTTTATTATGCTAATGAAATCTAATGCATTTTATTTTTTTGTTCTTTTATAATGCAAATAAATGATGTAATGAATGAATGAATGTGTAGGAAATGATCACATGATGATGCATATTTATGTTGATGTTTATGTGATTTTTTATAATTATGAATGATGATTATGTTATGCAAATGATTATGCAGATGATTGTGTTCTAGGGTCTTAAGATAAAATGAGTGAATCTATCCAACTTCCAAGAGTTGTGGGAAGGTTGTTGTTAGTTGATTTCTTGTTACATTAAGCTTTCACCAAACCTGACATATTTCCCAATTCTTTTGGAAATTTGAAGAGACTCACTCATTTAAGCTTAGTGAACCACTTCCCTAAAGCTAATATATGAAATGATTTTTGATTATGTACATGAGATGCAACAGACGCTATTTTGTGTTTTCTGATGCAAATATTATGATGTGATGCATGATTGGATGAATGATGTAATTTTTCCTAGTGTATGCAAATAATGATGCAACTTAATGAGAATGTTTTCTAATTGATGATGATGCAAGTGATGTGTAACTATATGAAAATGACGTGTTTTTAGTAATGCCAAGTGTAGTCAATCCCTTAATGTAAGAGATAACATCATTGTTGTAGCTTTGGAAATGCCATAAATACATATGCAAATTAACATGGATGCAATCTACTCTAAACATGCAAATCTCGTATGAAAAAGTTGCCATTCATAATAGCCGTTTTGTTGTGCTTTTTATCATCATTGGGCCTTTAAAATTTTGAAATTGAGTACAAGCATCAATGGTATATTTAGACCATGATGATTTGAGTACTACTTCCATGATGTTTGATAGTGCAAGTTAACACAAGAATCTAGGTATAATTAAACTGAGATGACCTAAGTATTGCTTGCATAAATAGACAAGAGTTAATCATTTTCCTATGCAAATTCAAAATGTCATTAGTGATACTTTGTAGCACATGTCTCATGACAATTTGAACAGTAATAATGATCAACTCACAGACAATAAATAAAGAAAAATCATACTCCTTCCTAGCTCCTCTAGTTCAGTACATCATCGAGGGGCTCCAGAGATATGATAACAAAAAATCAAAGTACAACAATTGAACATTTTTTGTTTAATGTGATAAACCCATGATTCAGAAGAGCATCATCCTTTTGATTTGATTTTATGTTCAATTTTTTGATGTTTTTAGGGTTTTTCAATTTTCTAATTTTTTAGGTGTTTTTCAAGATTTTGACCAAGAACTTAACCTAAAGACCTATCCTAGGGGCTTCCGGGGCTGATCAAAGATTAACCTTGCCTACATTATATATGCAGAGACCACGTAGTTCGATAAGATGACTCTATTTTTGAATTTTTGACTGACTTTTGACCTGTTTTTGGATTTTGATATGATATGGATGTTTGATGTGTTTCTGATGGTGATTGATGTTCAATGTTGGGTTTGATTTTAATCATTGTTTTTTTGTGTTTTTCTTACTACTATCTATTTGTTGGTTCAAGCTCAAAGTTTTTTGCCCCTAGTGAGTTCAGGATTTTTCCCCCAGTCTAGGGTGAGACATGACCATGATGCTAGGATATGTACATGGTGCTTTCAAAGGATAACCAGATGGATGGTGAAAGTGAATGGTCAACATTCTCAAATAGATGGAAAAGCTAACGTATCACAAATAGTGCTTATTTCCAGGTTTTCACTACTTATTTTTATTGCACTTTTTCAAATTTTATGATTTTTTGCTCTTTTTGATTTTTCACTCTTTTTTTGTATTTTTCTCTTTTTTCTCTTTTTTTGTTGTTACCAAGATGCTTGTTTGCCAAGTTTTCATCAAGATAACCATTTTTCCAGGACCTTTTTCCCAATGCACTTGGATGATTCAAGTGTAGAAGTTCTTGAGATGCAGGTTGTTGAGGGATTCATCAAACAAATCCCCTTCTAGTGTGGACAACTGATATGCTCCTGATCCAAAGGCTGACACAATGACAAAGGGACCTAGCTATTTTGGCTCAAATTTCCCCTTCTTTTCTTGATCTTGTTGTTTGCAAGGGTTCTCTTTCAAGACTAAATCATCAACCTAAAATGTTCTAGGCTTGACTCTATGGTTGTAGCTTCTAGATATCCTTTGCTGATATGCCTTCAGGTGATCAACAAAATTCTAACGATGCTCATCCAAGAGTTCCAATTCTTGTAACCTAGACACCCATTTTGTGTGTGTGTGAAATGTGTAAAGTTAGTATCAACACAAACCTTAATGAAACAATTTATATTAAAAGATTCAAAGCAAAGTAAACTATTCTAATTTGAGCCAAACTAAATCTTTTAAGAATGACTCAATGTCCTCTATTCTTAATGATTCTTCAAACATTTTTGGCCCTCAGATTTCTATGTGCACAAAGTCTATTAGAATGACACTTAAGAAATGAGATTAGTAATCAACATGCAAGCCAACTATATGCCTACATGAAACTATATGCAAACAATGATGATGAAGGCTATGATGAGTGAAGGACGATGTTGATGATAAATGAAAAATTGGAGGTGGATACTATGGTATTGAACTATATGATTCTATGCATGATACTCCATATGCTCAAATACAAACTTAAAATGAACTAATCTAAAATCCAACTATGATGCAAGATTTAAAGCTAAGATGTAAATGCAAAGTAAAACATGATGTAAAGACTAGCTATAAGACTCCAAGAATGCTCCAATCTCTAATGATAAACCTACATGATAACTTTACTTCAAATGTGGATGCAAAATACAATGTCCAAGGGTTGCATTTATAGCCTTTTCCAAGCATATAGTGAGGTGGCAATAATCAACAGTCCAAATTCGAATAAGAAAATGGATGGTGAAGATGAAGAGAATCAAGATGTTGTCCCCTTGACCAAAGACAACATGCCATTTGGATGGGAGAATCTCTTGACCAATGGGCAACATTCCATTTGGATGGAAGATTCAAGTGTGAGACGAGAAGACCATGTGCTACCAAAATTGGTCGAAGCGTGGGAGGAATAAGTCATGCACTCCACAATTGGTGGAAGTGTGGGAGGAAATAAGCCATGTGCTTTTTGAAATGAGTTGAAGATAATTCTAATTAAAAATTAGAGTTATTTATTTTCATGTGACCTTGGTGAGGTGGCACAAAAAGTTGTAGAAATGTGCTCTAATTCCTAATTGGATTTATGGAAGATCAATTAAATAAAACAAATTTAGGGAACCTTGTTTATTTAATTAATTTAGAAGAATATGTTTTTAGATTTGGAGAATTAGAGAAGGCTGAACAATATAAATAAATTGAGAATTTATTTATATGTAGTTGGAATATTAATCAAATAGCTAGTATTTAATTAATTAAAGGTCATGACCATTTTTAGGTGTATACATGAGGTATTCATGAGTATTGTAAGGTTAGGAATGGAGTTCAAGATAATTTGGGTATTGCCAATACCTTGAGTGAAAGAGTTAGAGGACTTAGGCTTCACAATACATGTAGGTACAATGTGGGATTCCATAAGTCTACTATTTCATCTCACATGGGTATTAGTAGTAGTACTCTAGGTCATGAAGCTCATATGAGTTTCAAAACACTTGAGTAAGCCTAATATGAAAGGAAATAGGAAAATCATAGAAAAACACACAAAATCCAAAATCATAAGGAAGAACCACATAGATGACATAGGGACAAATCAATAATCCAATATTGAGGCAAATATGGTTGGACTAGGGTGCAAGGATACCCTAGAATGACAATATTTTTTTCCAAATTTAATTTTTTTATGTATTCTACAATGTTTAAGTGTTCTACTCAATGGTTGTGTAGTTATGGAAATAAATAAATTTCCAAAATTTGACAAATTTATGATTTTGTAATGAAAAATACAACTATGCAAGAAATTTTCAAAAAGTTCAAGAAATAAAATGAGATTTCAAATGTAATTTTTAGATTTAAAGTGAAAAATTTACTAATCCTAATGTGCCTAATCTAGATATTAAAAATCTTGATGCATTTTTGAATAATAACAATGCACTTTTTCAATATATGCATATGCCTAAATTAATGTTTTGAACACTTTCAAATGTAATATCACCTAATGCAGATTTGTAAATGCAATTAGGATGTAAATATAGTTTATGATGACTAAAATTAACCCTATTTGAACTTTGAATGCAATATACTATGTAATTTTTCATTTTTTCAATGTTTTTCATGAAATGATGGATGCCTAAATGATGAATGCAAAACAAAGCAAGATTAACCTTAGATCTAAGAAATATGCTTTATATTTTTGAAGGTATATTTAATGTAAAATAATTTAGGTTCACAAAAAAATTAGGTGGAAAATGGACCCTAGTTCTAATATCTAGATCACTAAAATCAATCCTTTTGTAATAAACATGTATAATTTAGATTGGCAAGGATGCAAGATTTGACTAAAAACATGAAAGGTGAATCAATCAACCCTAGATTTTAATTTTTCTTTTGTTTTTTTGCAGATTGGAATAAGATTGGTTTTTTGATGTGATGAAATGATATAACTAGCTAAACTATGAAAATATGGTGTTCTATTATGAATCCTAAAAAACTAAAAATAGACAAACATAACTGAAATCTAAAAATGCAAAAGGTAGACACCAAAGAACCTAGGATTGAAATTTATGTTGATTTTATATAGTATAAGGTGCACTACATCCTAGAATAAAGCCCCAATTTATGAAAAATGATTTCACAATCCCAAGGTGCCTAGTCTGTAGCTCTTCTCTTCTAGGATTTATTGTTGAAACTTCATCTGTTGATGAGAAAATGTAGATTTCATGATTTGACAATTTGTATCTCATTTAGGTGCAAAAATGAACAAAAATACTTTAATCTTCCTCCAACTCACTTTAGATCTACAACCTTCACACATAAAAGGAGGTGAAGGCTTGTGCCATATAGGGGCTTTTCTCATTCAAACCCCATGTTGGTATTTTAGATAGCTGAAATTGTCCTAGCTTGCAAGCAACATTTTAACACTAATTTCTATCTAATTCATATGATTAAATAATTGTCAATTATTTAATTATTATCACTAATTCATATTCTACTATTAATTAAATAATATCTTATTATTTAGTTAATTCTCTTTAATATTATCCTCCATGATTAATTCAATAAATTATATTTATTTAATTACGTCTGTAATCATCTTTATTCTTCTAATTTAATTAAATAAATTAATATTATTTAGTTAATTATACACTATTCCACTTTCTAAATTAAATAATTACTTTAATTATTTAATTATCCATAAATTCCTCAACATTATCCACTCTCCAATAATAAATAAAATTAATTATTTTATTTAGGGTGGGTGCAAAAGGATGGGGGGCCAATTTGTGGCCAAATTTTAAAAAAAGTTTTAAAAGCTCATAATGCGAGCACGCTATAACACACTCATGTTATGAGGCATTAAAAGCAAAAAAAAAAAGGAATTGAAATCATTTTCATTGTGACTTTGTTTTTTTTTTGCTCACAGCCAAAACCCTTCATTTCCGTACTCACATTCTAGGAGGAGCCATCTTGCAAGTTTTTTCATCAAATTGTTGTTGTTTCATCGCCAGGATGCTACCATGTCGATGAGGAGGTCTGAGAGGTCAGGATTGTTTATTTTTTGTTGTGAATTTGTTAGTCTTAGGTTGTTTTTTATGCTTATTTTTTGAATTTGTAGATGTTAATGAACCTACAAACCATCCTCAAAATCCTCAATAAGCACAACAACGACAAGAGGAACAAAATCCTCAACAAGCACAACAACAACAATCTCCTCTACGAATCCCTCAACATCTTCCTAGCACTTAGCAAAACTTAATGAGTGAAATTGAAAAAACTAAAAAACAAATTAAGGAGTTAATTAGGAGGTTGAACGATCCAAATGGTTCAACCATAGAAAGAATACATGTCCCTGGAAACTTCACTTAATGAAATGTTAAAACATGTAGATTCAATTAAAAAACAATTATCTGGTTGGCAATATAAGGGGCAGGCGACTAGGGATTATTACCAAGATAAATTATCATATAAAGATGTAAAATATCTAAAAATTACAAAATTAGATTTGTGATCATTATTCACTGACCCATGCACAAGTGAAAATCTTACCCTCAATGCAAAGAGGTTTCCTATCCATTGGTGCCACCACCAACAAATTAGGACCTTTTTTTGGGATAGGTGGTAGATGGTTTTTGATTACCCACCATGTAACAATTGTGAAGTCCCACAATATTTCCAGGGGTGAGCTGGGGGGTCGACTCACTATAGACCTGGTGCACATTAGGATCCTAGGCAGAAATTGAGATGACCTCTCACTAGGTCACCTCACGAGCACATTGTTATCACTTCAATCACAAAGGAGAGTGCCAAGGTAGAGACTTTGCTGGCCATCAGCTCTTTGACCTAGAGTGTCATCCAGCATGCCGACCCTATACTATAGTGCCATCTAAGGGAGTCTTTGAGAGGTGGGATTCAATCCCATTTGTGTCAAGCTTGTGGGGTAACTTTTTCATATGACCCCACTGACACTTAGGAGGCTGCTACGTAGGAAATGTCTGCAACTATGGAGATGGCGAGGGCAGCTAACATTTTGAATGAGGCCTATGTCATCGATTCTCAGGTAAATGTTAGCATGTTCATTGAATTTAATTTATTAAATTTCAATTTTGAAATGCAAGATTAGCTAATTTTGTTTTATGATTTTAATAAAGTTTCAGGGTCATAGTGTTGATATTGGATACACTGGCCCTACATCCACTTATTTCTCCATTGCACCTACCATTGAGGTATGTAACTAGTAAACAATTATAAATTTATTACATGTTAATAGTGTTTTTTTATGAATGGTATTCTAATATGTGATTTTGGATGTTGAATAGGATAATATTGGAGGTTTCGAGGGAACACCTCCCAATGCCAGTGGATTTAGAAAAACCTACATGTAGGTAATAGAATAAAGAGTTTAACTAATGAATTGTACTTAATAGATTTGTGTAGTTTATATTCATATCATTTATTATGTTGCATTGCACATCTTTCAAACTCAAATCATTACTTCACATTCCATAACTAATAACTAGATGTTGATAGATGACAAAATTTCAACTAAAATATAGTTCTTTAGAAATTCAACATAAGCAGTGATGCAATTACTTCACATAACATAAGTAATAAGTAGGAGCAGCTTCCAATTGCATTTTCTTATCATGGCATTCCATGAGACCACTTTTTACTGAGGAATCTTTTCAAACAGTTCACTACCTTGACTATGCTATGGATGCTTGGAAGAAATATATGAAAGATTAATAGTAAGCAATAACATAGACAAGGAAATGAGTTGTTTGAAAAAATGCCTCAAAAAAATGCAATCTCATGGTGATGTCCATCACCATGAGATGCAATTTCTTTGAGGCACTTTTTCAAACAACTCACTACCTTTTCTATGCTACCACATTTTCCATATAGGTCTACCAAAAAATTTTATCAAACAGTTCATTTCCTCATTGCTATGGCTAAAATCTTAAAAAAGGTTCTTTCCAACAAACTTAGACAAGGCAGTGAGTAGTTTAAAAAAATGCCTCAAAGAAATGTGGTAGATCATGATGATGGAATTCCATTGCATCACCATGAGACCACATTTCTTTGAGGCATTTCTTCAAACAACTCACCATATTTTTTATGCTACCACATTTTCCATACATGTGTACCAAAGCATTTTATCAAATTACTCACTTTCTTGTTGCTATGGCTAAAAGCCTAAAATAGGTGATTTCCAACAAACTATGGATGCTTGGAAAAAATATATCAAGGCATAATAGTAAGCAATATCATAGTTAAGGCAGTGAGTAATATGAAAAAATACCTTGAAGAAATGTGTTCTCATGGTGATGAAATGTCATTCCATCACCATGAGACCACATTTCTCTAAGGCATTTTTTCAAACAACTCATTGCTTGAACAACATAAACCAACCCATTAGCCAAAATTCCCCTCCAAATTATTTTCAAGGTCCTCATCCTCAATTTACCAATCAATGGAACCTTCCACCTTTTATTCCACTTGTTCATGTCCCCACCCCTCCCTCTTCATGTCATGATCACCCTCCATCTCATAACCAAGACCACACTATACCATCCACCCCATCCCAACATAATACCATAGAGAAGGAAATGAACTATTTGAAAAAATGCCTCAAAGAAATGCAGTCTTATGGTGAGGGAATTCCATGACACATTTTTCTGTAATGGTATTCCATCACCATGAGGCCCCATTTCTTTGAGGAATTTTTTCAAAAAGTTCACTACCTTCTCTATGCCACCATAGTTATCATACATGTTTATGAAAGCATTTTAGAAAACAGTTCACTGCCTTGCTACTATGGGTAAAAGCCTACAAACACATGTTTTCAAACAAGATATGGATAGGGAAAATAGTAAGCATGATAATCAGAAATATATAGTTTAATAAGTACTCAAAATTTTGTTCATTATCTCATACATTATAAGCCATGACATGGATTGCTATTGTAGTTTTCTTGATTGAATACTTTGTTGTTTTATTTTCAGATGTTGCAAGAATATACACCTTTGAATGTTCATAGGGAAATGGAGATTGGTGTTTCATCTTCTATAGACTCCTCAATGGCTCTGACAGGTTAGGTATGAGGCAAATTACTAAATTTCAATTTACATTTTTTTTTATAGATGTTAGTTAGTGAAAAATCAAACCATTATTGATTCATAGTGTAATTTCTATTTGGATAGTTTATACAGGGCTTTAGCATGCCTCAACATGGGAATTTGAATATTGAGTGATCATCATATGGCAGTAAGTCATTATTTTGTTAAATATATCATTTTTTTAATGTAATTGCTATATATTAATGTCTTTACCTCTTATTATAACATATAAGACTTGACCAAGAACTAAACCTTAGGAGGAGGAGCAGGAGCACTCCTCGACCATAGAATGAATGAGTGACAGATGTATCACCATTCAATCAACCAAGAAAGGGCAACAATTTATTTCGAGAGCATGGAGAGCAATGACTTTTGATTCCAGAGCCCTTTGTTGTATGCCTAAATGGCATTTTTGTACATATTTTTTATTGGATATATTTGACATTGTATGCCCATATGGTATTCTGGTAAGCCTATATGGCTATTTTGTACCTATATTTTATACTTATATCGATATATATTGATGTATACCTACATGGCTATTTGGTTAATACAACTTTTTTTTATCAATGGTGTCCCTATTTATATCATAAATCCATGATTCAATAGATATGAGTTACGTGTATTCAAGTGTATCCTTTCTAGAACTTACGTGTATACTTTGTGACTTACGTGTATTCCAATGTATACTTTGTGACTTAAGTGTTTTCATGTGTATACCTTGTATTCATGCATATACTTTGTATTAATTTGCATATACTATGTATTTGTGTGTATACTTCAAGGCTTACATGTTTTTGAGTACTTGTGCTTCCCTTATTCACATGTACATGCTTTACTTATTCACATGTATACTTATTAATTGGTTAGTCCTAGAATTGATCATTGTTGTCCTTCATGGTTTGTCTTGTATATTAATTGATTGATGCTAGAAAACTTTATTAGTCGATGCTAAACAACTTAATTATTTATAGGAATACTAGTAGAGTTACACATTCTAAAATTGCATAAATTGAAAAGAAAAGATTAACTGTAAATAAATGCACTGATTATTAACTTGATAATTAATTAAGAATGAGTATAAAATATATCAAGATATGAGCTTTCTATAATGGCAACTTCTAGCTAGAAAATAGGCAAAGCATTCCCAATACTTTGAAAGTAATAATCCACCCAAAATTGCAATGGAAGAGAAGGCTTATTTAAGATCCTTGAGCAATGTATTTCCTAATGCTCCCTTGTTCTTACATATTGTGAAGCATTTTTGCCTTAATCATTTTGATTTTTGGCTTGTATAATTTTTTGAGTTTGGGGTGCACCCATGCTCAAGTAGAGTTATCGAAAAGGTGCACAATGCACCACGTGGTGGCTGTGCAACTTTAATCTTTCATCTTCTTTTTAGGAGAGAGTTCGAGACATGTATCGGTTTGTCGGAGATTTTCTAAGGAGATATATTCATGAGCTCGAAAGTTTCTACTTTTTTGACATGTCACCTATTCGCTGCAGGCGGATTGCACTTTCTATGAAGTGATATATTTTGGGAGTTTGTTAGAGCTTGTTGGCATTTTTCTTTCCTTGTTTTTTAGGATGGATGCTTTAAGTTGACGCCTTTGGGTGATATGATCAATCAACTGGACCTTTTTTCCAGGCTCTATTTCTAGGATTTGATTGTTTATAGGCCTCTATCTTTGCTAAATATTTGAAAAGAATTAATACAATAGCTGGGAATTGATGAGAATAGATTGTTGTGACCTAACTAAGGATCTATGATCAAATCATGTGCCATCAACTATCAACACCTCACATTATTGAATTTTCTGTTGAGATGACATTTTCTTCATTCTACAACTATATAAGAGAGATGACAACATAATGAGGGGTTGGATTCCAAGTTTCAGTTTCATTGGATAAAGAAAAGTTTCTTTATTTTTCTTAGGATATAGAACTATTTTCAAGAGCATAATTACAGAACTACTTATCTCTGGCATGTTATATCTTTTAAGGTTTAAACTATTGTCAAATTGACATCTGACCTTTGTTTTAAAGTTCATTTGATATTTAAAGCACAAACTATTGATGCCTTTTTCAATCTTTCTTTCTTTATATTATCATTCTGAATGAAACACTGTGTCTTGCAAGCTGAATTTGAATAGTTTAAGTAGTTGATTTCCATGTTGTATGCTCGTATGGTAGAGTAGTAACTTATGAAAATTGGATTATGTCATTGAACTTCTCATTTTTTTGAGGGTTGTTGTTTTATTATATTATGATGTATCAGGAGGAAGAGTTCATGTAATTTTTGAATGTTTCTTTGTTACCCTTTAGAAATCTTTATGTTCGATCGGACCTTAATGAACACTACATGTAAAAAGATTTGAAAGTCTACACTGTGATTGTTGTTAGCCTTTTTTGTTCATTCTCTTTCCAACAATGAAGGGTTGTGGAATTTTGTGTGTAATTATATCAATCATAGGAATAGTTGCGATTGAAATGTTATAAAAGTGTTGGCGCATCGCCATTTTCATGTTTTATATTTACATTTCCTTCTACCCTTTTCTCCAAACCCCCAAATAATAGTCAACTTTCTATAAAAATCTTGGAGGTATTCAATGAGGCGTAAGTTGGTCCCCCACTCACTGAATTTCCCATAAGATTGCCAGAGAGGCACAAGATTTGATGATCAATAGTTCTTTCTTTAGCACGCTTGGTGGGACAAGAAGTTTTCTGAATGTCTGATTAGAAGTTAAAAATATTTCTTGAATCAGGCCAAGGAAGGAAACTGGAAGTTTCATGCCTAGAATCCAAACAAGAGCACCTTCAAGAGGTCACTTCTAGTACTCTTAGTTACCTACCTTAGTACCTAGAAGGAGAAGACTTACAAGTTTTGTATCACCTATGAGGAGCAATAGAGCAAGAAGTAAGAGTCTAGTATCCAGAGCTTTATCTACTCCACACAGAGGGTTAAATTTCCAAATTGGAATACCCGTATACCTAATTCATAGGAATATTTTCTCTATGGCTCAAGTGCCTCCCCTTGCTCCTAGAAATTCCATAACATGGGATAGCAGTAGTATGCTACAACCACCCACACCCCCAGATGTATGGCCTACCATACCTGCTAATGCCCTCAATGCTATTCCAAGATTCTTTGGAGAAGACTTCAAAACCCCTTCCGAACACCTTCAAGATATAGCGAAGGTATGTAGGGTACATAAAATATCAGAGGAGAACATCGCCTTGAGGCTATTGGCTGCCTCTTTCAAAGGAAAGGCCCAAGATTGGTATCAATATTTGGCCTCAGGCTCTATCATCTCCTGGGATAAACTTGGATAGTGACTATTTGAATGGTTCTCAGAGAAAGGAGACCGCTCTTCATTTCTGCAACTAATTACCATTAAGAGAGCTCTGCAAGAGGCCATGAGAGACTTTAACACTAGATTTCATAAGACGTGGAAAAGGATCCCCATGACTACTCGACCCCAAGTTATGATGGTGTTCATGTTCTATCTGAAGGCTCTCAATCCAAACATCCCAATTATGATAACCTCAGTGGGAAGGGATATCTTTCCCGATGCGTATGAGGTGGCAGTGCGCGCGAAGAATAGTCTAATTGATGTCGGGAAGCTTTTGCCTTAACCTCTAATGGTGGTATTTGTGGAAATATTTGAGGGCCCTCGAGAAGAAGCTACTCCAAACACTCCCACTACACAATTGACATTGAACACCCCATAATCTATGTATGTGTACCTCGCCGCTCAAACAAGCATGTTGGGATCTTCCTCAATCGTGACAGACATTAGCAACATGCAAAATCTCATGCAGAATTTTTGCTAATGAGTTCGTCATTATCAAATGACAACAAGAAATTCCTCCAAAGTAGACTTTGTAGGCCTATGGTGGAGGAAAGTCATCTTATTAGTAGAATCCATACCAAGGATCCTCCAGAGGAGGAGGGCAACAAATGTCATTAACAAACTAGATAGTTCTAGTCACCATGCCACTATAGACGGTCAAAGATAGCCTCAGTAAAGAGCTAATTCTTGGCCAGAACAATTTGGTAGAAGAAAATAATGTATGGTGCTTCCCATGGAGTGATAGCCATATGCCCCAGAATTTCCCAAGAGGGAATATGCAATAGAGGATAGCAAAACAAAGAAGCAATGTTGTGCTTCTAAATGCTAATGAATATGAATCTACTGAAATGGAAAATGCATGTTTCAGAGCACAAATGCAAGGAATGTTCTTGGAACAAGAATTGGATATTGCACTCGATCAAGCTCTATTTTCATGGATGGAAGAAGAAGATGTAGTGTTCACAAACGAAGCTCTGACAACTAGTGTTCCACAAGTGCATTCGTATTATAACACAAGGTCCAAAAGAAGGCTTATGGGAGAATAGATGCAACAAGATTTACCACGTCAACCACCCCCATAGGAAAAGCAGGCTTCATTTTCCATCCTCTAACCTTTTTCATATCCGCATAATCCACCATTGGTAGAGAAGAAGGAAAGTAAGACACCAAGCCTAGTCACGACGAAACACATCCTTTCAAAGCCAAGAGAAATACCTTTATACAAGCCTAAGACCCAACCAGTTGGGATGCTTAATGTAGTGGAACAACTAAAGAAGGAACCTACCAATGTATCATTGTGGTACGTCATATCTATCCCCAAACAAAAGAAAATTCTTTGGGAAGCATTAAATAAAGAAGAACAAATCCAACAAGCAAACACGACTCAACCATGTAGCCAAAGTAGGGATAAAGGATCTTTATCACCCCCTCAGGCTCTGAAAGCATCAACTTACATGAATGATGTAGGCAATACAAAAGAGAAGGAGGTAAGCAAACCAAAGCCCATGCCTTTATTTTTAACACTTATTGTGGGAGATAATCTTTTGCATAATAATATGATTGATTCAAGGGGCTAGCATGAGTGTCATGCCAAAACAAGGGGAAAATTCCTTGAAACTTAAGTATGAGCCCCTTGAAATTGAATCATGTAACTAGATGGGAAGAAGGTTCTGACCATCGGATGGATAAAGCATCTATCTTTGACCCTCTTCTCATTTCCAAGTGAAATAGTCACGTAAGAAGTGGTAGTGATATACATTCCCCTGGTCTTCAAAATGTACCTTTCAAGATATTTCACTGCAAAGCTTGGCAAATACTTAGTGCTTGACTGGTCCCACCTAATATTGAGAACCAATCATAGTACAAAGATGAAGATTATGTCCAAATCTCTACATCTTGAAGATGTTGTGGACAATGTAGTCTTATGCTTTGAAGCAACACATACCTCCATCTCTCTGAAAGAAAGATATTGTGTAGAAATTTTGGAGGACAAAGAAGATACAAGTGACTGGACTCGAGAGGAAGAGGTGTTACTCAACCAATTTATTGAATCTTATCCATTTGACAACTTCCATGCAATAGGGCTAGGTGCCTATGTAATTTTTGATCAGGTATTTCTAAAATTAATGAAGGATCGGGAGGAATCTAATGATCTGTGTTATTTAAGTGTTCTACTCAATGGTTGTGTAGTTATGGAAATAAATAAATTTCCAAAATTTGACAAATTTATGATTTTGTAATGAAAAATACAACTATGCAAGAAATTTTCAAAAAGTTCAAGAAATAAAATGAGATTTCAAATGTAATTTTTAGATTTAAAGTGAAAAATTTACTAATCCTAATGTGCCTAATCTAGATATTAAAAATCTTGATGCATTTTTGAATAATAACAATGCACTTTTCCAATATATGCATATGCCTAAATTAATGTTTTGAACACTTTCAAATGTAATATCACCTAATGCAGATTTGTAAATGCAATTAGGATGTAAATATAGTTTATGATGACTAAAATTAACCCTATTTGAACTTTGAATGCAATATACTATGTAATTTTTCATTTTTTCAATGTTTTTCATGAAATGATGGATGCCTAAATGATGAATGCAAAACAAAGCAAGATTAACCTTAGATCTAAGAAATATGCTTTATATTTTTGAAGGTATATTTAATGTAAAATAATTTAGGTTCACAAAAAAAATTAGGTGGAAAATGGACCCTAGTTCTAATATCTAGATCACTAAAATCAATCCTTTTGTAATAAACATGTATAATTTAGATTGGCAAGGATGCAAGATTTGACTAAAAACATGAAAGGTGAATCAATCAACCCTAGATTTTAATTTTTCTTTTGTTTTTTTGCAGATTGGAATAAGATTGGTTTTTTGATGTGATGAAATGATATAACTAGCTAAACTATGAAAATATGGTGTTCTATTATGAATCCTAAAAAACTAAAAATAGACAAACATAACTGAAATCTAAAAATGCAAAAGGTAGACACCAAAGAACCTAGGATTGAAATTTATGTTGATTTTATATAGTATAAGGTGCACTACATCCTAGAATAAAGCCCCAATTTATGAAAAATGATTTCACAATCCCAAGGTGCCTAGTCTGTAGCTCTTCTCTTCTAGGATTTATTGTTGAAACTTCATCTGTTGATGAGAAAATGTAGATTTCATGATTTGACAATTTGTATCTCATTTAGGTGCAAAAATGAACAAAAATACTTTAATCTTCCTCCAACTCACTTTAGATCTACAACCTTCACACATAAAAGGAGGTGAAGGCTTGTGCCATATAGGGGCTTTTCTCATTCAAACCCCATGTTGGTATTTTAGATAGCTGAAATTGTCCTAGCTTGCAAGCAACATTTTAACACTAATTTCTATCTAATTCATATGATTAAATAATTGTCAATTATTTAATTATTATCACTAATTCATATTCTACTATTAATTAAATAATATCTTATTATTTAGTTAATTCTCTTTAATATTATCCTCCATGATTAATTCAATAAATTATATTTATTTAATTACATCTGTAATCATCGTTATTCTTCTAATTTAATTAAATAAATTAATATTATTTAGTTAATTATACACTATTCCACTTTCTAAATTAAATAATTACTTTAATTATTTAATTATCCATAAATTCCTCAACATTATCCACTCTCCAATAATAAATAAAATTAATTATTTTATTTAGGGTGGGTGCAAAAGGATGGGGGGCCAATTTGTGCCCAAATTTTAAAAAAAGTTTTAAAAGCTCATAATGCGAGCACGCTATAACACACTCATGTTATGAGGCATTAAAAGCAAAAAAAAAAAGGAATTGAAATCATTTTCATTGTGACTTTGTTTTTTTTTTGCTCACAGCCAAAACCCTTCATTTCCGTACTCACATTCTAGGAGGAGCCATCTTGCAAGTTTTTTCATCAAATTGTTGTTGTTTCATCACCAGGATGCTACCATGTCGATGAGGAGGTCTGAGAGGTCAGGATTGTTTATTTTTTGTTGTGAATTTGTTAGTCTTAGGTTGTTTTTTATGCTTATTTTTTGAATTTGTAGATGTTAATGAACCTACAAACCATCCTCAAAATCCTCAATAAGCACAACAACGACAAGAGGAACAAAATCCTCAACAAGCACAACAACAACAATCTCCTCTACGAATCCCTCAACATCTTCCTAGCACTTAGCAAAACTTAATGAGTGAAATTGAAAAAACTAAAAAACAAATTAAGGAGTTAATTAGGAGGTTGAACGATCCAAATGGTTCAACCATAGAAAGAATACATGTCCCTGGAAACTTCACTTAATGAAATGTTAAAACATGTAGATTCAATTAAAAAACAATTATCTGGTTGGCAATATAAGGGGCAGGCAACTAGGGATTATTACCAAGATAAATTATCATATAAAGATGTAAAAGATCTAAAAATTACAAAATTAGATTTGTGATCATTATTCACTGACCCATGCACAAGTGAAAATCTTACCCTCAATGCAAAGAGGTTTCCTATCCATTGGTGCCACCACCAACAAATTAGGACCTTTTTTTGGGATAGGTGGTAGATGGTTTTTGATTACCCACCATGTAACAATTGTGAAGTCCCACAATATTTCCAGGGGTGAGCTGGGGGGTCGACTCACTATAGACCTGGTGCACATTAGGATCCTAGGCAGAAATTGAGATGACCTCTCACTAGGTCACCTCACGAGCACATTGTTATCACTTCAATCACAAAGGAGAGTGCCAAGGTAGAGACTTTGCTGGCCATCAGCTCTTTGACCTAGAGTGTCATCCAGCATGCCGACCCTATACTATAGTGCCATCTAAGGGAGTCTTTGAGAGGTGGGATTCAATCCCATTTGTGTCAAGCTTGTGGGGTAACTTTTTCATATGACCCCACTGACACTTAGGAGGCTGCTACGTAGGAAATGTCTGCAACTATGGAGATGGCGAGGGCAGCTAACATTTTGAATGAGGCCTATGTCATCGATTCTCAGGTAAATGTTAGCATGTTCATTGAATTTAATTTATTAAATTTCAATTTTGAAATGCAAGATTAGCTAATTTTGTTTTATGATTTTAATAAAGTTTCAGGGTCATAGTGTTGATATTGGATACACTGGCCCTACATCCACTTATTTCTCCATTGCACCTACCATTGAGGTATGTAACTAGTAAACAATTATAAATTTATTACATGTTAATAGTGTTTTTTTATGAATGGTATTCTAATATGTGATTTTGGATGTTGAATAGGATAATATTGGAGGTTTCGAGGGAACACCTCCCAATGCCAGTGGATTTAGAAAAACCTACATGTAGGTAATAGAATAAAGAGTTTAACTAATGAATTGTACTTAATAGATTTGTGTAGTTTATATTCATATCATTTATTATGTTGCATTGCACATCTTTCAAACTCAAATCATTACTTCACATTCCATAACTAATAACTAGATGTTGATAGATGACAAAATTTCAACTAAAATATAGTTCTTTAGAAATTCAACATAAGCAGTGATGCAATTACTTCACATAACATAAGTAATAAGTAGGAGCAGCTTCCAATTGCATTTTCTTATCATGGCATTCCATGAGACCACTTTTTACTGAGGAATCTTTTCAAACAGTTCACTACCTTGACTATGCTATGGATGCTTGGAAGAAATATATGAAAGATTAATAGTAAGCAATAACATAGACAAGGAAATGAGTTGTTTGAAAAAATGCCTCAAAAAAATGCAATCTCATGGTGATGTCCATCACCATGAGATGCAATTTCTTTGAGGCACTTTTTCAAACAACTCACTACCTTTTCTATGCTACCACATTTTCCATATAGGTCTACCAAAAAATTTTATCAAACAGTTCATTTCCTCATTGCTATGGCTAAAATCTTAAAAAAGGTTCTTTCCAACAAACTTAGACAAGGCAGTGAGTAGTTTAAAAAAATGCCTCAAAGAAATGTGGTAGATCATGATGATGGAATTCCATTGCATCACCATGAGACCACATTTCTTTGAGGCATTTCTTCAAACAACTCACCATATTTTTTATGCTACCACATTTTCCATACATGTGTACCAAATCATTTTATCAAATTACTCACTTTCTTGTTGCTATGGCTAAAAGCCTAAAATAGGTGATTTCCAACAAACTATGGATGCTTGGAAAAAATATATCAAGGCATAATAGTAAGCAATATCATAGTTAAGGCAGTGAGTAATATGAAAAAATACCTTGAAGAAATGTGTTCTCATGGTGATGAAATGTCATTCCATCACCATGAGACCACATTTCTCTAAGGCATTTTTTCAAACAACTCATTGCTTGAACAACATAAACCAACCCATTAGCCAAAATTCCCCTCCAAATTATTTTCAAGGTCCTCATCCTCAATTTACCAATCAATGGAACCTTCCACCTTTTATTCCACTTGTTCATGTCCCCACCCCTCCCTCTTCATGTCATGATCACCCTCCATCTCATAACCAAGACCACACTATACCATCCACCCCATCCCAACATAATACCATAGAGAAGGAAATGAACTATTTGAAAAAATGCCTCAAAGAAATGCAGTCTTATGGTGAGGGAATTCCATGACACATTTTTCTGTAATGGTATTCCATCACCATGAGGCCCCATTTCTTTGAGGAATTTTTTCAAAAAGTTCACTACCTTCTCTATGCCACCATAGTTATCATACATGTTTATGAAAGCATTTTAGCAAACAGTTCACTGCCTTGCTACTATGGGTAAAAGCCTACAAACACGTGTTTTCAAACAAGATATGGATAGGGAAAATAGTAAGCATGATAATCAGAAATATATAGTTTAATAAGTACTCAAAATTTTGTTCATTATCTCATACATTATAAGCCATGACATGGATTGCTATTGTAGTTTTCTTGATTGAATACTTTGTTGTTTTATTTTCAGATGTTGCAAGAATATACACCTTTGAATGTTCATAGGGAAATGGAGATTGGTGTTTCATCTTCTATAGACTCCTCAATGGCTCTGACAGGTTAGGTATGAGGCAAATTACTAAATTTCAATTTACATTTTTTTTTATAGATGTTAGTTAGTGAAAAATCAAACCATTATTGATTCATAGTGTAATTTCTATTTGGATAGTTTATACAGGGCTTTAGCATGCCTCAACATGGGAATTTGAATATTGAGTGATCATCATATGGCAGTAAGTCATTATTTTGTTAAATATATCATTTTTTTAATGTAATTGCTATATATTAATGTCTTTACCTCTTATTATAACATATAAGACTTGACCAAGAACTAAACCTTAGGAGGAGGAGCAGGAGCACTCCTCGACCATAGAATGAATGAGTGACAGATGTATCACCATTCAATCAACCAAGAAAGGGCAACAATTTATTTCGAGAGCATGGAGAGCAATGACTTTTGATTCCAGAGCCCTTTGTTGTATGCCTAAATGGCATTTTTGTACATATTTTTTATTGGATATATTTGACATTGTATGCCCATATGGTATTCTGGTAAGCCTATATGGCTATTTTGTACCTATATTTTATACTTATATCGATATATATTGATGTATACCTACATGGCTATTTGATTAATACAACTTTTTTTTATCAATGGTGTCCATATTTATATCATAAATCCATGATTCAATAGATATGAGTTACGTGTATTCAAGTGTATCCTTTCTAGAACTTACGTGTATACTTTGTGACTTACGTGTATTCCAATGTATACTTTGTGACTTAAGTGTTTTCATGTGTATACCTTGTATTCATGCATATACTTTGTATTAATTTGCATATACTATGTATTTGTGTGTATACTTCAAGGCTTACATGTTTTTGAGTACTTGTGCTTCCCTTATTCACATGTACATGCTTTACTTATTCACGTGTATACTTATTAATTGGTTAGTCCTAGAATTGATCATTGTTGTCCTTCATGGTTTGTCTTGTATATTAATTGATTGATGCTAGAAAACTTTATTAGTCGATGCTAAACAACTTAATTATTTATAGGAATACTAGTAGAGTTACACATTCTAAAATTGCATAAATTGAAAAGAAAAGATTAACTGTAAATAAATGCACTGATTATTAACTTGATAATTAATTAAGAATGAGTATAAAATATATCAAGATATGAGCTTTCTATAATGGCAACTTCCAGCTAGAAAATAGGCAAAGCATTCCCAATACTTTGAAAGTAATAATCCACCCAAAATTGCAATGGAAGAGAAGGCTTATTTAAGATCCTTGAGCAATGTATTTCCTAATGCTCCCTTGTTCTTACATATTGTGAAGCATTTTTGCCTTAATCATTTTGATTTTTGGCTTGTATAATTTTTTGAGTTTGGGGTGCACCCATGCTCAAGTAGAGTTATCGAAAAGGTGCACAATGCACCACGTGGTGGCTGTGCAACTTTAATCTTTCATCTTCTTTTTAGGAGAGAGTTCGAGACATGTATCGGTTTGTCGGAGATTTTCTAAGGAGATATATTCATGAGCTCGAAAGTTTCTACTTTTTTGACATGTCACCTATTCGCTGCAGGCGGATTGCACTTTCTATGAAGTGATATATTTTGGGAGTTTGTCAGAGCTTGTTGGCATTTTTCTTTCCTTGGTTTTTAGGATGGATGCTTTAAGTTGACGCCTTTGGGTGATATGATCAATCAACTGGACCTTTTTTCCAGGCTCTATTTCTAGGATTTGATTGTTTATAGGCCTCTATCTTTGCTAAATATTTGAAAAGCATTAATACAATAGCTGGGAATTGATGAGAATAGATTGTTGTGACCTAACTAAGGATCTATGATCAAATCATGTGCCATCAACTATCAACACCTCACATTATTGAATTTTCTGTTGAGATGACATTTTCTTCATTCTACAACTATATAAGAGAGATGACAACATAATGAGGGGTTGGATTCCAAGTTTCAGTTTCATTGGATAAAGAAAAGTTTCTTTATTTTTCTTAGGATATAGAACTATTTTCAAGAGCATAATTACAGAACTACTTATCTCTGGCATGTTATATCTTTTAAGGTTTAAACTATTGTCAAATTGACATCTGACCTTTGTTTTAAAGTTCATTTGATATTTAAAGCACAAACTATTGATGCCTTTTTCAATCTTTCTTTCTTTATATTATCATTCTGAATGAAACACTGTGTCTTGCAAGCTGAATTTGAATAGTTTAAGTAGTTGATTTCCATGTTGTATGCTCGTATGGTAGAGTAGTAACTTATGAAAATTGGATTATGTCATTGAACTTCTCATTTTTTTGAGGGTTGTTGTTTTATTATATTATGATGTATCAGGAGGAAGAGTTCATGTAATTTTTGAATGTTTCTTTGTTACCCTTTAGAAATCTTTATGTTCGATCGGACCTTAATGAACACTACATGTAAAAAGATTTGAAAGTCTACACTGTGATTGTTGTTAGCCTTTTTTGTTCATTCTCTTTCCAACAATGAAGGGTTGTGGAATTTTGTGTGTAATTATATCAATCATAGGAATAGTTGGGATTGAAATGTTATAAAAGTGTTGGCGCATCGCCATTTTCATGTTTTATATTTACATTTCCTTCTACCCTTTTCTCCAAACCCCCAAATAAGAGTCAACTTTCTATAAAAATCTTGGAGGTATTCAATGAGGCGTAAGTTGGTCCCCCACTCACTGAATTTCCCATAAGATTGCCAGAGAGGCACAAGATTTGATGATCAATAGTTCTTTCTTTAGCACGCTTGGTGGGACAAGAAGTTTTCTGAATGTCTGATTAGAAGTTAAAAATATTTCTTGAATCAGGCCAAGGAAGGAAACTGGAAGTTTCATGCCTAGAATCCAAACAAGAGCACCTTCAAGAGGTCACTTCTAGTACTCTCAAGTTACCTACCTTAGTACCTAGAAGGAGAAGACTTACAAGTTTTGTATCACCTATGAGGAGCAATAGAGCAAGAAGTAAGAGTCTAGTATCCAGAGCTTTATCTACTCCACACAGAGGGTTAAATTTCCAAATTGGAATACCCGTATACCTAATTCATAGGAATATTTTCTCTATGGCTCAAGTGCCTCCCCTTGCTCCTAGAAATTCCATAACATGGGATAGCAGTAGTATGCTACAACCACCCACACCCCCAGATGTATGGCCTACCATACCTGCTAATGCCCTCAATGCTATTCCAAGATTCTTTGGAGAAGACTTCAAAACCCCTTCCGAACACCTTCAAGATATAGCGAAGGTATGTAGGGTACATAAAATATCAGAGGAGAACATCGCCTTGAGGCTATTGGCTGCCTCTTTCAAAGGAAAGGCCCAAGATTGGTATCAATATTTGGCCTCAGGCTCTATCATCTCCTAGGATAAACTTGGATAGTGACTATTTGAATGGTTCTCAGAGAAAGGAAACCGCTCTTCATTTCTGCAACTAATTACCATTAAGAGAGCTCTGCAAGAGGCCATGAGAGACTTTAACACTAGATTTCATAAGACGTGGAAAAGGATCCCCATGACTACTCGACCCCAAGTTATGATGGTGTTCATGTTCTATCTGAAGGCTCTCAATCCAAACATCCCAATTATGATAACCTCAGTGGGAAGGGATATCTTTCCCGATGCGTATGAGGTGGCAGTGCGCGCGAAGAATAGTCTAATTGATGTCGGGAAGCTTTTGCCTTAACCTCTAATGGTGGTATTTGTGGAAATATTTGAGGGCCCTCGAGAAGAAGCTACTCCAAACACTCCCACTACACAATTGACATTGAACACCCCATAATCTATGTATGTGTACCTCGCCGCTCAAACAAGCATGTTGGGATCTTCCTCAATCGTGACAGACATTAGCAACATGCAAAATCTCATGCAGAATTTTTGCTAATGAGTTCGTCATTATCAAATGACAACAAGAAATTCCTCCAAAGTAGACTTTGTAGGCCTATGGTGGAGGAAAGTCATCTTATTAGTAGAATCCATACCAAGGATCCTCCAGAGGAGGAGGGCAACAAATGTCATTAACAAACTAGATAGTTCTAGTCACCATGCCACTATAGACGGTCAAAGATAGCCTCAGTAAAGAGCTAATTCTTGGCTAGAACAATTTGGTAGAAGAAAATAATGTATGGTGCTTCCCATGGAGTGATAGCCATATGCCCCAGAATTTCCCAAGAGGGAATATGCAATAGAGGATAGAAAAACAAAGAAGCAATGTTGTGCTTCTAAATGCTAATGAATATGAATCTACTGAAATGGAAAATGCATGTTTCAGAGCACAAATGCAAGGAATGTTCTTGGAACAAGAATTGGATATTGCACTCGATCAAGCTCTATTTTCATGGATGGGAGAAGAAGATGCAGTGTTCACAAACAAAGCTCCAACACCTAGTGTTCCACAAGTGCATTCGTATTATAACACAAGGTCCAAAAGAAGGCTTATGGGAGAATAGATGCAACAAGATTTGCCACGTCAACCACCACCATAGGAAAAGCAGGCTTCATTTTCCATCCTCTAACCTTTTTCATATCCGCATAATCCACCATTGGTAGAGAAGAAGGAAAGTAAGACACCAAGCCTAGTCACGACGAAACACATCCTTTCAAAGCCAAGAGAAATACCTTTGTACAAGCCTAAGACCCAACCAGTTGGGATGCTTAATGTAGTGGAACAACTAAAGAAGGAACCTACCAATGTATCATTGTGGTACGTCATATCTATCCCCAAACAAAAGAAAATTCTTTGGGAAGCATTAAATAAAGAAGAACAAATCCAACAAGCAAACACGACTCAACCATGTAGCCAAAGTAGGGATAAAGGATCTTTATCACCCCCTCAGGCTCTGAAAGCATCAACTTACATGAATGATGTAGGCAATACAAAAGAGAAGGAGGTAAGCAAACCAAAGCCCATGCCTTTATTTTTAACACTTATTGTGGGAGATAATCTTTTGCATAATAATATGATTGATTCAAGGGGCTAGCATGAGTGTCATGCCAAAACAAGGGGAAAATTCCTTGAAACTTAAGTATGAGCCCCTTGAAAGGGAATCATGTAACTAGATGGGAAGAAGGTTCTGACCATCGGATGGATAAAGCATCTATCTCTGACCCTCTTCTCATTTCCAAGTGAAATAGTCACGTAAGAAGTGGTAGTGATAGACATTCCCCTGGTCTTCAAAATGTACCTTTCAAGATATTTCACTGCAAAGCTTGGCAGATACTTAGTGCTTGACTGGTCCCACCTAATATTGAGAACCAAGCATAGTACAAAGATGAAGATTATGTCCAAATCTCTACATCTTGAAGATGTTGTGGACAATGTAGTCTTATGCTTTGAAGCAACACATACCTCCATCTCTCTGAAAGAAAGATATTGTGTAGAAATTTTGGAGGACAAAGAAGATACAAGTGACTGGACTCGAGAGGAAGAGGTGTTACTCAACCAATTTATTGAATCTTATCCATTTGACAACTTCCATGCAATAGGGCTAGGTGCCTATGTAATTTTTGATCAGGTATTTCTGAAATTAATGAAGGATCGGGAGGAATCTAATGATCTGTGTTATAATCATCTATGGACCCTATATTTTAATAGCACCAAGTGCAAAGCTGGCTATGGAGTGGGTGTTCGATTAGTGTCTCTGATAAGATCAAAAAACCTTAAAGCTTAGCATTTTCAGTTCTCATGTTCCAATAATGATGTTGAATATGAAGCCTTGATTCACAGGTTGATTCTTTTTGAGCGAATAGGAATGAGAAGAATACAAGCTTTTGGGGATTCAAAGCTAGTGGTGAGCCAAGTCCATGGACAAGCAAGTGCAAAAAACAAAAGGATGAGATCTTACAAACATCAAGTTTGGGATCTTACCGAGAGTTTTGAAGCTTTCAATATACAAGTTATCCCTCGATCGCAAAACAGTGTCATTGATCGAATGGCTTCTATCAACTCGCAATTTGAATTGGTCTCCGACCCAATGCAGTAGAGTGTGGTGAAAGTCACTGTTTGACCCTTGATTCTCGACAATGATCAGAACTTGAAATTCTTTGATGATGAGATCCAAATTGCTTCCTTCATACAAAAATCAAGGATAGCTTCCTACTATTCACCACTAGGAGAAAAATTTATTGAAGAGCAAGTTGTCCAATTCAAAGGGAACAAGCTTCCCTGAGGATTAATTTCTCTCAAAAATATTTTTGATTGTGAAGATGCGGGAAATGGAAAGAGAAGGCTTACTATAGATGCAAGGGATTATGAAGATCTTGATGTCAGAAGTGACAGAAAGTTGAAAGTTAGGAGGGAAGTTCCTCACATGGACAAGAAAAGTCTAAAATATTTATGTTTCAAATATGATGGGGTTATCGCCTGGACCTATGATGATCTTAGAGGATCTAACCTGGGCATAATTTAGCATACCATTGACTTGGTAAAAGGATCCAAACCTGTCCAAAAGAAGCAAAGGCCAATCAACCCGAAGGTTGAAGCATTGATGGCACAAGAGCTCACCAAGCTAGATGAATCTAAGATCATATACCCTATCAGACATTCTACCTAGGTGTCGAATCTAGTTCCAATCCAAAAAGAGAATGAGGATATTCAGCTTTGTGTCAATTTTTGGGACTTGAATAAAGCCTCATTAAAAGACCATTACCCCTTTTCGTTGATGGAGCAGATCTTGCTGACTATCACCAGATCATAGATGTTCTCTTTGCTAGATGCTTTTTTAGGATATAATCAAGTCTATGTGAGGGAAGCTAACCAACATAAGACAATTTTTACCACTAAGTGGGGAACATTTGCATACTCAAAGATGTCATTCAGACTTTCCAATGCCAATGCAAATTTTCAATGAGTAATGGATATTGGCTTTGAGGGATTGATCAACCTAATTATTCTCATATATCTAGATGACCTAACGATCTTTTGAAAATCAAAAGATGACCATTTTGATCATCTAGAGAAGGTTTTCAAGAAATGCCAACTGTCTGAGATTTCTTTAAATCCTAAAAAATGTGTCTTCGGAGTACCCCAAGGTAAGATCCTTTTCTTTGTAGTATCAAAGGAGGGAATATAAATAGACCTCAAAAGGTTAGGATCTATAATGGAATTACCTCTATCAGTAAACCAAAAGGGACTACAATCTTTTCTGGGGAAGATCAATTTTCTTAGAAAATTCATATCAGATTTGATAGGAATTGTGAGACCAATCACATTAATGCTTAAGAAGAACCTTCTTTTCAAGTGGACCCCCCGTTACCTCTCAAAAATGTAGGTAAAATACCTCAAGAGGTTGCCAATCTCTTGATACATTTTAGGGTAACAAATAAGGTCAAAATGGTTTAAACCTTCTTCTCTTTAGGTGTTGCTAGACCTAGGTGGGTATACCTATATGAATGAGGTAGACTTGACTTATGCTTGTTTCTTTTAAAGTATTTTACCCACAATGGAAAATGGGAGTGGATAAAATTTGATTTGGTATAGATTGTATAGCAATATCAAAGCTAAAACCTAATATATTTAGTTTAATAGATATGAATAATGAGTGAAACTAAAATAATGAGAATGTGGAGACTATTGCCTTATTGGGTATGTGGAGTCAAAAAAGAAATCTAAAATGAGTAACTTCTTTCTAGCAAGTACTCTAATTGTTTGGCATATATTTGAGTTTATAACTTGTATAAACATGCAAGAATATGAATACCAAGTTCTTCTTAATGATCCAAATGAGATTCCCTAATTACTATCATCAACTAAAAGGATTTAATATTTTATTGAAAGAACTAATTAATCAACCATACAAATACAACAAGTGTGCACCGATAAACTGAATATAGACTTGTTATATCAATTTAAATAACCAGAAAAAATCAACCTTGGAGATAACTTCAGTAGTACTTTCAATTAACACAACAAACAACTGATACCAAAAATATGCCATCACATCAAATGATTTTCATTGATATCTCCATAATTTTAAACATGCATCATAGTCTCATATTTGTTAAACATTGTAATCTATTATATCTTTCTTCTATATCCTATATCCTGTTTCGCTACCAAAATGGATATTTATACATCAACTACTTGAAAGGACACATACTTTTAGAAATGTCATACATTTAAAAAAAACAATAGATTAAAAGGTAATTAAGCTCTATTAAGTCATATATGAATCTTTGATAAGTGGTCCAAGTAATCCCAGTGCTTATGCGTGTCTACATCTCCCAATGCATTCCAGATCACAATCTCCATTCTTACCATGTTCTCATTTTGTTCGCACACCTCATCCAGTGTTGTATCTTTCACGGTAGCTATCTTCATAATTTCTTGTAGTATCAATTCACTTTCATTTTTCCACTTAGTCATTTCTTTTAATCCTCCTTTATCATCAAAGAATGTAGTCAATCCTTTTTTGGTGGAATTTATCAATCCATGCACATCCCCTCACAATTCTTCAAAGAAGTCTTGGTGTTTATTCACAAAATGATTTGCAACCTCAATTGCTACATTATCAGAAACACCCCTCTAGTTTATTTCTTGAAACTTCTCCAAAATCCTACCATCCATTCTTTCGTGTTCTTGCAATGCAGCAAAGTTATGTGAATGTATTCCCTAGAGCTTATTTAACCAAGTTGCTAGAATGGCTTGTCTTTTCTTAATCATTGCTACAAGTGTATTATTTCCCTTGAGAGTAAGCACTTGATCCTTCCTAATGATCTTTTGCTTGTGAAATTTCACCATGAGTGAGTAGCTTGGTTGATTTCATTGTGACACCTAACAAATCTTTCAGGCGGTCATTTTCTCTCAACATCCTCTCGTTATTCATTTTGTACATTTCCCTCTCCTTGATTAACATCTGAATTTGAGCTTTGTTTAATTTTACTATATTGATTCCAATTTCTGTAGTTTCCATAGGATCAACCTCTCCAATCTTTAAATTCATAACATGCCTAAATGCTTTCTCAGTATCAATGACAACTGATTTCCTATGAGGTGGATATAAAGCCCAAATCATTAATGACCCTTCATCTGGATTGTATTTTGACCTTGCATATACTTCTGTCACCCATTCTGGGTTGAGCTTGTGTGTATCATTACTATCTTTCAAGAAACTATCAAAAACTAGTGCAGAATTAAGATCCAACCCTAGAAAAATCATAACACCGACACTTTCCAACATTTTCCTTCCCTTTTCAGGGGTCATACTTTCCATCTCTCTATCCACACATACCTTTAGGTCATTCAGTAATTGTTCTTCATTACCTGGTGTGATATTGTCAACCTTTTCTCTTATTTATTTCCTTTTTGTTTGTACAAGAATTCCTTAAACTCTGGAGAGTTTACAAATTCATCATTTGCTACAAATGATTTGTACTCTACATGCCTTGCATTTGCATCTACATTCTCTTCAACACTCAATTCCCTAGTAGGGCAAGTGTAATGTTGAGTTCTCAATCTTGGCATCTTATTTGGTTGGTCCTATGACATATTATCCTCAAATGCCTCCTCCCTAGAAGATAATAGCTCTGTATCCTACAACCCTTGATTATATTTCTCGACCACTATTTCTGCTTCTTCAGCTTCCAAGTTCTGGATCATATCATCAAATTGATAGGGTACATGTTGATACCCTCCAAAGTTTATCTTTATTTTAGCAGAATTGATGTACCCTTCTGGGTCAAAATTCTTTCTAGGTGGTCCTCTTTTCATATTGTATTGTAGTAACTTATCAAGGATCAAATTGTACCCTTCCTTGGCTAATACAGTAAAATCACCAAAGCACAATGTACTAGGCATAAAAGCCTACTTTCCAAAGGATCTCAAATTCATAATACTGGAAAAGTCCATTTGTCTAACAATTTCCAAGTATGCAATCCTGTCTAAGACTGTTTTAGGCAAAATGAATGGGGCATCTTGAAATCCATAAACCCTAATCATGGTAGCATCCTCCAAGCAATACCAATACCCCCAGTTGTGACTAATTGGCCCATTGAAGTCCTTAGGCCTGAGAAACCTCTTTATCTCTTTAGATAAAGATTAATCACATGGATGATTATACAATTTGTACAATGTCTTTACAAAAAACTCCTCAAAGTGTACAAAACTAGAGTTAACAAACCTACTATCCCAGATAGCCATCCATAATTAAATAGGTAATGTCATGCCTTGTCAAATTGGGAAATTCTCATCTCTCGAGGCCATAACCCTAAATCCTATCCAAAATACAACACTATGTGCATCAAAAATGAGTAATGCCTAAGATGTAAGATAGAGGCTCCGCCCTTTATTGCCATCAACCCAAAATCAAGCCCCTTAAAAATGTATGAGGCATAATCAAATGGTCTAGAATTGTGATACTGGATATCTACTAAAATTATCATAGGCACAATTGACATATATTCAAGGACTTCCATTCCCAATACTTGGACTACCGAGAAATAAGTATACTTCATATATGGTTCAAAAAGATCAACATGGAAAGGGGGTTCATCGCTATCCTCTAGAGGAACTGGTTTTCCACCTTGCCTAATTTTGCGGAGTGGCAACCTCCAACCCTTATAAATTGTGTCCATCCTCCCATACTCCCTTTCTAATTCTTCACATATGATTTTCTCATTGCAAACCCCTTCCAAATTGAAAACCTCACCTATTGCATCTTTTAATATGTGTATTAGTGGTTTCCTAGATGGGTCACATATAGCTTTGAGTTTCAAATTATAATGGACAGCCAACAATTTTACCAATTCTACATTGAAAAATACATTAGGGCACACTATCTTTCCTAGATTAAGCTTCCATGGGTTACATATTGGTTCAAAATGATTTCTCCAATAGTAATGAAAGCTAAACAATTCATAACCTCTTATTGAAGTCCAAATATCTCCTATGAGTTTACACTTGTCATCCAATTTATCTATTTTTGCCCTAAGTTGTGTAGATCGTTTGGCTTTAGGTCCAGAGCCAGGTAATTGGTCAATGAGATCTTGATTTTAGCTTTCGTTCAGTGTCCTCATGCTCTATTTTAGTTTTCTGTTTCTTCCCTTTAGGCTAACTACTTTCACCATATTTTCTACCTTTTGATTTTCCTAAGCTAGAGGATTCTATTCCTCAAAAGTTACAAAAGTAAAAAATTACAGGAACTAAGGCACAAAGAACTTACTATATTTCACTCAAAACCTTTGGACTGAAAGAATTCCTTGGTTCTTCGTTCGCCCCTCTCCTTCCTCCGCTATCAATTCCACACTAATATTTCCAATTGAATTTTCCTTAATTCATGTACCTACTTGTGCTCCATTGTGCCATTAATGTTTTAGCTAAAACATGAGTGTAGCAAGTCCTTTTTTGAAACTGTCACCGTCACATCATATAATATTTTTGGTGAGACATTTTCAAATCTTGGGTGACCTCTCTATTATGTCTTTTACCAACGTTCATTAAAACATCCACCAAGACATCCTATAGTTTCCCTGACACTTCAATTCTCCTCGAGAGTTATCCCTTCAATTTCAAGTATATCACTATAACTCCCATCGGTGAAAACATGTCGTTGTGACTTTGTAAGTCAGGTAGATGTTCCTCCACTTATTTTGTATCTCGCTGAGATATATCCTTTGGTTTGTTTTCTGGTCACTAATAGATAATTATTTTCTTTCCAATGGAACAACACTCGACGTGACTCTAATATCTTTCTCCAATGAAACTAGTCTCACTGATAATCAATACATACCACCAAGTCCTTTACTAACATTATCCTATCGGTGTGACATATGGGTCGGAAGGACTCCTTGACTTCATCCCAATAATCATCGATAGAATCCCCTTTTGCTTTGTCAGGAAGATTAGATGAATGCTATAGGACTTCATTCTGATGGCTCTAGTCTGGTTGATATATCTCCTTGTGCACCAGTCGGTAAGACATATACAAGTTCGATATGACTCATTCTGATGATTTTTTTTTGCCAATAGGATCCTTCTGTCACTAAGACCATGAACTGCATTATGCTGATATGAATTCTCTGATAAGACATTCATGACCTCTTGCTGATGCACTAAAAATAATGTGTTAGTATAAAATAACTTATGGGTCTGGAAGACTTATACTATCTCATGCTGAAATGACTTTATATATTCAAATGCATGGGGTCAAGTGAGTTTTATGGGACCAAATGGTAAATACTAATTGGAACATGGGTGACAAAGCAAATTACATCAATTTTATTCATGATATTGGCTTCTTTGGGAAACTTTTATGAGTATGGACAACTATGAAATTTTAAAATTTCACAGTTCCAACACCACCAAAGGCAAGGAAGCTTTTGAGCAGTTAAAAATAGCCCTCTCCAAAGCCTTGATGTTGGTCAACCCAAATTTTTCCAAAGAATTTCTACTCTATTTGTACAGTGGCCAACATAGTATAGCTTTGGTACTCACTTAGAAGTGTGAGGAGGGAAATGGGGAGCATCCTATAGCATTCAATTGAAGGACCTTGAAAGGTTACGAATCCAAGTATAATTTTGTAGAAAAGTAGGTTTTTTCCACTGTCAAAAGCTTAAAGAAGTTCTAACACCTGGTTTCGGCCAACAAGATCACTATTGTCATTTAACATCCCAATGTGCTAGAATACATTGCAGAAGGAGAGATAACCAAAAAGAGGGAAAATTGGATCACCAAGATCTTAGAATATGATGTGGACATTAGACCAACCATGCTGGTTCAAGGGAGAGGTCTATGTGAATACATTGGATAGGAATTAAGTCACATAGTAGAAGGAGAGACCAACTAGGTTTAATCGAACCAATTTGAGTCCAAAGATTCTTGGGTGGCTGATCAGACACAATATATGCAAAAGGGATACTACCCAACCAACCTTCCATCCAATAAAAGGTGATACTACTGAATGCAAGGCACTAGGTATGTATTAATTAAGGGCATATTATTTAAGAGGAACTATGATGGCGTATTGCTCTGATGTCTTGACAAACTATAGGTGGAAAGAGTTCTTAACGAATTCCATCACAATCTAGAGGGTGGACACTTCTCCACCAAGAATACCGCTTCAAATATCATGCAAGCATGATATTATTGGCCCTCCATATTTTCCAAAGCACATCATCTGGTGCAAAAGTGTACCAAGTACCAGTATTTTGTTGGAAAAAGAAATAATGTCACTTTTCCCCTAAGCTCGATCGTAACTAAGGAACCCTTTGCTCAATGTGGTATGGATTTTATCAGAATGATAAATCCTATTTCTAGTGATAGACACAAGTGGATCCTCATGGAAATCGACTACTTCATAGGTGGATGAAGGCCGTAGCCCTAAAAAATGCCATAGAAGGGGAAATTGTCAATTTCCTTCAAGAGCTAGTAGCCAAATTTTTCCCTCACAAGACCATCATATTCGACAATGCCCAAGATTTTGTAGGATTAGGAATGTGGGTATGTGTAGGATCATGATGGGTATTTGTAGGGTATGTGGCTGACAAATTTTTTTACCCAAAATTGATGAAATGAAAAGGTTTTTAAAGGAGATTATCGACTTTCCACCAATATAAAATATGCTTTAATTTGAATTTAATAAATAATTATTATTCATTTTCTATTTGAATTACTACTAAAACCCTAATTGATAGGCTGATTGAAACACATCTATAGCTTTCAAATAGTATCACATTCTATGCTTCACATACTATAGGATTGAAAAAATAAAAAATGAATTTCATGAAGTTTTGACAAAGTTAAGGTGGTTAGACATACACGTTTTATATTTTTTAAAATTTGTAATAAAAAATTCATAATTAATTATTTACTTGGAAAAAAATTACAAAAAAATATGCATCACATCTGGACATCAGTCCTCTACTTATGTCTAAACTCTTAAAAAAATATTATCATTTTATTGTGGTTAGGGTGTTCAGATAGACACCTCCTTCTTCTTTGTTCCCTGAAATTTAAGTACTACTGCATTGAAATTTCAAATTTTCACCAAAAAGATTTTTTTAAAATAATAATAAACCTAGTAGTTTAGAAACTACATTCAATTTGCTACAGATTCCATTCTTACATATTTTTGAAATAATATAGATAACTTATTCAAATTTTTATGTCAAGTTGCCTAACTCTGATTTTTTTGATTTTTTTGCCACTTAAGGGCCTTTTTCTTCCATGATGATCTTGCACATACCCATGTTACATTTTTCTATCAGGCATGGTATTTTCCTTAAAAATTCATCGAATTACTACCCACAAGGGAATGAGTTAGCAGAATCAACCAACAAAGACCTAATTAGGTTAATCAAGTGCATTGTGTCAGAACAACAAAGGGATTGGTAGAAACATTTGCAAGCCACTTTGTGGGTGGACCAGATTACTCCTAAGAAAATTATAAAGACTTCTCCTTATGAACTGGTGTATGAAAAAGAGGTAGTGTTACCTATCTCCATAGAGATTCCAGCCTTACAACTATGAAAAGCCATAGAAATTGAAGAAAGCAGTGGAATGGAAGTACGACTAGCAGAACTCCTTAGGCTAGAAGAAGATAGAGAAAAATCCTATGATGCCATGATAAACCATCAACAAACAATGAAGCGTTGGTTCAACAAAAAGACTTCTAACCCATAATTCAAACAAGGGAGCTTAGTGTTAAAGTATGATGAATGTGCAACAAAACTGGGGCAACACACAAAATTTGAAGTGCCATGGAAAGGACCCTTTCAAATTAGCATGTGCAAGGAGAAGAATGCATACGAACTTGAAGACATGGAAGGAAATGCTTTAGATATACTAATGAACGATATTTTTTTGAAGTTATTCCATTAAAATTTATAGTTCTTTAAAAAATTTAACAATTATGTACCATATTTAAAAAAATTGCAAATACATTCTAATTTTGAGAATAAGCCATCCAAGAACAACACTAAGGAAATGAAAAGTTGTATTATATTATATTCATAAACAAAAATACAATATAATGCAAGGACCGTGGCTTAGATTTAAACATGAGGCTCTTTCGAGCAAACCCAAAAGAGTAGTAGAGCAAAAAGAATTGAAAAAGGAAGCAACGTGCAAAAAAGGTAAAATAAAGCCTCCAGCCATTTTTGATGAAGCAAAAAGGGCTCGTCATCAGGTTCTTCTTCTTCTTCTTATCTGATGGGTGTAAAAGGGGGCTGAACACACAAGACACATAAGAAACACGCAACACAAACCTAGGCTCTATTTGTCGTGACTCTACACTAGGAAGTCAAAGTGCTTCCTCCAAGTGAGTCTCAAAACCCACTCCACTTTGTACTCTCATAATAGAAAAGTGGTTGCTGGTTGAGAAGAGCAGTGGTGCATCTCAAGGTCCATGATGCAAAAGTCAAAAAGGAAGGGCAACTAGGGTACATCTTTTCTAAAGTCCACATGCCTACGAAGATCCATGGTGCTCGAGATACCAACCCCAGGGATAGCCACTTGCACTACCTCACCAAGCCCTTCCATCAGCGAAGTGTCAAACATCTAGTGGAACAACTCAATTATCATGGGATTGGACACATTTAGGTCCAGCAGTGAGGCCAAAAAGTGGAAAAGGATGTTGTAGTTGCTTCGAAGCCAGTTCACATTGTCAATGAAGTCCTAGCCAACTACCCACCTGAATGCAATTATGATGAGGTAGTCACATTTCTTCACCAGACACTTGATTCGGTCACTAGTGACCTCTCCCATAAAGTAGTACTATGGCCTCCATAGGAATGGGAGTGCCTAAGCTAGTAGACATTCTGAGATAGCAACAAATTATAGTAGAATTAGAATAAGTAGAAAGCTTGCTAAACTTAAGAGACTATATGTTCTAATGAATGTTACAAAAGGTGGCATAGCTATATATAGAAAGGTGAGTCGATGAACTGAACTAACAAAGGGTCTATTTTTGGCTAGACAACAATAGGAAAATATCAAGGAAAAATGGAGGAGGTTAGATAAATCATACGAAGAATTTGATAGAATGCTTTGAGAAATAAATTTGTACATTAGGATTAAATTCTCTTGTATGTCAATTTTTGGCATGTGTCCTTTTCTAACATCAACATTAGCTAGCTTACTAATGAGAAAAGACATGGATTAATGTGCTTAAACTCTAAAAAATTAATGGGCACATCTTTTCAAGAGTACCTTGCATCATCTCAGCATGTTTCACATAGCAAAAGCATGCTTTTCGATGCAATGAGTTTATTTGATAAAATTGCGGCAGGGAGAATGTACTAATTCCATTCTTGTAGCATTTTTGACATTCCTGATGGATAAAAATCTCTAATCCACATGTATCACCTTGATGGAAATATTTAAGGGACTAGCAGTAACGACGTACCCTTAAATGCATGTACGAGTAAGGGAATTAACTACACTCAAAAGTAGATTTCTCCAAAGAAGTCAAAGGCAAGTGTCCATTATCACTAGAGAAGCTTTCTACAACTTTCTCATATAGCCATGGTGGAAGCATCAACCTCTGGTAGAAAAGTTAGAGTTTCAAGCAAAATGCCTAGTTACGACAATATTTTTGAGTGTCAGTCCTTTGCCAATGCCCCAGCAGTAGAGGAGTGGCCATTTGAGTACTGTAAAAAGGTACTACATGATAAATGTATCCCAAGAGAGGCAGAGCAAGACATCACTGATAATGTTTTCAACCCTAAGTTGTCAGCTAACCCTAAAATCCTTAGGGAAGGTGTGTTTCAGAGAATGTTGGAACATGAACCATCAGAAGGTTTCGTGTTTTAGTTATGGAATAGTGGCCTATCATAGTTTATGTTTCCTATTATACATATATGCTCGGAGTGGGTTGATGCATGTGCAAAAAAGTTTAACAAAAAGAAAGAAGCCATTGAGAGTCGTGGGGTTAAGGTTACCATTTCTACCAAGGGCATATGGGATATGTTGTGTATCCCTATGACCTGGGGTGCCAAACTTTTTGATGAAGGAAAATGGATGCCTTAGGGGAGGATGTGATCAAGCAATCAAATATTTATGAGGGTGAGACAAAGGAAAGGCTAGAGAGAGGTCATCTTCTCTTTCCTCTTTCACACAAGAAATTCAAGAAGGACAGACAGTCCATGTTCTCAATTCTCACCTAGGTTTTCAGCCTCGATAATGATGAAGAGGTCAATCCTTTCCATTTTGGCTTGGCTTTCATGCTCAAAAGGGAATGAAGCCAGAGGTACTATGATTTTTCTTAGGTGATAGCTAGGAACATGAAGGAACAATTGAAGAATTATAGCACTGAGTCTAAATTTAGATATTCTGCATCAGAATTTTGAGTGGTTGGGGAAGAATGTACCAGTGTCTAGGATAGATGAAAGGGGTTGTCTTCAACCAGTTTCTATATGGACCCATGTGATTTTGAGGATAGGGGATTATTATTGATTTGCAGATAACTTTCTAAGGGCAGTGCTCCAAGATTTGTTGCCTCACCCCATTGGTCGTTTCTCTCAAGAGGTCATTGAATGGATAGAAGATCCACCGACCATGTTGGATTATTTCTTGGGTGAGGATTTCACATTTATTAGATTTCATGGCTTTCCTAAGGATCCTTTCCAACTCCCCAGATTTATAACAAACTAGGTCTTTGTGTTGGAGGTATGACACCAAGTAACCATCCTTGATAGGATTTATGGTGTTAGAAGGAAAAAAAATTACCCACTTCCCCTCATAATTGCTAAGAGTTAGGTAATACTAAATAAGTGAAAGGCTGAGAATGAGATCACAAATTTATTGGTGGCCTTAGGCTTTGTCCTCATTTGTGACTATAAGTGGAATTACAACCTGAATGGGGTTTATAGTTTCAAGCATGAGATTCAGGAGTGTTTCGAGAGAAGGAGGAATCCGACTCGAGAAAGCACAAAGGTATACATTGATCTTGGCGATGAAGAATTATGATATTCAGAAGGTGGTGTATGTTGACTATGAGAGGCTAGACAGAAAATTGAAGAATCACAAGGTACAGTTAGGAAATGTAAAGGAAATAGTTTGCAGATTGCAGAATGAGATCCAAGCTAGAGAAGCTCAAGTGACCCGTGCAAGGAAAATTCAAGGCCAACAAGGAGACACATCTAAGTTTCTTGTAGAGGCTTGGAGTGAACAGGTTCAAATTCATGCTAAAATTAAAAATTTGAAAAGAGAGTTGAATGATGCTTGATTCTGAACTTTTGACGATCTTCAAAAGGTTTGGGTAGAAGCAGAATAGTCAAAACAAGAAATTGGAAGGCTGAGCTCAGAATTGAAAAATTCCCTTTAGAGAGAATTCAAATGGATGAAAGACCCAGGGAAAGAGAGGCTCAATTTAACGAGGAGCTAGCTACTAAATGAGGATCTGGAGCCCTCCCAATAATGAAGAAGTTCATATCCATGCATTGGGAGTGGATCGCAACTGGTGTTACCATTCTTGGGCTTGCTCTACAATTCTTAAGAGATGTTCTTGTATAATGTTTTCATTTTTGGGTGTGTTTGCACTCAAGTAGAGTTATTAGAAAGGTGTGCAATGCACCACGTGGTGGCTGAACAACTTTCATCTTTCATCTTCCTTTCGGGAGAGAGTTCGAGACATGTGTCAATTCATCAATGATTTTCTAAGGAGCTATATTCATGAGCTTGAAAATTTCTTCCCTTTCGACATGTCACCTCTTTGCTATAGGCGGATTTCGCTTCCCATGGAGCAATATATTTTGGTAGTTTTTTGGAGCTTGTTGGCCTTTTTCTTTTCTTGGTTTTCAGGACAAATACTTTGATTCGGTGCCTTTGGGTGATGTGATCGATCAACTAGATCTTTTTTCCAGGCTATTTTTCTAGGATTTGATCTTTTACAAGCCTCTATCTTTGCTAAATATCTAAAAAGAATTAATGTAGCAGCTAAGAATTGATGAGCAAAGATTATTGTGACCTAACCAAGGATCTACGATCGAATCATGTGCTATCAACTTTCAACACTTCGCAATATTGACTTTTGTGTTGAGGCGGTGTTTTCTTCTTTCTACAATTATATAAGAGAGGTGATGACACAATGAGGGGTAGGATTCCAAGTTTCAGTTTCCTTGGCTAAGGAAACGTTTGTTTAGTTTTCCTAGGATATAGAACTATTTTCAAGAGCATAATTACAGAACTACTTATCTATGGCATGCTATATCTTTTAAGGTTTAAACTATTGTCAAATTGGCATCCGACTTTTGTTTTAAAGTTCATTTTATATTTAAAGCATGAACTATTTAGGAGAAATTGTTGAGACTATGCATTTATGGCATTTTTAAATCTTTCTTTCTTTATATTATCGTTTTGAATGAAACATTGTGTCTTGCAAGCTAAATTTGAATAGTTTAAGTAGTTGATTTCCATGTTGTATGCTCGTATGATAGAATAGTAACTTATGTAAATTGGATTGTGTTATTGGAATTCTCTATTTTTTTTAGGGTTGTTGTTGTATTATATTGTGTTGTATCAAGAGGAAGAGTTCATGTAATTTATGAATATTTTTTTGTTACCCCTTAGAAATATTTATGTTTGATCAAACCTTAATGAACACTACCCGCGGAAATATTTGAAAGTCTACACTGTGCTTGTTGTTAGCCTTTTTTGTTGGTTCTCTTTCCAACAATGAAGGGTTGTGGCATTCTGTGTCTAATTATATCAATTATAGGAATAGTTGGGTTTGAAATGTTATAAAAGTATTGGTGCATCACCATTTTCATGTTTTATATTTATATTTCCTTCTACCCTTTTCTCTAAACCCCCAAAGAAGAGCTGAATTTCTATAAAAATATTGGAGGTATTCAATGAGGCACAAGTTGGTCCCCCACTCACTGAATTTCCCATAAGACTTTTGGAGAGGCACAAGCTTTGATGATTAACACATATCTCAATTCAATTTAATCCAAAGAGTTCCATGAAATGTTTTATCTAAAAGAAAAAAACACATTTTCAATTGGTATTCCATGAAATGTCTCATAAAAAGATTCCAATATATTTAATATTTGATTAGAACAACTCAATTAAGAAAAGGATACATAATCTTCACAACACTTGCAAAACATAATATTCATAGTAGATGATGAGTAGTTAATTTCATAACACATTATCATAAAAACATTTATCTTGAATAGTCTTTAAACATTTTCACAACATAATCCTCATAGTCTAGAATAAATTGTTATTTTCTTGATCCATCACCATATAAACACATCGAAAGATGTATATGTCAACTTTTTGCAATATTATTTCTTGTATAGGAAATGGAATTGGGAGAAAGCAAGTTATAATTTATAATACAAATAATAAATGGACTCAACGATGGAAACTTTATTTATCACACCAAATAATAAATGTAAATGAGAGCATCACTTGTTTCTCTTAGAATCAAATTTTTAAGCATAACAAATCATTTCAAATGAAAATGAAAAAATTCTTCACAACCAAAGTTGTTAATTGAGGAAAAATAAAATGTTTCCAAGTTCCACCATTGTATGCATTTACAATTAGTTGTATATTGTTGTAAGGGAAAGGTGAATAATTAAAAAATGTCTTGCGCTTTCTATACTTGAGGATGATCATATACTTTTTGTGTGGAAAACTCAAACTTCTCAACCGTCATGTGTATGTTTCTCTTTTCAATTGTTTTGCATGCCATCATAAGGGATCAAGCTAGGTGAATGTATCTCAAAGCAATTCCATGTGTTTGGGTGTGAAAGAGAACCATTCCTAGCCTAAACATACCTATCGGGATGCATTGGAGCAGTTTGTTTGGTCACACGAGTTGCAAAATAAAAGTTGCACCACTTTGCAACTTTACATTGCTTACATTTAACACTTTTTCCATCAAGTAAAAACACAACACCACAGGAAAACAACTCTGAGATAACAAAAACTGAGAGAGTTTATTGTAGAGGGGCCCAACGTGATCCCATAGGCTCAAAAAAAGATTTTGTAAGCATCACAATTTCTAAGTAATAGACCATCAACGATTGCTGCCCTTTTGCACTTTGGACTTTTAAGGGATCGAGCTGGTTGAACGTAGATCAGAGTGATTCTGCATGTTTGGGTATGAAATATGGTCATTCCTAGCATAAATTTACCCATACAAACATGTTGGAATAGTCCATTTTGTCACACGAGTTTGCAACTTTCAACTACTTGCATTTGAAAACTTTTTCCCCATGTAAAAATTCACCACTAGGGGGAAACGCCTCCAAGATAGTGAAAATTGAGAGAGGTTATTGTAGAGGGGCCCAACGTGATCCCATAGGATCAGATGAGAAGTTTATAAGCATCACAATGTTCAAGTAACATCCCATCAAAGATTGCAACCATTTTGCACTTTGGACTCTTAAGGGATTATGTCGATTGAATGTAGCTCACATGAGTTGCAGAACGAAAGTTGCACCACTTTGCAACTTTCAACTACTTGCATTTGACATCTTTTTCCCCAAGCAAAGATTTTCCACCATGGGAAAACACTTCCAAGATAGTGGAAAATGACATACGTTATTGTAGAGGGTCCCAAAATAATCTCATTGGCTTAGACAAGAAGTTTCTAAGCATCATGGTATCCGAGTAACAACATGTTGAAGTTTGCAGCCATTTTGCACTTTGGACTCTTAAGGGATTCTATCGGTTGAATATAGCTTGAAGTGATTCAACATGTTTGGGTGAAAAAGAGGACCATTCCTAACATAAACATACCCACCCGAACATGTTGTAATAGTTCATTTGGTCACATGAGTTGTAGAAAAAAATTTGCACCACTTTGCAACTTTCAACTACTTGCATTTGACAACTTTTCCCCCAAGTGAAAATTTGCTACCATACGAAAATGCCTTCAAGATAGAAAAAACCAAGAGAGTTTATTATATAGGGGCCCAACATGATACCATAGGCTTAAATGATAATTTTCTAACTGTCACGGTGTTTGATTAATAGCCCGTCGAAGATTGTAGCCAGTTTGCACTTTGAACTCTTAAATGATTATGTCGGTTGAATGTAGCTCAGAGTGATTCCATATGTTTGGGTGTGAAAGAGGACCATGTGCATAGCATAAACCAACCCATCTAGATGCATTGGAATAGTCTATTTGGTCACACGAGTTGGAAAATGAAAGTTGCACCACTTTGCAAATTTGCACTGCTTCCATTTGACACTTTTTCCATCAAGTGAAAATTGGACACCATGGGAAAACCACTCTGAGATAACAAAAATAGAGAGAGGTTATTGTAGAGGGGCCCAACACAATCTTGTAAGCTTAGATGGAGAGTATGTAAGCACCATAGTTTATGAGTAATAGCTTATCAACGATTGCTGACCTTTTACACTTTGGACCCTTAAGGGATCGAGTCGGTTGAATGTAGCTCAAAGGAATTTTGCATGCTTGGGTGAAAAAGATGATCATGCCTAGTGTAATTTTATCCATTCAGATGCATTGGAATAGTTTGTTTGGTCACACAAGTAGTAGAACAAAAGTTGCACCACTGTGCAACTTTACACTGCTTGCATTTGACACTTTTTCCATCAAGTGAAAACAAGACATCACGGGAGAATGACTCTAAGACAACAAAAACTGAGAGAGGTTATTGTAGATGGGTCCAATGCAATCCCATAGGCTTAGAAAAAGAGTTCTTAAGCATCACAATTTCTGAGTAATAGCTCATCAAATATTTCTGCCGTTTTGCACTTTGGAGTCTTAAGGGATTGATCCAGTTGAACGTAGCTTAGAGTGATTTCACGTGTTTGGGTGCAAAATAGGACCATGCCTAGCATAAATTTAATCATTTAAATGGATTGGAATAGTTTGTTTGGTCACACAAGTTGCAGAATGAAAGTTGTACCACTTTGTAACTTTACATTGCTTGCAAATGACACTTTTTCCATCAAGTAAAAATTGAACACCACAGAAAAATAACTCTGGGGTAACAAAAACTGAGAGAGGTTATTGTAGAGGTTCCCTATGTGATCTTGATGCCTTATACATAATGTCTATAACTAACACAGTATTTGGGTAACAGACTATCAAAGATTGATGCCCTTTTGCAATTTGTATTGTTAAGGGATTATGTTATTTGAATTACAAATGTTTGAGGGCAGCAATAAATTTCAATATTTGAGTAAATTTCATTAAAATTGTTTATTTAAATAGACTGTATGCTATATTGATATTGACATATAATCATTAGCTTGATTTTTTTTAATAAATGAAGTTTTTATAATAAGTTAGTCAATTGGTGCTAGTTATAATAAGGAGAGAAAAAAAGAAGAAAAAGAATGAGTAGTAACCACCAATGGTTATATATATAACATGTACTGGCATGGAATGGTGACCATTGGTGAAGTTTCCATTGGTGTGAAGTCTAGTTCAGTGGCGGGCTTGAGAAATTTGAATTTAAACTTAAGCCTTGGGTTTCCTGGTGTGTGGAAGTTCGAACAAGATGTTGATGTTGATCTTTCTATTTCAGCAACTGGCAAGGCGGGATCATATGGTGGGGACAAGCTATTGTCCCTTGGTGGTGAATCTGGGAAGGATGGGTCATGTGGGGAATATGTGATCAAAGTTCTATGTTTGGAGGAGAAGTGTGCAGGTGAGTCACTCAAGGTGTCTTGTGATGGTTTCCCTTCAGAGGATTCAATTCCTAAATTCCAAGAGGATAAGATGGTGGATGGTGTTGAAAAGTGGGTCCCATCAGGGAAATACCATGCGATTAATCTAAGTATTCCATGGATTGAGCATGTTTTGGTGGAAGAAAATCAAATGGCAAGGGAGTCTTCCCTACTGGGTCAGAAATGGTATGACCTTTTTTCCTCTAAACTTAAAGGTAAAGGCATTTCTTTTGAGTCAATGTCTTCTTCTAATGTGCAAGGTGTTTTCTCCTTCTATGTTTCAGATTCTCTTGTTCATAGGAACATTAAAAATATGGAATTCTCCCTAGTGGGCAAGGTGTTAGGTCCTCGGCCTAATATGAGGAGGTGTGTACTTGGGTGCGTAAGAAGTGGGTGCTTAAAGGCCAGGTTGAAGTTGTAGCTATGACAAAGGGTTTTTTTTCTTTTTCCTTTTCCTATGATGAAGACCTAAGAATTGTGTTTGTGAAAGGGCCTTTTTCATTTGGGCATCTCTCTATAGTTCTCTGGCCATGGGAACTTGAGATGGACCTATCCAACTGTCTCTCTAATTCTACTCCTATGTGGGTCAAGCTTTTGAATCTGTTGTTGGAGTATTGAGATGAAGAAGTTTTGAAGGCAGTTGCAAATTATTTTGGAAGGATTGTTTCTATTGATGAAGCCACTCGCTCTAGGAGGAGGTTAGTTGCAGCCAGGTTTTGTGTTATGATTGACCAGGATGTTGTGTTGCGTAAATTATTTTTCTTAAAATCTAAGGTGGGTTCTTGAAAGTAGCAGATTATCTTTGAAAATCTCCCTTTTACTTACTTCAAATGTAAAAAAATAGGACACTGGGCAAAGGATTGTCCTATGCCTGGCATCCTGCCAAAGGCTACTAAGCAGACCAAGGTTTGGAAGATAAAGGAACCTAAGGAAAAGAAAGGTGAATCTTCTGTTGGAAATGGTATGGAGGGTGAGGGGAACACTATGGCTCATCATGTTCCTCCTGTTGAGACTGAAAAGGCTTTGGGGAATCCTAGGGAAGGGGATGTTGATCTTTCTTTTTCTTAGGATGTGGACCATGTTTCTAAGACTATGTGTTCTCCAAGGAGGACTATGGTGGAGCCAAATATTGTTCCTCCATCTCCTCTCTTGGCTAGTTTAGAACTGCTAGTCAGTGAAGGTTCTCTTGTGGTGGTTGATATTGTGAGAAAGGATGATGAGGGCTTCACCCAGGTGTGTGGCTGGAAGAATAAATATTCTTCTTCCCCCCTCTTCTCAACCTCATAAGGGATTCACTACAAGAAGACAAAAGGAGGATTGTGGGTTTGAGTTTAGGGGTCAAGGCAGGCCTACTCTTCAGAAGAGTAGGGAGAAGGAATGCAAAAGGGATATTGTTGAGGGGGTCCAACAAACCCTCTATGATCTATGCTCTAAGAGCACCCCCTATTCTTGTAAATTAATATTATTTCATCGAATATTAGGGGGTTGAATAACCTACATAAGAAGGACCTCCTAAAGAATCTTGTCCAGGACTATAAACCAGATATCTTGTTGATTCAAGAGATGAAAATGCAAATTGAAAAACTAGAGACTTTGAATAAAGAATGTGGGTTCCATGGAGTTAGTTCTTATGGAGCCTCAATTGGTGTGGCCACTTTTTAGAATGCTAAGATATTAAATGGTGTCCTAATTTCTGTTGGGTTCAACCATGTTGAGACTAAGTTTGTTTGGATTAGGCACTCTTATTCTTGGGTTATCTCTAATGTGTATGCTCCCAACTTAAAGAGGTTCAGGAAAAAGTTTTGGGATGACCTTAGGAGTTTGAGGTTGAGCTTCATGGAGATTCCCTAGCTTGTTATGGGGGACTTCAATACTCCCTTGTATGATCATGAGAAAGGGGGTGGCTCTCAAACTAATCCTGATAGTAGGTTTGATTTAAGGATGTTCATTGATGATAATGCTCTTGTTGATGTTAAGCTTTCTAGGGCCAACTTTATTTGGTCCAATTGGTAGGTTAGGATGGAAAATATTCAAGTAAGATTAGACCAAGCCCTGACTTTGACTTCTTGATTTGTGGACTTTGATTGTTCTTTATCCTCCATTACGAGGTGTGGGTTAGATCACTTCCCCATCTCTTTTGTGGCTGATAGGCTTGGGCATAGGAAGAGATTTCCATTCAGGTTTGAAGCTATGTGGTTAAGAGACCACCGAGTTATGGATTGTATTAGGAATTGGTGGCAAGTTAATATTAATGGTTGTGTGATGTTCACAGTTGTCAAGAAGCTAAGTTTTGTTAAGAGGAATCTCAGGAATTGGAATAAAGAGTCATTTGGCCACATCTTTGACTCTAAAAGCTTTGTTCTTAAGAATTTGGATGAGATCCAACATTTCATCGAAACAAAGAGCCTTTTGGAGGATCTTCAATTCTTGGAGGACAGTCTTCTTGTGCAATTGCATGATATTGTAACCAAGGAGGAAGATTTTTGGAGGCAAAGGTGTCGGGCTATATGGTTGAAGTCTGGAGATTATAACTCTAAGTTTTTCCATCTCATGGCTCTTAGGAATAAGTTGAATAATTGTATTTCCTCTATTAGAGTTGATGGCTTGTTGTTGGAAGGCGAGGATGAAATTAGAAGAGCGACAACTAGGTTTTTTCATCAGCTCTTGAAGGATGTTCTGGTCTAGGATCAAAGGAGTGTGGATGCTTTTCTAGAAGTTATCCCTAGGATGGTGATGGATAATTTGAATAAGGAGTTGAATGCTATTCCTTCGGCCTCAGAAGTCAAGGAGATGGTTTTCTCTTTTGAAGGAAATAAGGCCCCTAGTCCAAACATATTTCCTTTTTTGTTCTTCGAGTCATGTTGGGAAATTTTCTATGAAGATGTTATCAATCCTAGTAAGGAGTTTTTTGAATCAAGAAGTCTCCTTAAAGAACTTAATGTGACTTTCATTGTTTTGATTCCTAAATCTTTGGATGCGAAGTTGTTTGGTGAGTATCACTTGATTAGCCTGTGCAATTATTTTTATAAAATCCTCTTGAAAGTGTTGGCTACTAGATTACAAAATGCTTGTCAATTCTGATTTCTAAACACTAGAGTGGATTTTTTAAGGGTCGTCAGATCCTTGATTCTATTGTCATGGTTCATGAGCTTGCTCATTCCATCAATGTTTCTAAAAATCTTGGTTTCTTTCTAAAGCTAAACCTTCTCAAAGCCTATGATTGAGTGACCTAGAGGTTCCTTTTGAATGTTTTGGAGCGGTTTGGGTTCTACAAGAAGTTCCTCCAATTGGTTGAGTAGCTTATCTCTTCTCCCTTGTTTGTTGTCTTGGTGAATGGTTCTCCTTCTCCTTTCTTCATAATTTTGCATGGTCTGAGGCAGGGTGACCCCATCTCGCTGCTTCTTTTCATCCTAATGGTGGAGGCTTTGGGTTGTAATATTCAAAAGGCACTTCAGGAAGGGGTTCTGACAAGTTTGTCTCCATCCTCTATATGTGACCCAATTACTCACCAAAAATTTATATATGATACTATTATGATGGTTTCTTCCACTATTAAGGAGGTTAGAGCTGTTAAGTGGATGTTGGCTAACTATGAGAATGCTTCTAGTCAGAGGATCAATCTTCCTAAGAGTTAAATTTTCTTCCTTAATACTCCTGATGTTTTGCAGGATAAGCTTGCTAGAATTTTTTCGTGCAACAAAGGTGAGTTCCCATCCTCCTATCTTGGGCTCCTCTTGTGTATTTCCAAGATTCTATATTCCTTTTGGTTGGGGTTGCTGCATAAATTTAGTAGGAAGTTAGCTAGCTAGAAAGGTGCACTCCTTAGTCAGGTAGGTAAAATTCAACTTATTTCTTCTACTCTCCAAAACCTGCTCTTGTATGCGACGAGTCTCTTCAGAGTCCTTGTTAAGTTTGAGGATAAGATGGAACAAATTATGAGAAGATTTTTTGTTTCAGGGTTGGATTCTAAAGATAGGATTCCTCTTGTCACCTAGGATTCAGTTTGCAGACCGAAGAAGTGGGGAGGTTTGGGTATCATAAATCTTAAATCTTTTAATAAGGCTCTTTTGTCGAAGAATGTTTGGAGGCTTCTGAATGGTGATGTTGTATGGGCTTCTTTGGTGGGTAACAAGTATCTGTATGGCTTCGAGAGACCCTGGAATTTGCTGTCTTCTAAAGAGATTCCCTCTAGTTCATGTTTTTGGAGGAATATCATGCTTTGTAGATATCTTATTGCTAGAAGTGTTAAATGGTTGTTGGATGATGGTTCTAATATTTTATTCTGGGAAGATCTTTGGTGTGGGGCCTTCCCTCTTATTTTTCTTCCTTGCACACCCCCTATTGTCCCCATGTGTAAGCAAACCATGATTATTTTTCTGATGGGGAGTGGAAGAACTTTGAATTGTGGGACTCGTCTCTAAAAGTTTTGAAGAATTTCTTATGTAAGGTTTGGATCCCTTCTTTCCTGATACCGGATAGAGTCATCTAGGCCACTTGTTCGAATGAAATTTTCTTTGTGGCATCTGCTCTCTTAAGATTTTTGGATGTGTCCCCTTCTCCTCCTTTCTCAGTGAAGCTATGGAATAAGAAGTTGATTCCCAAAATCAATGTTTTCTTCTAGTTTCTTATGCAAGGTAAAGTTCTTACACAAGACAACCTTTGTAAGAGGGGGTTTGCAATTCCAAATAGATGTGTTCTATGTGAATCTAGTAGTGAATATTCCTATCATATTCTCCTTGAATTTGATTACTCATTTTCTCTCTAGAGTAAATTCCTTAGTCTCTAGGACATTGGTTGGGTTTTTCTAGATTCTCTTGCTAAGTTTTTGATCAGTGATCTTGCCCCTCATCTTCTTCCATTTTAAGGTGGTTTGTGGGATATCATGGCTTTTCACATTACTTGGGGTTTATGGAAAGAGATAAATAACAAGATTTTTTAGGAGACCAAGCTTAAGGTTGCTAGTATTTTTATCAAGATTTTTCAAGCCATTCTTGAGAATTTTTCTCTGATTCATTCTGATTCTCCTCAGGGTGTCCCATCAACTTGTCTGGCTAGTTATGAGCTGTTGGTGACCTCTAACTGGAAGATAAGTTCAATTCCTATTGTGAATTCCAAGCCAAGCTCTATTGCTAGATTGAACACTAGATGGAAGCCTCCTCCTTTGGGTTGGGTTAAAGTTATTTTTTATGGGGCAACGAAGGGGAATCATGGACCTGTTGGATGTGGGAGTGTGTTAAGGAATGATGTTGGCAAACTCCTGGGCATAGTGGCATTCCCATTGGGTATGCAAACCAATAATTGTACAAAGGTGGAGGCTATGTTCATAAGTGTTAAGTATGCCATCAGTAAAGGATACTCCAAACTATGGGTGGAAGGTGATTCTATGAGCATCATAAATTATCTACATGGCACCCATCCTCTGAGCTAGAATGTTGACCATCTTATCAAAGATATGATTATTATGTTGCAATCTTGTGATGGGACCCATGTTAGAAACAAGCAACACTGAGAGGGGGGGTGAATTAGTGTTCTACAAAAATAACTTTATTATTCTGATCATTAACCCACTTAAAACATTCAACCAAAAGATATATGCAGAAACAGAAAAAAAATAACAACACCATAACACAAGGATTTTACATGGAAACCCTATTAGGTGAAAAACCATGGTGGATGGCCAATCCACAATATAATCTGAATATACTCAAAAAGAAGTTTACAATATGGGAATGCACTTTCATTCAACTTCACTACCTAGAGCTCACTACTCAAAATAGGAAGGCACACTGCCTTATAGAGATTGGATTAGATCCAAGAAAATGAACTGAAAGAATAGAATCTACAAATGCTTGATTACAGTTCCAATTAGGCTCAAATGTCGATCTTCTATCCTTCTATCTGATACTAAACTTCTTTTCTTTTCTCTTACTCGCTCCACACAATCTTTATGCATAAGTGAAATTGTGCATAAAATCGCTCTAACACCCTTATGATATTTACAATACACATTAAAACATCATGCATACACCATAAAATGATATAAAAGATCATACATATATATCCATGACCAGAAATTTAATTGCAACAAGTTGGATTCAACAAAACTTGAAAATATTAGCAACTGTCGGCTCAAATCTTAAGAATTATCCAATGTGCATCCACAATGGTTGGCCACAACTTAGCTCAAACCCAAATCAAGATGAGAAAACACAAAAATATTTGAATAATCATTCCTTGAATATCCACAACACATTATATCAACTTAGTCATCCCCAAAATACCGATAAACAAAGAATTATCAAATGGATCTCCAATCTTGCACATGACTTGGTACTAGGTACTAATATTTCTGGATAACACAAGAAATATACTAATGAACCTTTTGTGAGATCCACAACTCAAAATAACAACTGGAAATTTGTATGTGAATTGTTGAACACCAAACTATTGGATGCTTTGTTCTACCTGACTGTCCACAATTTGACTGCCGGTATAAGAAAATTATGTCATGCGGATCCAATTATCGAATAGGGTTTCCATATTGACAACACCAAAACATAATTTCAATGTCTCTTTCCAACAATCTCTCCCTTTATAATTGATGGCAACACTTAGTGAAAAATGACTAAGTGTCAGATCAAAACCACCATGAATTCTACTACCACTTGAAAACTTCAAAAAGAAGCTCTAGACTTCAGCACAAAAGAAAACAACTCCCCTTAAGACTTTACATTTTTCTATACATTTTTCATTGTACACTTCTCCCCATTTGACATCAATGGAAAAAACTAGGGAAACAAAACAGAATTCCAAAACTATACATGCATGAACTTGTAACTTACAAAAGTGTGAAAATATCTACAAAATCTTGCTTCAACACTCTTAAATTATCATCGCAAACCTTTTTGACTCTCCAAAACTATTATGTGACCACACATTAAGTAAGATTGATCTTCTATAGAATCAAGATTCTCTGGGTCACTAAGTTCCACAACAACTTTCACTTCCTTCAAAGCACTCGCCATTATCTCAATATTCAGAGTAATTAGTCCTCTGAGTTCACTTACTCTCCCAACAATCCTTTCATTTTCATTCTTCAAGAATATTATTTTTTCAATTAGAGATGTTACTTGAATTTCTTGCTAAACAACACCACCAGCTAATGGATCAAAAGTATCATAAATGATAGCCAATTGATTTTCAAGATCCTTCACCTTTTACTCATTACCTTTAGTAAACTTGGACAAAACCAAACATGCCTTATAGGCCTTTCCAACTTTAGATATGGAACCTTGAATGCTCTTCATGCAGGTGGCTAACAAATTCTTATCCTTTGTAATCACTTCCTTTAGCCAACTAAGTCTTTTACCATTAAACTCTTTTTGCACTTTATCCTCAACAAATTTCTCAAGAGACTCGAATTGAGTACTTACAACATTTATGAGATTTTTTAGCTCACTAGAAGAGGAACTAGATGGATCCATGACATGAGTAGGAATTAATTTTTGTACAACTCCAGATGCAAGACTTAGTAATTCACTATCCTCTATGTCAGACTTCAAAATCTTCTCATTGGCCTTAGCTTGAGCAATTTATTTGACCTCCATCATCTGAATTGGGGACAAAGTGGATAGATTTATTGAGATTTCGTCCAATTCAAGATCAAGACCTTCTTGGTGCTCCATGAGAGATTTATTCACTTCCTTGGTAGTGTCTCTTGCCTCCACTCTAATCTCCTTAACTTGAGCTTTTTCTTCTTTAGCCTTGGGTTCTTCAGAGATTATTTCTAGATTGCTTTTAGGCAATTCAACCTCTTCATTTTTCACCTCCTTCTCCTTAGCTAATACCACCTTAGGAACTTCAGTTTCCATAAGTGTCTCTATATTTTCCACATTAGGAGGAATCTAAAAATCCTCAACATTTTCATTTACTTCCAGAACATTTTCAGTAAACATATCCTCAACATTAATCTTATTCTTTGATAGAAACTCTTCCAGAATCTCCTTGGTTTCACCAACAATAGCATCAGTTTCACCAATCATGAGTTTATTCACCCTTGTCTTGCTCTTAAATTCATTTTTAGCCTTTCCAAGGAGTGAATCCACCTATTCATTTGACATTTCTGGACATAAATCTACAAGAACTCTCTTCCTCATATTCTCTTCTTTTGTTCTAGCACTTAATCTTCTCAACTCCAAAATATCATATAGATTCTTGGGTAAGCCAGACATAATCTCAACAAGAACTTTATTGAAAATGTTCATATGTTTTATTGTGGCTTCTTCAAGAACTCTTTGACCTGATTCATCAAAAGTTTCATACAATTCATAGAGGGGCTCGATATTACCGTCCTTGACAACTTCATTCTAAACTTCCTCAACTAACATACCAGGTTTATTAGCTTTTTCCTTCTTTGCTTTTTCTTCTTTGCTGGAAGATTTTCTCTTGTTTAACTTGACAACCTAAGTTCCGGTAGCTTTTACATCTTTCAAAACTTCTTATGATTTTTTTTCCTCATCTTTTGAAATAGGATCATATGTTCTTGTACTTTTATTCTTCTTCCTTTTATCAGAAGGGTTGTCTTGAGCTGGCTTGGCTACAGGACAACTCCTTGTAGATCTAGTGTGGGCAGAGGATGCACTAGGACTAGTAGACTTTGTTTTAGCTTTCACTTTTGCTACTTTTGCCTCATCTCTCCTCCTTCTTGCTTCTCTCAAAGCTTCTACTGGTAATCCCATCCTTTCTGAAAAAACTTCTATCTCTTTTCTTACTTTCTTGACTGTCACTTGTTTTCTCAATTCCTCATGAACCTGCATACTTTTCTCTGCATAATTTCCAAACCTCTCTTCTCCCTGATCCATAGGTGAACTCAATAAGTGTTTTGCATACATCTTCAATATGTTCTCCTCTCCTTCATATCCCATAGGCATGATCCATAATGGTCTGGGATCAACAACTTCCATATGACATTGATCAATATCCACCATGAAGCAGATAGTATCTTTGTACTATTCCACAATTGAAGTGGGAATTCTTTCGCTAGAATGCATCATATTTTGGAAGTTTTTGAAGTACCCCCAGAGGGTGGTATTCTTGACCTAACGATCACCAATTTCAAACAACTTGTTCCTTATCTAAATAGCTACAAGCACATCATTTCTCCAATGTACTTTTCCAACACCCAAAACCTCATCCATGAAATAGAAAAATAGACACAATAGCGGATTACCATATTTGAAAGTATTCTTCTTGTCTTTCTTGATTTTGCTCAGATTCTCAATCAACTAACTTTTGAGCAGCTCGCACAAGTCATATTCTACATTTTGTTTTACCATTTCATAAGCTACATAGATGGTTGTACCAGATACAAAATTATCTTGGCTAGAATGGTATATCTTATAGCCAATGACCATTGATGCAAAGTTTACATTCACTTCAGCAATATCTTCTATTGTCATTTCCCTTATATCCCATTTTACTCGTGTTGCCTTTGTAACCTTCTCATTTTTCATGGATTTCAAGACTAGAAGTCTACCAGTGGAATTCAAACCTGTGACTATACATATAGCCTCTTTTGTGATCTTTAAGGGTATATTCAGCCACATGAACTCGCTCATTTTCCTCAAATATGGGAAATATTGCAAACTGTGCAAACTTCTCTTATAGGGTTTGAAATTATGGCTTTACAATAAAATCCTCTCCAATTATATGATGGGAATATAGATTCATTAATTAAGATCTTCCTAATTCTTCAATATTGGCATGTATATAAGCTCTAATATCTTTTGAATACAATACTCCGTATGATATAGATGAAAATTCTCCTAAGGGCTTAGTCTCAACAAACTTATAGGGATGCCATTTGAATTTAGGATGGGGTTTGTCCTTGACTTCAACTACCAGAGGAGTGGACATGATTGCAAATTCACAAATTCATAGGATTTTCAATAAATACCTTTCTATCAAATTGAAGTTCGATCACAGATTCTTCTCCACACTTTGAATATCTCCACAATTCAACAAGGTTCACTTTAGGGCTCTTTAAAACTACTTTCCTCCAAAATGAAAAGTGGAAAATGAAGGATAAAAGTGGCTTTTTATCATTTGCACAATTGACCCTTTTTTTGTAATAAATGCCTTTACCCTAATTCATCTGATTACACTATTTTCATGCACTGAGACAAACAATTCTTCTACGGATTTTCTATACTGCATAATACCTTCTCAAATTGGTTGAGCAACATCTGAAAAACATTGATCCACCTATTGGACTGGTCCACATTCTAGTACCAATTGCCTGCAGGGGGTTAAAGGATTTTTTTGACAGATCCCCCTATGCCAACAGCCTAAAACTAATTCCCAAAGGAATTACTGAAGTAGATTATGGTGCTGGCATATTTCCTTCAATAGAGGGATTCATTTTCACCCATTTCTTCTGCATTTTCCTCCTGATCACATTTGTAGTAGCTTTCCCTTTTCCTTTGACATCTTGCTATGTATTTTGTCTTACTGGATCTCTTATGTTCCAACAGAATTTGGCAATATGGCCAAATTTGTTGCAGTTGTAACACAACATTTCTCTATTCAAACCAACCGTTCCACTGATTTTTCCTTGATCTGTATTGGTTAGAAATATTCCCAAGCCTATTGCATGTATAGCATCTGATATCTCTATGAAGGTTATTCATCACAACTCTGCATTCACTTGACTTATGACCATACTTATAGCAATTAAAGCAATGTATTGAGAATGATGGTCCACTTGTTTTCATCCTACTCCTGCACTAAGAAGCCATATGACCAAATTTGTTGCAAGAAAACCAATATCCATTTAATCTTTGAGCATTTGGTTGTCTTATCAGATTCCTTCTAGCTCCATTCATCTAATTTCTTTGTCTAAATCTCCCTTGTTTGGATTTATTTTGTCCAGATGCAAAACTTTCTCCTTCTTCATATCCAAGACCTCACCTATCCCCATCAGTCCTTTGACTTCTAATTAGTTCATCAAGTTTGGTTGAGCTTGCTTTGAATTTCTCCTTGTACTCATTTGTTGCAATAAGTTCATTTCTGAGATCATCAAGTTGTTTTTCAAGCACTTCCTCATTGCTTTTAGATTATTCTAATTCATTGTCCAATCGACTACATTGTTCAGATTTTTCTTTCAAGGATTGGGAAAGATTTTCTTCATTATTCTTTCTATCTTCAACCTCCTTAGTCATTTTCATCATGATGGATTCCATCTCACGCTTCAGGGAAACATTTTCTCTAGAAAACTTTTCACAGTCTTCTATTTTCAATTATAAGGCATGACTAAGTTGGTCATCTTCCATGCTTTTGTTCTTCTGCTTGAGCTAATCACATAATTCCTTTCTTTTCTCCCTTGATTCATTGATTTTGTCTTTCAATGAATGGATAATTTTTTTGCATTCTCAAGATTTTCCTACAGTTCTCGATTCTCATATTTTGACTGGTCAAGATCATCCAAGGCCACCATAAGTTGTTGTTGAAGACTGCTTGTATCCATTGAAAACACTTTCCAAGAACTCCCCAAGCTGTTAGACTTATTTCGAGGAACTTGCTTTGAAACCAATTGTTGGAAACAAGCAACACTGAGAGGGGGTGGATCAATGTTATGCAAAAATTAACTTTATTATTCTGATCATTAACCCACTTAAAGCATTCAACCAAAAGATATATGCAGAAACAGAAAGAAAATAACCACAACACCATAACACAAGGATTTTACGTGGAAATCCTATTAGGGGAAAAGCCACGGTGGATGAACAATCCACAATATAATCTGAGTATACTCAAAAAGAAGTTTACAATATGGGAATGCACTTGCATTCAGGCTCACTGCCTAGAGCTCACTACTCAAAATAGGAAGGCACATTGCCTTATAGAGATTTGGATTAGAGCCAAGAAAATGAATTGAAAGAATAACATCTACAAATTCTTGATTATAGTTCTAATTAGGCTCAGATGTCGATCTTCTATCCTTTTGACTGATACTGAACTTCTGCTCTACTCTACTCTAACTTGCTCCATGCAATCTTTATGCGCAAGTGAAACTGTGCATAAAATCGCTCTAACACCCTTATGATATTCACAATACACATTGAAACATCATGCATACACCATAAAATGATATAAAAGATCATACATATATATCCACAACTAGCAATTTAATCGCAACAAGTTAGCTTCAACAAAAAATGAAAATATTAGCAACTGTTGGCTCAAATCTTATGAATTATCCAATGCGCATCCACAATGGTTAGCGACAACTTAGCTTGAACAAAAATCAACATGAGAAAACATAAAAATATTTGAATAATAATTCCTTGAATATCCGCAACACTTTATATCAATTGAGTCAGCCCCAAAATACTAATAAATAGAGAAGTATCAACCGAATTTCCAATCTTGCACATGACTTGCTACTAGGTACTAATATTTTTGGATAACACAAGAAATATACTAATGAACCTTTTTTGAGATCCACAACTCAAAATAACAACTAGAAATTTGTACGTGAATTGTTGAACACCAAACTGTCGGATGCTCTATTCTACCTGTCTGTCCACAATTTGACTGCCGATATAAGCAAATGTTGTCATGCAGATCTAATTACCGACTAGGGTTGCCATCAATGAAAACACAAAAACATAATTGTTGTGTCTCTTGCCAACAACTCGAGTCTCTCATGTATATCGAGAAGGAAACTCGTTGGTAAAATTTTTTTCCAACAAGGCTATCAGCCTAAATGAATTTTGTTTGTGGGAGGAGGGATTGATCCTTCCGGAGAAAGCTACAATTTTATTAAGGAATGATTCCTTGGGATGAGGTGTTGAATCATTTATGGCCTTGTACCTACCTTCAGTTTACACACTTTG
>VDFB02049217.1:60432331-60680459 GCA_007258455.2 Sequoia sempervirens
AATTTCAAAGATAGTCTAATCACAAGAACCATGCAAGATAATTCAACACAAAAGAGATCACCAGAAAATCACAATGTCTTCAATTGTATTGAATCACCAAATGATAGCAACAATTCCAATGTTCTGTGTTACAACATTTTCTCAAAATGAACTAACTTCTAACTCTGCTCTACTGCCTAATTCACTCTTGTATCAAACTATCTATATCTATCTATGTATCTATGTGTGTCTCCTACAAATGAGGAGGAATGCCAAATTTATAGAAAACCCCCAAAGTATGTCGGCCTAGCTAGGGTTTACAATAATAAAATAGCCACAAACATGTCAACCCAAGGAGAATTCAAAATGAGATAAAATTGCATTAAATACATTAACTCCATCCAGGTCAGCCTGGGATCTCCAATATAATTCGAACCAATGCATGTGAAGGAGAAAGAAAATAATAGGGAAGCACAAATTCTGATGCAACATTGTATTAACTGCTTCCTTCTTTATCCATAGCATGCCTCTCCTTATCCTGCATTATCAAGGATTCCCTCTCCAATTTGGCCAATGGTGGAGTAACCAATACTTTGAATTTCCTTTCCATAGACTTAATTTCATCTCTAGAACTTCCTTGACGAGCTTGTTAAATCCATCCTGCACTCAGCAAAAACCACCATCAATAATATCCATTATAACATGGAGATCAGAAATAGCCCATCATCAATAATGTATTCATCATTCAAAAAAATTCAAACACAGATCAAAATCCCCTTGAAATATCATTAATGCATAATTTCTTTGAAGTTTGGGATTTCAAGCTAACCATGGAAAACTAGTTTGGGAGGAACTTTAGAAAATTCCAGACCAGGTGGATTTTCCTAAAGAAGGCATAAGATGAACAATAGATTATAAAAATGAAGGATGCATAAAAAATTGTGTAATTTATCAGTTAAAAGCATGGAATGTTAAGAATTTATCATTAAACTCATCCATTTCACCTAATTCCTTAGTTCCACAAAGCATCACAAAGAATCCGGGAAAATCCGATTGGACCAGTATTCCGCAAAAAAGGAAAAGTTCCAAATTTTCAACACATTCTAGGAAAACTAAGAGGGCTAGGAAAATCGAGGAAATTCGCTAGCGTAGGAAAATCTCGAGGCTGAAAGAAAACCTGAATATCGGTGTTCTCTCATGATTTCACTCAAATTGATCAAATTATCACAAATTTGATGAGTTTGGGCATGCGATAAGTTTGATTTGAACTTCCTATTGATCTTCCTTGAATTCTAGGCTCACTCAAAAGAAAATTGAAAAGAAATGGAAATACCCCAGGCATGAAACTCTACAGATTTTCCATTAACGCACATGCAAGCTTGGACGCAGATAACTTGATTGCTAGGTCCTCACCAGGGGTTATTTACATTTCACGAGCAAGCTACCTCATGATGCAAATGAATGAATAAGGTCAAAACTTACTTGGGAAACCATAAATAAAGCAATATCAAGCAACCCTAGGCCCAAACACTCAAATATACAGGACTATGAATTCCAAATACGTCCCAATAGAGAGAATTACTTGCATTCAATAATTGAAGTGGGGCAATAAACACATACCATCAATAAAATTCCAGTCGACTCCAGCAAAGACAAACAACAATATTGAATGCTCAAGCAAGCAACAATGATGATAATGTCGGGGGAATCACAAACAGATTCAATAATTCATAAATTTAGTATGCCAAAGAAAGCCAAACACCTCAGGATCAAATATCTCAACTCAACAGGACACCAATGATAAAGTATAATGGCATAAGAATCCCCAAAAATCAATTAAATTCAGAAACCCGATGGCAAGATGAAATTTTGGTAAAATCCAGCCCAGGCAGAATTCTATGAAGAACTGAATTCTCCAAACTAAAGCACTAAAACCCTTTTTCCAAAGTTTGAGTGAAATCTAGGAAAATCTGAACGGGGCGAAAAATCCCGAAACAGAGCAAAAACCCAAAATTTTGCTCAGAACTTAGATTTTCAATATGCAACTTAGGGGAAACACTTGGGAAAGCAAGATACAAATTTTAAGCTCATTCCAAGGCAATGCAAATCCTCAAAATCAAAGGGCCAAAAACCAAGAGCGGAAGCAAAAGAGGGTCCCTTCTTTCAGCATAGCATGTGTGCAAAAACTGCACAACAGGACCCTCAATATAATCCTCTGCCAAACATACCTAATGAATTCAATAGATTCATGCATGTTGTGGATAACTTTGAAAGTGTAGTTGGTATGTTAAGGGAACAATGAGAGGTCATAGATAAAGGAAAGGCAAGGGTGGTTGAAGAAGATGCTGAAGTAACATTGGAAGAGAGACCTACATACTAGCCACCCAAGCAATTAAGAATTTATTCTAGGAGGAAGAAAGCAATAGATGAAGAAAAAAGCTTTCCAATCCTAGTTACTTCTGAAGAGCTAGAGGTAGATTTTCCTAAGAATACATTGCCATCACCACCCACATAGGATCCTTTTCCTATGATTGATCTTGATTTTCCCCCTGCAAGCCCTGACCCTCCTGAGCAACCCCTTTTAAAGAAGCAAAGAACTAAAGTAAGAGGAGTGGTTGAGTACTCTGATACAGAGGAGGATGACATCTATATCACTCTTGAGGATATGCAACTAGGAATGCCTCTTACTGAAAGGGAAATTGCCTCAAGCTTAGAATAGAGCAGTCTTAGATTTGGAAAGCTTGACATTAGTGGTCTAAATACTGCAGATGACTTGAGAGTAGAAGCTTGTAAGGATTTTATTGAAGATGATTCCTTTATTGAAACATCTACATTCAATTTTTTTTTGCAAAAATCTAAAACTAAAAAATATGCAGAGAAAGTGGCCACTAAAAGGATTTTGCATCCAAAATTTTCTGAAAGTTTCATTCGGGAAAATGTGAGAAGCATTATAAAGGATGAGTTCCAAAATATTAATGCCCAAGAGGGCAGGTAGCTTGTAAAGAAGAGTGGTGTGCTATTGCTACCAAAATGGAACATTGCTGACGCTATTGTTCTAAATGCCATAAGGAGGGCTGAAAGGCCTTTGCTACAAACAAGAAAAACTGGAGATGGCACTCTAGGGTTTAATATTTAGTGAGGATTGGGATGCATTGGAAATATGGTCATTATCTATAGGATCCAGGAAACCAACCCTTGCAGATCCATTATATTTAAGTGGACAATTGCTTGTGAATAGAGTTATTGATACCCCAGCTTTGGAGGCAACAGACATGGTTGTTAATGTTGCTAGGTTCACTAAAGAAACTATGGAAAGTCTCACCCTAGAGAGGGATGATTTAAGGAATAAATACCAAGAGATTCTCAATGAATATGACAATAGCCAACAAAGGGTAGTTGTATTAGAAACTGAGCTAGCATTCTATAAACAAAGGGGAGAAGTACAAAGAGAACAGGGTCAGTCCAACTCAAGTCACCCACCTTTGATGTCTCCAGTTGCATCTTCTCAACATTCACCTCTAGGCCAAGCCTTAGCAATGGTACCATATAGTTTGGGACAAGGATCACTCTTAGTTGAGGAATCGAGCCAACCAGGTCCCAACTCATCTAATGAACAAACAAGGGAGCATCTTCTCCTACAAATAGAAACATATAAGGGGTTGTTGGAAAAAGCTCAATGCACAATGTATGAAAATGTATCAAAAATTGTTCATACAATTTTGAAGCATTTGAATGAGAAGATCTAGGTTAGAATGAATAGTGTGCATGACAATTATTCCCTAATGATGCGAGAAATGGGATTGTCCCAAAGAGACAAAGAGTTAGCCATGCCAATCTTGAACAAGTGGATCCCAAGAGCTAAGAGATTAAAGTTAATAGAAGTCAGAGTTGGCCAGCATGAAGATAAATATCCCCATGTGATTCTAACCTATACATTTTTGTGTGAACTATGTGAACAAAAGTTTCAAGGACACATAGCTCCACTGGAGAAAAATATAAGAGAATTAATTGCCCAGTATGATTTTTCAGATTTGTCACTATTGCTAGATATTCTGCTCACTAATTACCAAGTGAAATCACTGCAAGTATGGAAGAAAGAGTTGGATAAGGTTATAGATTCCCAGGTGAATGAAATCTATAAGGAAATTGATATTAATGTCTTTAATGACATGTTAGGAAAGTTGACGCTTATTGTTAGCTTTCTAGAGGAATTTGACAAGGAATAAAATTTCATAATCACCAAGTACTCCCCATACATGAAGACATTAGATAAATTTATTGATTTCAACTAGTCATCTAATGAGGAATATGAAGAATTGGGAAGAGTATTGGTTCTGATTTGGTTTGTAGACATGGATGTGAAACATATAATTGGTCAAGTATTGTACAAGTCTAGCCTTAGAGGTTACAACATGTATAAAATATATGTTTCATAGGAAAGTATCAGTTGTTGATGATGTGGAATGCTGACTGGGATGCAAATTCATTTTTGGTCTACATCATTTTGTCACCTTGCTCGATGAGATGGATGTGTTACAATGAAGAAAATATTCTTTTTGACATGTGCTTTTGGGAAGTTCAAAGTTGTTCCTTATAACGAATGTAAATAATCTTTGTCTCATGTATATTCCCTCCATTTTGTAGAATGCAAATATAACTGAATTAGGGAATATGTTTTGTGGCGATCTAATTAGAATGTGACATGTGTACATCTGACCTAAAGCTTTTTTTTGCTCGCTTATTCTATAAAAGGGAATCCAGTGCCATTTGTATGGGTCTTTTGTTGAATTATGGAATTGAATTGTGAAGATTGAGAACATAGAGTGAATATGTTTAGTCTTTATCTAATGCTTTGAGTCGAGGTAGCATATTTCATTAAACACATGGTTTCTGAACATATCTAAATGATAATGGAGATTTTTTGAGTCCATAGTCTCTCCATTTTGATTGTGTATACAAATTATTAATGAAATTTTGATCAAAGATCATTTCCTTAATTGTCATCGTTTCACACTTTGATATATCTTTTGGTTTTAGCTCTTCTTCATAGAGAAATTTAAAATTCTTGAATCAAATCATGAATTCATATGCATACTCATTGGATTTGATAAGTAGTCTTTAGAATTTGATTATAGATTTGTAAATTGCAAAGTGATGTCACTTAGATATTGAATGTTCAAAATTAAATATACCTTACAATGAAATTTGCTCAGAATCCTAGCCTATAGATAATGGTGCTGATCCTAATATCCTTAAGTCTTTCTAATGGTTCCAATTACCTAACTTAAGAACAATCTTCTAAAATAATCATTGATCTATCTTTTAAGTTGTAGTTTTTGTTATCTTCTATTCTTGACTTAAGATGTATAATTCATTCATGGAAATTCCAACTTCTTGGATAATTTTTTCTTATTAGTCATGGGTGAGAATATATCTGCTTGAATATGCAATGTGTATGTGAATTTTTTAAAGAAGTTATATAATATACATTGTGGGACTACCCTCCCAGATTTTGTAGAGCCTAAAGTGTAGGAGATAAAGCGATTAATACTATGTCTCGTTCATTGGCCAATTATCTTGCAGGTATTTAAGAATTGAGTCTTGAAAACTCATAGGTATCTAGCATGATTTGATTGGTTTTTTGTAAACAACCAACACACCCAAACTTGGAATCAAATGTTCTTTGGATCCAATCTATATTTGAGATTACAACCACCACCACAAAAACAATCTAATCATAACCAAACATTCCCATCTAACTTCAACCAACCACCACCACAACAACAATCCAATCCTAATCCAACATTCACATCTAACTTCAACCAACCTCCACAACAATAGCAATCTAGTCCTAATCCAAATTTTACATCTCACTTCCAAAAAACCACCCAACCCATGCAAGACCATCCATTTAGTATACTTAAACAAAAAATGCATGGTTCCACTTCTAATGCCGATCATCAAAACACAAACCCATTCACAAAGGGTCTAACACATTATCAACATACAAATACATCTTGTATGACACCATTTCTAATGGATATCTTAGCTCAATAGCTACAAATCCTACAATAAAAAATTTCAAATATAAAGGTATCTAGAAACAAAAAGACCTACTCAATTTAGGACTTATGTTCTTATCCATTCAACAAGAGCATATACATTCTGCCCTTTCCATCAAAATTTATTATACCAAAATATGACAAATATAAGGGGAATGGAAATCTTGTGGAGCATGTAAGAGAATTTCACACAACCTCCTTGTACATGACTTATTATCAAACTTTTTTAATGCAACTTTTCTATGAATTCTTGGAGGACAAGCATGCAAATGGTTTTCTCACCTACCTTTTAGCATCACAACCTATAGTGAATTGGTAGACAAATTTGTAACACATTTCTCCTAAAACATCCAAAATGACATAAAACTAATCAACTTATGTAAAACAAAGAAAAAGGATGGAGAAACATTCACTTCATTATTATAGAGGTGGAGTTCATCCTTGCTAGCAAATGTCCATGTCATATACCAAAGGAGAAATTGGTATAAATATTTGTGGAAAATCTCAATAAAGAAGTGATTTTTCATCTACAAATTCATTGCATGAATACATTCAAGGATGATATTGATATATGTAACTCTATTGAGAAATCCATCATATTTATGGAAAATCTCAATAAAGAATTGATTTTTTTAAGAAAATAACAATTACCCGAGCAAAAAAAAATGATACAAACAAATTTTTGTCATGAAACAAGAATGTGAAAAACAATGAGGTGGTAGATTCTAAAGTGATAACAAATGAAAACCCCACCATTAGTCTCAAAGGGCCTTCAAAATTAAACAATAATACCCAAATAAAAAATCATGAACAAACAACAAACACAGTTCAAAAAGTTGCACAACATGGCCCTTAAGGAATAACCAAGAAAGATGAAAAGACACACCCTTAGGGGAATCTCCATTGAATTAGTTTTAAATAAATTATTACAACAAAACATGATACAATTCCCTAATATAAGACACTATGATCCAACACCATTCAAACCATCTTGGTGGAATGATAATGACTTTTGTCAATACCATCGAACTAAAGGGCATAAAACCTCTCCATGTTTAAAACTTAAGAATGTTATTCAAGACCTCATAGAATAGGGGGACATATCGATTGATAATCCACAAAGGAAATTTTCAATTATGATCATATGGTGATTTTTAAATATCTTTTAAAAATCATGGCTCGATAAAAGCCTCTAGTTTAGGAACCAAGGACCAAGCCAATTACACTCATAATTTTTATGAATACATGGTGAACCACATCCAGCTAACTGGTAATAATGTTTCTACCATTGCCATAAAGAACAAGAATCCTAAGTGTACAGTTACCACCTATCAATCCAAAGTGACTCTACAAGGGGCCACTTCAAGATCCCACCTGACGAGTTAGAATAAACTTTTGGATTGATCTAGGGAAAAAAATTTCTCATATTTCCATTCTTGAGTTACTTTGTACATCCCTCAAGCATAAAAATATCTTAGATAAATCTTTTTAGTATTCTTTAGTTCCCACAGACCTAAATTTTAATCAATTTTAGGCCATGGTAGGGTTCCAAACTACCACACACCACATCACATTCATTAAAAATTATTGTGCTTCATAGAATCCCAATCATAATAAAACCTTACATGTTGAGGTATAAATAAATAAATAAATAAAAATTAGATGAGTTCTGAAAGATGATAGAGTAGGCCTTAACATTTGTACACTAAAACTAGTTACTACTATGGGATTCTTTAAAGCATGTATAGATGTGTCAAAAAGGATCATTATAAGAGCATATGACAATGCAGAGAAATCCTCAATGGGTGTTATCATCCTTCCCATTAGAGTTGGTCTAGTTGTTCAAGATATAGTCTTCCAAGTACTGAAGCTAGACCTTCCTTACAACATTCTCCTTGGCCATCATGGATTTATGCCATGAAGGTCATTCCATCCACTTACTACTAGTGCTTAAAATTATCATATAACAAAATCAAAATTACCATATTAGGAGACCTCATCCCTTCTAGTATTTCAATAACTTGAAAGGGACTCCTGAATATCAAGTTCCTATTAATAGGGAATCCTTTCCATCCATCTCATCCCATTACATTGATCCTACTTCATTATCCAACTCTTCTTTTCCACCCACATCATTTCTTGAAAGTAAGTCTAGGTCCACAATGATAGATGTGGTGAGTACAACATTGAAAACTTATTTTGTGTGGGTAAGCTGAAAACCTCACCAAAACATTATAGTAAGCTACACCATATATGAAGATATCCTAAGGTAATCATTCAATATCACCCTCCTACTACCTTCACTAAGTGGGGTAAACTAGGATAGGAAACTATAGATGAAGACCTTTCTACTTGGATCTATAGAGATGAAGAGGATGAAAGGCATACTCAGTTACCAGTTGAATAGTATGGAAAAGGTTTTGATATTGTTGGCCTCCTACAATGATTTAACAACTAGGCCTTTACAGTTGTGATTCAGAGATTGGACATCTAACCTGAATATCTTTTTCAATCATCATGAAGGTGAGTTTAACTTGTCAACCTAGGGACGTGAACTTGAAATGGGCCAACACAGTATGTGCACTAGGAACCCAAAGTAGCCATTTTCATTCTACAACTAAGAAAGAAACAATGCTGAAAGTAAATTGCTTGGAAAGGAATAACATAAATTTTGAGCATCAACCAACAACCATTCTAAGCTAAAATACATAACAGGGGTGAAAATATGAACAACAAACATAAAAATACTTTGTCTTCTTTGGCTACAAGAATAGTCACAAAATAGAATTCTAGTGGCTACAAGAACAGTCAATGACAGATTCTTGACTAATTACTAAATAGAAAGTAATACTACACTAATACTAAACTGAAGGATGGGTTACTCACCAAGTGTACCCCCTTGGGTAAGTATCCTCTAAACTAATGAAAAACTTAGATTCTCAAACTCAGAACTTCATTTTTTTCACTGGAATCATAAGTACAAAAGAGTAGCATAACTATATTGCTGAAAACTTTAAGAATGCAAGTACAAAATTAGATTGTGTAACCTTCAAAAAAGGATAATTCCATCCTTATTTATACTAACAAATAAATAGGATAGTCAACTCCATGAACTGGTAGGATTCCATTTAGGGAAAATAGAGAAAGTGGGGTGGTGGTTACACATGCATGGAATCCGGTCAAACATGCATGTCCAACCACAAATTTAGCACTATAGTAATGTGCACATTTTCTCAACATCAATAAAGACCATGACAAGGTGGTTACATTTAGTTTGCATGGGGAATCTCTTGTCATCATCCTCCTTTGACCTTTGAATGATTCCCTTGCTAGACATTATGGTCCATGCCTAGCTGGTGATGTCTTCCTCAATTTAGTATCCTCAAATTATATCTGCATGGCAATGTTAGTACGCACAATAATTGCATATATGTAACCACCTTAAAGAAAATTCATTAAGAACATGCAAAACTAATATGGATAGTCCATATAACATGCCATTATCATTAAAGGTTTGCAGAAATAAAATTAAGCCCAATGTCAATAGTTCTAAGGAAATATCATAAAAAGTATCAACATTTAACATCAAGGTCCATGATATATTGAGAAAATAAACCATATATTCTTCTTAAAATGAGACCATAAACTAGGCTCATCACTCCCCCCCAACCTAAGGTCTTGTTGGTCCTCCAATAGGGGAAGAGTTGTTCTTTTGCTTGGTCAATGCTCTGAAATTTGTAACTGACAAGTGTCCCACATCAGAGTGTTGTGTGTGAATTAGGATCCCAATAGAATCTTCCCAATTTTTCTAGTATGCTCCATCTCTATTTCTTTGCAGCAATATCATATTGGTATAACCTAAAGTTCAGTATAGGCCACATTAGGATGGGTGGCTGAAAAATCAGGGGAATCTAGAATTGCCCTTTTTTCCTTCTAATGTGAATATATCTGTCAATTCTTTTAACAGCTACAACATAGTTCTAGATGGAATGAGGCTCAACCTGTTTGAGATCATCAGTTAGGTTGTTCCATCTTTGGGAGAGGTATCTCTTCACAGTTTCTTTGTTTTCTTTTGTCGTTGCCTCATATTCACTATAAACTACTTCTATCCAAGGCATAATCCTATTACCATAGCTAGGTCTAAAAATCATTTTGTGTCATTCCCTGAAAATATCACTTGGATTCTTTGATTCAGCCCTAATGGGTAGAGGGATGTTGGATTCCAATTGCTTATAAGCCCCATATTGTTGTCCCCAACTAATCTCATTTTGTACCCAAGACATAAATTCCCTTAATTGGACATCTTCAACATACAACAGTGGGTTCCAATCATGGTCTTGAGTCACAACATAGATATGCAAATAAAACTCACACAACAAATTCTTCATTTCAGGGGAAGCAATCCAATAAGCATTGAAAAATTCAATAGGTGTTTCAATAGAAGGGTTCAAACCTAAAACAATTCTAACCAACTTAAAAGAAAGATACTTTTCCTACAAATGTAGAGCATAGACCCTTGGAGGGGTCCTACACTCTAAAATATATAGTACCAAGGTTGCCATATCATCCACCTTCTTCTTCAAGGTGGCAATTTCTGCATCTTTGTCTTCAATTTCCTCATCTCTCTTTTGAATTTCCTTTTTCAACCTACATTTTTCCTTCTTCCATTCCTCTTCTCTTCTTTGCATCTCTTTCCATAAATGCATGGCTACCTTGTGAATTGATAAAATTAGGCAGATTATGAATTCCTACCAACATTTTTCCTAGCATTGATGCTTGCTCCTCATATGGTACTAGTTGCAAGGATTCAGGTTGTCCTGTCAATTCTGGCTACAGGGGTACTAATTGTTTTCCCAATTCTTGTTGTGGCTATAGGAACTCCTGCTCTTGTTCTTTTTATGGCCTTTGTTGTAGGACTTCTTGCTGTAAGATCTCTTGCTTTAGGAAATCTTGATTTTCCTCATACTCTTGGTTTTCCACTTGTTCTACAATGTTCACAAGTTTAGCCAATGTTATGTTTGTTTTCATCTTAAATATATCTTCTTCCTCGACATTATCCTTCCCCATTGGAGATTTTGTGTCCCCCTGTGATATTTCTCTAGATTTAGGGCTTTCCTACAAAGGCATACCAAAGGTTGGCTCGACTAGTCTTTCTTTCCTAGGAGGGCTCTCATATTTTTCTTTTCCTACAGGATGAACAGTGTCAGCCTTTCTCTTCTTAGAGCTTGGCACCTCTTTTTCTGTCAGCCGCCTTTTGGATTTTCTTTTTCTTGTTTCTTCCTCTCTTCTATGCCTGAATTTTCATTAAAATGTCAAGTGGAACATTATCATCAGATTCAAGAGAAGAACTTTCATTGTCTGAGTGCTTTGTCCCAGAAGAGTAATTTCTATATTTTCTTCTGCTACAGGAGGGTTTGCACTAGGGCTTGTGCCAAAGGTTGAAGCACCAAGAGTGGCTTCATCCATGCTCAATCTCCTACTAGACCTATGGGGTTGAGGTAAAACCCTAGGTTGCAAGTGCTCAAGTCTAATTTGATCATTTTTTATGAATTCTTCCTAGGTCATTCCAGATACATCATGTAGAGACTTCTCAACTAGAAATTTAATCAAATAATGGTGGGAAACAAAATTGTCTGTACCTTTTCTAAGTCTTAGTTGCCATTATTGAAAGAAGGTTGTATAGCACATTCATAACATTCATACTGCTTTCATGCCTCATATGATTTAAAATCTTGAAGTGCACAAAATGCAAATTCACTAGCGACCTTCAAAGGTGATGTATTTTATGACATAAATGGATATCTTCTTCCATGCCTCGGGTAAAGGGATTATCTTCACTCCTCATTTATCTATGCTCAATGGAGGGTCGTTTGACTCTGTAAATCCGGCCCTAGCTAACCTGGCATCTTTGGAAGTAGGATAATTTTCAGCATCAGTAGGTAACCCTATAACTTATGGAATTATTTCTTTAGTCACTATGAAATCTAGCCCTTTTTTGATGGCCTTCCTTTCATACAATTTCTAGGAAAATTCTAGTGCAATGTCTTCATTGAAATCATCCATCTTTAGGAAGTAGTCTATCCACCTGCAGTTTTTGAATTTAACCAGGCATTGTGCATCCTGTAGTAATACATCATGCACGGTGGGTTTATTTCAAATTAACCCGCCTCCAATTGTCTAAAATCAAAGAAAAACTTCATGGTTTCCTTCCTGTAATTCTCATCTAAAAACCAAATTCACCTTCTTGCAACACTTGTTAAATTTCCAATGCTAATGTCGAATAAATTTTCCCTTTTTAACCTTTTGTTTGCAAGGCAACTTGAGATATGACAGGGTCAATAATGGCAAGGAAGGAGTAATAAAGGAAAGCTATGATGGAGAGAAATGGCGGTGGTAGTTGGTTTCACTTCACACATGTGAGTCATCCTCTCACTCTGATTTCAAATTAGCTCAATTTAAATTTTGCTGGCATAGACTAGCATGGACTGACACATGGGGAAAATATTCACATCTTTTTCTTCCCCCAACCTAAATTTGGGCATGTGTCCTTACATGTGGGATGATGATTTGACAAGGTAGGGAATATTGGCATTGTATGGTGAACGTCCATACTAACATACAAAAATTAAATGAATGCACTTAAAGATAATTAAGGTATAACAATTAGTGTGCACATACCTGAATGTGTGGAGGATTCACTACAAATATTGTGGAGAAAGTACCATTCACCTTTTTAGGGAATAAGTTGAACAATTAATGAAGATGAGGTGGAATGAGGTGGAGTGGAATGAAGTGATTTTATAGAAGAGAGAGAAAGGTGGAAATGGATTGACGGATGGGCAAAGAAATGGACTCCCACAAAAGTGGAAGTATTTATTATGAAAAGTACATACCTTAATTAGCAAAAAGGAGGGAAACTAGGCCCATTTCCTTTGGTTGTAGGAAGCTCAGGTGTTGCATGTTGAGTGAATTCTTGTAGAAACTCCTCCTTAGAAGTTGGATTATGATACAATTTGAGGCGATGACCATTGACAAGCAACTTAAATCTGAATGGGTCAATAGTAATGAGTTGTACAACACCATTAGGGAATACTTCAGCAACCTCACATGGTCCTAGCCACTTTGTCTGCAATTTTCTTGCATTGTCTTGATACTTTGTCATAGAGCAGGGTCCAATCTCCTAGTTTGAATTTCTTTCCCTTGATGAATTTTTCATGCCACTTCATTCTCTGATTATGCACTACCTTTGTGTGATGCAAGGCTACTCTCCTCATCTCATCCAAGGCATTTAGCTGCATGATTCTTTCTCCCTATGCCTCAGAGATATCCATCCCCAAATCTACTACAGTTCGAAGAGTCTTGTGTTCAAATTCAATGGGAATGATGGTTTTCTTTCAATATAGCAACTCAAATGGAGTGAATCCTGTAGTTGTTTTCCAAGTAGTTCTGTAGGCCCAAAAAGCTTATGGTAATTTGTTTTCCCAATCCTTTTGGATAGCTATTGTCTTGGTTAGAATAGCTTCAATTTATTTGTTGGTCACCTCAACTTGATCAGTCACTATCTCTCGTGGAACTCCATACCTTGTGAAAATATCTTCATAAATAAATTTTACAACCTTGTTATCTCTTGCATGCTTCATGGCCTTAACTTCTACCCATTTAGTTACATGATCAGTGCATACCAGGATATAGGACTTACCATTTGATGCAGGGTCAATGGGTCCTAAAAAATCCAATCCCCACTTCTCAAAGGTTGTGATTAATACCTAAGATAAAAGTGGTATCTCATCAAATCTGGTTGGTCTACCCATTCTTTGACATCTATCACATTTTCTGGTATACCTTCCTACATCCTTGTGGAGTGTTGGCCAGTAATATCCTGTGTTAAAAAATTTCATTGCTTTCCTCTTGGCTACAAAATTTCCTTCACATGGTTCATTATGGCATGCATGCAAAATTTCATATGTCTCATCTTCTCTCACACATATCCTGATGACATGGTCTAGTCCAGTATAAAACAAGCATCTAACAATCCACGAGAAAGGAATAGATTTTTCAATGAGTTCCCTTCTCTCTTTCGAAGAGAAGTGAGGAGGAACTTTACTTGTGACTAGATAATTAGCTATGTTAGCATACCAGGGTGTTTGTACACTGATAGAGAATAGATGCTCATCAGGAAAAGAGTCATCTATGGCTTGATTATTCCCTGGTGTAGTCAAATTTGAAAGAAAATTTGCAACAACATTGGCCTTTCCTAGTTTATCCATAATGGTTATGGCAAACTCCTACATCAACAATAACCATCTTGCTAGTCTACTTGTGATCAAAGGTTTATTCATGAGATATATAATGGTTGCATGATTAGCATGCACAAAGATTTGATAGTCTGTTATGTAGTGCATGAATTTGTTCAGGGAATAAATCACTGCCAACATTTCTTTCTTTGTCATTGTATAGTTGAATTCAGCTCCTTGCAATTTTTCATTGACAAAATAAATGGAATTTTCAATAGCTCCTTCTTTTTGTCCTAAGACTACTCCTATGGAATAATCTGGTGCATTGTATGGATGTGGAAAGGAAGCTCCCAATTAGGTCCTTTGAGTATAGGATCACGAGTCAAGGCTACCTTCAAATCAGAAAATGCCTTGTCACAATCTTCAGTCCACTGGAACTCAACATCATTAGTGAGGAGGGTATATAATGGTGCTTCTATTTTTCTCAAATCCTTGATGAACCACCTATAATAGCCTACATGGCCCAAGAAACTCCTAACATCCTTATGTTTTGCAGGTGTAGGAAGATTTGTGATTACCTCAATCTTTGCAGGATCTACTTGAATTCCTTTGTGAGAGATGTAGTTCCCAATAAATACACCTTCCTGCATCATCATGAAGCACTTTTCACTATTTAAAGATAGATTGTGATCTTCACATCTCTATAGAACTTTCCTGAGATTCTCCAATGCTTCATTGAAATCAGGACCATAAGTAGTGAAATCATCCATATAAATTTCCATGCAATCATGAGAAATGTCTAAAAATATGCTAATGACTGCCCTCTAAAAAGTTGAAGGTGCATTGCATAAGCCAAATAGGAGTATTGAGTAGTCATAGGTCCCCCATGGATAGGTCAAAGTGGCCTTCTCCTAGTCCTCTAGTGCAATTTGGATCTGGTTGTAGCCACTGAATCCATCTAAAAAAGAAAAGTATTGCTTTCCCACAAGTGAGTCCAAAACTTGATCTATGAAAGGTAAGGGAAAATGGTCCCTTTTGGTGGCATCATTAAGTTCCCTATAATCAACACAAACTCACCATTTCCCTCCTTTTTTAGGCACAATCACTAATGGAGACACCCACTAGCTATCTAAAATCGGGTAGATAAATCCTGCATCTAGCAACTTTTGCAGTTCTCCTCTTACAATTTCTCTCAGTGTAGGGTTAATTCTTCTTTGTGGCTACCTCACTGGGGTGCAATCATCTTTGATATAAATTTTGTGAGTGCAAAGCTTAGGATCCAAACCCTTCATCTCATGATAGTCCCATGTAAGTGAATGTTGATGGGTCCTTAATAAGTTTTCCAATAGCAATTGATGATCTTCACTCAGTTTGTTGTTAAAATTTAGATACTTTCTTTCTAACACATGTACGTGTGTAGTTAACTCTATCACAACTCCTTCATTAATAGATGGTACCTTGACTTCATATGGAAGTAATGTATGGGACATACGTGTTGTTGTAGGAAGTTCATTTGTAGGAACAATGGCTTTATATGCATAAAATTGGTCATATCTGATTAATCCTGACATTTAATTAAATATTTATTATTTAATTAATTTCTCTAAAGTCTTCTACATATAATTAAATTTAATCAATTTAATTATATTGTTCATTCATTTCTTCTGTCATAATTAAATAAATCAATTTTATTTAATGTCCACTTGATTAATTAAATAAATACATTTTATTTATTTTAATTAATTATCACTTTTTGAATTTAATTAAGTCTTTTTGATTTAATTAAATTTAAATATTTCTTTTCAAATCTTTCTTCTGGTTAATTAAATATCTTATTTAATTATTTTCATTTACATACCATTTCTTAAAATTTTAATTAAATATCTTTATTTAATTGAATATATTCCATATCTTTTCAAAATCATAATTAAATAAGATATTTAATTATGAAATCTTCAATTATTCTTCAAATCTGGGGTAAATATTCTATTTTAAGAAAAAAACCTCTGTGTCACCCTTAAATAAATAATTGAATTTAATAATTCATTATTTATCTTCTTCAAAATCTTTCCATAATCTCACAAAAAGATGTTTTTTTTACAAATCATCTTCATCATCTTATCTTACCTCTTTTACAGAAAAGAAAACAAAATCTTGCTTTATGTTTTCTTCTATTTTTCTTCAATCTTATCCATCCTCAATTGTTCGATCTGCTAGGAATTTTCACAATCGTTGATCATATCAGCCAATCAGAAGCTTTTTAAAAACTCTATAAATAACACAGCCAATCCAAGCAAAGGTTACAACACACGATAGATGAATTAGAGATTAATTGCATTTCTAGCATCATAGTATTCTAGCATTATCATTATAGTTTTATCATTCATAGCATCATCATAATGTCATCTTAGCAATCATGATTTAGAATAATCATGTCTTAGCTTAAGCATTACATGCATTTCATATTCAATCTCATTCTCTAGGAAGACTTTTCGTTGAGCCTAGCATACAATCTGAGAGCCAGCTGGAATCAATGAAAATACTGGAGATAGAGGACGATAGGACGACATCGATAACAGGATACTGAGTTTGCAATCTCTATTATTTTAATATTATTCTATTTTTGATATAATGTCTTATTGGTGTGTTTGATTCATTTGTTTTTTTTTGCATATTTAACATGCACAAAATCAACCACACATTATTGGCGCCCACCGTGGGGCCTTGCCCCATTTTTAACATTTATCTGCAGGTTTTCTGATAGGATCTCGTGTTCTGGAATTTGGATTTTTGACAAAAAATTTTGTTTTAGCCCATACGAGGATTTTCGAAGCACATCCGCAGGTTTTTAAAGCACATCCGTGGTTTCTTTCAGCACTTTTGCAGGTACTTCGGCGCATCCAAGAACTGTTTAGGTGCATCCAGGAACTGCTTAGGTACATCTAGGAATTGTTTCAGTGCATTTACAAGACAGAATGGCACATATACCCTACTTAGTTTGTTAAAAATTTCTGAAAAACAAAAAAAAGAAATTTAGCTGCATTCTATTTTAGCACATTTAGGAGTTTTTGTAGCGCATTTGGGACTTTCTGTAGCGCATTTACAATCTATTTTGGTGCATTAAATTGTTTTTGTTATGCATACAGGTTGTAACTAAATTGGTTTTTGAGTTTGACACCTTCTGCAAACAAAACCTTTTTCTGGCTGAAAAAGAACCAATCTAGGATAGTCATAGATGGTTTTAAAAGGAAGCAACCCTAGGATAGACATGGATTTAAAATAAAGCAATCTAGGATAGTCACCACACATTGATTTTGTAGTTAAAATGAATCTCATGTTTTATGTGAAGCAACATCTTCACGTAGTTTAGATCATTGTGATTTGGGTTTTAAAAAAAAGAACAGTGTCTACTGTGTTTGTGGCAATAGGTCTATGCTCCCCCCTTAACTGGGTGACTAGAATACCAGACTTGCCTTTTACATTCATGCAATTTTGCTGCTTTATTACATCCTGTAGAGGGCCTACTCTTGTGGGAAAAAGTACTCACCCAAGAGGAATGACTCAAGTGAGTTCAAGCCAAAGCCAGGCTATTCCACCCCACTATAAAATTTAAAGCAAATTAGGAGAAATCCTCTTTTTCCAGTAGTGTGCAAGATAACCATCCCCAAAGCCTTTGTTCTAAAGGTTGGGAGGTCTCCTAAGGGATTTTATTATTGTCACACATAATGGAAACCCTTACTATGAACCTAGTGTAGTATCTAGCCAAAGTCAGTTTCCAAACATCATAATAATCACAGTGCAAGGGAGGGAAGAATCTACCCCCAAGATACTCACCATATAACTACTAAGGACCGTTTACTCAGGGGATCTAGTATCCACTTTCGTCACTCTGAGTACGTACCTAGAAAAGACAAAAACATGGGTGCCCCTTCGAGGGTGACATGGCTGTGTGAGTTGACACAGTTCTAAGATGTGGGTTGTTGATTATTATGATGACCTACCTGAGTCCTAAGAGTGAGTTTTCTTGAACTGACTGTCATGTGTAAAACATGTGAAAATACTTTTTTGAATTTTTTTTTTTGAAACATACATTTGATGTTTAGTATAGGACATAAAAACAATTGTTTTCAAGGTGTTTGTTGCGTTTTCAATCACACTAATTCAAATAAAAGATCATCTAAAATGAACATGTCAAATTTTAGCTGAAAACTATTCAAAATTGTTCAGAAAATTATTTGGGAAAAACTTTTTTAGCGCATCTAGGGAGTATCTTAGCACATATAAGGTCTGTTCTAGTGCATTCACTAGTTAGTTCAACGCATTTGGAGTCTATTTTAAGGCATAGGCTGAGTATTCTGCAATTTTTTGGGTCACTGTCAAAACATTTTCTGAAGCGCATATAGGATGCAAAGAAGCATATCTGGGACATATTGAAGTGCATTTGACCATTTCTTTGGCACATATCCCTATTTCTGAAGTGCATATAGGCAATAGAAAAGTGCATCTGTCATTTTTCCTGAATCATTGTTTTTGACAGATCTAAGTTTATAGGATTATCGGTCTAGTAACATATCAACATTTTCTCTCATGCTTAGGAAGTGTAAATACACCAAGTTTTTCAAGAAGTCAATTGCCAATAGGATCAGGAAACTCAAGAAACCTCTAGGTTACAAGAAAACCTTACAACGAAGAAATTTTTTATACAAGAGTTGAAATGTTTTGCTCCATTATCACAAATTTCTCCATAGATACCAAGATTTTGTTAGAGGATTTACTGATGAATAAGCTATGGACCCACTAGATTCAAAAGCCTATTTTCAAAGAAGAGCCCTCTCTCAACGACCTAATCACAATTAGCCTCTTGATTTCAACTACATACCCCAACCTTCTATTGAATATTCGACACATCCTAGTCAAATACTCCAGTAAGTTGAAATAGGCTATATTGATCATTCTTCGAAAACAAGGATCAAATCCTACAAGTGCATCTTTCATCACAAATTCCTAAATTCTCGGTCCAACTTCTCCCAACAGGATTCTAATATCCTTTATCATTGGAAGCCACGACCACGAATTAGGAAACATAGTTTTGATCATATCATAAGATTTTCATCTTATCAGATTAAAACATCATCTTTGATTGCACTCATCAAATTATGATCTAAGTTTAGGAGAGCATCTTGAAATCATATGCCTGTTTTTACACGATGACAATACAATAAACTGAAGGAAGATATTCAACAAGGAGATCATATCTCAACAACTCAAAAGGAAGGTGGAAATAGTGATCTCCTTTATAGCGTGAGTCAAAATCCCCTTTTTGAAGACAACATGACCAAAGGAGAAAATAATCTGTTTACTTCTGACAGAGATCTAAGAAAAACCCTTGAGGATAGTGAGGATGAACAAGAAGAAGAAGTTCACCTTAAAGAAGCCGAACAAGATCCTAAATTTCTAAGAGCAGTAGAAAGGATCGTAGCATGAGAAAAACAAAAATATTTTCTATTTCTGGCCGACAAAGGAGCTAAACTACCTCATGACTTTAATATTGAGAACACAAAGAGTAATCTTGATGAAACACCCTTATCTGGTCTTAGTGCCTTGAATCAACATGTTAAAACATTAGAAGGGAAAATTAAAGATCTAGAAGGGGGAGCCACAACAAAGACATACGCTCTTGATGATATTTGTCCATATCCTTTTGATCGAAGTCTCAACATGATTCTGTTTCCTAAGCATTGTGAAATTCCAAAGTTTGATCATTATAATGGAAAATTGGATCCCATTGATCATATTAGAGACTTTTGAAACATGTCTTTAGAATTCACTCATGAGGATACATACTTAATACGTTTGTTCCCACGAAGTCTTGGGGGCCAATCTATGGAATGGTTATCAAAAATTACACCGCCTGTCAAAACATTTGAGGAATTGATCAATGAGTTCATCTCTCAATATTCCTATAACATACAACACCAAATCACAATGATTGATCTATGCAAGGCTAAGCAAAAACCTGGTGAACCGTTCATCACATTTCTTTAGAGATGGAGAATATTTTTCACTAGATATCCATGTCATGTTCCTAAAAAGGAAAAGATCACTACATTCATAAATAGCTTGGATCAAGAGATGAGTTATCATCTAAATCTTCATTGTCCTTCCTCTTTTTAGAAAATGATTGAAAATTCAATCACAATTGAAAATGCATTAGTCCAGAGGGGGATAATCAAGCTTGATAAAGACAATCCTAGCTCCTCAAATCACCACAATGACAAATCTAAGTTTTGGACTCACAACAAGAATGTGGTGAATGATGGTGTTGTAGATGCACACCATGTCTCACCTAAGCTAGTTGTTCTTAGTGTTCCTCACAACAACTACAACAATGTCAACTCAGTTACGAATCAGGGAAACAATCCTCCTCCTCCTCTAAGGAATAACCAAAATTTGACTTTTGTTCCAAATCAAAATAATACCAACAACCAAGGGTATCATGGAAACAACAACAATAACACCTTAGGAAATACATCAAACACGAATCCACAACAATCTTCATTTTTTTCCAACAGAAGAACTTTTACTCCATTGGGGAAATCTTTGGAATCCGCTCTTAAAGACTTGATGGCAAAGAACGTCATTACCCTAATGCCTCAACATAACTTCGAACCTTGTGTGAAGCCGCCATCATGGAATGATGTGTACTATTGTGAATATCATAGATGTAAAGGCCATCGTACAAATAATTTCCAAGCCTTGAAGAACGCTATTCAAGATTTAATCGACAAAGACATTGTCACAATAGAAGGGAACCAACAATCAAATGAAGACCACCAAGCATTTTGAAATCCTTTGCCCAACTATCAAAAGGGTGAGTCTTCTAGAAAGAATGTGAATCATATCGATGAAAATATAATCAATCATATCTACACTGATGATGAGCGGGTTAATGCTATAAAATTCAAAGAGAAAGCAGAGTATCGAGAAGTTAACATAACAACAAGGGAACAAGCTAAAGTTGTCCTAAAAGGCACTCCTTCAAAAACCATTGTGCCACCACCTCCACATCAATATGATTTAATCAATCAACTTGGAAAAACTTCTGCTCAGATCTCTATCTTGGAACTTTTGAAGATTTCCCCAGCGCATAAGGAAATTCTAGACAAAGCCCTCATTGAAACAACTATATCCGATGATTTGAATGTGGATCAATTTCAAGCCATGGTGGGACATTTTTCCTCACCCACATTCCTTTCATTTTCTAAAAAAGATGACATTTCCATGAAACATCCCCATAATTCATCATTATACTTAGAAGTCATGATCCACAAGTTTTATGTCAGATGAGTTCTAATAGATGGAGGTGTTGGTTTAAACATATGTACCATGAAATTAATACTGGCTTTAGGATTTTCTGAGGATTCCATTGATCCTAGAAGAAAGATTACTATTAAAGCCTATGATGATGAGGAAAGAACATCCAAGGGTTTAATCATGTTACCAACCAGAGTGGGACTTGTTATCAAAAATACTTTATGTCAAGTGTTAGACTGTGATCTCGCATACAACATCTTGTTGGTTTGTCCTTGGATCCACAAAATGCAAGCTATACCATCCACATATCATCAATGTCTTAAGTTTCCCTATGATGGACAGGAGATCACGATACCAGCTAATAATTCTCACAGTCAAACTTGTGCCAACATCAAAGCTAGTCAAGACACTTTGGTTCCCAACAATCGAGAAGCGCCTACTAGTACTCCAAAAGTTGATACACAGATTAGTCAGCTAACCAAAAGCTTTGACAAGCAACTACAGTTCAAGGAAAATGGAGTAGGAGAATATTCTCTCTATCTGGATAATCTTCTTATGTCCCCTTGGTCACATGGACAACCTTCTATCACACACCATTAGATATATGTAGCATCAACATCAAGATCACCAACAGAACCAATCACAAAGTTCAATGGACAATTTGTCAAAGAAAAATTCCCGATGGAAGATCCTGAGGATAGCGAAATGATAAAATGGTTCTATAGAGATGAAGATGAAGATGAAATAGTTCTCAATATCAAGTTACCAACTGAGAAATATGGTAAAGGATATTCAATCATGTAAAAGATGGGCTATGAGGGTAATGGTCCTATCAGGAAAAGAAAAGGAGTAGTTGAGCCTATTGATCCTCCAGGACTTGCTACAAAAGATGAAACGGGACTAGGCTATGATACTAGCTTGAAAGAAATGACATCCAAACAATTGAATGATATTGTACTCACATTGCAAGAAAGTTTTGATCCAAGGGAAGCATGCATAACAACAATTCAAAATTTCATTGATAATAACTCTGACACATACTCCAGAGAATACGAATGGGATACCATCCATAATGATGAATTCTGGAGGGATAAACAGGTTGATGTGATACACAAGTATACGCCTACTCTAATCAAAGGAGAAGGGTCAGGGACCCAACCACATGAATCTGAACCACAATGCAACTATGATTCTAGTGATACCGAGTCAGATTTAATCGAACAAGACTATTGTGAGGACAGTACCATCATTGATCTACTACATACCTCAAATCCTATAGACACCTCCATTATGACCATAACCATAGCCAATTTTAGGCAACCTAATGACCCGCTACAGCTAATACATCTCGATATCATTGATTGGGACCTATCTGAACCTCTTGATATACCTATGTTTCCAATTGATGAATCTATTGTAAACTTCCTTTCTGCAGATGATGTAAATGATTGTTCCACTGGCAATTTTTGGCATGAGTTCCTTAGTCGGGTGAGTGTTAAATTTCCTAGCTACAAAAATAAAAATAAAAAAGAAAGATCTAATGGTGAAAATCAGAATCTGGCAGTATTAGATCAAACAAAAGATAAAACAAAGAGCGTATTAGATGGTGAAAACCTTTTTAAGGCACCAGACGATGGGATGCTTGACACTCTCCCGAAGCACTATCACGAGTGATCGCCTATCTTAATTGAGCCTAAAAAAGTAGTTAATCTTGAAACTATAGAGAAACCGAGGATTCTATAGTTGGCTGCATCAATGACAAATAAACAAGTACCTAATTTCATGGAATTTCTTAGAGAAAATCAATTCAGCTTTGTTTGGTCTTATGTAGACATGCCAGGTCTTGATCCTGATCTTATAATGCATCACTTGTCCATTAAACCATGAGTAAAGCCTGTGAAAGAAAAAGTTAGAAAGATGCATCCTCATGTGGCACTACTAGTTAAAGAAGAACTTATGAAACTCCTCGATGTGGGATTTATAAGATCAATTGACTATGCAAAATGGATCTCCAACATTGTTCCTGTATCCAAACCTGACAAAAGTGTTAGAGTGTGCACATATTTTAGAGATCTTAATAAGGCATGTCCTAAGGATGATTTTCCTCTTCCAAGCATTGATACTATAGTTGACCTGATGGCTAGCCATTCCATGTATTCACTAATGGATGGATTTTCTGGTTATAACCAAATCAAGATTGCACCTAAGGACCAGGATAAAAGAACTTTCACATGTCCCTAGGGGACTTACTATTGGAACGTCATGCCATTTGGTTTAAAGAATGCTGGGGCTACATACCAAAGAGCTATGACTACAATTTTTCATGACATGATGCACACATTCATGGAAGATTATGTCGATGAAATACTGGAAAAATCATACACAAGAGAAGGACATATTGAGATATTATCCAAAATATTTGCAAGGTTGGAAAAATTCAAAGTTCACCTCAACCCTAAAAAATGTGTTTTTAGAGTCACATTTGGAAAACTATTGGGATATATAGTTTCAACAAAAGGAATTGAAGTAGATCCCGCCAAGGTACAAGCAATCATGGAAATGCCTCCACCAGAGAATATCAGTCAGTTGAGATCACTACAGGGACGACTCCAATCCATACGAAGATTCATTGCACAACCAGTAGATAAATGTTTTCCTTTCACACATCTACTACACAAGAATGTTCCTTTCAAATGGGATGATAAGTGTGAAATAGCCTTTCAACAAATCAAGCAGTATCTAATGAACCCACTAGTTCTAGTCCCACCAAATCCGGACAAACCACTTATCTTATACATTGTTGCAATAGAGACATCTTTAGGGGAATTGTTAGCACAAGAAAGACACTACAGGAAAAGAATGTGCAATCTATTATATCAGTCTAACATTAACAGGTCATGAACTCAACTACACTTTCATCGAGAAGGCTTGTCTAGTAGTAGTCTTTGCTTTGCAAAATTTTTGACACTACATGTTAACTCATACAATTAATCTTGTTGCAAAGATTGATCCACTCAAATATCTGTTAAGCAAGGCCACATTGACAGGAAAGTTAGCAAAATGGGTCATGATTTTAAGCGAGTTTGATATCCATTATATTGATCACAAAGCAATCAAAGGACAAGTTATTGCTGACCAACTGGCTAAAGCACCCCTATACGCAAAACATCCCATGCACATTGAATTTCTAGATGCTGATGTCTTCATAGCAGAATCAAAGAAACCTTGGTCATTATATTTTGATGGCTCCTTTACTCAACATGGATTGGGGGCAGGCATACTCTTTGTCACCCCTCAAGAAAATACCATTCCTCGGTCATATCGGCTAATGTTTCCATGCACTAGAACATAGCCGAATATGAAGCTTTAATCACTGGACTCAAAATAGCATTGGAATGGAGAATCATAGAATTGCAAGTCTATGGTAACTCATAGTTAGTCATTAACAAAATCAAAGATGACTATCAGACCAAAGATGACAAATTGTTGCCATATAAGAAAATGGTTGACGATTTCAAGAAATACTTTGTAGACATCAAGTTCATACAAATACCAAGTCTTGATAACAAGGCAACTGATGCTATGGCCACAATCGCTTCATTGTTACAACACCTAGAAACTCAAGCCCGCTATGAATTTCTAGTGGAACAATCATTTATGCCTGCCTATGACACACCTGAAAGCCAAATCATTTGCCACTTAGTAGGATTTGATTCATCTTGGTATGGAAAGATTTATGCCTACCTAAAAGATGACATCTTACCACTTGACTTATCCCATAACCAAAAGCGCAACTTTATCTGACAATCTTCTCACTATACCCTTATCGCTGACACTCTCTATCACCACAGTCTTGATAGTACTTTACTTCGATGTATTGAACATGACAAATCCGATAAGGCTTTACAAGAAGTTCATGGTGGAATTTGTGGTACTCATTCAAGTGGACTAACCTTATCCAAGAAATTGATTAGAATGGGTTACTACTGGCCTACAATGGAGAGGGAATCATTCACTTTTGTAATGAAGTGCTCTAAATGTCAGATACATGGAAATCTCATTCATGCACCAACACAAGGAACTACAACCGTTTGTACCAACCTGGCCATTCTCTTAATGGGGGTTGGATTTAGTTGGAAAGATTCATCCTTCATCTTCGAATGGACACAAGTTCATCATCACAATGACAGATTATTTTACCAAGTGGATTGAGGCAGTACCTCTCACAAGGTCACTAGCAAACAAATATCATCATTCATACTTAACTATCTCATTTGTAGGTATGGCATTCCCAACTCCATCATCATAGATAATGGATGACCTTTCAAGAATCAGGATGTTGATGAACTTTGTGAGAGATTCCATATTCAACACAGATACTCAACACCTTATTATCCATAAGGGAAAGGCCAAGTAGAGGCCTCAAATTAAAAAATATTGAAAATTTTAAAGAAGACTATGAATGATGCAGGGAAATATTGGCACGTTCAACTTAATCCCACATTATGGGCCTACCGAACTAGTATCTGAATGCCAACAGGAGCAATGCCATTTGCTCTTGTCTATGGAGCAAAAGCCATGTTTACACTAGAAGTTGAGATCCCATCACTTAGAGTATCACTGAAAGGTCTCATAATAGATGATGAATACAAAATTTCTTGATTGCAAGAACTGGAACTTCTTGATGAAAAGAGACAACGAGCAGCTAATCATTTGAAAGCCTATCAAAAAATGATGTCTCATAGCTATAATCATAGAGTCAAACTGCGTACCTTTTAGGTTGGTGATCTTGTTCTAAAAGAGAACCCACGCAATCAAAAAGATAGAGAGAAGAAAGGAAAGTTTGAACCTAATTGGTTGGGTCCATATGTGGTCATAGCAGTATACGGTTCAGGAACATACAAGCTATCAATGGCAGAAGGGGACCTGTTTGACGAACCCATCAACATCATTCACCTGAAAAAGTATTATGTGTGAAGCAGTTATCATCATCTTTACAAGTCCTAAAGAAATACAAAACAATTAGAAAAAGTCTTGAAGAAATACAAAAACATCAAAAAAAGTCCTGAAAAAATACAAAAATAGCAAAAGAAGTCCTAAAAAAAAATTCTCAGAAAAATGCAATAAAAACAAATAGTGAAAATCTGGCAAACATACGCTATTTGTAGCCCTTCATCTATTATTTCATGTTCTGCACTTGGCTTCTTAGCTTTCATTTCATGCATCTTTCCATCATCTTAGGGTCGTACCAGCATCATGTTGTCATCATTTTCCTATAGCGATAACATCTTACCATGGCTTGATTATTATACATTTCCATTTTAGCAAGTTGTGTCAAATACTGGGGGAAAACATTGACATACTCTGGGGCAACCAACTTTTAGGTTCTACCAAAATAGCTCGACGATGATATAGAACTCATTCATGTGAACAAACAATCAAAACACATGAACAACTGTCCAACCATTGACCCATATCACAACGGTTTTTTAGCAAAATACCATATCATGACTCATATCTGGATTATCTAAAATTTGAATAATGATTGGAATATCAATTTTACATTTTGAACAATGGTTGTTTAATTTTTCGATATCATCTCTCTAGAGTACACTTAATGATGTACTGAACTAGAATGGCAAGGAAGGAGGATGATTTTTCTTTGTCTGTTGTCTTAAGGTTAACTATCGATTTGATGCAAATATGTCATGAAACATGATTTCCAAAGCATATCATTGACGACAATTCCACATTTTCATCAGAAGGCGGTTAGTCTTTGCCTATTTATGTAAGAAATGCTTAGGTCATCTCGGTTCAATTATACCTTGATGCTTGTGTTCACTTGCTATATCAAAAATCATGAAAGTTGTACTCAGGTCATCATTGGTGTTAATCTCCCCTCTGATGCTCGTACATACTTCCAACATTTTATAAGGCTTATGATGATTCAAGAAAGCTACCCAAAGGCTCAACAAACAGTTGGTTTTATTTAGTTGCATTTCATTTAGATCAATGTATACATATGCATATTGGATTCGCACTAGAGTTATAAACAAAGTTGGATAGATAAATCAATGGTTGTCATGTCTCTTTAGAATATATGTGGAGGACATTTGGACATTTTTTTCATCCTCATTTCATTATTATTTCACCTAGACCTTGTGCATATCATATATTTTAACTTTCATCATTTGGGACCTGTCTCAATCATTTATCCTTCATGATGCATTATCATTTCATATTTCATATAATTTCATTGCATATCATAAGACATTCTCATTTTTATCATCTTGGTTTCATTCTCATATCATTCTGATCCTTTATCATTTTTTCTCATTCATTTATTCATTTAACCATTTTTCATTCTTATCCTATCCATCATTTTCATTTTACATTTCATCCTTTCATACCATTTCATATCATCTCATTTTATTACATTACATTGCATATCATATCATTCAACTTTCATTTCATTTTACCATTCCATTTTATTACATTACATTGCATATCATATCATTCCATTCCTTTCATTCCATATCATTTTATTGCATTGCATTGCATATCATATCATTCAATTTTCATTTCATTTTACCATTCCATTTTATTACATTACATTGTATATCATATCATTCCATTCCTTTCATTCCATATCATTTTATTACATTACATTGCATATCATATCATTTAATTTTCATTTCATTTTACCATTCCATTTTATTATATTACATTGCATATCATATCATTCCATTCCTTTCACTCCATATCATTTTATTACATTACATTTCATATCATATCATTCAATTTTCATTTCATTTTATCATTCCATTTTATTACATTACATTGCATATCATATCATTCAATTTTCATTTCATTTTATCATTACATTCCTTTCATTCCATATCATTTTATTACATTACATTGCATATCATACCATTCAATTTCATTTCATTTTTTCCATATCATTTTACATTTCATCCTTTCATGTCATTACATTGCATTTTCTATCCTATCATTATTTAATCATTTTTTTATATTCATCATACTTTTCTCACCATTATCATATCCTCATTATTCATATAATTATCATTTATCATCATCTCATCAGCTCATATCATTTTATCATCTCATTTCATCTCATAATTCATTTTCTTTTACTATTACATTTCATATCATTTCATTTCATTTTATCATCCCATCTCACTTTATCATCTCATTATTCTTTTTCATATTCATTACATTTCATAGCATATATTTCATCATTTATCATTCACATCTTTTCTCATTTTCCATACCATTTATACAACATTTGATTCATATTACATATCATATTGCAAAATCATCACATCACATCATCATCATTTATAACATTTTGGAAAATCAAAACACAAAAATTTCATACAAACATTACATTTCCACATCATTAATAATTCATATCATATATCATATCATCTCAACATGTTGCATTTTTTTATCATAATCATCCACCTACATGAGATCATTAGTACACATCATATTGCACATCATCATATCATAATCATATCACATCATCTTGCAAATCATGTTAGTCAGTAGATCATCCCAACTATGTATCAAAATCCATTTCACATAAACAAGGAAATAAATGCATATCCATCTCATATCATCATATCAAATGAAACACATTGTCAAAACTCATTGCCATTGCATATCATTGCTCATCAAAAATACATACAAATGTTCAATAGTCTAATGACACTGAAAAGTCTAAAAAGATACATGAGATATGATCAAAAATCAATATACATGCTCCAAGAATATGAGATACATCACATAAAGTCTTGCATATATCAATCACGGCTGGCTAGTTAAACCCCTTGATGGAGCTGGTCTTGTGGATGGTGGCCTACCACTAGTCCTTGCATCTAGATCCCGTCATAGACTGGTAACCCCCAGGCTCTGTGTCGTTGTCTGTGTCCTACTCCTAGTCCTCGTGTGGGACCGTGGGAAAGGCTCTCTGCGCCCAGGAGGATACAACTCTTCATATCTAACCTAGTAATACTCAGTCTCTCTGGCCATCTCAAAGCCCTCTGCAATGGCCTCTCATAATGATGCACTCTCTATAGTGCCCATCAGCCTTTGAGCAACACCCTCAGCCTCTACTGCCCTCCGTCTCAATGCACCTCTCTTTGTAATCAACTGGTCAACCTGCGGTTTTGGGGTAGGCATGATGTGCCTTGTGTGCCAGCTATGCCTGTGACTGTGCCAGCTATGCCTGTAGCTATGTCACCAATCCCTATTCCTGCACCTACTATCCCTGCAATGTTTGCACATGGGCCTGTAGAGTATCTATATGTCCCTACTATTATGAGGAACCAACCCTGATCACTATCCTCCGCCCAATTCTAGTCCTCGACTTCCACATGATTTGGATACTACTCAAAAGGTCTAGCCTTAGTCTCACTGGCATCGGTCCCTCATCTCCACCATCATCCCCATCATCCCCATCTGAGCTCTCCTCCTCTCCGCTCTCCTCATCCTCTCCCCCAGCCGCTTCCTGCCCACCACCTACCACATCCTCCTATCTCCCTATTGCTGGTTGTGGTACTACCAAAATGGGTGTTGGCTCATCAGGACATGTCAACCGTGGAAATGGATGTGTATGAAAATAAATAGAGTACTCCTCAGACATCCCTGCGTCAACAATATCCTGCCTGTCATCCCATGCCTTGGGCGCTAGAGCAACATACTCTGTATAGGCTATCTGGTATGAAATGTTAGGTCCCCATCCTATCTCATCCTTCCTTTGCACATAGTGAGCAACTCCCTGAGGCATACTCTGAGTGAATCCAAACTGTCGCTCTACTTGCATGGCCAAAAACCTCTCAATAATAAATGGAGTCCTTCCTATCAAAAATTAGGGCATACATACAAATGACATCTCTAAATGATCCATCTCCTAGGGCTCACAATCTAGGTATGGCCACCATATCACGGCATCCATGTCATCAAGGCACCGCCTCCAGTAATCCAACTTTCCTAGCTTGGGCTGGACAAGAAACATCGCATATGCATACACATAGGGCCTTCCTGATGGCCTCACTTTTGGACAAGCTAGTCTCATCATCGTAATATGCTCCCACGCCCAAATCTAGAGCAATGTCACACCACAAGATATACTCAAAGAACCTCGATACACCTCCTGATGGTCACGATATAGATGTGCCAACATGCAACTCCCCCAGGCATACCTCCATGGTTGTACTAGCATCTGCTCAAGGATCCTACCCCATCCCACTAATAGTCCCTTTGACTGGTGATCTAGACAAAGGAGACCTCCAATGAACGCACCCAAAACTGCAGGCAAGGCTGGATATCCCCTAAAGTCAGCCCATGGCACCCAGTACACTGCTATTTGTGCATCACCAAATACTCTCCTTAGAGAATATGTACCACTGATCTCCTTGTGATCATAGAACACAAGGGCACCTACCACTGGAATACCAAGAATCCTATACACATCCTTTGGAGTCACAGTCACCTCACCAATTGGAAAATGAAAGGTGTTGTTCTCTGAATGCCACCTCTCTGCCAATGCGGTCAATAGTCCCCTGTTGACCTGAATCGGAGGCATGGCCAACAAAGATCTCAATCCACAGGCCCCTATCAATGCTACATCATTTGGTATCGGCTTGGGTATCCTATCCCACCCTGCTAAGTGATGCTCCCTAATTTGGAGGTTTTTTAAAACCTCATATTTTTGGGTAACACAAGAGAATCAATCAGCATCATATCAATGAGTCAATCTCAATCAAGCAAAATCAATCTGACTCATATCTATCTATGACCCATATCAAGTGACCCATATCAAGTGTCCTATCCAGGCAATTCATATCATACAATTAATGCACAATCTATCTATCTGAATATCACATCAATTTGTTTTATCATCAATTACTATTTGTTTTCTTTTTCAAGAATGCAAATTTATCAACAATCAAAACATCATCCTATTTGTATTTTGGTCACAAATGCAAATATGTTTTCACATCAATCATCTACCATTTTTTTCTATCGTAGAAAGAAAATTTATTAGAAGTCCTATCAATCATCTACTCTTTGTTTTTCGTACAGGGGAAACAAAGTTATCAGCTATCTACTCTTTGATTTCTATTTTGGAAACAAATTTATCAATTATTTATCAGATCTTCTATCCATATCAATATGATGATAAGACAATTTCTTTATCTATTGACCAAGGAAGCAATAAACATCATCATTTTCATACAACAGGCACATTTCCTAAATGCGCTAATCTACGGCCTCTATGCGCTAAAAATCATATGCGCTATTTTGTATCCTAGATGCGCTAAAACTCAGATGCATTGGTCTTTGCCCTGGATGCGTTCAAACATTTCCTCTATGTGCTATTTCCCTCTAAGCGCCAAAACTCTAAACCTAAGTGCCACTTTATTTCCTGGATGCATGACAACCATAAATGTGCTAATGTTTTTCCTAGAAGTGCTAAAACCCTAATTTTTCTATGGCATCCTATAAGCACTACTCTTTTTATCGAATGCGCTAAATTTTTCTTATATGCACTAAAACACACATCGAAAGCGCTAAAACAGTTATTGAAAGCACTAAAAAATTCCTAAAAGTGCTAAAACAGAATTTAAAAACCTAAATCTGTGGAAAAAACATTAAAAATTGATCCAAAACAGAAAAATAGCAAAAGAGGTTGGATTGACTCACCGGTGGTCCATACACAGCTAGTCTCTGGTATCGGTGGGCCCACTCGAATCTGTGCCAGTGGTACGAAATCTCCATCTCACTAGGTCACTATCAGAGTAACAGGATTCTAAAATTTAAAAAGTGCAAATGATTTGTCCTTTTTTACCTTTTTACCTTTTAAAGGTCAACCAAAGGTAAGTTTTGTGGCATTTTTTATCTTTTTATATAACTTTGACTTTATTTTTACACTGGGGCATCCTTATACATCATTTTTCGAGAGCTAAATCATTGAATTCACATCAAAATCCAAATCTCATCATCAAATCAAAATTTTCCACCATTATCAACAACTCATCATCATCAGTGATTTACCTCCCGAGGGGGCATCATTAACACCAATAGAATCTTTCAATCGGAAACATATCAGAATCAGGTCAGGGGCATATTTTTCAAAAAAGGGGCAAAGTCAAACACAACAAATTTTAAAAGCAAGAATATTTTCTTTTAAGCAATGCATTTCACACATCACTTCAAAGAGGGGCAAAATGCATATGCATAAAATTGGTCATATCTGATTAATCCTGGTATTTAATTAAATATTTATTATTTAATTAATTTCTCTAAAGTTTTCTACATATAATTAAATTTAATCAATTTAATTATATTGTTCATTCATTTTTTCTGTCATAATTAAATAAATCAATTTTATTTAATGTCCACTTGATTAATTAAATAAATACATTTTATTTATTTTAATTAATTATCGCTTTTTGAATTTAATTAATTCTTTTTTATTTAATTAAATTTAAATATTTATTTTCAAATCTTTCTTCTGGTTAATTAAATATCTTATTTAATTAATTTCATTTACATAAAAATTCTTAAAAGTTTAATTAAATATCTTTATTTAATTGAATATCTTCCATATCTTTTCAAAATCATAATTAAATATTCTATTTAATTATGAAATCTTCCATTATTCTTCAAATATGGGGTAAATATTCTATTTTAAGAAAAAAACCTATGTGTCACTCTTAAATAAATAATTGAATTTAATAATTCATTATTTATATTCTTCCAAATCTTTCCATAATCTCACAAAAATATGTTTTTTACAAATCGTCTTCATCATCTTATCTTACCTCTTTTACAGAAAAGAAAACAAAATCTTTCTTTTTGTTTTCTTCTATTTTTCTTCAGTCTTATCCATCCTCAACCATTCGATCTGCCAGGAATTTTCACAATCGTTGATCATATCAGCCAATCAGAAGCTTTTGAAAAACTCTATAAATAGTACATCCAATCCAAGCAAGGGTTACACCACACAATAGATGAATTAGAGATTAATTGCATTTCTAGCATCATAGTATTCTAGCATTATCATTATAGTTTTATCATTCATAGCATCATCATAATATGTCATCTTAGCAATCATGTTTTCGAATAATCATGTCTTAGCTTAATCATTACATGCATTTCATATTCAATCTCGTTCTCTAGGAAGACTATTCATTGAGCCTAGCATACAATCTGAGAGCCAGCTAGAATCAATGAAAATATTGGAGATAGAGGACGATAGGATGACATCGATAACAGGATACTAAGTTTGCAATCTCTATTATTTTCATATTCTATTTTTGATATAATGTCTTATTAGTGTGTTTGATTCATTTGTTTTTTTTGCATATTTAACACGCACAAAATCGACCACACAGTAGCTACAAGAAGAGTGGCTATAGGAAGAATGTCTACAAGAATAGTGGTTGTAGGAAGAACAAGTAGAGGTGTCTTGACTGGAGTAGTAAAATGATAAGACGATTCTTCCTCCACTTCACAATGGTTTTGAATAATGATAACCAATACTTCATCTTCATCTTGAAGCTACATGAAGAAGCTTCTACCTAACATCATAAGTTGTGCCATAGAATTAACTTCCTTGGCCTCTTCACCAACATGTGGCCACATGGGATTATCCTCATCATGAGATGACTGAGTAGGAGGATAAAGAACAAAATTTTTGGTACTCTTCCCATCAGAAATGGTCATGTCACTTGACCAACATCCAATATATGCATCTGCAATTGCTAACCATGGCCTTCCAAGAATAATGGGATACCCGCCTAGTGTAGCTTTAGGAGGAAGAACCATGAATTCCGTTGGGTACTCCCAAGAGTCTAGAATTACCACAAGATCCTCCACTATACCATCAAGCTTAACAATAGAATTATTAGCAAGCTACAAGATAGTAGGAGTAGATCTCATATTTGCATCATTTAGTTTCTATAAGATGTCCTTGGTCATTACATTTATTGTTGCCCCTAAATCAATCATGGCATTCTTTATTTGAATCTCATTTATAGCAACTGCTACCATAGGACTTCTTGGGTCATTGTACTTAGGGATAGTCACTTTTCCAAGCATGATGTCAGCTAGTTGTCCCACCACATGAACTATAGTGGGGTCTTTCTTCTTCCTGCCTGGCTTCTTGAGGCATGCTTCCTTGATTTCCTTGCCATAGATTGGGACATCCTTTATGACCTAGAATAGAGGGATTTGGACACATATATGCTTCAGCTGATCCAAGATGTCAAAATTTGTATACTCGGGTATGTGCAAGATCATGATGGGCCAAAAAGTGGCAATATGATGGGTATGTGGCTGATGACTTTTTTTTACCCAAAATTGATGAAACGAAAAGGGTTTTTAAAGGAGATTCTCATCTTTCCACTGATATAAATTATTCTTTACTTTGAATTTAGTAAGTAATTATTATTCATTTTCTATTCAAATTATGACTAAAGTCTTGATTGCTAGGTTGATTGAAAAAAAATTATAGCTTTCAAACGGTATCACATTTTTTGAATCCAAAACATGCGTCACATTCTATGATTTGCATACTATAGGATTAAAAAAAGAAAAAGTGAATTTCATGAAGTTTTGAATAAGTTAAGGTGGTTAGACATACGAGTTTTTATATTTTTTAAAAATTTGTAATAAAAAATTCATAATTAATTATTTACTTAGAAAAAAAATTACAAAAAAATATGCATCACATCGGGGCATGATTCCTCTACTTATATATAAAATAGTATCATTTTATTGTGGTTAGGGTGGTTAGACAAACATCTACTTCTTATTTTTTCCCTGAAATTTAAGTACTACATTGAAATTTCAAATTTTCACCAAATATATATATATATATAAACAAACCAAGTAGTTTAGAAACTACATTCAGTTTGCTATAGATTCTATTCATACATATTTTTGAAATAATATAGATAACTTATTCAAATTTTAATGTCAAGTTTCCTAACTCTATTTTTTTGAAATTTTTTGCCACTTAAGGGCCTGTTTTTTCCATGATGATCCTGCACATACCCCCTCCTTTTCTTCCTTCTTCTTGGAAAATTCCAATCTCTAAGGAAATGGTGGTTCTTGTTCAGTCTGCTTGACCTGGGTTGGTTCAAGATTTTTAGATGCACTTGGCTAAATGGGATCATTTAGAGGTTCCTCTTCCTCATCAACATGAAGCTCAGTGATAATGGGCTTGGAAGGGGTTGGTAGAGTAGTTCCTGAATGCAAGTGGATTTTGCTTACACTCACAGTGTATGAAGGGAATTGATTTGAATCAATAAAGTATACAGGTTACTAATGTGATTTGTTATATGGATTGGGTATGGGTTGAGCTGGTAGCTAAGTAGGTTTAGGTGCATTTGATCTTGAATTAGTAGGTGAAGGCATTATAATAGGTTGTTGGGGCTGAAAAGGTGGATGCATGTAACTGGTTATCTAGGTAGGCCATTGTTGTCCTCCCTTCCATTGATTTGTTTGTTGTCAATTTCCTAGAGGCGGCTGCTAATGCCCTTGAAATTGTTGTCAATTCCCCTAAGGTTACTGCCACTGGGGTGGAGATTTCTAATGATTGGGCCAAGCATTTGGAGGGTTACTCCAAGGATTTGGTGGATATCCTCCATAGCTAGATGGATATGGGGGTTTCCATTGATTCCTAGATGAACAGGAATTGAAATATTGCCCAGAAAACAAGAGTGGATCTAGTGGCATACCTTGTCTTAGAACCCAAGGGCTCCTTTGTGAAACATAGTAGAATTGATCTTCTTCAATTTGGATTGGCTTGAACTTAGGTGGAATATTCTTTCCTTGAATATTAGCTACCATCTTGCATCTGTAGTCCTTCTTTTGTCTGCATTGGGGACAATACTCTTCCAACATTTCCTTTGCCTCCTCTTGCTTCTTCTTGGTCTGAAGTGCATCTAGCTGAGTAGCTATATTGTTTATAATTTCTTGCTTGAAGTTTTCCAACAAATGAGTAATCTCCATTCTTGAAACTCCACTGGTAGATAACTTACCCATGGAAGATTGGTAAGCTCTCCATTTCTTTGAAGCTTCCCTTGAGTAGTTTTGGCATATTTTCTTGATATCTTCCCAAGGAACTTGGGAGATATCTTCTCCTCCCATTAGGTCCAAGGCATTAGTGTAGCTATCATTGATTCCTCATAAAAAAAAAAACTTTTGTGAGTCTTCATTGAGTGTATGGTGTGGAGAGTTTTGTAGGAAAAATAGAAACCTTGCAATATAATCCTTTAGGCTCTCATCTTCCTTTTGCTACATCTTGAAAATGTCACCTCCTCTCATGTCACTACCCCTACAATACTCCTTGTATTTATCAAGGAATTTTGTCTTCATGTCTTCCCAAGTTTCCACAGTATCTCTACCTAGGCTCATGAACCATCTTAATACAACTTCTTTCAGAGTTGTAGGAAATAGCTTAAGCCTATGGGCATTGGTGGTATAATCATAACTCATGTAGAATATGTCAAACTCAAGCAAAAAGGTACAGGATCTTCTGTGACAAGTCCATAAAACTTGGGGAGTGGTGAAGCAGGGATGTTTTTGATGTTGTCAACTTCATTGTGATGGGCAATGGGGAAAGGAAAATTTGGTTGGTTAGGTCTATTTTTATTTGCATCACCCATGCCTGATTAATGTAGTTTCAAAGCAAAGGGCTTCTCAAGCTGATTTTGGTCCTCAGAGGAAACTTCAGAGCTAGTTAGATCAGGAAATGCATTAGCAAAGGGGTTTGGATCTTTTTCTTCTTCTCTTGGTAGGTTCTGATAGTCAACTAGCTAGAATGGATTAAGATTGTTAGGAAGGAATCTCCCATAAGAATCCATTATCCGTCCTCTATGCATGCGGTATCAACTCACTATCAGCCAAATCACACAAAGAATTGGTAAAGAATAAGAGGGGTCATTACATCCTAAATGAGGGGTATACTAAGAACAACTTTTAGAAATATTACAGCAAGAAAACTACCAATGATTCCCAAGTACTTCCTAGTTTGACACCATCCTCGACAATGGCACCAAAAATGTCAGCCTCCTACAATGATTTTGTAGAAGTTGAAAAACCAACTTCACAGTCCCCAAGAATCACCTGCAAGCAATCATCTATCACATGCAACAACTATTTAGAACAAAAAAGAAGATATGTTCTGTAAACCCTCAGACCCAATATGTGCAAGCAAAAACTAGAATAATGATTATTGAATGTAATTGTTTTACAAATAATACAAAAGCCTTCAAAAAGGAAATCATGCAAAAAAGAAAGACATGCACAACCCTAATATTATCTTGAGCAAAGAGATAGCTCAACTAGATAAGGATTACAATTATCCTAGGAATTAAAAAATGCCTAAGTAAACTTGTGCTCAAGTGTAATTAAATAATTAATTACACCAATAGATTTAACAACTAGGACTTTATGCCAATATTGGCATGGTGTGATGGTTTAAAGGTGGCATTGTTGTTTGTGCCACCAAGGTTCAAACCCCATTGGGGTGGTATTGTTGAATGGTTGTAATCCAATTCATAGCTCCGGTCAAAAGCGTTTACCTCTTGAATTAAAAAAAAAAAAAAAAGCAACTAGGACTTTACAACTATGATTCAAAAATTGAACATCTAACTTGAATAGTTATTTCAATCATCATGAAGGTGCATTTAACTTGTCAACCCAGGGACATGAAATTGAAATGGGCCAACACAGTATGTGCACTAGGAACCCAAAGTAGCCATTTTCATTCTATAACTAAAAAAGACACAATGTTGAAAGTAAATTGCTTGGAAGGGAATAACATAAATGATAAACATCAACCAACAACCATACTAAGTTTAAATGCATAATAGGGGTGAAAATCTAAACAACAAATAAAAAACTACTCTGTCTTCTTTGATTATAGGAACAGTCATGAAATAGAATTCGAGTGGTTGTAGGAACAGTCAGTGCTAGATTCTTGACTAATTACTAAACAGAAAGTAATACTACACTAATACTAAACTGAAGGATAGATTACTCACCAAGTGGGCCCCCTTGGTTAAGTATCCTCTAAACTAATGAAAAACTTAGATGCTCAAACTTAGAACTTCATTTTCTTCACTCGAATCATGAGTACAAAAGAGTAGCATAACTAAATTGCCAAAAACTTTAAGAATGCAAGTACAATATTAGATCACAGAACCTTCAGAAAAGGAGCATCTAATCCTTATTTATACTAACAACTAAACAAGGTAGTCAACTCCACGAACTAGGAGGATGCCATTTAGGGAAAATAGAGAAAGTCGGGTGACGGTTACGCATGCATGGAATATAGTCATACATGCATGTCCAATTGTAGATTTAGCACTGCAATAACACACGTTTTCTCAACATCAATAAAGACCACTACAAGACAGTTATATTTAGTTTGCATGGGGAATCTCCTGTCGTCATCCTCATTTGACCTTTGAATGATTCCCTTGTTGGACGTTATGGTGCATGCCCAGCTGGTGGTGTCTTCCTCAATTTAGCATCCTCAAATTTTATTTGCATGGAAATGTTAGTACACACAATAATTGCATATCTGTAACCACCTTAAAGAACATTCATTAAGCACATGCAAAATTAATATGGATAGTCCATATAACTTGCCATTATCATTAAAGGTTTGCAGAAATAAGATTAACCCCAATCTCAATAGTTCTAAGGAAATATCATAAAAAGTATCAACATTTAACATCAAGGTCCATGATATCTTCAACAAATAAACCATAAATTGTACCCAAAAATAGACCATAAATTAGGCTCATCAGATATCATGAAGCAGAAAGGCTACAAAGGTCATACTGGCCTGGGAGCACAAAAAAAAGGAATAGTGAAGTCTACATTGCTTAACAAATTACAAAGGAACTAAGGACTTGGGTATAAACCACTAAAATTGAATGTTCCTCATACTAAGTTAGCTTCGTATAAAAATGATAATGCTTCTAAAGTTGTTGAGACTTCTAAGGATAGTACTAAAACCAATTCTCCTATGAACCAACCTACTAATGGTAGTGTGTGGATAGAATCCTTTTGGGACCTTGATGATTCCTTGATTTGTACCATATCTACTTTATCCCTAAGATTTTCCATTATTGATAACATGCCCCTAGTCCATCCACAATAATAGATTGGGATCAAAAAGGTTCTTTGAGCTTAGATATATTTGAAAATAATGAAGCAATCACTGAGTTTATGGGACTTCAAGAGGGCATACCTCAAGGGGATCATAAAGCTAGATTCACTATAGATCTCAACACGACTACCTAATTTGGGGAGTCTACTCCACCTTCTAGTTACAAAAATGAAAATGTAAAAAAGAAAATGTCTCCATGTGAAAACCAAAAGGAACCTCTAAAAATAGAAAAAGAAAAAATAAAGGACATATATGAGGTTGAAAACCTCTCTAAGGCACCTAAGGATGGAAGGTTGGATCTAATCCCTACATGTCAACAAAAATCTCAATTTTTTGTAGAAAAATCATAGGACATAAATATTAATATATCCGAAGATCTGAAGATTATATATTTTTCCACTTCTTTGATAGAGTCAGAAAAGGTGAGTTTCATTAGTTTCTTCTTCGAACAATAGATCAAATTTGCACAGTCTTATTTGGAAATGCCTAGACTAGACACTTAGTCCTTCCTCATTTTCCTCTTCTTCCAAATGGAAATCCTTCCAAGCAAAAGATAAGGAAGATGCATCCACAAATTGCCTTGTTGATCAAGGTAGAACTAAAAATGTTGCTAGATGTTGTTTTATTAGACTAATAGACTATGTAGAGTGGATTTCAAATATTGTGCTAATCACTAAATCAATGGGAGGAATTATAATTTGTACATACTTTAGAGACTTGAACAAAGATTGTCCTAAATATGATTTCCCCTACCTAGCATTGACATGATAGTAGATCTTACTATAGGGTATGAAAATTTTTCTTGCATGGATGACCTATCCAACTATGACTAGATTAGAATTGCTCTTGAAGATCAACACAAAAAAATGTTTACTTTTCCTTGGGGAGCCTATTTCTGGAATGTAATTCCCTTCAGCCTAGAGAATGTTGGAGTGATCTATTAGAGTGTGATGACTAAAATATTTCATCATATGATACGAACCCTTATGGAGGATTGTGTTGAAGAATTAATAGCAAAATCTCTCACAAGAGATAGTCATCTAGATGTACTTGATAAGATCTTCACTAGGTTGGAATAGTATAAAGTCAGATTAAATCTAAAAAAAAGTGTGTTTTTGGAGTAAATTATAGAAATTTCCTTGAATAGATTGTTTCTCATAGACGGATTGAGGTTGATCTTGGAAAGGTGAAATCCATCATCAATATGCCACCACCAACTACTCTGACACAATTGCGAAGTATACAAGGAAAACTACATACAATTCATAGATTCATAGCACAACTCATAGAAAAATGCCATCCCTTGAAATAATTTCTTCACAAGGATGTTCCATTCAAATAGACTAAACATTGTCAACATGACATTCAACAATTGAAATATTACCTATTATTGCCACCTATCTTGATGTCACCTATTGAATGAAAACCATTCATCCTATATGTATCAACTATGTCATCTATGTTAGGAGATCTCTTAGCACAAAATGATGAAAATGGAAAAGAGAGTGATATACTACATCAGTCATATACTTGTGGGGTATGAACTCAATTACATTCCTATTGAGCATGCATGTCTCATTATCATCTTTGCAACACAAAAAATTTGACATTATATGTTGAATACTTAGACCAAGTTGATAGAAAAGATAGATCCTTTAAAGTACCTAGTCAGTAAAGCAACTCTCACAAGAAGATTGGTGAAATAGGTAATGATACTCAATGAGTTTGATATCAAGCATGTAGACATACAAGAAATAAAGGGAAAAGTGATAGTAGATCAAATATTCGATGCTCCTAATCGAACATTTCAACCTCTTGCATTAGAATTCCCTAATGAAGCAATTTTCACTTTAGAAATCACTACAATATGGAAGCTATTTTTTTATGGATCCTACACACAGCATAGTTCAAGAGACAAAGTTCTATTTATCACACCATAGGAAGATGCAATGTCTAAGTCTTATAGGATAACATTCCCATGCACTAATAACACTACCCAATATGAATCTTTGCTGATAAGACTTATGGAAGCTATAAAATGAAAAATCAAACACATGCATGTCTATGAAATTTTTTAGTTATTTGCTTGACAGGTAAATGATGAATATGAAATTAAAGATGACAAGCTTGTGATGTATAGAATGATGGTTGATAGTTTTAAAGAGTACTTTGATGTAATCATATTTGAGTAGATCCTATGAGTCCAGAACAAAGAAACCAACACAATGGATACCATAGAATCTCTCCTTGACATACCTAATAATGTACATTAGTGTGAGTTCTTGATGGAATAACTTTTGATCCTCGCATTTGATTTCCTCAAATCTAAGATCATGTGAAAAATGGTTGGTCTTGATTCACCATGGTACAAAGACATTTACAATTACCTTCATGACCAAATCCTTCCCTCGACTTGTAAAATAATCAATGAAAAACCTTTACTCGATAAGCCTCTAAATATGTTATCATCACTAATACCTTATACCACCACAGTTTACATGGTACCCTACTTAGATTTCTCAATGCATAAGAAGCATAAATGAAATTACAAGAGGTACATGAGGGTATATGCAGAGCTCATTCTAGTGGTCCTACCCTAGCTAAGAAGATCATGAGAATAGGATACTACTGGTCCACCATGGAGCATGACACATATCACTTTATCAAGAAATGTCGATAGTACTAGATACATGGAGATATCATTCACATGCCAACATAAGGACTACACCCGATTACATCACCATGAGCCTTCTCTCAATGGGGAATCAATCTTGTTAGAAATATTCACCCTACTTCGACTAATGGCCAAAAATCCATCATTACTGCAATTGAATATTTAATGAAATGGATTGAAGCCATTCCAATGAAATACATCACTAGAAAGAAAATAGTGAAATTTATCTTGAACTACATCATATGTTGGTATAGTGTTCCTCTTTCTATTGTCATATACAATATACATCCTTTCAAGAACCAAGATTTATGAGAATTATGCAATAAGTATCATATTTAGCATCACTTTTTTCCACTTAGTATATCCCCAAGGTAATTTTTAAGTGAAGGCATCTAATAAAACCATCATAAAAATCCTAAAAAGGACTATCAATGATGTTTTTAGAGATTGGAATATACAATTGAGCCTAGCCTTGTGTGCTTATGACACAAGTACTCCTACTAGTGCTACACATAATCCCTCATCTTTTGTTCTGAAGCCATCCTTCTAAGCAAGGTCAAGTTACCATCATTGAGAGTATCCATACAGTTATTTATTTATGAAAAATACTATCAAATAGCAAGACTACATGATCTAGAGCTATTGGATGAGAGACAACAAACTACATTAATCCATCTATAGGCTCATTAAAATCATCTTCATCATAGGGTATGTGTAGGATCATGATGGAACAAAAAGTGGCAATATGATGGGTATGTGTAGGGTATGTGGCTGATGACTTTTTTTGAACCCAAAATTGATGAAACATAAAGGGTTTTTAAAGGAGATTCTCAACTTTCCACCAATATAGATTATGTATTACTTTGAATTTAATAAATAATTATTATTCATTTTCTATTTGAATTACGACTAAAGTCCTAATTGATAGGCTGATTGAAAAACATCTATCGCTTTCAAATGGTATCACACTCTTTGAATCCAAAACATGCATCACATTCTATTCTTCGTATACTATAATATTAAAAAAAAATTGAATTTCATGAAGTTTTGACCAAGTTAAGGTGGTCAGACATACGAGGTTTTATATTTTTTTAAAGTTGTAATAAAAAGTTCATAATTAATTATTTACTTGGAAAAAAATTACAAAAAAATATGCATCACATCGAGACATGAGTCCTCTACTTATATCTAAAATATTTTAAAAAATATCATCATTTTATTTTGGTTAGGGTGGTCAGATAGACACCTACTCCTTAGTTTTTCCCTAAAATTTAAGTACTACTGCATTGAAATTTTAAATTTTCACCAAATAGATTTTTTTTAATATAAACCTAGTAGTTTAGAAACTACATTCAATTTGCTACAAATTCTATTCTTACATATTTTTGAAATAATATAGATAACTTATTCAAATTTTTACGTCAAGTTGCCTAACTCTGATTTTTCTAAATTTTTCACCACTTAAGGGCTTGTTTTTTCCATGATGATCCTGCACATACCCCATAGCTACAATAAAAGGGTTCAATTTTGACACATCGATATTATTTACTTAGTCCTAAAAGAGAACCCAAAAAACCAACTAGATAGAAGAAAACTAGGAAATTTTAAACCTAAGTGGTTGGGTCCTTATATTATCATTGCAACATATGGATTTGAAACTTATCAACTAGCTACTTCTAAAAGTGAACAACTACCTAATCCTATCAATAGCATGCACCTTAGCAAGTACTATACATGAATTTTAGAGATCCCAAAATATTAAAAATTTTAAAAAAGAAAAAAAAGAAAAAAGAAAACAAGAAAAAGTAAAGAGAAATAATTCATCGAATAGTGAAAACCACCTTTCTGGCACTTTGCATAAGTACCATGGTGAAAACCTAGAAAATAGGTTCCATGCATAGTAGGTTATTCTTTCTACCATCTATCATTATTCTATCATATTTTATATTCCATCCACAATAAATTGAGCATAGGCTCTATCATACTAAAACCTTTTCACCCCTCTCATGGCTCAAGAATGGTTGATATTTATCATCACCCACTTTCTATATCCATTACTTTCATAATAACTAGTCCTATACCTAACTGGGTGCAATCCTCCACCTATATTTTAAAATGATATCTTTGACATAGTATCAAAGAGTTTTATCGCAATAACTTACCACATTCCGCTTTCCATAATAAACTATCCACAAGCTATAATAAATCCTACACCCATCACAATCTACCTTCCATAATAAATTTTCCCTTGCCAAGACTGACATCTTGGTCAAACAAACACAAAAACTCTAAAAAAAACCAAGCTTAATGAATCATGAAACAACAAACAAACTATCAAACTATCCTTCAATCTAGCCAATCAATTGCCTATGTATCTACCAACATCATCTATCTTTATCAACTATCATTTTTCTTACACAAGTTATATCCTCAAAACTAGACTAGGAATCTTAAGATGTTTCACTCCTTAAATTAGGAATAACCTTTTCAATCCTATCAACAAAAGCTTATTTATTGACAAGAAGATCTAAATGGTTCCTAACTTAAGTCTAGTTAGTCTTATGTTTTTTTATCTAATTTATCTTATGTCATGTTCCTATGCTACTTGCAGATATACACAAGTGATTAGAGGAGTGAGGATGGATCGTGATTTTTTTATTTGCTTGATGTTTGTAGTTTGTTTGGAAAACATGACTAGGGAAACTAAGTTCCTTGTCTATGATTGGGGTTCCATTTTGGCATAATCATAACATCCTATGCAAGTGTTGAGGGGGACCAACCACACCAAGGCTCCAGGTCATGGAGAGCCAAGAGTGGAAGGTTTCCCTATTCTACCTGAAGTTGGATGAGTATTTTGTGCTAAGGATAGAGAATGAAGAACACTCTCATTGCTTTTGTCATTCTACTAACCCAAGAGATAGGTGAGCAAGTTTATGGAATCCAAATTGTACCTCAAATAGCTCTCTACTAGAGGAAAACAACACAAATTAGGGATGATAGTGTAGTGCACTAGCATCTCACAAGTGCGCTAGCATTCATAGAGATAGAAAGTGGAAAAGGACAAAGAAAATAATAGAATGCCTACTAATATCTTAGGTGTCAGGATGTAAAGTAATAACAAAAATGATAAATAACAAAATGATGGAAATAACAAGAGATGTGATACAAAAGGACAAGAATGAAGGTGGTGGAAATGAACTCACAAAGTGTCCAATTCACCAGCAAGCTTGACATGAATGCATACCTACACACAATAAAGAAGGGAAAAATGTTAGGGTTGTTTTGGGGCTTGCCACAATCAAACCCTTGTTTTGGTGTTTCCACCTCCACAAACAGCTAGATAGATAGATATGTAGAAATAAAATAAAGAAAACATTACTAGAACGAAAATGAAACCAAACACTATGAGAGGAACTATGCTACTCAAATCAAGCAAAAAAGTAGTACTAAGAAAGTGTTACCACCCTCAACCAAAGGAACTCAAGGCCAATGAGAGAGGAATGCAAGCCTACAACTATGGCTAGGTTGACATAGCCACAACAATTCCAAAAGAAATCTTACAAGACACCAAGTTGCAACTTCTATGGTAGACGTGAGGAATATTGTGATGTTGGACTCATGAAGATAATAGTGCAGTAAGTAGCTTGAGGTTGCAAGAGTGTGGAACAAAATGTGAAGCTAGATCGAATGAGTGTGTACAAATGTGAAGAAGATCAGTAGTTTCTAAAGAGATATGGATTGAAAATGAATGATATCCATTTGAAGAAGGTTTAAGAGGGAAATAGCCATTCAAAGGTCAACACGAAGGCATAGGGAAATTAGTTTTCATCACCAATGGAGAACATAATGCCTCTATAGATCCTAGAGGTAGGAATCTTGTGAGGATGGCAGCACACTGCACAAACATTTGTGCATCATGCACACGTCTCTAACATAAATTCCACCAATGACACTAAAATCGAGCACCAAGTGAATAGAGTTAAGAATGAGGACATCGAATTACTTAGTTAGATTCAATTCTTCTCAAGTGAGGGGTGTAAAAGGGGAACTTGAAAGAGGGGTGAAAATTCACTCCTATAAATTTTCCCCCCACTTTAGCAAATATGAGTGTCAATGAGTGTTCGATAAAGTACATTGAAAGAGTTTAGAAATGTATACTTGAACCATCAAGGAAGCGAACCGCAATATGGTGTGCTCAAAAGTGCAGGGAAGTCAAATGGCTCCACAAGTACTCTCTCTTGAGGAGGATTGAAAAAAGTGCACTGTAGGCCCACAGACTAATGATGGACAAATCCCGTAGGATGTAAGTGCTTCACAAGACTTAAAACCTACAAAGAAGGTGCCCTCATGTACTCTCTCCTAAAGGAAGTCCAATGTGAGGGACTCCATAGAGTTGAATTGGAAAGTAGTTTCATAGGCACACCTATAAAATAGCATATTAAACCATAGACAAAACATGTTAGAAAAAAAAGAGCCACAGAGGAAAGAAAGAATAAAGTCATGCGGAGAGTCAACAATTAAAGGAATAGATTTCAAAGGGGTCACTCAAGAACCCATCAAAAGAAAAGGGGTCCACTCAAGGGACGTGTTGTTTGAAAGTGCAAAAAAAAATTTCACAAATTGATTCAACATCAAGGAATCCTTTTCAAATATTTCCCTTCATCAAGGAATTCGAAAGGAAGAAGGTCCCTTCAAAAGGGGAAGGTTAGAAATTTCTTGCAAGAAAAGGTGCTCCCTCCTCGAAGGAAATTCTTTTAAATTCTTTCTTTATGAACCCATGATGAAGGAAAAATATTCTTCTAGGGGTCCTTGTTGAAGAATGTGATGTTTGAAAAATATTTTGAGAATATTTTCAAGAAAATATTTGTTGGCCATCAAATGCATTTTTTGAAAATCAAACTGATATGATATCCCACCATTAGGATGGTGCATTCCAAGCATAAACACACATAATATCTTAAGGAGAGAAAAGAAAGAATGAAAAGGTGATGTTGTGGCCCATAGAGCACAATGAGATGCCACTATGGTAATGTTGTTGCACATGTGAGGGACAACACATGAGCACCACAACATCATGAAACAAGCAAAAGAAGATAGAAAAAATGCAAGAATAGACAATAGCATTATGAACAAGGGATAGGGGCGATTGATAATTTTAGGGTCAGAGATACTCATAAATATAGATAAGTAGATATAATAGTATATAAATGAACTATCATCAACCCCCTACTATATCAAACCACATGAAGAAGGTACGTGCAGACAAAATTAAAAAAAAAAATTGTGTCAACATGGAAGGGAAGCATAAATTCCCCCAACATCATCCCCAATTGTTGAAAGTCAATACACATTAGAGGAAGAATGGTGTGAAAAATAGAAGAATTTTTACAACACAAAAGCACTCCTATATCCAACCACCTACAAGGGTGGAAAGGGTCATCCAAGAACACATAACACAAGCATGGGGGAACATAATACACACTCATAATATAATATATAGATAAAGAAGATGTGCCCCCTAGTCCTCATCAACCAAGAGGTCCTCATTATCCTAATCTAGATCATTGTAAGGGGAGAGCGAATGAGCTTCCAAGGGAAAAATATTTAGGGGGAACCCTCTAATCCTCCGAAACAAAATCCAAGGAAGAATGCCCCTTGAGGTCTTCACTCAGTTCCTATGGGGTGAACATCAAAAATATCATGAAAAATCATTGGTAGGGCTGGGACCTCATCCACAGAATTAAAAATGCACTTCATAGTAGTGCCATACATTAACTCAATGGGGGACGAAGGTGGTGTATGAGATCCACTACTAGGCTCACCAAATGACTTGGGAGTAGTGATGAACTCTGGGGATCCTCAGGCTTCCTCCGTCACTAGGATGACACAAGGTGATGTAGAACCACCCTTGAAAGAATGCTAGCCTTTCTTTTGACCCCTATTGCTAGCAAGGTCATCCTCTATATTCTACTTCATCAGGGGATTCAAGATACCAAAAAATGAAGTAGAGGGGACAGAGGAAGAGGAGAAAACTATGATGGACACCACTAAGGTATTTGACATGTCCACGGGTTTTTAAAATGGTGGGATTTCTAAAAGGGACATTAGAAGGGGCAGCTCAACCAAAGGAGAAATAAACACCTACACCCTCTTTAGGTGAGGATTGATTATGCTCACGGTGGGAGTCGAAGCAAGATCAAAGCTAAAGGAACTAAAGAAAAGAGGAAAGGAGAGTAGGACATAGCAGAAGGTTCCAAAGAAAGAGTTATTGACTCCTCTTCCTTCATTTGCAGCGTGGCCTACTCAATAGCTAGAGTCTTCCTCTGACACTTGCGCTCATGCACAAGGTGGTTTCTATAACTCTGGGAGTTAGAGGTTGTAGGATAAGAAGGGATGAAAGACTCATGTTTGACCATTAGAGTATCCATCACAGTCATTTTTGGTGGAGGGAGGATCTCCTAGACATGAGTGGGAGGAAGGGGTTGAGAGGATGACAAAACAACAGTTTTGGGAGATGAATCTAATGCCCAACAATGAGCCTCTTCCCATTCACTTCCTAAGGGGTAGGAGCAGTAGGAGGTCATGGAAGATGAGACATAGAGGATACTCCATGAGGACCGTTCCCCTTACCATACCAAATGAGCCAAGGTACCATGGGTAAGAGAAGAATTTCAAATGTTGGATGCTCGGGCTTTCCCCAAGCAGGCACCATCGAACTCCCCAACAAACACTTAGGAGCAGAAGTCGATGGCATTACAACATGATGAGAGGAAGTGATAGGTGGAATAGTGGAAGAAGAAGAAGGGCCATGGGTGCACTTCTCTTCACCCCTTTTTCAATCCAAGGTAGCCTCATGCTCCACCTTCAGGTAGGCTCTATACAAAATGACATAGGGAGAAGGAATGTATCTCAACTTAGGCATTATGCCCCTAATCTTGTACTTCACATAGGTTTGATATAAGACTTTCATCTTAAGAGGAAGTGGGACAACATGGATAGGCCAAAAGTGATCTAGTGAGTAGCCTCCCCATGCAATCGATGGTGTATAACTGGTGTCATGGACTACGTGCACCAAACCCTCATGGGAAAACTTCAAAAACTTGTGAACTACTAAGGGAACTATATTCACAACAACCAACCAAGTGATACCTAGTTTTACCCTGAACAATTTAGACCTCAGGATTATGTCAAAGAGTGCATTTATGATGCTAGGCCCAACTAATACTAATAAGGTGATGCAACCGATGGGAGGAATGGAAATCCCATTGTGTGTATGAATAATGCTTGTAGATTCATCATACCCATCCTTGTGTAAGAAATTAATCACCATAATCTCCTTAGTGATGACATTCACCCAACATGTAGGGTCAATGAGGACACCCATTACAGTGTTTCCATTGATTGTTGCAGGGATGTATAAGGGAGATGGTTCTCTGTTGGAATTCATCAGAAAGTCCTACGAGGTGAATGTTATGTTAGGAGATCCACTCATAGGTTGTGCAGATGGGATGGGTAGATGTAAGGAGGAAATGTCTTTGTATACTAGATAGAGCTTTCACAAGAGCCCCCAAGGGTTTCACAGTTAGACAATGACCCACTCGAGGTTTCATTCCTTGATTCTTAGGGAACCTTCCAACTATGCTACTAGGGATTGTAGGTTGGGTTACAAGGTTAAGCACCTCACAACACTCACACTGACAACACTCGTAGAATATGAGGAAATGGCCTTTTAGCACTACCAAACAGAGCCAAAATGGTTCACGTCAAGTTCACCAAAATGTAGAGGGGAACCAACCACACCAAGGCTCTAATTCATGGAGAGTTGAGAGCTGAAGGCTACCCTAGTCTACCTCAAGTTAGACAAATGTCTTGTGCTAAGGATAGAGAATGAAGAGAACTCTTAATTCTTTTTTCACTCTACTAACCCAAGAGTTTTTGTGGGGCTAAGCGAGTAGGTTTCTAAAATCCAAACTATACCTCAAACAACTCTCTACCACATGATAGTAGCACAAATCAGGGATGATAGTGTGGCACATTGGCATCTCAAAAGTGTGTTGGTGTCTATACAGACAGAAATTTGAAAAGGATAGTGAAAATAACAGAAATCCTACTAACAACTTAGGTGTCAAGATGTAATGTAATAACAAAAATGCTAAATAATAAAATAATGGAAATAATAAGAAATATGATATGATAGGACAAGAATGAAGGTGGTGGAAATGAACTCATGAAGGTTCCATTTCACCAAAATTCTCCACACAATAAAGAGGGGAAAAAAGTTGGGGTTGTTTTAGAGCTTGTCGTAGTCAAACCCCCATTTTGTTATTTCCACCTCCATGGATAGCCATATAGATAGATATGTAGAAATATTATAAAGGAAACAATGCTGGAACAAAAATGAAACCAAACAGTACGAAAGGCACTAAGCTAATAAAATCTAACAACAAAGTAGTAATTAGAAAGTGTTGCCACCCTTGACAAAAGGCACTCAAGGCCAATGAGAGAGGAATGCAAGCCTACAACTATGGCTAGGTCAACGTAGCCACAAAAATGCCAAAAGCAGTCTCACAAGACACCAAGTTACAACTTCTATGGTATATGTGAGGAATATTGTGATGTTGGAATCATGAATCCAATATTGTAACAAGTAGCTTGAGGTTGCATGAGTGTGTAGAAACATGAAGAAGATCAGTAATTGCTAAAGAGACATGTATTGAAAGTGAAATATATCCATTTCAAGAAGGTTTGGGAGGGAAATATCCATTCAAAAGTTGGCACAAATGAATAGGGACATTACGTTTCATCTCCAATGGAAAACATAATGCCTTAACAGATCCCAGAGGTAGGAATCTTGTTAGGATAGCAGCACACCATGCAGATGTCTATGTGTCGTGCACACGTCCCTGACAAAAATTCCACCAATGACACTAAAATTGAGCACCAAGTGAATAGAGTTTATAATGAGGACATATAATTACTTAGTAAAATTTGATTCTTCTTAGGTGGGGTGTAAAAGGGGAACTTGCAAGAGGGGTACAAATTCACTCCTATAAATTTTTTCCCCCACTATAATGAACATGAGTTTCAATGAGTGTTCGATAAAGTAGATTGAAAGAGTTTAAAAATATATACTTGAACCATCAAGGAAGTAGACCACAATCTGGTGAGCTCGAAAGCACAAGGTAGTCAAATGGCTCCACATGTACTCTTTCTTGAGGAGGATTGAACAAAGTGCACCGAAGGCCCGAAAATACCTGCAAGATGTAAGTGCTTCATAGGCCCTGGGACCTACAAAGAAGGCACCCTCAGGTACTCTCTCCTCAAGGAATCCCAATGTAAGGGACTCGACAGAGTTGAATTGGAAAGCAGTTGCATAGGTGCACCTATAAAATAACATGTTAATCCATAGACAAAACATGTTAGAAAACAAAAGAGCCACATAGGCAAGCAATCAAAAAGTCATGCAGAGAGTCAAAAATTGAAGGAATGGCTTTCAAAGGGGTCCCTCGAGAACCCATCAAAAGAAAAGGGGTCCACTCAAGGGACATGTTGTTTGAAAGTGCAACAAAAAATTCTGCAAATCGATTCAGCATCAAGGAATCCTGTTCAAAGATTTCCCTTCATCAAGGAATTCAAAAGGAACAAGGTCCCTTCAAAAGGGAAAGGTTAGAAATTTTCCTGCAAGAGAAAGTGCTCACTCCTCGAAGGAATTTTTTTTAAATTCTTTCTTTACGAACCCATGATGAAGGAAAAATATTCTTCTAGGGGTCCTTATTAAGGAATGGGATGTTTGAAAAATATTTTAAGAAGATTTTCAAGAAAAGATTTGTTGGCCATCAAATGCATTTTATGAAAATAAAAGTTATATGAGAGCCCCCCATTAGGATGGTGCATGCCAAGCACAAACACACATAATATCTTAAGGAGATAAAAGAAAGAATGAAAAGGTGATGTTGTGGCCCATAGAGCACAATGAGATGTCACTATGGTAATGTTGTCACACATGCAAGGGACAAAAAATGAGCACCACAACATCATGAAACAAGCAAAAGAAGATAGAAAAAATGAAAGAATAGACAATAGCATTATGAAAAAGTGATAGGGGTGATTGGATATTTGGAGGTCAGAGCTACCCATAAATATAGATAAGTAGATATAATAGTATATAAATGAACTGTCATCAACCCCCTACTATATCAAACCACATGAAGAAGGTACATGCAGAAATCATCCCCAATTGTCAAAATTCAATACACACTAGAGGAAGAATGATGTGAAAAATAGGAGAATTTTTACAACACAAAAGCACTCCTATATCAAACCACCTACAAGGGTGGCAAGGGTCATCCAAGAACCCGTAAAACAAGCATGGGGGAACAAAATACACACACATAATCTAATATACAAATAAAGAAGATATGCCCCCTAGTCCTCATCAACCAAGATGTCCACATTCTCCTAATCTAGATCATTGTAAGGGGAGATCGAATGAGCTTGCAAGGGCAGAATATTCAGGGGAGAACCCTCTGACCCTCCTACAATAAGAGGCAAGGAAGAATTCCCTTTGAGGTCTTCTCCACTCAGTTCCTGTGGGGTGAAAATTAGTGATCTCATGAAAAATCCCTAGTAGGGTTGGGACCTCATCCACATAATTAAAAATATACTTCATAGGAGTGACATGCATTAACTCAACTAGGGAGGGAGGCAGTGCCCAAGATTCACTGCTAGGCTCACTAAATGACTTGGGATTAGTGATGAACTCCAAGGATGTTGGGGCTTCATCTATCACTACGATGACACAAGCTAATGTAGAACCAACCTTCGAGGAAGTTTAGCCCTTATTTTGACCCCTATTGCTAGTAGGGTCATCCTCCATCTTCTACATCATCGAGGGATTTGAGATCCCAACAAATTAATGAGAGGCTGTGAAGGAAGAGGAGAAAACCACAACAGACACCATCAAGGTATTTGACATGTCCACGAGTTTTAAAAATGGTAGGATTTCTAGAAGGGATATCAAAAGGGGTGGCTCAACCAAAGGACCAATAAACACCTACACCCTCTTTGGGTGAGGATCAATTATGCTCACAGTGTGAGTCAAAGCAAGATCGAAGCTAAATGAACTGAAGTAGAGATGACAAGAGAGTAGGACATAACAAAAGGTACCAAATTAGGAGTTGTTGACTCCTCTTACTTTTTTTGCAATGTGGCCTACTCAACGGCCAAAGCCTTTCTCTGACACTTGCACTCATGCACAAGGTGGCTTCTACAACTCTAAGAGTTAGAGGCTATAAGATAAGAAGGAATGAAATACTCATGTTCGACCATCAGAGTATCCATCACAGTCATTTTCAGTGGAGGGAGGGTCTCCTAGATGAGAGTAGGAGGGAGGGGTTGAGAGGATGATGGAACAATAGTTGGGGGGCTAAATCTAATGCCTCAATGGTGAGACTCTTCCCATTCACTTCCTAAGAGGTAGGAGTAGTAGGAGGCCATAGAGGCTGAGACATAGAGGATACTCCATGAGGACCATCCCCCTTACCATACCCAATGAGCTGAGGAACCATGGGTAAGACAAGAATTTCAAACATTGGACACTTGGGCTTTCACCAAGAAACACCATCAAACTCTCCAACAAACACTTACGAGGAGAAGTTGATGGCACCGCAACACGGTGAGAGGAAGTGACAGGTGTAATAGTGGAAGAAGAAGAAGAAGGGCCCTAAGCGCACTTCTCTTCTTCTCTTTTTCGAGCCAAGGCAGCCTCATGCTCCACCTTTAGGCAGGCTCTATGCAAAATGACATAGCGAGGAGTGTATCACAGCTTAGGTGTTATTCCTCCACTCTTGTAATTCACATAGGTTTGATACAAGGCTTTCATCTTAGGAGGAAGTGGGCCAACATAGGTAGGCCAAAAGTGATCCAGTGAGTAGCCTCCACTTGCAATCGACAGTGTATAACCGATGTCATGGACTACGTGCACCAAACATTCATGGGAAAACTTCAAAAACTTGTGAACTACCGAGGGGACTATATTCATAGCAACCAACCATGGGATACCTAGTTTTACCTTGAACAATTTAGACCTTGAGATTATGTCAATAAGTGCATTTATGATTCTGGGCCCAACTAAGACTAATAAGGTGATGCAACTGATGAGAGGAATGGAAAGCCCATTGTGTGTATGAATAATGCTCCTAGATTCATCATACCCATCCTTGTGTAAGAAATTAATCAGCATAATCTCCTTAGTGATGGCATTCACCCAACACATAGGGTCAATGAGGACACTCATTATGGTGTTTCCATTGATTCGTGTGGGGATGTATAAGGGAGATGGTTCTTTGTTGGAATTCATCGGCAAGTCTTGTGAGGTGAATGTTATGGTAGGAGATCCACTCACAGGTTGTGGAGATGGGATGGGTAAATGTAAGAAGGAGGCCATTTCTTTGTATACTAGACAGAGCTTTCACAAGAGCCCCCAAGGGTTTCATAGTTAGATAGTGACCTACTCAAGGTTTCATTTCTTGATTCTTAGGGAACCTTCCAGCTATGCTACTAGGGGTTGTAGGTCAGGTTTCATGGCTAAGCACCTCACAACACTCCTAGAATACGATGAAAGGGCCTTTTAGCACTACCAAACATAACCGAAATGGTTCAAGTTAGGTTCACCAAAATGTAGAGGAGAACCAACCACACCAAGGCTCCAAGTCATGGAGAGTCGAGAGTGGAAGGCTGCCCTAGTCTACCTTAAGTTAGAAAAATGTTTTGTGCTTCTCAATGATTTTTTCACTCTTCTAACCCAATAGTTTTTGTGGGGCTAAGCAAGAAGGTTTCTAGATTCCAAACTATACCTTGGACAAATCTCTACTAGAGGACAGTAGTGTAGATCAAGGATGATAGTGTGGCACATTGGCATCTCACGAGTGTGTTGGTGTCTATACAGATAGAAAGTGCAAAAGGACAGTGAAAACAATAGAATTCCTACTAACATCTTGGGTGTCAAGATGTAATGTAATAATAGAAATGGTAAATAATAAAATGATGGAAATGATAAGAAAGATTATATGAAAGGAAAAGAATGAAGATGGTGGAAATGAACTCATGAAGGGTCCAGTTTAGTAGAAAGTTCCACACGAATGTGTACCTATACACAATAAATAAGGGGAAAATGTTGGGGTTTTTTCAGGACTTGTCGTAGTCAAACCCTCATTTTGGTGTTTCCATCTCCATGGACAGCCATATAGATAGATATGTAGAAATATTATAAAGGAAACAATGCTGGAACAAAAATGAAACAAAACACTACAAAAGGAACTAAGCTAATCAAATCTAACAACAAAGTAGTAATAAGAAAGTGTTACCACCCTCGACCAAGTGAACTCAAGGCCAATGAGAGAGGAACGCAAGCCTACAACTATGGTAGAGTTGACGTAGCCACAACAACATTGAAATTAGTCTCACAAAACACCAAGTTGCAGCTTTTGTGGAGGACATGAGGAATGTTGTGATATTGGAATTGTGAAGCCAATAGTGCAACAAGTAGCTTGAGATTGCAAGAGTATGGAACAAAATGTCAAGCTAGATTAAATGAGTGTGTAGAAATGTGAAGAAGATCGAGAATTGCTATAGAGATATGGATTGAAAGTGAAAGATAGTCATTTGAAGAAGGTTTGGGAGGGAAAAGAGTTGTTCAAAGGTCGAGAAGAAGGCATAGGGGCGTTATGTTTCATCACAAATGGAGAACGTAACACCTTTATAGATTCTAGAGGTAGTAATCCTATCAATACAATAGTGCACCTTGCAGATGTCTATGTGTCACATGTGTGTCCTTGACAGAAATTCCCCCACCAACACTAAAAACAAGTGCCAAGTGGATGGATTTTAGAATGAGGACATGGAATTACATGGTTAGATTCAATTCTTCTAAGGTGAGGGGTGTAAAATGGGAATTTGCAAGAGGGGTGCAAATTCACTCCTATAAAGCAAGTTTTAGGTCAACTAATGCTTTCTTGCATCAACATCAACATGCTCTGTGGCTACTTCCTCACATATTCCATCAAGGTTCTATTGTCATTAGTATGAGTCATGGCACTCCTTTTCTGATGTGTCTTAGTCCTAACAATAGATAATGACATCACCAAGTTTTGTCTCAACTTGTTGTACATATACCCACTTGTCTCTTATCAAGTTTTTAGGCAAACAAAATAAGATGTCACCATCACAATTTATGATTTGATGTGCATACATATGCTTGTGACATAATAAAATTATCTATGATGATAATCATGAACTAATTAAAGTTGAAAATCTATCCTACCAATCATACATCAATCTTGATCTATTTCATTGATCTCATTTCTCATGATTTGGATGGATGGTCCATCTAACCATTCTTCACTTCCTATTAAATTTTTTCTCTTGCTAACATTTATTTTATTAGTTCCTATAATAATTTCAATGGAAGACTATGACACCAAAAAATAAATTAGCTACATCATCTTACATCCAAACTCATGTTAGAACATCATATAAATCATTATATGCATCTTAGGTCATTTATATTGCATAAAAATACAAAAAAATAGCATTGCATCACATTCTATAGAAACGCCAAATACATAACATCATATAAAAGCATATAAGTTACCATCCTACATATAGGTGATATAAACACATTAATCACATCATATAATCATAAGCATTAGATATCCATATATAACATCATACATATAAGAATAAATCAATATCATATGCATTCATCCATCCATCCATAAATACATGATAAATCCATATGCACATCTTATAGGAACCATCACATAAACATAGAATGCATAACATAGATCCATAATCATAAAAAAATGCATATAGAACATATAGACATCATGTGGTTGCCACCAAAAATGATGCATCTCATATATATCAAAAATTGTGTTACAACAAAAACTGGAATGTCTATAAAAAACGGAGCTCAAAGGATTGATAAAAATATACATAAGTGTTTACAATACATAAATAAATTAGCCTAGCTTGAGCTTCCCCTATCATTTATTAGTGATGGCCCAAGGGATGGCATATCATGTCTATGTCCTAATGGGCTAGGTTGGTCTCTTCATGGTTGTGGTCGTGGATACAGTAACCTCCTAGGTCCTAAAAATTTGTTGTACTCATTATCTACCTAGAGTGTGATAATCTCTGTGATCAGATCTGAGTATGATGTAGGAGCATCAATGGCTCAATGCAATCTTGTGTCAACTTAAAGGTGGAATTTTTCAATTTTTCAATTTTGATGTGTTGGATTTCATGTTTGCTGATTGAAATTCATATTTTGTTGTGAATTTTAATGTCTTGTAATGTGGTAGAATATGTTTTAAAAATAAAAAAGAAAAAAATAGAAAGTAATGGAGTGGGTTTTTGGGAGCCATTAAGACTATTTGTAACTCCTATTTTGAATTCTCAAAACTCCTAAAAAATAGGAACCCAGGAGGTGGGCTCCCAAATTGAGGAATCTGCTTTTTTTGCTTTATTTGTGAAAGCTTAAAAGCCATTTAAAGCCCATATTGCATTTTCACCAAGTCTGGAAGATTAAAACACTTATTTTATTCATGTTTGAATATTAAATTGGATTTTATTTACCCTTCTTGGAGGTGGGGCATTGATTTTCTTGAGGTGATTTGGAATGAAAGCAAAATGATAATGAAATGCATTGAAATTACATTCCAAGAAATCATGAAGGGATAAAAATTCAATTTCTTTATTTTTGGAGGAGTTTTTCAGAGAGGAAAAACACAAAAAGAGAATGAGGGCATATCATACCTTCGTATGGTCATTCGATGATGGATTGGTAGATTTGTGAGTGTTGACAGAGGAAAATTCAACACAAGTTGTGCATATTGAAGGCATTGATTGTGAAGTGGTCTGAAGTTGCAGGTGCTAGAGAGAAGATTGATTCTAGGCTTTGATTTTCTATTACAAATTAGATTTTATGTGATTGTCAAGGGTTTCTTATGGCTTATTATATCCTTCATCCATTATTGGATTGTAATAGCTTTATTTCCCATCCATTAATTCAAAAATTTACTAGTTGCACATTGCAACCAGGGCTTGGGAATTGTGTTTCAATTTCTCTGTGTGTTGTTGAATAGTATTTTTGAGATTTTTAAATTCCATTTGCAATAAATTAATTTAATTTAAATAGCTCATACATTAGTAGTATCAGAGCAAGTTGATCTTGAGAGTGTAAACAGACTATCAAAGAGATTCAGTTTACACCAGGACTTGTGAGGTGTGGTATTGCAGAGATGTATGCCAGAGGAGCCCCACGTGGTAGGGGTAGAGGAAGAGGAATAGTAGATAATTTTGTTAGAATTATGAATTTATATCCTTGAGAAGGTAGGTTGAAACTTTTAAAAATGAGATAAGGAGATGATTTATAAGAATGAGAGACCCAAGAAGTGAAGATGAAGATGAAAGTACAAAGAATTCTAGTTTAAATACTGGGCAAAGAGAAGAAATTGCAGTAATTGCAAATGACCCATTGTTGAAAGCTTTAACAAAAATGGGAAGGAGACTAAATATGGATGTGCCTACATTCAATGCTAGTTTGAACCTAGAAGAAATGATAGATTGGCTTAATGAAATGGAAGAGTATTTTTAGTTTGAAGAGGTAGAGGATCTTGATAAAGTAAAGTTCGCTAAGAAAAGGATGAAAGGACATGCTTCAATATGGTGGTGAGGAGTCCAATTAGAAAGGGGAAGAAGAGGGAAAGAGAAGATTACCAAATGGAATAAAATTGTGGATAAATTAAAAAGACAGTTTATTCCAATAGATTATGAATTAGGTTTTCTTAAGAGGATGCAAGGTTTGAAGCAATGAAGCAAAAATATTAAATAATATATAGAGTAATTCCATAAAATACTCATATGGACTGTACATTCAAAAGTAACCAAGGAAAAGATTGCAATGTATATGAATGGGTTGTGATCGAGCATTCAAGAAGAAATGACATTGGTTAGAGTTGTGAAAATGGAAGATGCTTATCAAATGGAATTAAAGATAGAGGAAAGGTTTTGCAAGAAATTTTAAATCAAGAATAAAGGAAGTGGGCATGTTGGAAAAGTAGGAGGAAGAACATACAAAAATGAAGAAAATCAACAAAAGAGTTCCAAGAATGAAGAGGGAAGCAATAGGGCTCTAAAATATGAGGATGGGCAAAGCTCAAGAGACCAAAATTTTAGAGGTGGAGGTAGAGGACGTGGATATGGTGAAGGCCCATTTAGAGGCACTTGTTACAAATGTCGAGAAGAAGGACATCGATCCTATGATTTCCCACAAGAAGAGAAGCCAAAAAGTAAAAAAGAATACCAAAGTAGAGCAGAAAATGTTAATGAGGAAGAGGCACCTTCTTCACAATCCAAAAATGTAGAAGATGGAGAGGTTTTGATGACAACGAGAGCACTCTTGAATGAAGAAAATGAGCCTGTGCAAAGAAAGAAGTTGTTCAAACCAAGGTGCAAGTTTGAAGGAAAGGTGTGTAACATCATAGTTGATAGTGGTAGCATGGACAATATTGTGTCCGATGAGATGGTGAAAATTTTGAAGCTTGAGAGGAGTAAACACCCAAATCCATACCAGATTGCTTGGGTGCAAGATAATAAAAAATTGTTGGTAAGTGAACAATGCAATTTGAAGTTTAAAATTGGGAATTATCATGATGAAATTCTATGTGATATCATCCCTATGGATGCTTGCCACATTTTTCTTGGAAGGCCATGGTAATGTGAATGAAAATCCATACATGATGGGTGTGATAACACCTACACAATTGTAAAAGATGGAGTGAAGCATAAGCTAAAACCTTTGAAGGAGGAAAATGTTCAAGTTTGTGGTAATGCTAGAGTTTGTTAAGTTGATGCAAGGATATTTCTTGAAGGTATGAAGCATGAGAATTTTTTCTTTTCTATTATTCCTAAAACTACCAGTGAAGTTGTACATGAAGTCCTTGTAGAAGTTGTTGATTTGTTGCAAGATTTCAAGATGATTGTTTCAGATAATGTACCTGAAGGACTCAACCCAGTAAGAACAATTATTCATCAAGTTGATTTGATTCCAAGGGAAAGTTTTCCAAACAAGGAAACCTACAGAATGTCACTTACAAAGAATAAAGAGGTAAATAGACAAGTTGCTGATTTTTTGAAGAAGGGTTTGATAAGAGAGAGTTTACACCCATGTGCAGATCCTACTGTTTTGTCACCAAAGAAAGGAGGAGAATGGAGAATGTGCATGGACTCTAGGGATATCAACAATATTACAATAAAATATAGATTTCTATTACCAAGAATGGATGATTTCATGGACTTCTTGAGTGGAGCAACATATTTCAGCAAGATTGATTTGAAGAGTGGGTATCACCAGATAAGGATATGTGAAGGAGATGAATTGAAGAAAACATTCAAGAAAAAGTAAGGTTTGTATTAGAGGTTATTCATGCCATTTTGGATAGCCAATGCACCTAGTACATTTATGAGGTTAATGAATGAAGTGTTGAAAGAGTTATTAGGAAGATTTATGATTGTATATTTAGATGACATTTTGATTTTTAGCAAGACTTTTGAGGAGAATTTGATGCATATTAGACTTGTTTTTGAAATTATTAGAGATGAATTTTTTTTGATTAACCTCAAAAAGTGCAGCTTTGTGAAGAGGGAATTGGTGTATTTAGGCTTTGTTGTTTCAGGGGAAGGCATCAAGATAGACCCAGAAAAGGTAAGAGCTATTCTAGAATGGCCAACACCAAGGAGTGTAACAGAGATGAGATCATTTCATGGGTTAGCAAGTTTTTATAGGAAGTTCATCAAAGATTTTAGTAGCATATGTACACCACTAATTGAAACTATGAGGGGTAATAAGATGGAATTTAAGTGGACTACAGGGGCAGCGAAGAGTTTTGATTTGTTGAAGATTAAAGTGACAATGCAACCTATGTTAGCACTTCTAGATTTCAGCAATGTGTTCAAAGTGGATTGTGATACAAGTGGTAATGCTATTGGAGCCATTTTGAAAAAGAAGGTAAGCCTATTGCATATTTTAGTGAGAAGCTAAATGATGCTAAGAAAAAGTATTCATTTTATGATCAAGAGTTTTATGCAATCATTCAAGCACTTAAGAAATGGAAACATTATCTTATGCCAGAAGAATTTGTTTTATATACCGATCATCAAACAATCCAATACTTGAGTAGTCAAGGGAAGTTGAGTCAAAAGAAATGAAATGGGTTGAGTTTTGACAAACTTACACATTTTTTTTGAAACATAGGAGTGGGAAGTGTTGGAAAAACAAGGACATACAACTGAGAGGGGGGTGAATCAGTTGTCACAAAATATTCAAAATTTTCACACTTAAATTAATTTAATCTCATATTCAATGAATGAAAAATAAATCATAAACAATCAACACATCAGAAACATTATAGAACACCAATATTCTTACATGGAAACCCTGTTAGGGGAAAAACCACGGTGGATGTTAGTCCACAATATTATACCCTATTAAAAGTATAAGAAGAATAATGGGAATGCACATGCATTTAGGCACACTGCCTAGAGCTCACTACCCAGAGAAGACACACTATCTTATATAAATTCATATTAGATTCGTATGGTATGAACTGAGAAAATAGCTTCTACAAAAGCTTGATTACAGTTCCAGTTAAGCATAGAAACACTCCTTCACACTTCACTCAAACTTCTTCACACTCTACTCAAACTACTTCACACTCTGCTCTGCAATCGAATGATTAGAATATATTTCTCACATCTGCACTTTCTATAGCATACATTCACACTTATGCACACTTTACTTTTCTCAAACAATCACTCTTATATATCTACAACATTGAATTACATCAACAACTTTTCCGGCTAGAAGAAATATGAAAATATAAAACATACATACAATGTCGGCCCAAATTTACAAATAAATTTTCAATGTGAATCAAACACCATCGGCCAATATTATGTTGTGACCCAAAAGAACATCCTTGAGTATTCCAAACATTCAAATTTAATTCTTCAAGGATCCACAACACACTACAACCACCATGTCGGCTAAGAACACAAAACACATAAGAGAAAAATCACTGACCACGAGCACACCGATCAACGCGGATACATAACAAAGATAGAGCATGGTCTAGACGCATCCATGAGCATCAAGAAACAATAGAGAAATATCCACAACAATTGATATTACTAGAATCACTCAAACTTCAATCAGGAACATGAACTGAAACCATAGAAAAATTGTCAAAACATAATTGTTCATAACATGAGCAAATCTTCACGCGGACCTCTAAAAATTTTAGTGGATAAACTAAATACACTTAGCATTCCTTATCTCATTTAGAGTATTTTTCATCCATTTTCATCACATTTTTCCATCAAGGAGCATACAAAACATCAACTATCAAAGGGCCAACCAAGGAGCAACTCATACAAGGTATAAATCTTGCTTTTACCATTTATATTGTTTGAGTTTAATGTAGCCCAATATTGAGATGTTTTAGTGCTCTTTCCTTCTTTTTCATTCTATTTTTCATTATTTAGGATAGGTAAAAGACACTGATCACATTTATGACACGCTCGGTGGGACCCACAAATGGGTCTTTTTGCTTTTATGTTTGTTATTTTTTGATATTTTGCAAGTTCAGGTCACACAGAGGAAAACTTGCCCTAAACAGGGGTGAACCTACCCTAAAAAGGGGTGAACTTTCCCAAGAATAGGTGAACCTACCTCGAGATTAGTGACCCCAACCTAAACAAAGGCGACCCTACCTTATAGAGTTGCCCATCTAGGAGACAACAAAAAAATTTACTCACTATTTTTTGCATAGGGGTGAACCTACCCTATACAGGGGCGAACCTACCTTGAACAGGGGTGAACCTACCCTAATAGGGGTGAACCTACCCTAACAGGGGTGAACCTAAGCCAAACAGAGGCATCTGCAAGGTAAAACAGAGGTATAAAAGTCATTTCTAGATTTTGTGTTTTGTTCTTTTGGTTGATACTGACCCCCTAACTCATCCTATTAGTGATTGTGAAAGATTTTACTAATATTTTTTGTAGTTATCTCACATTTGTTGAATATTGGAGGATAAACTAGTAACACTTTTCTTGCAGGACGATCAATCTCAACGTTGTTTGTTTAGTTTGTTTATCATTTTGCTTATTAATCTAGGCACATAGTTTTAAGTAGGGGAGTCAAATATATTGTGTGCCATGTTTTTAAAGAAAACTATTGATGTGTCCAATCCCCTTTCCCCATTTGGCGATCCTGGGTGGCAATAAATCATATCTTTGTCTTTTGTGTTGCCCAAGGGGCACTATATCGTTTAAAGCTTTCCCCTTGCACTTCATGTGAGCCTAGGGAGTAGCCAAAAATGGTTAGTGTTCTCTTTTTAGTGGGACATGCTTGGGGATTTCATCACCCCAAGGGATGATCCCAACCATGTGTACTTAGGGGTATACAAAGGGGGGGAGCCAAAGTTGTACCCCAATCCAGTCAGGTCATGTCTGGAAAAGTGTAGAAGCTAGGGTGATACCTAGATAGACGTGAAGATTTGGTCTAAGCCTTCAGTATCTTGTTGGGGTTCCTGACTCATGCTTGTGACAAGCTGGTGTTCACGGTTGTGCCTCACATACTGAGTGTATATCGAGGACTCCCTAGTTTCCTTGTTCAACCTAGTTAGAGGACTATGTTGGCCATACCCTTCATACTAATCTTAGGATTGTGTTGTTTGAACTATCTCTTTTGTGTGAAACCAGTGAATTTCTATTGAGTCACGTAATCCTTACCTTCTACTTGTTGTTTGTTATGTTTTTGGTCCTTTTCCATAGCCATTTTCACCTAGGCCAAGTTCAGGTATTTGCACAGAGCCGACCCTGCCCTGAATAGGGGCAAACCTGCCCTCTATCTCAGTTATTTCTCAGCTTGTTTCTATCATAATTGTCTATCTTTCCACCAAACAGGTGAACCTGCTTTGAATAAGGGTGAACCTGCCATGAACAAGGGTGAACCTTCCTTGAACAAGGGCGAACCTGCCTTAAGTTGGGTGAACCTACCCCAAGTTGGGTGACCCCACCCTAAGTTGGGTGACCCTACCCCAAGTCGGGCGAATTTGCACCTTGAACAACCAACTTTTCCATCTTTTCAGTTATTTTGAGTATCCATTTCCCCATTCTGAACATCCGTTTCCCCATTCCAAATATCTGTTTACCCATTCAGAGCATCTGTTTCCCCATTTTGAACATCTATTTCCTTGTTTCAAACATCCATTTACCCATTTTGAGCATCCGTTTACCCATTCTGAACATTCATTTACCCATTTTGAGCATCAATTTTCCCATTTTGATAGTCTGTTTCCCATTTTGAGCATCTGTTTCCTCATTTTGAACATCTATTTACCCACTTTGAGCATCCTTTTAGCCATTCCAAACATCCATTTACCCATTTCGAGCATCTGTTTGCCCGTTCCAATAGTTCATTTTCCCATTCTGAGCATCTATTTCCCGTTCTAAACCTCCATTTCCCCATTCCATGCATCCGTTTACCCATTCGAATAGTATGTTTCATCCTCTTTTCTAATTTAGACAAGTCTGAAAGTTTAGTTGGACAAACCTGGCCTCTAGATAAGTGAACCTAACCTCCAGATAGGAAAACCTGACCTCTAGTTGGGCAAACCTGACCTCAAGATAGGCGAACTTGACCTCTAGTTAGGCAAACCTGACCTTCAGATAGGAAAACTTGACCTCCAAATAGGAAAACCTAACTTCCAATTGGGAAAACCTTATCTCTAGGTGGGTGAACCTGACCTCCTATTGGGCGAACCTGACCTTTAGTTAGGTGAACTTGACCTCTAGTTGGGCAACCTTGCCCCCTAGTTGGGTGATATTGCACCTTGGTTAGATGAGTATGATCTTTATCCATTCATTTTGCATCTTCCATAATTCGTATCTGCATCATAAAGCATCTCTAGGTTGCATATCCATCATCATTTTTTGCAATCCAAATCCTCTGAACTTCATTTGAAGTCATTATCCAAATTGACCTAGGTGTCTAAAATCGATCATCATCCTACAACATCTACTTAGGATCGCCAACCATCCTGAGTCAGTCATCATCATCCAGTCCTATGAATCCACTTCCATCTCAAGTTGGATTTGGTGCCGCAATCATCTACCTATCCTTAATATGATCTATCAGTACCTTAAGTCACCTAGGGTGATCTCTGAACCTGGTTTAGAATCTTTTTCATCATCCAATCTTATCTAATCATCCAAACTTATTGATCATTTCATCAACTAACCTTATCCAATCTAATCCAATCTCATCCTTATCAAATCATCCAATCAACTGATCCACTATCCAACCAAATCAATCCTTCAATCAACACTTAGGCATTGCATCCTAGAGTTTAACCACATCTTAGTCACATAGTAGTTTTGCATTTTCATGCCCGTTTAGACTTGATCACAAGCCAAGAAACAAATTGCAAAACAACAAGGCCAAGGTTGCCATCTGAACATCCCACAAGATCCTAACAACATTTCAAATACCACACAAGATCCCAACAATGGTGCAAATATCCCTCAAGATCCCCATAAAAGTGCATCGTCACAATCTAATACTGACATCCAAAATACCTCACTACCTGGAGATGAAAACATGGTCAATCAGCCTAAAGTTATTGTTGATGAATACCTAAGCAATCTTGCTAATGTTCAGATGACGGATTGCCTCCTCAAGGAGTGTGGGGATAAGATTCTTGCTACTCTGATCATGAAAGGAGTCAAACCACCACCCGACTTTAATATATCACAATAAACCAATGCCCAAACTCTTCCTGTGCCTCAAGACCCACAAACTTCGCAAAATGTTCCAAGAAATTTGTATTTTCCTGAAGGTCCACCTATCAAGAATTGGTATCATCCTGAGTTTGAAAATGTCATGATACACCAAGTCGCCACTTATCCTTGCCTCCCATTTGCTACCTCTATGGCACCACCTGATCCTAATGATCCCTATGCCTATGACATGCTATAGAATATTCCACCTACTCCACCACTTCCACCTCAGCATCCTATTCAACCACTTGTCAATATTGGGGGCACTCCACTTCTTTCTTTCATGCCACCTCCAAGACCTACACCTACTGGTAATCTACTAACTGCACCTCAAGGTAATATCCCTTCATTTCAGCAACCTCTTGTTAATCTGCATCAATCCATTATGATGCAAGAAACACCACAACACACTATTATCTCCTCACAAGCACCACCACAACATGCTATTGTTGCTACTATTTCATCTCAACCACCCTATCAACAACCTCCATAGCAGAATGTCACAATCCTGCAATAGAATGTCATCATTCCACAACAAAATGTTTCAATTCCTCAACAACACACTACTACTCCTACACAACCCCCACATCAAGTCACACAAACTACATCGCAGCCACTGCAACTGCGCCATAATGCTTCCATAGCAGTCCCACAACAACAACATATCCCATCTCACCCACTTTATCAATAACCCCCACAACAGCAACAACCACCCCATCATACACACGTTCCCATGCAAATGCAATGGAATCCTCTCACGCAATATCCTTACCACCCATCTAGTACATACACTACTTATGTTGTTGCATCCAATCCTAATCAAAACATTCATGTGATCGCTCAGAACCCCCCATGAACAAAACTGCTTCCTTACACTAGTCCTCTGCAATCGCACACAAACCCATACCAACAATAGTCTACTCCACAACAACCTCCATACATTGTACAACAACCTAGCATTACGTACAATTACCAATCCAATCCATACTACGCTCAACAGTAGCCTTCATACCAACAAGGTGCTTCATTAACATCCTATATGCAACAACAACCACCTTATCAACAGGGTGCTCAATCAACCTCTTACTATCAGCAACCATTTCCTTACTAGTAAGGGGCTTCCACATCATCATTCTATCAAGTTGCTACACAATACCAGCAAGGCACTCCATCCACTTCATACTATCAACAACATCCACCATACCAACAAGTGGCTTCCACCTCTTACCATCAAAATTTGTCATATCCACCTTATGTCAATCTGTAATTTTCTTAAACCAATCAATGCCAACCAACACCTCCATACACACCTCAACCCGCTTATGATCCAACTTTTTCAGCACCATCCTCATCATATCAATAGTATCCTTCATACAATTAGCCTAGTTCAACCAATCTGACTCTTGCAACACCTATCAATCAAGATCTGGAAGAAGTCAAAGCTATGTTAAAGGACTTCCAAGTAGGGAGTGACAAGAAATCATTCAAGTTTGAGGACATTTGTCCCTACCTATTTGATCCTTCTGTTTCATTGGTTCCCATCCAAAAACATTTTGAAATTCTAAAATTTGATAAATATAAAGGAACCAAAGACCTGAAGACTCACCTTCAAGAGTTCTACGCCCACTGTTAAGAAGTCATGCATAATGAAAATTACCTCATGAGATTGTTCCCTAGGATTATATAGCTCTTGATTGGTTTATGGGTCTTAAGAAAGGATCTATCAAGTCCTTTTCCCAGCTTTCAAAAGAGTTTATCTCCCACTTCTCCTTCAATCTGGAGAAGTATATCAATACACTAGACCTCCTAAAGGAAAAGCAGTGGGAGGGAGAAACCTTTGCGAGCTATCTTCAAAGATGGCGAGCCCTAGCCAGTCACATGAAATCCCCGCTAAGGGAAAAGGACATGGTTACCCTGTTCATCAAAAAATTCCCATCCGGATATGGCCCACAACTTCAGGCTCCACTATGTCATGACCTTCACTAAAATCATGGAAAAGGGTCCTATTCTTGAGAGAACCCTCATCACCAAAGGGATAGTCAAAATATTTAACTCTGATTGAGATAAATCATTTGGAGACAAGCCTCGTTATTGGAACAAAAACAAAAATTTTATCAATGATGGTGCTACTGACACTAAACACGTCCAAGTGGCCAATGCTTCTCATAAGCAATAATATCCTCCTCCTCATCAGCCAAATCCTAATGCCATATCAGTGCCTCAAGGGGTACCTCATCAATCCCAACAGTCCAATCAAAATAATCAAGGGGGTAACAAATGGAAATTAACTCCATTAGGAGAACCCCTAAGTGTTGTGTTTAATAGGCTTCTACTAGCTAATTACCTATTCACATATCCTATGACCAAGCCACTCGACGAATTCAATCCCAAACCAAATTGGTTCAAAGAAAATGAATATTGTGAGTTCCACAAGATTAAAGGGCATACATTGAACAAGTGTCAAGGTCTGAAAATGTACATCAAGGATCTTATAGATCGGGGTGACATACATGTGGATGCCAACATGACACCCTCGTCCAATGCTTAGTTACAAATATATAAGAATGCCTTCCCTAAACATAACCAAGGGCCTAATATGTCAAATTCAAACCCAGGGCCTAGCAATAGTAATGATCAAAATAATAGCACCAATAATATCAGTTATAAAATTGTGCCATTCAATTACCAAGGTAGTTTCATTCATATTGAACAAGTGGAACCATGTGTATCTATGATACATGTAAAAGGAAAGGATCCATAATGCGTTGTCACCACCCGTCAAACCCGCATCATAGTCCTTGGAGTCTCTACATCCACCCAACCATAGCCTGTCATTTCTCAATACAACATTCTTGACCATCTGGGAAAGACTTCAACAAAAATATCCATTATGGACTTGCTTAAGTCTTCTCCTGCACACCAAGAATTCCTAAATAAGGCCTTACGGGACACCCAAGTTCCTAATGACATAGACCATACACAATTTCAAGCATTGGTAGGGCACCTCTCTTCCACCTATCAACTCAGTTTTAGCCAAAATGACATGCCCTACATTGACTCCAATCATAATCATCCCCTCCATCTAGAGGTCCTTATAAATCGACATAAAATAGAAAGGGTCTTGGTGGATAATGATTCTGCCCTAAACCTTTGTACATGTAAATTCATAAAGTACGTAGGATACACCCAGGCTGATTTAAATAATCAGGTCATCACAATCAAGGTGTATGATAATGCAAAGTGTCATTATGAAAGAACAATATGTCTTTCGATCAAGGTTGGTCCAGTTGTGCAATACACTACTGGTCATTTCCTTGATATGGAATTCCTCTATAACCTCCTCCTCATCTGGCCATGGATTCAGGCCATGCAAGCCATTCCATCCACATACCATCAATGTCTAAAATTCCCATTCAATGGGGTAGAAGTTACAATACACGCGGATCCCCAACCATTTGAATATTGTCACACATTAGAAGCTTATTTTCCTCATTCCCACTATTGTCCTGGAGTGGAAATGGGACCACTGCAGATATCATCATCCCAATCATCTACCACCACACTAGACACCACTTCATCCACTCCATCATCCACATCTGATTCCACCATTTCATTGACAAGGGTTGTGGTGAGTATGAAATGCGTACAACTTTGAAAGTGGCAACCATGCCACACTCACCACACACATATGGCCAACCCTCTCAGTTTGTACCAAAGGAAGAAGAGACCATCATCTTTAATGTTCCATATGTGGGAACCAACACCTTTTGCTCTTCGGGGTTAAGGCAAGACACACCCAAAGATGACATCAGTCAATGGGTGTACCATGAGGAACCAAACCCCTCTCTTCCTTTGAAAGAATATTTCTAAGAGAATTATCCTTACCCCTCTAAGTTTGCAGAGAAATACAATTATTAGGGTGGAGGCCTTGGCACCGAAGAGCAAGGAAGGAAACACCATACTGAGGCTTCTATAAGACCAAGAAACTTAGGCTTCAGTCATGAGACAAAAAAAAGAGACCTATAGCATCATCTAGTGCCTCTAATAATGTCATTCAGAGCAACAGTCTCCTTGAAGATATACCAAAGGAGGAATCCATCATACAAGCATATGATGATGTAGATCACACCGACTTCTCTTCCATGTTCGACTGTTTACAAATTTGCACCATTACCCTATCTCTTAAACATTGTGAACTTATAGACTGGGAGCTACATGGTAGCGCACCCATCGATACCTTTCCTACAATAGATCAATATGTACATCTCATGGGATTCGGGGAAGATGAAAACCCTACCCACAAAAGTAAAATGAAATAAAATAAAAAAGGTCACCTAGTGAAAACCTCCCCGAGGCACTTCTTGACCTAGAAAAAGTAAAAAAAAAGGTGTATTTGATATTAAAATCCTTGATGGGGTGCTAGAAGATGGGGATGTTCATCTTCCCCTTGTAGGAACTTAGCTCTCTGAATGATCATCCATCTTGATAGAGGAAACTCAAGAGATAAATTTGGGAACTGAAGAGGATCCCAAAATCACTTATGTAGCCAAAGCACTATCAGAGGAAGAACATTCTACCATCACCAAGCTTCTCAAAGAAGGCATAATCAGTTTTGTGTGGACATATTCAAACATTCTAGGCCTTGGTTTTTCTTTAGTGGTACATCACCTGGATGTACGTCCTGATGCCAAACCTGTCAAGAAAAAGCTTCAAAAAATGAACCCCCAAGTAGCTCTACTGGTTAAGAAAGAATTAGAGAAGCTATTAGAGGTTGGATTTATAAGGCCCATTGACTATTCAGAATGGATCTCAAACATAGTGCTAGTAGCCAAACCAAACAGTGCTATCAGAGTATGTACAGTCTTCCATGACCTCAACAAGGCCTGCCCCAAAGATAATTTTCCTTTGCCAAACATCAACATGTTGGTTGACCTCACTTTGGGACACAAGATGCTTTCCCTTATGGATGGCTTCTTCGGATACAATTAGATCAGAATTGCACCTGAAGATCAACATAAATAGCTTTCACCACACCATGGGGCACCTTCTATTATAATGTTATGCCCTTTAGCCTTAAAAACGTGGGGGCAACCTACCAGTGAGCCATGATCGTTATCTTCCACAACCTCATCCATGGCATACGACAAATTTATCATTAGCAATTTACTGATGGAAAATTCACCGCCAACAATTCATTGTGGGAAAATTCACTTCCATGACAATTCACCACGTGAAAAATTAATTGCATGAATTTTTGGTAGTTAATTTTCCATGACGGTGAATTTTTCCACGGTGAATTGTTGACGGTGAATTTTCTATTAGTGAATTTCTCACGGTGAATTTTCCTAGAGCCCTCATCCACATCATAATGGAAGATTATGTTGATGATCTACTAGGAAAATCAAGAATAAGGGAAGAACATCATGTGGTACTCAAGAAGATCTTTGGGCATCTAGAGCAGTATAAGCTAAGGCTAAATCCCAAGAAATGTGTCTTTGGGGTCACATCAGGCAAACTATTAGGTTTCATTATTTCCCATAGAGGTATAGAAGTCAATCCAATGAAATTGAAGGAAATTATGGATATGCCTCCACCATGCAATCTCAAACAATTAAGAATCCTACAAGGTAAGTTACAATCCATCCAAAAATTCATTGCTCAATTAGCCAACAAGTGTTAGTCATTCACTCATATCCTGAAGAAGGATACCGCTTTTAAGTGGAATTAGCAATGTCAATTTGGCTTCGACCAAATCAAAGAATATCTGGCTCACCCACCAATCCTTATGCCACCAATTCCTGGTAAGCCACTCATGTTGTATATCTTTGCTACTTCAATGGCACTGGGGGCATTACTGGCACATCATGATGAGTCATCAAAGGAAAGAGCAATCTATTACATTAGTCAAACCCTGGTGGTTTATGAGCTCAACTATTCCCCTATGGAAAAAGCTTTCCTAGCAGTGGTTTTCAGTTCGCAAAAACTCAAACATTACATGCTCAGTCATCCAGTAAAGCTCATCTCCAAGGTTGATCCACTTAAATACCTGTTATCTGGGACAATTCTAACTAGTCACATGGCTAAGTGGGTCATGCTTCTGAGTGAATTTGATATAGAATATGTCAATAAAAAAGCTATTAAGGGACAAATGATAGCTGATCAGTTGGCAGATGCTCCCCTAGTAGATGCTTATCCTTTGCCAATAGAATTTCTTGATGAAGGAGTTTTCACAATAATAGAAGCAGCCACATGGACACTATACTTTGATGGGTCATACACACACAATGGATCAAGGGCATGAATCTTGCTTGTCACTCCCCAAGGAGATTATATACTGAAGTCATTCAAATTGGCATTTCCATGCACAAATAGCATAGTTGAATATGAAGCTCTTCTTATTGGCCTCAGAATTGCAATCCAATGGCATATCACCCACCTAAGAGTCTTTGGTGATTCTCAATTAATCATCAAATAGGTCAATAGTGCATTTCTCACAAAAGATGATAAGCTACTGCCCTATAAATGCATGGTAGACGAGTTCAAGAAGTATTTCACTTCCATCCAATTTGATCATATTCCAAGATTCTAGAACAAAGCAGTGGATGCCATGGTTACCATTGGTTCCTTAATTTACATGCCCAAAGACAAAATAGAATGTGAACTCATTGAAAAACTCTTAATCCTGACATATGATATCCCAGAAAGTGAGATGGTGTGTGACATTGTAGGTTCCACATCCCCTTGGTACCATGATATCTACACCTACCTTCATGACGACATCCTACCTCCTAATCTCACATGCAACCAATGTAAATATTTCATCCAATGAACATCCTATTACACCATTGTAGGTGATACACTTTATCGACGTGGGTATGATGGAACCCTCCTTTGGTGTCTAAATGAGACTGAATCCCACACTGCATTAACAGAAGTACATAGTGGTGTATGTGGGGCCCACTCAAATGGCATGGCCTTGGCTAAGACAATTCTCTAAGTAAGATATTATTGGCCTACATTAGAACATGATTCTTGTGAGTTCATCAAGAAATTCTTACCCTATCAACAACATGTCGATCTGATACATGCTCCCGCACAAGATCTGCAACCTCTTATAGCACCATGGCCCTTCTCTCAATGGATTTTCAACCTAATCAACAAGATTTATCCCCCATCCTCCAATGGCCATACCTTCATCATTACCACAACTGAGTACTTCACCAAGTGGGTGGAAGCAATGCCACTCTCACAAATCATAGGCACTTAGATTTCCAAGTTTATCCTCTTCCATATTCTCTGCAGATATGGAATACCATCAACCATCATTTATGACAATGGAAAGCCTTTCAAGAAACAAGCTATGAAACACATTTGTGACACCTTCCATATCCAACATCATTGGTCTACGCCTTATTACCCCCAAGGTAATGGTCAAGTGGAAGCCACCAACAGAACCCTCATCAGAATCCTTAAAAAGGTGGTCAACAATACTGGTCAAGATTGGCACCTTGACATCCATCTCACCCTTTGGGCATAACACACTTCAATCCACACCCCTACTAGTGAAACTCCATATTCCCTCATCTATGGTGTTGAATCCATCTTGCCGATTGAGGTAGAAATCCCATCACTGAGAATCTCCTTGAAGAATCTTATCAGTGATGAAGACACTCGATTTGCAAGACTCAACCAGCTCGAACTCCTAGATGAAAGATAGATCAAAGCGTATAACCACCTTTACACCTATCAGAATCATCTGAAAAGAAGCTCCAACAAGAAGTTCCATCCTTTCCAGTTCAATGTTGGTGATTTAGTCCTCAAGGAGAATCGACGCACTCAACAGGACTGAGAAAAGAAGGGAAAATTTGAAGCAAATTGGCTTGGTCCTTATGTCATCACTACAAAATATGGATCAGAAGCCTACAGATTTTCTATGCCTAAAGGAGAGCCCCTAGAAGATCCCATTAACATCATGCACTTGAAAAGGTTCTACACTTGAATTAGCTAGGGTATCCTATCCTAGAAAATTGTCAAAAATACAAAAAAATCAAGAAATTAGAAAAATCCAAAAATAGTAAAGAGAAATAATTCATCCTATGGTGAAAACCTCATCACAGGTGCCATTTTTAAAGGGCTTAATAATTATCTACCTCGAATCCTATTTAATTTATGATTTCATCCATTCTGACCTCATATCCTACCATCTCATCAATCCTTTCCTTTCATCTGCATCCATTATTTGGTCATTCAATATATTTTGGTTGACCATTGGATGATATTCATCTGTTATCCATCATCCTAAGATTTTATCCTAATCTGATCTTGTGTCACTATTCTTATCATCTTGTTGGTCCTTCGTGTCCATCTAAGATCCTTCATCGTGTCAGTCTTTGTTTAGATCCCATCGTGTCTCGTCGGTCCTTTTGGTCTTTGTCAAACTATGCTGCCCTGCGCTTTCACGTAGGCAAGGCTGATCATTTGATCCACCCTTGGGGCATTTTTTCCATGATGTCTTGGTCATCTATTGTGGTCTCCATTGTCCCCTTTATGCTTTTATCCATGATCCATCTTCTAATCCTTTTTGAACTATGTTGCCCCTGTGCTTGCATGTAGGCAAGGTCAATCTTTTGATCCACCCTTGGTGCTTTGCTTTGCTTTCTTTTGTCTCTCTTTTTCGTCGTTTCCCATCGCTCGTTTCCATTAGTCCTCTTTCCACTTTTATCTATGGTCTTTTATTGAACTACGAGGTCTCTATACTTTCACATAGGCAAGGCTAATCTCTGATCGGCCCCTGACCCCCTAGGTCATTAGGGTGTGTTAGTCTTGTTTCTTTTGTCTCGTTTCTTGCATCGTGTTGTCACGTATGTCTTTATCTAGTTGGTTCTTCACAAATGAGATCCACTCATATCATGAGATTCAATTGGTTTTAGAATTTCTTGTGTCATTTATCAATCTTTTAGTTTAGTATCCCTCTTTGGTCTCAACAGGATGCATCCTTCCTAAAAGACCTCATCAACCCCATCCATCCTCTTGATCCTATGGAAAAGGAAATTTTGAAATTGATTGTGATCTTTTGATACTTTTGGATTTTGTTTATCATTTCAATTCCCTATTACAACTTGTCAAGATCACCATGATCTATCATATTATGGTGTGTTTTGATCGATTAACATAGGGACATATCTTGATCTTTTTTCTTTGTTGTTATCTTTTGGGTTGTCCCACGTAGTATCCACCAAGATACCTGAGGTCTTTTGTTACTTTCGGGCATCCCTCTATGATTGTGGTTATCCCAATGCTAGGTCTGACTAAAGTCTTCGCAACTTTGGGGTGTTGGTATAGCCTTCTTGTCTATTGTGTTTTTTTTTGCATTAGACGCTAATTCACTTTGGTTTACATACCATAGGACCTAGTGTCTTATACTATAACAAAAATCAGTGCTCCAAAAATGGAAAATTACATTAGGATTGCATTTTGAATGATCAATTTTGTTGCATTGCATTCATACCTGACCTATGACCTATGATTTTGGTTGTACAAACATTTATCCTTCCATCTCCTATTCTTCTCAGGGTACTAATGGTTCTTGACAAGTGCAGTTTCACAATATGCCTACCATCTACCCTCATTACCATGCAAGTCCTTATTGACACTTATGTTCATGTTGCATTTCACTTTATTTTATATAAGCTAAAGCAAGCATGATCACCACTATAGTCTATCTACCATCCACATTGCATCTCATGTTGCACTATAGGTTCATTGCATTTCATCTCATGTGCATTATTGCCTCATATTTAATTTATGTTGTTTAGATTAATCATATTTGGTTATTCTAAGCATCTTAAATTCATTTTTTTATCCATTCATTTCCATATTAGTCCATATCATTAACATATTACATACATCACCACCTGCATCATAAATCATTAGATCCATCCACATAGCATATAAAATCATAAATCACCCATCACATCCTACATTATACATGTTAGTCATTATACATATCATTTATCTCATTCATATAAGCATCAACATACATCATCATAAGTATATACATATATCACATCATCATGATCATCCACAATGAAATCATAAAAATACACACATGCATAAATAGCATCATCCATTATATGAACATCACATAGAGTTAATAAGGTCTATTGAATATCATATATAAAAATAAAAATATGAATGTCTATCACATAGTCCATAATAATGTCTATCATATAATCAAAATATATATCCATTACATCTATCATTGAATGAAGTACAAATATAAGGCTCTAGATCAAATCTAATCTCTGCTGCACTATACTATCAATCCATCATGCACCTATAAAAAATTGGTATCCTATCACCTGTCCTCTATCATCTCTACTATGAGCTGCCCACATCTGACCTCTATGGAGAGTTAGGCACTGACCCTCTATTTGGAGGAGTCATTTCATAGTCATTGTACCCTCGAGTATGTGTCCCTAGTGACTGGGATGGTGTAGGCATTTGAGGCACCTGTCAGACATAGTGAGTTGTGCACTATGCCAGATCTGGAACTTCCTGTTGATAAGAACACATCCAATAGGTCACCTCCCTCATATACTCATCTCTTTCCATAGCCTGATACCTGGCTGCATTCCGCTCATGTTTATATCTAACTCAATCCCCACATATGGATCTCCACTCCTACGCCTATGCATCCTATGAGAACCTCAAATGATCTATCTCTGGCCTCATCTGTGACCCTTGCTTGGTGGACCTATCTCTCTCAATCTGCATAGCCTATATCTATTCCTACAATCTCTACACATTTTCCCTTGCCTCGCCACCCTAACCTAGTGTTTCCTGTGTCTAAGCCTGTCTTGCATCCCCCTCTCTCTCCACAATATGTGTCTGAGCCACTGCTGCATCCCTATCAATCTATAGGGTTTGCACCTGTCTTTTTGATGCATCCCTCTCACTCTATAGGGTTTGCACCTATATTTTTGTTGCATCCCTCTCCCCCTATAGGGTCTGCACCTATGTCTATCTTGCATCCCTCTCTTCCTGCAAGGTCTGGACCTAGGCCCTCATAGCCTCCTCTCTCTCCTGCATCAGCCCCATGTCTCCCACTATCTAATATGCTACCTCAACTCTATCATGAAGCTTGTCTTGCTCCTGTCTCAGCTCAGTCCTCTCTCTTAGTAGCTACTCCACATGTATCCTCAAATCATTGAGGTCCTTCTCTACCTCTGCCATGGTCCCTATGGATACCTGCTCTATCTATCCTCTAGGCTCACGCTATCCTCTGCTTGCAATATGGTCACCACTACCTCTATACTATCTTGCTCCCATCTCACAGCCACTTCCTCCTCATGCTCTCTAGATACTTCTCCCTCAATCCAAGTCACCTCTTCTCGTAGCTATCTCACCTCAGCTAGCAGACTATCCCCCTTTACTCATAGCTCCTCCTCATACTGTGATGCTACATTGGCTATGGAACCGAAAGCCCTTTGGCCCTCTACACACATGTTAGCCACCTCTACTCATAGCCTGCTCACCTTTGCCTCTAGTCTGCATCTTGTAGCCTCTACATCTCTCAATCTTTTCTCGGTGATCTATAATCTCACCATAGCCCATCTCAATAGTATAGTCAGATCCTCTACTATAGGTGGCACCATGGCCAATGGGGGGATATTATGAACATCCATATCCATTTCCTTCTCCTCTACCTCATCTCTCTCATCCATCATCTCCACATATTCCTCATCTCTCCCATCCTCTACCTCAATCTCCACCTGGGCTCTCCTCCATGGTCTCCTACTACCCTGCTACTCTAGCCGCCATCTATCCTCTCTCATGCTGCCTCTTTCCCTCTCCCATCCCTCTACTCCATCCCTGCCTCATCTCTCCCCTCCTCTGCCTTGATCCCCACTCTGGCTCTCCTATGCTATCTCCTCCTCCTAATCCTCTCCTGCTACCTTGCAGCCCTAGCCTCGCCCTGTCTTCTATCCTACTATCCTACAACCCCTGCATCCCCATGCTACCCCATTGCCCCATATGCCTCCTATCCTCTCCTTTGTTGTCCCCTCCTCCCTCTCCCCTAGCCTTCCAATCAAAGCTCATCCTCTAGCCCAAACCCTAGTTCCCCCACAATCGACTCCTCTAGAGTAATCTGTCTTGGTCAATGACATAGATACCATGCAGTGTATCGAACTATCACACCCACCTCTACTTCCCCTCCGGTCCTACCCAGGTAGGGTGATAGCTACAATATATCCTAGTACTCTCTCGCAAACCTTGGCAAAATCAGATCTCCCCATGGTCGCTCTCACGTAATCTGTTGAAACCTCTTTGGTCTGTGTGGAATGTCCTGTGTACTCCTAAACTGTTTGATCACTCTGTCTGGCCTATATGCCTCCATTGTCCATGGCTTCCTCCCAACTATGTAGCATTTGATGTAGAAGTAACCTCTCTACCCTACCTCATCTCTCCTCCATCCTAAAAATGGTATGAATGTCATGTACGGCCTCCACACTATATCCTCCTCCATCTGTCCAAATCCATGAAGCCCTCATAGTGCCATACCCAGACGTACTCTATCCCATACTAGTAAGCTACTGGTGTTGTCTCATCCTCTAATCCTACTCTCACCACTCCTGACCTAGCCACAATGATGTGTTCCTAGGCCCATACTGGTAGCAACGTCACCTATGTCATGCTAAGCGCCTCTCGATACATATAACGTGCATGTCTCTGTAGAGTTGTGATAGTACACATGTGCCCCATGCGAACACCCCCTCTCTCCCCTCAATGATGTGTCGTATCACCTCCATATAACTCAGGCTACAAAAGTGCTCACTCTGATCTAGTAGTAGCAATCCACTGATTAGCCTGCATAGGTATAGTGGTAGCAGTGACACCCCCAACGCCAGACATCTATCTACATCCAACCTTTGTCTCTGTATAGGAAGGTCATCTCATCCAAACAAAACCCACAGGGTATGATACAACTTCACCCCCTCTGATGTCATCGCACTCACCAGATGGCTTGCTATAGGTAGCCTCAATATCTGCCATACGTCTTCCAATGTTATAGTCATCTCCCTTGTCAGGAGATGAAAGGTCTAAGTCTCAGAACTCCAACACTCTATCATGGCTATCAGCATCACCCGATATGCTCTAATCATAGGGTATCCTAATAAATGCAGTAGTCTTGTCCATGACAGAGCCTCATGGTCTACTTTTTTCATGGCCACTATTGTCGCCTCCAACACTTGTAACCGCCTCTCGCATGTCTGCAAACTATCGAAGCTTTGCATTCACACCAAGCACCACATGTGAGTCATCTTATCATTTTCTTCATCTCCTCCCCCTTTGTCCATTTCCTTGGCCATGGGCTCTCTTCTCACTAATTTTTCCCCTCCCCCTCTCTGGCCCAAGCTTACCCAGCTTTCCCCCGTTCATCTTTTATTTTTATTTTTCAATCCCCCCTTCCCCCTTTTCTTCCCCTTGGGTGATCCCGCCCTTCGAATGGGTGAACCCACCCCCTCCATGGGTGAGCCCACCCCAAGAGGCAAATGAACCCACCCCCACTACGGGTGAACCTACCCCCTCCGTGGGTGAGCCTGCCCTGAGAGGCGAGTGAACATGCCCCCTCGGTGGGAAGAGGGTGGCAAAAAAATCCGCCCCCCATAGGCGGACCCACCCCGAGAGGCAGGCGAACCTGCCTCCTCTGCATGCGAACCCACTCGGGAGGCAGGAAAACCTACCCCTGAATGGGCGGTTGTGCCTGGGAAAGGTCACCCCTATCCTGAGTGAGGCCGCCCCTCTTGGGGCGGGGTCACTCATCTTCTGGGAAAGGTCACCCTTCTCCCCCTTACTCTTTTTTTTGGAGGGTTTTCTTGATCACAGGGCTAATCCACCCTCCCCTGTTTTCCCCTTGCCCCTTTTGGGCATCTATTTTCTACTTTTATGGGTGTATTCACCCTCTACTTGGGAAAATTCACCCCCCTTCCCCTTGCCTCTAACAGGCGATTCTGCCTACCCAATGAGTGAAATCCAATTTTTTCCCCCGACCTATTTTCCTAAACTACCCCAATCCCAAAACCCATATCTTCAAAAAGCATCAAAACTTAAAATTATACCAACAAATGCTTAAAATCTCAAAGTGGGTTTTGAATCTAACCTGGCATGAAATCACACGCTCATGGTAGAAATGTTGTACCTCGTCCCCCTAATGGATGATGTCTAAATCATAGTCCTTCGATATCCTCGTCTCCTTGTCTCCTTCCTCTCCTCTCCACTCTCTCTCACTCCACTACCAAGTGTGCAAATGAGGAGTGGTAATTTCTAAAATTACCTTATATAACTTTTTCCCTCCCTTTTAACTCTTTTAGGTGAAAGGTATTTTTACCTTTTATTTATACCTCTTTTAATTCAACTAATCCTCTAACTTCCCAAAGCCACCATTTGCAAACCATGTGTCTATTTGACTCTGTTCAAAATCCAATCTTCATGGTATTTTGAGCTCTATCCAACAATACCTTTCATTTCCTCACATCGAGAAGTCACCTAGAGCCCCCTTTTTCTTCCCCAACCACCCTCTTGAGGGGGCATCCCCTACCATTTTCCTCCATTTCTCTGTCATGGTCATTCCATTACAAGATTGGGGTATCTCCTTTCATTTCCCTCCATTTGAGTAGCTTACATAACTCCTCCCATGCTGGGGCATCATTTTTTGGTTGCTTCCTCTATAGAGTCATCTGCATTTTATTTTTCTTCAAAATATTGTTATTCTAACAATATTTTGAAGCGGGCAGAATGTAGACATCCAAATTTGACCATTCCCGTATGGTCAAACCTGTCTCCTTCATCCATATGTTTCATCAATATTAATTAAATAACTTATTTAATTAATATTTCCCCTTTCCCTAAGGTTCCTAAAGTATCTAATTTTATAATTAAATAATTTACCTTTCATCCTTTCTCTAAATTAAATAAACACATCAATTTATTTAATTTGGTCATTTGACCTTTTGGAATTTAAATCAATTTTAAATTCCTCTCTTTTCTCTCTCCTTGTCACATCCTCCATAACCTTCTTCTAATCTAGATTAGTCTAATTAATTCATGATTAGAATGTGCACACCTTTAATTGGGATTAATGTCACATCCTCCATATTTGTCCACTTGCCTCTAATCCCTCATTAATATTCTTAATCACCTATTTGCAAAAACCTTAATCTAATCCCTTTGCTACATTTAACATACCTTTTTAGTCAACCTTCACAATTTCCACATTTATCCTAGACCCTTTTCCCCATGTGAATTTAAAATTCACATTTATCCCTCCAAGACTCTCCTCTTCCCCATGCAAGTTGTTAGGAGTTCTAGAACTCCTCACTTGTCACATCAATCACATGGGGTCAAGAACCTTCCATTATAAGGACCTTATCTTATCCACAAGGTATTTTTCAACTTCCTTCATAAGAACCTTGTCTTATCCACAAGGTGCTTCTCATGTGAATTTAAAATTCACATTTATTTTCCCAACCACTTCTCTCTTCTGCATGGATATTTTTGAGAAATACTAAAATTCCTCATATGTCACTTTCCTCCCATATGGGAACAAAAAATTCCTTTTGGAGGAAATCTTCCCCCAATCCCAAGGTACTTACAAGTACCTCTATGTCACATGTCCCTTTTCCAACTCATTTCTCCTTATGACACTTCATCCTCCACATGGAAAGATGTGAGGGCTTGTGAGTCCTCAACTCACCATAGCCCTTCATCTTGCCCATGTTGGAAAAATCTCAACCGTTCAATTCTCTAGAGAAATCTCCCTTAAAATAGAAGATTTTTTTTTCATTTCTGTCATTAGGCATTCACACATTTTGCAATTCAAACATTCAAGCTCTAGCTCTCATACTTGCATTTTTGCACTCAAAAATCTTCATTCTTGCATGTTTTCAAGCTTTCATCATTTGCACTTATACTCGTCTATCCAACTACCCACATAGCTCATTGCATTCCTCATCTTATTTAGAGTATTTTGCATCCATTTTCATCACATTTTTCCATCAAGGAGCATACAAAACATCAACTATCAAAGGGCCAACCAAGGAGCAACTCATACAAGGTATAAATCTTGCTTTTATTTTTATTTTGTTTGAGTTTAACATAGCCCAATCTTGAGGTGTTTTAGTTCTTTTTCCTTCTTTTGCATTCTATTTTGCATCATTTAGGATAGGTAAAAGACATTGATCACATATGTAGCCTTCAATACCTCAATGCTAATAGTGTTGACATCAATGAAAACCACATATCAGCAACACAACTACAATATCCAACAATATCCCCCTTTGACATTGATGGAAATACATGATGTGAAAAATACCATGAACACAACTCTCAATCAACACTTGCTCCTTCTTAGATTTTGACTATTCTCCTCAACAACTCTTCCACATGATCTTCTTCCCACAGGGCTCTTCTCCCCAGATAATCAGCAGTTTTTCACATTACACTTCTCCCCCTTTGACATCAATGGAAAAGATAAGCATTATCTTTTGGCGCACAATCTTTGAACCACATATCTACACATCTGACTACTCCCCCTAAGTAGTAGGCTCAGAAACATCAAACTAGATTAGAATTATGATCAAAAAATGCATAGATTGATGCAATACAATGCATCTCTAGTTCATATCAAGAGGGGTAATCACCCCTAGCATCCCTCTAAGATACTCAAAAGTATCCTTTGGCAACGGCTTGGTGAAAATTTCTACAATATTCTCTCTAGTAGGTACATAATCTAGTCTGACTTCTTTCTCACTCACTTTCTCCCTCAAGAAATGAAACTTGATTGAAATATGATTGGTCTTAGAATGTAGCACCAGATTCTTTGATATGCTTATTGCATTTGAGTTATCACAGTATATAAGAATAGGCTCATCATACACTACTTTGATATCTTTCAGCATCTGTTTCATCCACACCACTTGAGTATAATTATTTGCAACAATAATATATTATGCCTCAGTAGTAGATAGGGAAATGGAATTATGCTTTTTACTCAACCAAGACACCAGCTTCTTCCCTAGGAATAAGGCACCACCACTAGTACTTTTCTTGTCATCTACATCTCTTTCCCAATCTGCATCAATATGGGCACTCAAAGTGAGATCATCATCTTTAGCATACTAAAGCCCAAAATCAACTGTCCCTTTCAGATACGTAAAAATTCTTTTTACAGCAATTACATGAGATTCTTTTGGGTCAGCTAGATATCTAGCAGCCATACATACATCATTCATGATGTTTGGTCTAGTCTAAGTTAAGTAGAGCAATCCACCAATCATTGACGTATATCTTGTATGATTTTCCTTGGGAGAATCATCATTCTATGTTAACTTTCATCTGGTTACCATGGGTGTACCAACAGTCTTTGAGTCATCCATGCCAAACTTCTTCAATAACTCTTTCACATATTTGGACTGTGATATCAAAATCCCATTTTCTAACTGAGTAACTTGTAATCCCAGAAAGAACTTCATCTCTCCAATCATACTCATTTCAAATTCACTTTTCATTTCATCAACAAACTTCAAATATAGATCATCATCTCCTCCAAAAAATAATGTCATCAACAAAGATTTCAATAATCAACTCTTTATCATGATCCAACTAAGAATACAAGTTGTTGCTAGCAGTACCTTTATTGAATCCAAGCTTTAGTAAGTATTTATCTAGTCTATCATACTAGGCTCTGGGGGCTTGCTTGAGTCCATACAGAGCTTTCTTCAATCAACAAACCATGTCTTCCTTGATAGTCAATTGAAATCCATCTAGCTATTCAGCATACACCTCTTCTTCTAACTCACCGTTTAGAAAAGTTGACTTCATATCCATTTGATAGACTTTATAGTTCTTATATGCAACATAAGTAAGAAATAATCTTACAGCTTCAGTTCTGGCAACAGGGGAAAAAGTTTCTTCAAAGTCAATACCTTCCATTTGTGAATACCCTTTACATACCAGTCTTTCTTTACTCTAGACCACTTCACCTTGTTCATTCAGCTTATTCCGAAAGACCCATTTAGTACCCCAATCACATTTTTATCCTTAGGTTTGGGAACAAGAATCCATGTATCATTCTTTTCAATTTGCATCAGTTCTTCCTTCATAGCTTCCATCCAATGTTCATCATTACAAGCTTCATTGACATTGCTAGGCTCATTCTTGTAAATTAGACAATTCTCTTTTGCAATCCTTCTTCTAGTTTGCACACATTTATTCTTGTCTCCTATAATCTGATTTTCAGAATGATTTAGCCTTACATACCTTAGAATTCTAGGATTTTCTACCACTTTTGGTTCTTTTGGTCATTCTTTTTCACTTCCTCTTGTTTCTCCTTCCTGAATTTCTTGATTTATTGAAACAATTTGAATTTGATTTTGTGTCTAAGCATTCTTCCCTTGGTCTGTACTATCTTGCTGGTCATCTAAATCATATCCATAGTATCTGGATGATCTAGCAGAGTCCTCATCAACTCTGACATTTGCACTTTCAACCATTTTCCTCAATCTTTTATTAAAGCACCGATAGGCCTTGCTTTTAGTAGAGTAACCTAGAAATATTCCTGCATCGCTTCTTGCATCAAACTTTCCTATGTCCTCATCTCTCTTAATATAACACTTGCTTCCAAATATATTGAAATATTTGATAGTAGGCTTATAACCAAACCATAGCTCAAAAGGAGTCTTACCAGAAATACCATTGACATTTACCTGGTTTAGAGTGTACACAGTAGAGTTTATAGCTTCTCTCTAATAGATATGAGGCACATTTCCTTCAATCATCATTGTTCTAGAAGCATCCAAAATTGTTTGTTCTTTCTCTCTACAACTCCATTATGTTGAGGGGTTCAGGGAGTGGATAACTTTCTTTTGATTCCATTCTCTTCATAGAAAGAATTGAACTCCTAGGAAATGAACTCACCATCTCTATCTGACCTTTGAAATTTTATCTTCAAACCTGTCTCATTCTCTACCATAGCTTTGAAATTTTTTAACTTTTCCAATGCTTCACATTTTCCTCTTAAGGAAGCAGCCCATATCATCCTAGAGTAATCATCAATAAGCAACATAAAGTACCTTTCTCGTTGTAGACTTCTAACTCTAGAGGGACCACACAAGTCAGTATGCACCAACTCTAGTATTCCATTAGAATGATGTTTGCTCCAAAAAGAAACCCTAGTCTGTTTTGTCATCTAACATTCCTTGCATATTGTGTTAGTAGGCTTCACTAGCTTAGGTAGATCTCTTACTACTTGAGTGGAACTTACCTTGACAATGTTATCAAAATTCACATGACACAACCTTCTATGCCATAACCAACTTTCATCTACTTGAGAAATTAAACAACTCTCACTAGTAGCATTCAGGTGAAAGATATTACCTTTTTTTTGTGTACCTAATGCAATTATATTTCTAGAACTTCCAAGTATCCTACATCTTCCATTTTTGAACTGAAGATCATAACCCTTATCCACCATTTGTCCAACACTCAATTAATTATGCTTCAAGCCTTCAACATAATGGACATAATCAGTGTTGTGCTTACCACCAAGAAAAATAGATCCTCTGGCACAAATCACACCAGAATTGTTATGTACAAGTCTTAGCCCCACCATCATATTTCTCTAGACTTAAAAAATTGTTTTTGTCACCAGTCATATGATGTGAGCATCAGTTATCAATGACCCACTCATCCTTTTCTTCAATTCGGGCTGCAAGAGCTTTCTCAACTTTAGTAGACTCAATAGTTACTAGACCATTCTGCTTGATAGCAATGAAAACCCATTCATCTTCATTTCCATTTTCTCTATCAGATTCTTCATCAATCACACCTTCAACAAAATAGAATTTCTTTTAAAATTTCGGTTTGTAGTTCTTAGACCTAGGAACTCTTTCAGGACACCTTGAGGCAAAATGACCTATTTTATTGGAAGAGAAATATTTAATAGGAAACTTCTCTTTATAACTACCTTGTCCTCTGCCTTCTTTCTTCACAATTAGTGCTTCCAGTTCTTCTACCTCTCTTTCTTCATCTTCAAGCTATTTCATCTCTTCCTCATACTTGAATGATTTTCTAAAACTTTCTCCTGGATCATATCTTTGCTTTTTTCTTCCAGATACAGTGGCCTTAAATGCAAATTTAGTCTTAGGGGAAAAATCACCAAATTCACTCAACTCAAAGGCAGCAAGTTTACCAATCAGCATATCTCTTATCACAGTTGTTATTGATCTGAGCTCTTCAATAACATGAGCCTTAGATTTGTAGGAGGGAGGCAATGATCTTAGCACTTTAGCTACATTTTCTTGTTCATCTAGGGTACTATCGACACATCTAATACCCATCACAAGTTCATTTACTCTTTACATAAAAGAAGAAATATTTTCATCTTCACCCATCTTCAAAGTTTCATACTTGCCTTTCAAGCTTATTATCTTAGTGACCTTCACAAGTGCATCTCCTTCATACAAAGTATCCATCTTCTTCCAGATCTCTTGAGTTGTCTTCAAATCCATCACATTTTTCATTTACAAATTTGTCTTGAAGCACTCAGAAAAACTTCAATAGCCCTGATATTAATCTCAGCTTCTTTAACCTCATCAAGAGTGGATGGACCATTTAGAGGAATAACATATCTATTCTTTCTAATCTTCTAGAAGGGTTCACCAATACACCTGAAATGACATTCCATTCTAGCTTTCCATAGAGTGTAGTTTGTTCTATCGAATCTAGGACTATCCTTCTTGTATGATGCCATCTCATATCACCTCAATCTTTTAAACTTCTTCAGAGGAACCTACTCTAATACCAATTGTTGGAAAAAAAGGACAGACAACTAAGAGGGGGGGTTGAATCAGTTGGCACAAAATATTCAAAAAAATTTACACTTAATTTAATCTTAGATTTGATGAATGAACAATAAATCATAAACAATCAACACATCAGAAACACAAAGAACACCAATATTTTTATGTGGAAACCTTGTTAGGGGAAAAACCAAGGTGGATTTTAGTCCACAATATTATACCCTATTAAAAGTATAAGAAGAATAATGGGAATGCACATGCATTCAGACACACTGTCTAGAGCTCACTACTCAAATACAAGAGTGCTCACTGCCTAGAGAAGACACATTGTCTTACAGAAATTTAGATTAGATCCATAGGGTATGAACTAAGAAAATAGCTTCTACAAAATTTTGATTACAGTTCCAATTAAGCATAGAAACACTCCTTCACACTTCACTCAAACTTCTTCACACTCTGCTCACACTACATCACACTCTTCTCTGAATCAAATGATTAGAACATTATTTTGCACATCTGCACTTTCTCTAGCATACATTCACACTTATGCACACTTTACATTTCTCAAACAATCACTCTTATATATCTACAACATTGAATTACATCAACAACTTCGTTAGCTAGAAGAAATATGAAAATATAAAACATACATACAATGTTAGCCCAAATTTACAAATAAATTTTCAATGTGAATCAAACACCGTCGACCAATATTATGTTGTGACCCAAAACAACATCCTTGAGCACACCAAACATTCAAATTTAAATCTTCAAGGATCCAAAACATGCTACAACCATCATGTCGGTCAAGAACATAAAAACTCAAACACACAAGGGAAAAATCACCGACCACTAGCACACCGATCAACGCAGATGTGCAACAAAGATAGATCATGGTCTAGAAGCATCCACAAGCATCAAGAACTAAAAGAGAAACATCTGCAGCAACTAAGATGACTAGAATCACTCCAACTTCAATCAGGAACACAAACTGAAACCACAAAAAAACTATCAAAACACAACTATTCATAACACGAGTAAATCTTCACACAAACCTCTAAAAATTTTGGTGGATAAACTAGATACACTCAACAATAAACCATTTAATCCACAGTGACTGATCTTCAACGTACTAAGAAAAACACCTTCATGACCTTCACTATTCCACTATGAACCTGCAACACTTTCTTCAACATTTTTCTCAATGTCCTCGACATATACAACCTTCAATACCTCAATGCTAATAGTGTTGACATCAATGACAACCACATATTAGCAACACAACCGCAATATCCAATAGGAATTCTAATAGAGTTGCTAATGCTTTGAATAGAAGACAAGGTTTGTTGATTGAAATGCAGGTCAAAGTTGTGAGTTTTGATGAACTCAAGAACATGTATGAAGGAGACTTAGATTTTGGAGAGGCATGGAAGGCTTGCAAAGAGCCCATTGCAAAAAATAGAACCAAATGGTTGGATTACCTAATCCAAGATGGTATGTTGTTTAAAGGTAACCAATTATGTGTTCCTAGAAGTTCTATGAGGTTGAAATTAATTAAGAAGAAACATAGTGGTGGACTTGCAGGGAATTTTGGTTTTGATAAGACAATTGCATTGGCTGGAGAGAAGTATTATTGGACAAAATTTCAGCAAGATGTAAGAAAATATGTGCAAGGATTTAGGGTATGTGAAGTGGCAAAAGGGGTGAGTCAAAACATTGGTTTGTATCAGCCACTACTAGTACTAGAGAAGCCATGGGAGGACATAAGTATGGATTTTGTTTTTGGTTTACCAAGGAAACAAAGAGGACATGATTATATATTTTTTGTGGTAGATAGGTTCTCTAAAATGACACTTTTATACCTTTTCATAAGATTAATGATGTAGTGAATGTTGCAGATTTGTTTTTCAATGAAGTTGTAAGACTTCATGGACTTCCAAAGAGCATAGTTTTTGATAGGGATACTAAGTTTGTTGGCTACTTCTAGAGAAATTTGTGGAAGAAGCTCAACATTTAATTAAATTTTTTCTCAACATACCATCCTCAAACAGATGGCCAAATGGAGGTGGTGAATAGAAGCTTGGGAAATTTGTTGAGATGCTTGCTTGGAGACAAACTGAAAGGATGGGATTTAATTCAACCACAAGTTGAGTTTTCCTACAATTTATTCAATAGAAGCATAGGAAAATCACCATTTTAGATTGTTTATGGCAGAATCCCAAGAGTTTTTTTAGACTTGAATAACATTGATAAAGATGTGAAAAAGAGTGTAGATGCTGAAGATTTTGTAGAGCACATGAAAGGTCTTCATGATGAAGTGTGAAAACATATCAGAAAACTAATGCTAATTTGAAGAGGATACATAAGGAATTTTAGGTTGGAGATGAAGTGATGGTGCACTTGAGAAAAGAATGATTTCTAGTGGGTGCATACAATGTAAGCTCAAAATGAAGAAGATTGGTTTGTGCAAGATTGCAAAAGGACATGATTTTGGTAATCCATATGAGGTAGAGTTACCCAATGAGTTTAATATTTCTCCAATCTTTAATATTTCATATCTAACCATGTTTCATGAAGGTCAGAATGATAAAGTTGCAGCAATTAAACATCCACCAGCACCCACACATAGTTCAAAAAATGAAAAGATTGAAGCAATTCTTGACAGTAGGGTGAAAAGAAGTACAAGGAGGAAGCAATACATGGAGTATTTCATGAAATGGTTTGGGAGGCCTCTAGAGGATGCTTCATGGTTATCTGAGGTTGATATCACTCACCTTGGATATCCTCTTGGAAAGTGATAGAATCACTTTTCCTCTACCATGGGTGTCTGATGTAGGGGCATCCATAGCTCAGTGCAATCTTGTGTCAACTTAAAGGTGTCATTTTTCAATTTTGTAATTTTGATGTGTTGAATTTCATGTTTGATGATTGAAATTCATATTTTGTTGTGAATTTGAATGTCTTGTAATGTGGGAAAACTCAAATTTGAATTTGATTTCAATTTGGGTCAAATTGGTGAAAGGGAATCATGGAGAATATGTTTTAAAACTAAAAAGGAAAAAACAACAAGTAATGGCATGGGTTTTTGGGAGAAATTAAGACCATTTGTAACTCCTATTTTGAATTCTCACTGCTCCTAAAAAATAGGAACCTAGGAGGTGGGCACCCAGATTGAGGAATCTGCTTTTTGGCTTTTTTTTAAAGCATAAAATCCATTTAAAGCCCATATTACATTTTGACCAAGTCTAGAAGATTAAAACACTTATTTTATTCATATTTGAATATTAAATTGGATTTTATTTACCCTTCTTGGAGGTGGGACATTGATTTTCCTAAGGTGCTTTGGAATGAAAGCAAAATGATAATGAAATGCAATGAAATTACATTCCAAGAAATCATGAAGGGATAGCAATTAAATTTCTTCATTTTTGAGGAGTTTTTTAGAGAGGAAAAACACAGGAAGAGAATGAGGGTATAGCATACCTTCAGATGGTCATTCCATTGATGGATTGGCATATCTGTGAGTGTTGATAGAGGAAAATTCAACACAAGTTGTGCAGATTGAAGACATTGATTGTGAAGTGGTCTAAAGCTGCAAGTGCTAGAGAGAAGATTGATTCCAGGCTTTGATTTGATGCTAAAAATCAGATTGTATGTGATTGCTAGGGGTTTCTTATGGCTTGTTACAGCCTTTATCCATGATTGGATTATAATAGCCTTGATTTCACATCTATTAATTCAGAAATTTACTAGTTGCACATTACAACCAGGGCTTGGAAATTATGTTTCAATTTCTCTACATCCTCGTATAATTATCTATAATATTGGGTGGCTTGACCCACCTAATACAACTAATGTGCCAAATCAGTGATTAGCCCACCCACAGTGTTTATGAAACCCACAAATCACTACTCAACCCTTTGTGCTTGATCATCTATCGTCAATGTCACACCTCTTGAGCTAATCAAGCAAAAATAACAAATCCAATAGGCTCACCTTGGTGCTCTCCAAACTATCATAATACTCACTTGGCCAACTATCTGTCTATAATATGTTGCGATTGGATGGTGTGTCCGATCAGGTACCAAGTTTGTTTACCGTAAAGTAGGTGTTGTACATCATCATCGCATGGTGTGCATGACCTGTATGGCCACCATGTGAAACCAACGAGCATGTCAATCTCTTGTCTCGAGTAGCCAACCCCACCAACATGCCCCTAAGTAACAATGCCACCATACATGTAAATATATAATAGGATTGCAAGAAAATATTTGTCAGTAAGCGATCAAAAAATAGGAATATGCTCCCACATCCATACATGGAGCAATGTGACTCCACAACCAATAGAGAAATCTCCCCTATATGCAACATCATGAAGCTAAAATATAGTATAGAAAGAAAACAAGGGCCCTAGGAATGAACTATACTCTCATCCATCATCCCCACTAGCATCTAGCCCCATCCCACTAGAAACCCATGGCCGTTAGATCGGGTACAAGTACACCAGTTATAACACTGCAAATGACAACAATCAGTTGCTCATATCAATCAACTAGTGTATCATGTTGGATCTCGTACTCCTCATCACCAAGATCATTGGTCCTGAAGCATCTTCGCATTGCTACCAAACCAAACTTAGGATAGTAGGAAACTCTCTCACCATGAATCAAAATACAATGGATGTGCCATACATCCTCCATAGTAATTATAGAATCTCTAGTAGGAAGGTGGAAGGAGCTAGTCTCTGAGTACCACCTCTTAGGTAATGTGATAATAAGTCCCCTATTATCACTAATCTTATGCATGAATGTGATGTAGTACAATCTGAGAGCATGAAGTGTGGCACGCTTGCCTTGATCTAAATTATGTTGTAACGCCATAGAACCAGGTCATCTCTCACACATATACAATGGTAGAAATCTTTCCTACACTCAAAAAAACACATTACATCAATCATGACATCTACCTAAGCCTATTTTGGTATGTGTAGGATCATGATGGGCCAAAAAGTGGCAATAAGATGGGTATGTGTAGGATATGTGGCTGACGACTTTTTTTTTACCCAAAATTGATGAAACGAAAAGGGTTGTTAAAGGAGATTCACAGTTTTCCACCAATATAAATTATGCTTTACTTTGAATTTAATAAATAATTTTTATTCATTTTCTATTTGAATTATGACTAAAGTCCTGAGTGATAGGCTGATTCAAAAACATCTATAGCTTTCAAACAATATCACATTTTTTGAATCCGAAACATGTGTCACATTCTATGCTTCGCATACTATAGGATGAAAAAAAAAGAATTTTATGAAGTTTTGACCAAGTTAAGGTGCTTAGACATACAAGTTTTTTATATTTTCTAAAAGTTGTAATAAAACAATCATAATTAATTATTTACTTGGAAAAAAATTACAAAAAAATATGCATCACATCAGGACATGAGTCCTCTACTTATATCTAAAATATTATGAAAAGTAATTATCATTTTATTGTGGTTAGGGTGGTCAGACAGACACCTACTTCTTATTTTTCCTTGAAATTTAAGTACTACTACATTGAAATTTCAAATTTTCACCAAATAGATTTTAAAAAAAATAAACCTAGTTGTTTAGAAACTACATTCAATTTTCTATAGATTATTTTCTTACATATTTTTGAAATAATATAGAAAATTTATTCAAATTTTTACATCAAGTTTCCTAACTCTGATTTTTCTAAAAAAAATTCCACTTAAGGGCCTGTTTTTTCCATGATGATCATGCACATACCCATTTGACTAGATAAACCTTGAAATTTTTTCCTGAAAGTATATTTTTTACTTTGACAATCAAATGCATCACTACAATTGATAAATGCGCCACTTTGAACAATTGCAGCTCCTAATACAATTGTGTCCTAAAACAACACTTGTGTCATTCTATCCTACAATTACATTGCTAAAAAAAACACAGTGTTAAAACTTATAAATGTGTCACCACAATACAAAGGTGGTGCTAAAAATAGTTGTGGCCTATAAAATGATTGTAGTGCTACAAAATAATTACATCATGCATTAACAAATGTGATGCAAAACTCAACAATTGTGGTGCTCACGACTACAGATACAGTGCATAATTCTACATTGCATCTGTTGCTCTATTTTTGAGCCTTAAAATCTAGCATAAAGCATCAAAACTACAAAATAAAAATAAGGTACATTGGGTCACCTGAGCCCTCTGGCCACTCATAGCTCCATACTCACACACTTTGATGACTGGCCTCTAGAATTCCTACCATAGGTTTGTTGCTCTAATGCTTTAGCACACTCCTCTCCTCAAAAATTCTCAAAAGTAAATGCACAAATGAGGAGATTAACCCACCCAAATGCCTATTTATGGACCTCTAATGCACTAATGGACCCCTCGTTTGCATTGGATACACTAGCCTTGTAAACCTATTACTACTATGGCTAACAAAATTAACCTAAAACCATAATTTTTTTCCATCTTTGCACATAAATGTACTAAATTAGCTTTTCAAAAAATTTGGCAAATGTTTAGAATTTTTACCAAATTTCTTGAGGGGGGCACCACACTATCCCACTATCACTGGGCATATTGGGGTAGGTCCTGGACTTAATTTTTTATCTTCCTTTGACACAATGCTCAAAAGCATATTGTATCAAAAGACCTAGGAAAAATGTAGATACTTGAAATTGTTGTATCTTGCAAGCAACATTTTAACACTATTTTTGTCTAATTCGTATGATTAAATAATTATCAATTATTTAATTGTTATCACTAATTCATATTCTACTATTAATTAAACAATATCTTATTATTTAATTAATTCACTTTAATATTATCCTCCTTGATTAATTAAATAAATTCCTTTTATCTAATTACATCCCTAATTATCTTTATTCTTCTAATTTAATTAAATAAATTAATATTATTTAATTAATTATCCACCATCCCACTTTCTAAATTAAATAATTAATTATTTAATTATCCATAAATTCCTCAACATTATCCACTCTCTAATAATAGAAAAATTAATTATTGTATTTATCAAATTCCACTTACACAATCCTTTAATAATTTATTTATTTATTTAATTATTAAATCTCATGCATTTCCACCTCATTCCTGATCGAGTCTTACTCTCAGTCCACTAATTAACCAATTCCACCTCTCTCCTCAATCAATGTATTTCACTCCCACTTGGTCCAATTTAGTGGATCAATCAATTCCTTTAACTAATTCATGCCAATAGTTAACTAAAATCATGCAACCAATTGCAGTCAATTAATTGATCAATCAATACCTCTCATGAATTATCCACCCTTTATATCTTTAGTCCTTCTTTCAATCTTGAGTGTCCATTCAAATCATCCTTTTCTATAAAATATACCTTCAAATCCAAAGGCTAACCATGAATCTTCAAAGTTTTTCTATCATTATTATATTCATATTCATTTGAGCTTAAGCATACTAGTGCACCTAAAATCTAAGAGCAAAGGAAAAATGGAGAAGAACAATGGGGATAATTCAATGATGACATAGGAAGTAAGGTATATTTCTTTGATTTATTGATTTCTATGTTATATTGTACTTTATTGATAGATTAGATTAGGATTTGCTTGAATCTTTATAGTTTAGTTATTCTTATTTCTAATTCATGCTAATTTATATCCTCATTTATAGTCATACAAGTATTTCTACTTCCACAATGACAAAGTTGATGATTAAAGAGAGTGTATCCTTTTGAGGGATATAAGATAAATGATAAAAAATGTAATGAATTGACAATTCACTACAACTCACCTCTCAAATTTAATCTCATTGATGGACTGAAGTCACACATATCACCTTCAAGGATCAATTATTTCTTGACTTGATTTGATTTGAATACATACAAGTGTTAGTACTCATGCAAAACATGAACAAAACTCACACCAGGGAGTTTATCACCCATAAATCACTTGCAAGCAATTATCCTATCACAAAAGAAAGATCAAAACAATTGATTTGCTATGCAACCAAGAGAGAAAAGATTGATCTAGAAAAGCACTATTATGTGCAATGTATCCATCATCATCAAAGGGTATGGAATCTACATCTACAAGAGGGATGAGACAATCTACAATACAATCCTCTAGGTATGGAGAGATATGAGGATCTCCAATCACCAGTGGATTTGTCTCTTCCCAAAGGGAGAAATGTTATTTTTAGGCAATTGATCATATTATGTCTTCGAGCATTCATCATTGGCATAGGAGCTACTTCTTTATGGGGGAGATCCATATCATCTTTCTCTCTCTCCTAGATTGAGGGGACATCTATTGTACTTATATGATAGAAGTAGTCCTTAGGGGGTCACATTCAATTCTCCTTCTATCCTTCTTTCACCTGTATAGTCATTTCTTTTTCTCTCTTTTGGAGAGGATTTTTTCCCATGAGGTTTTCTCATTTTCTCTAGTTATGAGAGGTTTCATTTATTTAATTAATTAATTATTAAGTCCCTTATTACTTTATTTCACTTAAGTTAAACTTAGGAGTTCTCTTTTTTTATTAGATTGGGCTAATTATAGGTCTAGTTGTCTCATTGCATGAGATGAAGACAATTGTAACAATCTAATGCAATCCTCATCTAATGTTTTCTTTTTCATGCTTTTATAAGCATGCACATTCAATGTAATCATAAATTTAGAACTATTTAGTTTAATACATAGAAAATCAGTTTCTCTTCTCGATTCAATCTTTTCTCTCTTGGTTGCATAGAAAACCAGTTGCTTTGATCTTTCTTTTGTGATAGGATAATTGCTAGTAGGTGATTTCTAGGTGTTGTGGAGTTCAATCATCAACTTTAACATGGTATTAGAGCTCTAGATTTGTAGCTTCATATCCCAATTTTGAGAGATATAGCCTTGAGGGAAAATTTGGCTCATCCTAGGGTGAAAAGGGCATCACTGTTGCATCCAGAATGATCAAAAACCTAAAGATCACCTATTATTTCATCAAACTTGGTAAAGTTAAAAAAAATAAAAATTTTAGCAATAAAGACCTCTATACAAAAATCCCTACAACCGTATGGATCCATATGGTCTATGCTACCTCAATTTTCCAACTATTTGTAGGGGCATACCCTGCACAGGCATACCTACCTACTACCACAAATTTCCACATGGGCCCCATAGAAGATCCGTTGACCTTCCTCTCACCAATATTTTGAAAATCCAACACCGAAAAATAAATTGGTGGTAGTGAAAAAATATAGAAAAAAATTGGTGGGACTCCTAAGCATTCTAGTGATTAGAATCTTCCAAAGATTCTATAGAATATTCTACTAAAAAATTTTTGGTAGGCACTTAGAAATCCGATGATTGCAAAATTTTTTTTGGTAGGGGCACTCATTTCCATGGTGAAGGAATATTTTGGGAATATTTTGTGATAGTTAGAGGACCATCAAATTTAATGTTGTATACTTCTAATGTCCTCACTTGTACAACCACTCAGCCCTCCTCCTAGCCCTTATTCACCCTAAAGGAGCAATATTTTCTTTTTGGCATAACTTAGGCATATGATGTCAAAATTAGGAAAACGAGATATCATTGGAAAGATGGTTCTGAGAAATATTCAATGTTGTGGGTCTCATTATTAGAGTTTGCTACTAGTTCTTGTTATTCTTAGTCAAAGTAAGATTTTATTTTTCACTTATGAGCTCATAACTTTTTGCTTGTTCCTTTGATTTTCATGATTGAAGTTGTGTTGAAAAGATATTTTAGTGCTCGTTAGATCTATTCACGCACTCTTTCTAGAATATTCCCTAGGTATATTTTATTCAATATTTTGTGTTTTCACATTCTACTTAATTACTTGGATGTCTTGGCACTTGGAAAGGATATGTTTATGTAGAATGACATCATTTGATCTACTTTATCAGTATTGAGGTTTTTAGTCTCTGATTTTTTCATTTGAGTGTGCATCATGGGTTTTTTTGTTCATCCTTTTGTGATCACATTAGATAAGGATAGCTATGATTCTTGGTAAAATGACATCCTAAAACATCTCAAGTGGCTTGATATTTTTCCTTATATTTATGGACTCATACCTACACCATACATACCAGGAAGTTTATTAGCATGGGGCATCATCAAAGATCATATTATAGGGGTTATATGGTCTAGTGGTGATCTTGACACTGTGTGTTGTATTAGACATTGATTGTCTCCATACACTTTGGACATGACTTTGGGAGATCCATGGAGACCCTCATATATCTCCATACCCATAGGATCCTACTATAGATTGTCTCATCCCTCTTACAGATGTAGATTCCATACCCTTTAATGACGATACTTTAGAGGAGCTTGAGTATATCACATCTCTTGCATGTTATGGTTGTTCACAAACTTGTCTTCATGTTCCCACTCTTTAGATCGAGACTACATCATCTTTTGTTGTTCTTGATCAGTTTGACATCACCACATCCTTGGCCCCTATTGGTTCAATATAGTAGGACATCTATCCTCTTCCAAACACAACTACTTGGGATTCATATCTTGCAGACATATCATCCTTGTTTGTAGAGTCCTATATTGCATATTTGGAGGATTATTTTGAGGACATTCATCTCCTCTTTGTTGATAGCCACATCAACACTGTTGTCCCACCATCTTCATCACCTTTTTAGCTTGTTCTCCATCACTCTTCACAAGATCTTAGATTGACATCATCTCTTTCTGACATGTGGATATGTGAGCAATTTTTAGAGACACACATAATTGGATTTGGATTCCAGATTCACCCATCTCTTTGGATTGGCCTCTCCAATCACCAATGGATCTATTTCTTCCTAAGGGGAGAATTTTTTTTTGCAGGTACTAGATCATATTATGTTTTTAGGCATTCATCATTGGCACGAGAGATACTTCTTTATGGGGGGATTCATATCCTCATTTTCTCTCTCTTATTGGGGGGACATTTGTTGTACTTGCATGACAAAAGAAGTCCTTGTGGGGTTACATTGAGTCCTCCTTCTATCCTTCTTTTACTAGCACAGTCATTTATTTTTCTCTAGTTATGAGAGATTCATTTATTTCTACATGGGTACCTCATCAGGACTTGTATCTGAGACCCATCCATGCATCCATCAATGCATTCTACAACAAGTTTTTATAGCTTCTCCCTATGTTGATCTTAAGGGGGGGTGTTGGAGTAATTAGGATAATCACTTGATAATTAATTAATTATTAATTAATTATTCAATCCCTTGTTACTTTAGTTCACTTACGCTAAACTTAGTTCTTTTTTATTATTATATTGGAATAATTATAGGTCTAGTTATCTCATTGCATGAGATTAAGACAATTGTCACAATCTAATGCAATCTTCATCTAGGGTTTTCTTGTTTATGATTTTATAAGCATGCACATTCAATGTAATCATAAATTAAAACTATTCAGTTTAATACATAGCAAATCAGTTGTTCTTCTAGATTTAATATTTTCTCTCTTGGTTGCATAACAAATTAGTTTCTTTGATCTATTTTTTTTGTGATAGGATAATTGCTGGCAGGAGATTTCTAGGTGTTGTGGAGTTCAATCATCAACTTCAATAGAATTCACACAAATCACCTTCAAGTATGAATTATTTCTTGACTTGATTTGATTTGAAGTCCTACAAGTGTTAGTGCTAAAAAATGAAATGCATGAAAAACATGAATAAAACTAAATAAAACTTGACATGATTCTTGAATGATGAAATGTTGTAATAATTTTGAGAATTTTTCTCTTGATTACTCTTGAATTAATTTTTGAATTATAATAATTTCTCACCAAAATTTCTTGTCCTTGTTATCCTTTAAAATGGTGAAAATACTATGTATCTATGTGTAATTATTTTAATTTATCAAAAATTAAATCCTAGTAGCCCACAATTAAAATTTGAATTTCAAATGATAAATTACCGACACTGACATATTTAAATTTGGAGCCAAAATAGGTATTCTAGGATTCCCTGCGCCTAACACTGGATTCCTACTTTTTCAGGATCCAAAGTGTTGGGGGAAAAATAATAGATACCTACTTTGATTTCCCAAGTTTGATTTTTTGATAAATATTTAAAAACACAATTAGGAAAATAAATGCACATGATTAGGTCCAAGCACTTAGTGGGGAGCAAAACCTAGTGTGAAATTGTCAAGGGTGACAATTTATGATGCTACATTGTTAAAAATCAATGTGTGATATTGTTTACTTTTTAACCGCTAATCAAAATTTCAAATAAATTACATTTTTAGAAACTAGACTACATTTTACCCATATTTAAAAAATGATTTTCGATCAGTTTTCAAAAATTTTAAGGGGAAGCAAGCTCATTTTTTTGTTTTTTAGGTTGTGCTAACTTTGAGAATTAGTAAAAAAACTCATACTCATTAAAAAATAGTAGAAAAAAATGGCATAAAATTTCTCACCAAATAAATTTGGAAATACTAAAAATAATTTAACATTTTAGGCATGAGTGACACTAGATGCTACGTAATAATTTTTTTAAAGAAAAATAGGACTAATATGTGTGGCCCCATTTTTGAACCCCTTAATCTCTACTATTTTGAAAAAAATAGTTTAGAAAGTAGATCTGGAGCAATATGATCCTTATTTTTGTTGTTTCTTAAAATTTAGAGTGTAACTATCTTCAATTTCTCATCCAAGGTCAATATTTCTTGATTTCAGAAAAAGGAGGCCACTTAAGACCCCTTTTTGCTCTCCCATCTTTGTGCACTTACCCATCTACTAGAAATCACATCTTTGTTTGAATAATCCCACCTTGTAGATTTGGATGATACTATTGAGGATGTTCATCTCCTCCTTAATGTAAGCTTCGATGAAGTTGCATCCATATTGCCATCTTTGGATATTTCTCTTATCTAGCCTACATCAACTTCCATTATAATAGATTGTGCAAATATTCATGAGTTAACCTATTTGAACTAGACACCATCATCTATAGCAATACCAAATTCACATCATTCTAGTTATTTATATACATCTATGGTTTCTTTTCCTGAATCAAATATGGTACTTGATCCATCTTATTAGCATCTATCACACATTAGCAATGGCTAGGAAATATTTTAGCATCCTTCAAAGGCATCATTGGAATAATTTTAGTCTTTGGATCATGTGCAAAATTTAGATACATTCATCTTACTTCCCGCATATTCCTATCCAAAATGGGAAGTCATATTGTTGCACATTTATGGTGTTGTTTTTTCCCAAGGGGATAAATATTGTTCAACTATTGTTGATCATCTTCATCATCCAATTTTGAGCATATACTAGCACTACATGCATCATTTTTAGGGGAGGTTGCATGGTTTTTCTTCTCTTATCCATTTTGGGAGGAAGCATTTTCTCAAATTGATTTCATTACTTCTCATTTTTTGGGGGTTCACATAGACCTTCTCTCTTTTCTTTCCCATGAGGGAAAATTTATTGGACTTATGTGATAGAATTAGTCCTTGGAAGGTCATGATGAATCCTCCATCTATCACTAATCTTCTTCACTTGTACATTTTAGTGTATTTGCATCATTTCTCTTTTAGAGAGGATTTTTATTTCCCATTGGATTTGTCCTTTACTCAACATTGTGAGAAATCCATACATGGTTACATAACATGGCCTATTATTTGAGACTCATCATCATCATATAGCATTGAGACATGTGCCCTCATCACTTGAGATTCCTACTAACACTTTCTCATACACTTGTCAAGAGAGCTCAAAAGTGATCCATATTTGGAGGATTAGTGAAATTTTTAGACCTACCTTTCTATCTCATCTGTCTTGCCTATATGTGTAGGGTTTCTCATTGTATTACAAACTCTTCATATTGCATGATAGATATCATATTATGTTTATCCTTTCACTTGTGGGAGGTTATAAATTCAAGCTCTCTAATATTTGCATTCTCCAATAGATTATTCTTCATGCTTATTGTTGGTGATGATATCTCCTTGAGCATGTTTATTTATGATTTGATGATCATTTTGTTGAACTATTATGTATTGGATGTTAATCATTCTTGTTTTCCTATATTCATTTGATGTTGAACATGATTTTTGGCATGTATGTACCTTGATGTTTTATCTCATTTAATTCTGTGTTTATAGTATAATGATTGTTCCTATTGATTAACATGTTTGTGAGTCATGCTCCTTTATTTTTCATGAGTATTTTGATTGTCCCCAAGTGACTATATGTTATCATAGTGGGTAGGACCTAAGGGTAGCACATGTTTGGGTGGTGTTGAAAGAACTGATGTGGATTAGAGTTTTGAATGTTTCACTTGGAGGAGCTTTGGTTAGTGTGTAATTGGAGGTTCCCTACCATTGGCTTTAGTTTTTCATTTTTGTAAATTGATGTAAATATATAATTTAAGACTGTGAGTCCTCTTTTGTAATTGTAATATGTTATCATGGAACCTCCTTTTGGATGGAATTTTATCCTCTCACATATGTGGTGAATGGACCATATTTATTATCATTCCTTATGTAGTTTATCATTTAATAAGTATTGGTAAAATAAACATATGGTTATTTGGATTGGGCTTAAAATGAGTTTGATGTGTTAGAAAATATTAAAAAAATTCTTTAGATCATGTATAGTTTGTCTCTCAATTTTAGGGCCATGTGTCTGTGATAACACACCATTAGGTGGTGGTGTTTAGGTCCTCCCCTTAGTTGAAGGACCAATAGGGTGTGTTGAGAATGGTTCCCTCTATCCCCTATGTCCTTGGACTCATTTTGGAGTCCCTCATAAGCTTCCCATCTTGTGGGGAGCATCTTCTTTATAGGTAAGTGTGTTGGCTATTAGATGAGGTTGTCCTTCTTAATCTCCTAATCATTTTTTATTGTTTTAGTGTCCATTTGTTTTTTCATCTTATTTTTGTGAGTCTTGGGGTTTTCCTTATATACAAGACCTAGAAATAGTCATGTGTTCATTTTTTGGCTAGGAATACAACATGAATTTTAAAGACATGGTAGTTTTTAGATTCTAATACATGTTTTGGTCTCCAACATACTTTGTACTAGTGTCTTCTTGATGTGTTGATGTCCTTTTTGGGTAGGCATTGTTGTCCTCTAGTGCTCTATTGTCCCCTATTTTATTAGACAATAATCTCTCCTAGTTTTTTCTTAGGAAAACTTTGTATATGAAAATTTTCCCTTTGGCCTAGTGAGTCTTCCAATGTTGTTGCATTGTTGATGAGTGTCACACCTTGAGTTTTATGACACCCTTTGCATTGGGAAGTGTGTTGTTGCTTGAAAATGACTTGTCATATTTCTAGTTGGTATAGGGATTGCACATCCTATGAAGGCAACCACTTGTGAAGGCTTGCCCTTGCATGCTTAAGTGTTGTTAGCGTTGTTGTTGAGTCTTACTCCTTGTTCTAGAAACTAGTGGTTATACCATCTAGTTAAGGCATGATAGCTCCTGGTTCCATTATCTATGTGGGTTTTCATGAATGTTGTAAGATTTCATGTGTGTTTTGGTGGGGATTTAAGGTTGGCGATTCCCTCATCTTATCCTTGTGCTGTGTTCGTAGAGAGCATGTTCATGGGTTAGTATTTGATCACTATTTAGATGTCATTTTCCCTTTTGTAGGTTCATTATGGTGGTTTCATCCCATGACTAGTAAGTTTTCTATTCGTGTCACCTTGCTTGTAGTAATGGTGAGGTCATTCATGTTGTTAGTGTTCTTCTGACATTGAGGTTTACATGAAACTTGTGCACACATTTATTGTATAGTGCAATATGTTGTTGGTGTGCCTTGGTCGTTGGTGTTATTATTTCAAAAAAATAGTTTGATTTGCTAATGCCCTTGATGTATGGCTTGGATGTTATAATTTTTAATTATTATTTTTATCATTATGATTAGTACATTATTATCTAAACAAAAATGATTACTTCATTAAACCATGGTTGTTTACATGTTATGAATATAGATGACACCAACATACCTAAATTAGATAATTCTATGTAAAAGATGTTTGAGGAATCTATAGCCAATCCATGAAGGTTAATTCACAAATTAAGTTTGAGAGACATCTTTCTCAAGGTGCCAATGTTTTAATCAATTTACCATATACGAGTGGAATAAAATCGATTACTTGAGAAGAATATCTCTAAACATCTTTTACATAGATTTTTCTAATATATATACTAGTTAGCTTCAACTAGCATAATATTTTACCATTAAGATAGTCGCCTTATAAAGAAAGCTATTCTTATTTTTGAACATCTTTTACACAGACTTATCTAATATAAATATACTAGTTAGCTTCAACTAACATAATATTTACCATTAAGATAGTCCCCTTAAAAAGAAGACTATTCTTATCTCTGAACATCTATTGATATACTAATTAACTTCAACTAACATAATATTTTACCATTAAAATAGTCCCCTTATAAAGAAGACTATTCTTAAACCACACTGAGTTCAAAAATTCAAGATAAATTTGCACCTCCAACACCCCTTTGCCCCTGCGCCCAAAATGATTATTTATATAACTTTTTAATAAAAAATGATATGTAAAATTACTATCCACTATTTAACTATTAAAAATAAACTATTAAATAAATTAATCATAATAACCGAAAATAATCGAAGTTCCATTTAACAACGGATCTCTTTAGTATCACAACCACACATACCGTTCCCCGTCTATGCAAACTCGTGGTATGGCCACCACATTTTATCCTAAACCACACATTACCTAGAGGTTCATGGTACAGGCCACCAGATGTTTACTAAAGTGGAGCAATCCGAACTCTTATTCTGATTGGGCATCCAGGTATTAAAATTTCGATTGACACCCGATTTTGGATAACGCCCAGAAATACAAAACATGTGAACACGTCAGCAACTAGATATCGTTGGGCAGAGGATGTGGCTGTGGTTGGTTCTCTAGATTCTTCGCAGATAAAACTCGCCCACAAATCTACCTATAAACTTACAGATCCCAGCCCCCATTCTCCCGTCCACGGATTAGCCCAATCTTTGTCTGAAGCAGAGCACGAGCAGGAAGAAACAATGGCCACAATGGCGAAGCTCTCGTCTCCACCATTTGCAGGGCAGATAGCGAAAAGCGACTTTGCCAGGCAACTGGCGGGTCTGAATGTGGGAGAGCGTGTAAACATGAGGAGGGGCACGGCCAGGACTGTCAAAGCGCCCGTATCAAGCTCCCCCTGGTACGGGCCGGACAGGGTGAAATACTTGGGACCCTTCTCAGGGGAGCCCCCGTCCTACTTGACCGGTGAGTTCCCGGGTGACTACGGGTGGGACACGGCGGGTCTGTCGGCGGACCCTGAGACTTTCGCCAAGAACAGAGAGCTGGAAGTCATTCACAGCCGGTGGGCGATGTTGGGAGCGCTAGGGTGCGTGTTTCCGGAGCTGCTGAGCCGAAACGGGGTGAAGTTCGGGGAGGCCGTGTGGTTCAAGGCGGGCGCACAGATCTTCAGCGAGGGCGGCCTGGACTACCTGGGCAATCCAAGTCTTGTCCATGCGCAGAGCATCCTCGCCATCTGGGCATGCCAGGTTATCCTCATGGGCGCCGTTGAGGGCTACCGTGTGGCTGGTGGGCCCCTTGGGGAGGTCACAGACCCGCTCTATCCCGGCGGCAGCTTCGACCCGTTGGGCTTGGCTGACGACCCTGACGCCTTTGCTGAGCTGAAGGTGAAGGAGCTCAAGAATGGACGCCTCGCTATGTTCTCCATGTTCGGCTTCTTCGTGCAGGCCATTGTCACCGGCAAAGGTCCTATCGAGAACCTGGCTGACCATCTCGCCGACCCCGTCAACAACAACGCCTGGGCTTACGCCACCAACTTCGTCCCCGGCAAGTGAACATCTGGATTGTAATCAGATTTGATTCTGTAGTCGGATGGCAAAGTTGTGAAATTACTTTTTTGTTTCAGGTTACATTTAGTTCCGCATTTCTTCTTTCCTCTGTTTCTCTATTATTATGTATTTTTCTAGCTATGGTGAAGAAGGATTTTAACGAAAAGGCTTTACAGTGCTTTGTATACAGACGTCTGTGGATAACGTTATCTGCTATAAAATCTTTCTGAGTTACAATGTCTTTTCCATTTATTTCAGCACAAATTCCAACAACCTGTAATAAATTGAAATCCATTAGATTTAATATTTATAAATTAACATCTTTAGCATAAATCTGATTTATAGCTAAAAAGAGAGTAACTTACACTTTAGATTATTTTTTTTCCCAATTAAGTCAACAAGTGCATGCCCTAAGTTTCATAAAGGAGAATGTAATATCATACATGGAGATACGTGGGTTAATTTTTTTATTTTTTTAATTTTTATCTCAATTAAGTCTAAGTGCATTTCCCAAGTTTCATAAAGAAAAGAGCAATATCATATATGAATCATTGAAATATGTGAGTTAATTCTTTCTTTTTTATCTCAATTATGTCAACAAGGGCATGTCACAAGTTCCATAAAGAAGAATGTAATATCATACATGAATCTTGTAGATATGTAGGTTATTTTGTTAGCATGCAGTAGTTGCATGGAATATTTGTAAGGCTGTAAGGTTTTCATTTTTTTTTTAATGTCATTTGGTTTCTTATCTATCTATAGTTGAGATTTGAAGGTGTGTGTCATAACACAACTTGCCACATGAACATATATAGTGAAAATTGCCTTAAAATTGACTTTTTAAAGATTCAATGAAACCTTAATCATGGTGTTCCCAGTAGTTGAACAAACAAAATATTATTTGTTGTAAGGAGAATATTGTATTCTTATTTTAAATATAATTTATATGTAACCTAAATGACCACAATGCCTTTTGGTACTCATTAATCTTGTTATCTCTTAACCTTTATGTCCAACACAAATGGACCAATAGTCGAATGCTAAAACTTGTTGACAACCTTTCACATTTCATGAGAAAATACATGGTATTCATTGTGATCACCTTTTATATTTGTGATAAGACAAAGTATTAATTACTCCAATGCATATACATTGCTACTCCAATAATTGTATACATAGGAATACTATTTTCACTATAACAATAATATTTGTTTAAATGAGCACCTTATTTTATAAATGAAAAACTTGAGTCGAATGCTAAAACTTGTTGACAACCTTTCACATTTCATGAGAAAATACATGGTATTCATTGTGATCACCTTTTATATTTGTGATAAGACAAAGTATTAATTACTCCAATGCATATACATTGCTGCTCCAATAATTGTATACATAGGAATACTATTTTCACTATAACAATAATATTTGTTTAAATGAGCACCTTATTTTATAAATGAAAAACTTGGATAGTTATGATATTTTATTTAAAATAAAAAACTATTAATCCCACTTGTTAATGAATGAATTTATGCATTTTTATTTTATTTTTTGTATTGAATGAAGAAAGAAAATAATACAAAAAGAGGCAACTAGGCCAAGAATGAGAATTTACATAGCCAACATTGAGCAACCCAAATCTTTGAGTTAACATTCTAAGGGGAACACATCAAAATATGACTTCAATGGACAATGACAACAATAATGAACATCGGTGCTAATAACCACTTCAAACTCTAAATTTCAACAATTATTGTAACTGATTAGAAAAAAATACATCATCTTTATGCGTCTGTGAAATTTTCCATTTAATCTTATCTAGGTGATTGCTAATTTTCATGTTTTCTTTGGGAACTCCTTGCAACTAAGAACATAAGAAAATATTGTGCAAAATGATGTCAGAGTAAAACCTTAGTATTTGTTATTCCAGATGAATATTATGCCTTGAAAAGACTATCATACATCTTCTTTTTCATATATTAAACAGGACAATCTACCCTATAGAATCCACAACAATATTATTTTGAAGGCTCAAACTCAAAATTGCTTCTTTCCAACTTAAAACATGCTAAAAAATAACCGGAAGATAAGCAACGACAACCTTCCATTTTCTTTCAGTCAAGGGGCAATCCCAAAATATATGTTTCTTACTTCACTATGCTTAATAAGGTCATTTAACAGACTAAACCTACATATATTCCAACATGTGATCAATGGGGAACTTGCAATGTAATATTTTCCAAGCCAAAATTTGCACATTAGCTTCTATTTTAGAATGCCATATTTGGGTATGTGCAGGATCATGGTGCGCCAAAAAGTGGCAATATTATGGGTATTTGTAGGGTATGTAGCTGACAACTTTTTTTTCACCCAAAATTAATGAAACGAAAAGGGTTTTTAGAGGAGATTCTCAACTTTCCAAAAATATAAATTATGATTTAATTTGAATTTAATAAATAATTATTATTCATTTTCTATTAGAATTATGACTAAAGTCCTCGATAGGCTAATTGAAAAACATCTATAACTTTCAAACGGTATCATATTTTTTTCAAACAGTCACATTCTATGCTTCACAAAATATAGGATTAAAAAAAATTAAATTTCATGAAGTTTGACCAAGTTAAGGTGGTCGATAGACGTTTTTATATTTTCTAAAAGTTGTAATAAAAATTCATAATTAATTATTTATTTGGAAAAAATTAAAAAATATGCATCACATCCAGACATGAGTCCTCTAATTATATATAAAATCTTACAAAAAATATTATCATTTTATTATGGTTAGGGTGGTCGACGACACCTACTTCTTATTTTTTCCCGAAATTTAAGTACTGCATTGAAATTTCAAATTTTCACCAAATAGATTTTATTTATTTTTAAATAAACCTAGTATTTTAGAAATTACATTCAATTTTCTACAAATTCTATTCTTACATATTTTTGAAATAATATAGATAACTTATTCAAATATTTACATCAAGTTGCCTAACACTGATTTTTTTGAATTTTTTGCCACTTAAGGGCCTATTTTTTGCATGATGATCCTGCACATACCCATTTGAGCACTCATTTTTACCAAGTTTTTTCCTAAAACTTTCAAATTCCATTTTTGATTCAATCCAGGATTTAATGACAAATGTGGCAGAAAATTCAAGTAGACTTGCTTGAGAGGAAATAGAGTGAATTGACACTTGGACAACCACCACCAATCCTTAAAAGGATTACATTGTAGGGGGTACAAATCTTCATTACTATCTCGAAGAGAACCAATGACTTAACAAATATAATAAACCCTTCATACTTATTGCTTAATCCAAAGTTATGCTTAAGGATTTGCTAATTAAACTAGCCTTGAGCATTAAAATCCCACTAGTCCTCAAATCTTTGAACTTCTTTTTTAAATAAAAGGTATGCCAGCCTTGGAAAGGCAACAACAAGCAGTCGGCCATGATATTTTATCACCTTATTCCACCATATAGACGAATATCTAAAAATTGATCCCATGTTGTAGAGAAATTTTTCAATCAAGAAAATCACAAACTTGTTGCCAATCCTTCCAAATTGAGATTAAAGGAAAATAGACATTAAGATGGAAGAAAGGAGCCAATAAAATTTTATCTTCCTAGCTGATAGCATACCATTTCCCTCTAACATTAGCCTGGATAATCCAAAAACAAACCAAAATTTTCTTTGGTTCATCTCCAATGACTATTCTAATAATTCATTTTACTGCCAAACAAGCCCCTTATGTTCCAGGGTCCAAAAGACCCAACACAACTTTTCCTTTGGGTTGAATGTAATGTAACCAAGAAACAAATTTAAAATATGCCTTACCACTCCAATTAGCCCATAAGAAGTTGTGGATAATTTTGTTAAGGTCTTTGTATCCTTTTCTTAATGGGATCCAACAAGAGGAATAGTAAACATGAGATGCCAAAAAAAAAGTTGGTTCACAACTTGGATTTTGCCAACTAATGATAAAAATTTGTTTCTCCAAGTACATAATTTATTTAAATACTAATTCCACATTTGACAAATAGAGACACCCAACCCAAAGGGTATGCCAAGATATCTAGAAAGTTGCCCATGTTTAATTTGTTTCTAATATATAGGAATCCACCTGGGAGGTGGACCTTATTGGACCATTAGAAATTCAGTTTTATTATGAGCTAACCTTGATCCAAACACTTCACAATAGAGGTTAAGTGCTCCCAAAAAATTGTTAATTTCTAACTCAGAATTTTGGGTAAACAACATATTGCCATCTAGTTTTATTTTTGTAGTAGATATCCAAGAGCATCAACAACAAGAACATAAAGGAAGTGGGACAAGGGGAAACCTTGTCTAATTTAATGTTGTGAAGGAAATATGTTAGTCCACTCTTGATTAATAATCAATTGAGTATTGACATCTTTTAACAACATTTGAACATGCCTGCAAAGTTTGGGACCAAAACCCAACCATTGTAACATCTTGAGTATAAAGCTACAATACATTCTATCATAAGCTTTATCAAAGTATAAATTAACTAATAACGGTGTATTGGCTTGATTTTTGATCCCATTCTAATGTTTCCCAAGTAAGGATAAGGTTATCAAAGATGAACCATTCATAAAAAAAACCTAGTTTGTTTTGGCTTGACTATCCCTTTAGTAATTGGTTTAATCCTTGCAGCTATAACTTTTGCAATGATTTTGTAGGACATATTAAGTAAGGTTATAGGGCGCCAGCCTAAAATGGTATCCTCATTTTTCCCTTTTTGAAGGAGTTTAATTAATCCTTTATTTATATTTGTCCCTAACAAACCATGCTCCAAAGCCTCTAGATAAACCAAGTTGAAATCCTCTTTAATATGTTGCCACATTTTCTAATAGAATTCCACTAGTAGCTTATCGACTCTAGGGATTTTATTCACAGACATAGAAACCAAAACATATTTTAAGTCTTCTATGGAGAGATTGTGGTCTAAATAGTGACTATATTTTGAATATACCTTCTTAGGGATAATATCTTCAAATATGTCTTCCAAAGTAGATTGAGCATCATGCCAATGTGGATCTTCTCTAAGGGTGTGTGCAAGAAGTTGTCTCCACTTTTTGGCCAAAAAGTGGAAGTGTTTTTCCTGATTTTCAGAATTTGACACATTTGACCTTAAAATTTGAAGCACTTAAAGATGAAATCTTTAAAAAAGTCACTGATCATAAAATGTAGTGCTCGGAGTCTAGTTTCCAAATATATAATTTATTTCAATACCCAGATTGTACAAATTGAGTTTTAATAGGCATTTCTAAAAACCACTGTTTAAAAGCTTTTTTTTTTTTACCATACCATGCACATGTACGACATCCATATTTTGACTTAAATTATCGTACTTTTCTAAATCCTTTTGGGAAATGTATTATGAATCACTGAAGCTTGTTCTTGATTTTTTTTGTAATTTTTTATTGAATATTTTAAATAAAAAAAAATTTGTTAGGCAAATTTGTCATTTTAAAAAATTGTCATGTACAACATGCATAAGATGACCTAAACTTATCATTTTTTTATTTTATTTTATTTTTAAATTGAAAATAATTGAAGTTTGTTCTTGTGCAATCCTGTTTGTCAAAATGTTATGTTGATCAAAAGTTATTAAAATAGTAAAAAACCCTAATATTTAAAGTTTATGGACCAATTTTATTAGAAATTAATTGAAAAATAGAAAAAATAGTTCAATTGCAAAAAAAATTACATATTTAGAATCTACATTGTTTCATCTAAAATGGGTTTTAATTTTGTCAGAAAATTTTGCAAAAAAGGTCGTCAGCCATATGTCCAAAGTCGGTATTTTTCTTTGACATTGTTAGGACCTTCAACTTGTAGGTCAAACCAGGTTGAAGGCCTAGGTTTGAACTTCCAATGCTTTTCTCGAACCAAAAACATAGGCAAAAACCCGACCACAATGCAAACAAAAATTCAAATTTTAAAAAACGGGATCCTAATTATAAAATGGGATCCCGTTTATTAATAAACAAGATCCTGTATTATAATTGGGATCATGTTCCTCATTCGACATTATTCAAACCGTTGTAAAGGAAATAGGATCTCGTTTCATAAATGGGATCTCGATTATGGAGCGAGATCCTGCTTATTAATAAATGGGATCCTGTTTTATAATAAGCGGGATCCCGTTTATTTTATTTAAATAGACAGTAGAAAATTATTATGAAGTCTGCAACTTCACATGTACGGCCGAGAGCTGTAAAAGTGAATTATTTTTCATAAGTTATTGTATTTACAGGTGGTGAACTTGATTTTTAGTTGATTTTATCAAACGGAGAATCATCTACACCATTTTTGAAGTGAAATTGTGCTATTTTTGTGCTTGTTTGGAGGAACAAAAGGTTTCAATTTGCAATATGGATTGAATTTTTCAAAGGAGGCATGAAGAAAATAATTTTTAAAGTGGAATTGTGGTAGTTTTCTACTTGTTTTGAGGAACACAAGAGGAAGAATTTTATCCTAATAGGTATTCAACTTCCAATTTTGATTGAATATTTTGAAGTATTTCACTATTAACATTCATTTGTGCTTGAGAATTTTATAATTATGGGAGATAAAGCTTGTAATAAGAGAAGGAAGACATTGACCCCTCAAGAAGTTGAAGCAAATAAAGAAAAAGAGAGACAAAGACAGAGAAAGAAGAATGATAATGAAATCAATGAATGATGGTAGAGCAATCAATTCAACAACTATTGAAGATGAAAACATTGAGGATACCATGGTTGTAGATGAAGCTAATTTGCAAGGAGTCAATTTGGAGAAGAATATGATTATACAAACAAGTCCTACTATGTCTTCAAATCCCTCTTTGAATGCTATGGAGAATGTTTCAATATGCACAAATCTAGGTACGTCTTCAAATCCACATGTTAGTGAAATGGTAAATTTGTATGTAGAAGTTAAATTACAAGATGCTGGACTTAATGATGTTGACATTGACTTTATTCAAAGAGATGAAAATTTTATAGAATTTGTTGAAAACAAAAAAGAAAAATATTTTGTTGCAAATGAAAATCAAAATGATCACTTTCTTGAAAATGAAAACAAAACCTGTATTTTTGATGAAAATGAAAATGAAAATGAAAATGAAAGTCATTTTGTTGATGAAAATGAAGATGAAAATGTAAATGAAAATGAAGATGAAGATGAAGATGAAAATGAAGATGAAAATCTAGAATGTGATGTTGAATTTAATGAAAATACTTTTTTTAAAATTGGAAGTGTTTTCGATAATTTTCTTGGTCAAATTTCTTGGAGGCAAATAAGAACACATGCAAATAGAATATACACCAAATTCTTTTATTATAAAAAAATTGCATTTCAATGTCAACTAATGATGCAATTGATGAGAATGCAAAAAATGAGGAAAGTAATGAAAAGGTTAGGATTTTATATTAAACCAAAAAGAAAAGATCAATCATTAAAACATGTGTTATGTCTACTATTACTAGTGCCATTCAATCTATTGGGAAAAATAGTCGATCTAAAGATAAAAACGTAGCAAGAAGAGCTATAACTACTGCTATAGTTAATAAAACAACTTTGAATAAAAGAATGGTAAGCAATATTAGTGAAGTTTTAAAAATGCATCCTAAAACATTACTAAGAGCGGAAAAAAGAAGAGAAAGTATAGAAAATGATCCTATCAATCAATGTTGGAGTTTTAGTGGATGACTACCGAGGTTGATATAAAATTGAATGTTGAAATTAAATATTTGATCAAAAAATATTGGCATGATATACTAGGGTTTCATCTAATGCTAGAGATGTTTTAAAATTAAGGGTGGGGTCCAAAGTTCGTGATCCTCACCCAAAACACCTATTAGATACAACACAAACTGAATTTTATAGAAAATTTTGTAGCAATTCAGTGTTACCTGGTAATATTAAAATAAGTCAAAGGTCTTTTGAAAAATGTAAACCCTGGTATGTAAAAATTAATAAGCAATGAATATCTTGTTGTTGTAAAATACATGTTCAATTTCATTATTTTTATGATGTTTTTTGATATATACATTGTACCTTGCATACTAACATGATTATATAGGATTGTGGTATTGATATGCCACCTGAAGCAATAAGAAAGTTTATTTTATTTAAGTTCTTGTATTTCTAGACAATGCATTAACTGTGGAAATCTTTCATTTTTAAGACTTTTTTCGCATGAAAGTGTTGATCATGATTTTGGACAACAATTAGTAGATGTGAAAAGATTTAGGAATGTTCACTATTCTTTAAAAGATGGAAAAATAGGAAAGCATTGTGATTAGTTACAAAAAAAGTTAGTGTGCATGCATTTATGAGTGAATTTAATAATAAAATTGTACCAAAATATATTATGCACTCTGCACATGCTCGATGGCTTGATGGCCAATTTCGCGCATGTAGAAACACATTTCCAATTGGTACTATACTTTCAGTGGTTGATTTTGCGGATAATTATACTCCCGCCCCACAAGAGGAAATTCAATCTCAATATTATAATTCAATGCAAGTAGCTATGTTTGTCCATATTGTTTATAGACATGCAGATGATAGCACTGAGGATGATAGAATTTTTTTGAGGGAGTATCATTTTTATTTGAGTGACAATCGGTTGCCCTCATTAGAGTTTGTTCAATATTGTTTTAGTATATTTTATAGAAATTTAGAGGAATCCATATGAAAGAACACCTCATATGGTCAGATAATTGTACGGGGCAGTTCAAAAATGCTAGAATGTTCTATTGGTTAAGTAGGGTTCACAAGGTTGCCAACAACCAAGGCCCAAACCTTAATATTAAATTTTTTTGCTTTTATTGGCATGGCGTGATGGTTTATTGGTGGCATTGTTGTTCTTTCCACCAAGGTTCAAACCCCATTGGGGTGTTATTGTTGAATGGTTGTATCCGGTTCATAGCTCCAGTCAAAAGCGTTTACCCCTTCAATAAAAAAAAAGTAGGGTTCATAAGGAACTTAATGTCCAACATATATGGAGTTTTTTTTAAGCTGGGCATGGTAAAGGAGAACATGCTAGAGTTGGTGTGTGTGTCAAAATAATTCTTGCTAGAGAACAATTAAAATTTGAGGATTCAATAAAATTTAAAAATGCACATGAGATTGTGGATTGGTGTAATAGAAGATTATTTTCACTTGGTTCAAGTGATTACTCTACAGTTCATCGATTCTTTTGGTTGGTGGAAGAAGAGAACATTGTATCTAGAGTTGATTGTGAGACAATTAGTGGATCTACTAAATGTCATTCATTTAGGAGTGTGACAACAAGCACATGGACTATTTGGACAAGGGAGCTTGCATGTTTTTTCCATTTTTGTATCTTAGGAGATTGGGAAGCTTGCGAAAATATAGAATGGGTTGAACAGTGGGAGCAAAGATCATTGACACCTGTAGAAGCACATAATCAATATGAAAGAACTATTGAAGAAAATGATCAATTGTTTGCATCTGAAGATTATGACCATGTTTCAGACCTTGTACAAGAAGGTAATTTTAATTCAATTTATTTCACTTTATTAAGTTATTTTGTAATACTAAATTATTTATATGGATATGCACAAGTTATTAAATCAAATTTTGTTGGTAGGACATGTGTATGTTGTTATTGCACCTGAGCGGAATGAAGAGCAAACCGAATATTGGTTGGCTCGTTGTGTGGAAACTAACACCTTGAGAAAATGATGATGGCTTTCACTATCCAACAGGTACGGTGATCCCCTTAAGACACCTCCTTAAGCAAATTTTGATAACAAGTTTTAGATCCCCTTAAGCAATTTTTTAGAACAAGTCTTTGATCCCCTTAAGAAAATTTTGAGAACTTATTTGATGATGGTTTTTGAACATGTTTTCCAATAGGATCGGTGGTGGTTGTTGGAACTTGGCTACAAAAATACTTGAGAAGAAAGAATGGTCTACCTGCATTCGAAGACTATGAAACACATAAAAAGATTATGCATTATTCACATTTGGTGGTGGCAACAAATATAAAACTAGAGCGGTATCGTGGAAGACCTTCAAAAAATTCTATGGTCAATTTCTATGGAAGAGCATGAGACAATCATAGATGCATTGCAAAAAGAGAGGATGCAGATGGTACAATGGAATAAGTAAATACAGGTAAATATAGTTTTAGTTTTATTTTGTCCTTTTAAATACATTAAATACATGTTTTGACATTGGTCAAGTGTGTTATTAGTTGAAATTGATTTAAATTGTTCTTTTATATATCCTTAAGGCATAATCACAAAAAGGATCTAGTCCATGCATATTCAACCTAGACAACATGGAATACTTGGTAAAAATAGGTAATTATTAGTTAAATTATATTTAAATACATGTTTTGATTACATATTGATATTGCTTGGACATTAATAGTTAAAATTGATTTATCGTCATTTTTTGTATCCTAAAGCCATCATTGCATTGATCTCATACTTTGAAACAAAAAGAAGAGGATGCCTGGATTCAACCTACAAACATGTGTGGAATACTTTTAAATGCAGGTACTTGAGTTCTATACATATAGATAGTTTTATATAAATTAAAATATGTATCTTTTGATGATTTCATTGATATTGCTTGTACCTTTTTGATATCAGGTGGTGTGAAGACCTACTACATTCTAGCCACGAGTTTGAGATGTTCTTGAGATGACATATCCAAATTTTGTAAACATTGTTTTGAGATGACATATATGTACATACATACTTACAAAATTAAACATACTCTATGTACTATGTATCAAATCAATATTCTATATATTTTGTTTCTTAAATGTGCATGTTTTCTGACTTTAAAACTTTATGTTTATGTGTATAATCACTAAATATCATGCATACATTATTGTTAAATCAATTATATCCTTAAGACATATTATGACCCCCTATTACACCCCCTTAAGACCTTAAGACACCCCCTTAAGACCCCTTAAGACATCCCATTTAGGCATATTATGACCCCTTAAGATGTTCTATTATGACCCTTTTAGACATCCCCTTAAGACATCCCCTTAATTAACATGTTCTATTATGACCCCTTTAGACATCCCCTTAAGACCCCTTAAGACATCCCCTTAATTAACACATTCTATTATGACCCCTCTAGACATCCCTTTAAGACCCCTTAAGACATCCCCTTAATTAACATGTTCTATTATGACCCCTTTAGACATCCCCTCAATTAACATGTTCTATTATGACCCCTTTAGACATCCCCTTAAGACCCCTTAAGACATCCCCTCAATTAACACGTTCTATTATGACCCCTTTAGACATCCCCTTAAGACCCCTTAAGACATCCCCTCAATTAACACATTCTATTATGACCCCTTTAGACATCCCCTTAAGACCCCTTAAGACATCCCCTTAATTAACACATTCTATTATGACCCCTTTAGACATCCCCTTAATTAACACATTCTATTATGACCCCTTTAGACATCCCCTTAAGACCCCTTAAGACCCCTTAAGACATCCCCTTAATTAACATGTTCTATTATGACCCCTTTAAACATCCCCTTAAAACCCCTTAAGACATCCCCTTAATTAACACGTTCTATTATGACCCCTTTAGACATCCCCTTAAGACCCCTTAAGACATCCCCTTAATTAACATGTTCTATTATGACCCCTTTAGACATCCCTTTAAGACATATTATAACCCTTAAGACATCCCCTTAAGACGTTCTATTATGACCCCTTTAGACACCCCCTTAAGACGTCATTATTTGTTTTGACAACTTATAAATTAGTGTTAGATGGACTATTATTTATAGTATTTATTAATGCTTTTATTCTCTAATCTTCTATGGTATTGTTTATTTCTTAAAATTTTATCCTTTCTAGTATATAAATAGATTGCTTTTGTTTGTAAATTATGATTTATTGATTGATTATTGATTGACGTGAATTGAATAAGTTCATTGAGTAATTATCGCTATTTATTGAATGTACATATCATGTATATCATGTATGAGATCACTAAATTTCACATTAATGTCCTATATTAATGTCTTGACTATGAACATAAAATGCATACATGTACATGTGTAAATTAAAATTTCAAACAATAATAAAGTCCATAATTTATGTAACATATTAAGTGCATGAAACCAATATATTAAGCACATGAAATAAAGTACAACAGAGTACATGAGAAACAAGATATATATTCCATGAAATAAACAAATATAACACAAAATCACATGTTTCTAGGTCATGTACTATCTCTATAATCAAGAGACCTCTTCACACCATGCAGACTATGTGGATGACCTGAAACACTCTGTATAAGAGAAAAAAGAAATTAGATGTAAGACAATAAAAAATTATTTAATGACAATTTAATTTATAATCCATCATAAAATTAAATTACCATCATATCTACGTCTGGATGCTCTGGTGCACCTGAGACAACCTCTAAATTCTCTAAATCAATCTACACAAACAAGACAAAGAAATTCAAAATTAGATGTACAACTCTACAATTAATTTTTTTAATTCAATTTAATTTATAATTTATCATATTTTAATTGTACCGTATTCTGAAGTTGTGCACTAGGCTCTTCTCCAGGACCTATCTGTACATGCTCAACTGCAAGATGTGTCTCATGCTATAAAAGAAAAAGAATATGTAAAAATTCCATATTATGTATATATTCAATTTAAAATTTACAATTGACTTTAAATATAACAATTGACTTTAAACATAATAAAAAAATTAAATTACCATTTGATCTGGAACCTGCTTTACATGTCCTCTTGGTGGTGTAACTATGTCTGGGTCAGAGCTGAAAGTTGCACTAACAAAGTCCTACAAGATAAAAAATAAAGCATGTACAATTGAATTAGGTTAATATATATATATAAATATATATATATTCAAGTTTGCAACATTTTGTGTAGAAAGTTTTGTAAACAACCTGGAAATCAGTGGCCTCACGAGTAACTACAACATCAAATGTTTTCCCAATGCCCATTCTTATTGTGGTATCAACCTAGACATACATGTACATAGACATTTAACGCTTATAATATTTACAAGTGTACATGCATGCATTTCATATATCTAGTGAATTCAAAACTCATAAAATTGTAACTATACTAATGTAAACTTTAAGCAAATTTACAATATGAATGTACCTGCCCCTGATCTATGATGGTCGATAGTGGAGGAGTGCTTGACAATCCCTCAGGAGGAATTGATGTGGATGCTGATTGACTCACCTAAACCAACATAAATATTTGAAACATATATGTGATTCAATTATAAATTTAAAACTCAAGTTAAATAATTTATGATTTCATATATAATTTTAAAAATTGAAATCAAAATACCCCATAAGGGTTGCCGAGTATGACTGGTGTCGATGTATGTACTCGTGGAACAGATGATTTCCCTTCCATCGTTAGTGTCATTTGTACACAAACAATTTAATTGTTAAAATGTATTGCAAACTTTTCTTTGATATATACAACCATCAAAATTCTTATAAAATGAATGTACATCTAGATGCATATTTATCCCTATGTCGTAGTGTCCTCAAGGTGATGTTCTGCTATGAGGAACTCTACAAATGAACTGATGCGACCAAATGAACCACCAGAATCTCCCCATCCACCTGAACTAGGTGTGGCCTAATCAGGTCCATATCATACTTGATGACAACTAGTACATATATGGGAGATGAGCCTCGACACTGCTGGAGTGGTACTCAGACTAGCTCCATAAAAAAATCCTCCATCATCATCATCATCTCTATGCTCCCCACTTGCTATCACAGAAGCGTGCTGATCAAGGTCTCCTGCGAGTGTACTAAGGGAACCTAATGTTGAGACCAGAGCTTGATGATGTACAGGTGTAGGAATGGGAGGACCAGGAGCAACAACAAGGGGTTGTGCATGCACGAGGCATCGGGGATCAACCCTTGCCCCTAATCTATGTTGTGGCATGCCGCCACCAACACCCTGAAATGATCTAAAATCAAAATAATTGGGCTTTTGCCCCAAAACAAACTCTACATACAATTTTCTCAAAAAATACAATGGGCACTCCCAATTAGCATGTGGGGGACTATCAAAAACCATATACCATCGATCCCAAAAATGTGCACTCATCTACGGATGTATGCACCACCTCATGGATATTCTAGATTTGTTGGGTGGAATGGGTTGTCGAGTAACGGGGTCAAGAAAGTAGGGAGCTAGATGGGCTTTCATTATTTTAAGGTCTAATATTTGTTTGTAAGAGAGACCATTAGAATAAAATTGTCTCATTTTTTCTCTGTCTCATCGATGCCTATCAAGATCAGAATCGATCATCCTAATGGAATCAACAACATTTTGCATTGCAGATGTAAAACATCTCACATGTGGAGGAATCAATGCTTGACTTTGCATAACATTGATTTGATTTTGTAAGGATGCAACTTGATCATTTATTTGTGCTCTCAAGTGATCCTCGTCAGATGCGATAGGTGCTGGATGTGGCATATTAAGTGGAGGTGGAGAGGGGAGGTGGAGGTGGAGGTGGAGGTGGGGGAGGCGGATGTGGCTATGGCTGAGGTGGTGGATTGATGATATCATCAATGTTAAAATCATCTGTGATATGCTCAATATAAATGTGCACCTGCATTAAATCATACAAAATAGTCCATGTGCATACATATATTAAGACCATATATTTAATTGAAATAGGATGAGAAACATATATATTAAGATCATATATTTAATTGAAATGCACATATATATACATTGATTGTTCAACTCAAGAGCATGTCCATACAAAATTCAAAATTAAATGTATGTACATGTACATTTAAAATAAAAAATATGATGCATAATTTGCATGCGTACAAATCATTAAACTAAACTATGTACATACATACAAATTTCAAAATTTAAGAACTATATATGCAAATTTTTAATACATGCACATACATACTAAACAATAAACTTGAAACATTCACAAAAGCTCATTTTATGTCTAACACACACACACACACATATATATTACAATTTTTGAGTAGGAGAAATCATGATCTAGTAGATAGTCATAAAATATATACTATTATATACTATTCATTATAAGGTCATAAATTCCACCAAATTCATAAATCCATGTCACTAAAAATATCCATCTAGAACCAAAATCATAAATTCATGTCACTAAAAATATCCATTTGGAACCAAATTTATAAACTCATCACACAAAATATCCATCGTTCACCAAATTTATAAATTCATAACTATTTAAGATCATTGTTTTAATTTATAAACTATTATGGCTCTCTACTGCATAGATCTTCATTTATTTGTGTTTTCCTTTTCAAAATCAAGAGTTCTCCTCTCCTCTAGCCATTGTCAGTGCTCATCTACGATCCCATCCATAGCCCTGACAACATCAACAAGGGTTTGCATCCTAGATGCAAACATCCTCACAGGAGGTGCGACACATTCTTCATTTTGAATAATGTTGATTTGATCTTAGATGGTTCTAGTAGAAGCATTGATTTGTGCTTGCAAACGAGCATGTTCATTGATTTCAGGTGGTGGAGGTGGGGGGTTATGAAGTGGAGTGGGTGGAGGTGGAGGTGAAGGTGTTGGAGATGGAGGGCATGGAGGTGGATTGTGAATATTATTGAATGGATCCATGTGATCTTTAAGATATGAGTGAACCTGCATTAGATTTTTAATTTCAAGATGTAAGATACATGTTTAGGAAATACCTTTAAACCATTCAATATAAATGGCCTTAAATAATTGAATACAAATGATAAAATTATATGTAAGCCTCATTTATATGTCTAAGGCACATGTTACTTGAATGAAAATAAAATTAACTATTGATATTGTATAATCTTGCAGGATCTTATTATTGTTAAATTTGGTTGGGCCTTGGGCAACTTTGATCACCAAATTTTAATAACTTCTTTGATCCCCTTAAGAAATGTCATATTGGAACCCCTTAAGAAATTGAATTACGATTTAGGGTGACAGGATGGCTTAAGGGGATTTACGTCTAGTGAGGTCCTAGGAGAAAATGGCATGGCTCAAGTGAATAAAATTTGGTGAAGTTGCACAAGGCAACCGAATTTCATTAAGATCCTTTAAAGAAAAAATGCGGCTTTAGGGTTTAGGGTTTAGACTTTAGAGTTTAGGGTTTAGGGTAATATGATAGCTTAAGGGGATCTACATGTAGTAAGATCCTAGGAAAAAATTACATGGCATAAGGGAATGAAATTTGGTGGAGTTGCCTAAGGCAACCAAATTTTATTAAGAGCCTAAAAAAAATGATGGCTTTAGGGTTTAGGGTTTAGACTTTAGAGTTTAGGGTTTAGGGTAATAGGATAACTTAAGGGGATATATGTAGTAAGATCCTAGGACAAAATAACATGGCATAAGGGAATGAAATTTGGTGGATTTTCCTAACACAACCAAATTTCACTTTAAGATCCTGGGTAGGACAAAATGAATGGTTTAGTGTTTAGGGTTTAGAATTTAGATTTCAAGGTTTAGGGTTTAGAATTTGGAATATTTAATGAACTTGCAAGTTAGTAGAGAACATTTTCTTGTGGAATAGTTGATTGGGATCTACTCTTGTTTCAACTGACCAACCTAGATCATGATGGCAACTTTGATCACCAAATTTTAAGAACTTCTTTGATCCCCTTAAGAAATCAAATTACGATTTAGGTTGACAGGATGGCTTAAGGGGATTTACATCTAGTGAGGTCCTAGGAGAAAATGGCATGGCTCAAGTGAATAAAATTTGGTGAAGTTGCCCAAGGAAACCAAACTTCATTAAGAGCCTTTAAAGAAAAAATGATGGCTTTAGGGTTTAGGGTTTAGACTTTAGAGTTCAAGGTTTAGGGTACAATAGGATAACTTAAGGGGATGTACATGTGTAAGATCCTAGGACAAAATTACATGGCATAAGGGAATAAAATATGGTAGATTTTCCTAAGACAACCAAATTTCACTTTAAATTGTTGGGTAGGACAAAATGAATGGTTTAGTGTTTAGGGTTTAGATTTTAGAGTTCAGGGTTTAGGGTTTACAAAACCTAGGGTAAAGTTTTGGTGCCCCTTGGAATATTTAATGAACTTGCAAGTTAGTGAAGAACATTTTCTTGTGGAATAGTTGATTGAGATCTACTCTTGTTTCAACTGACCAACCTAGATCATGAAATCTCATTCATATTATAATCTTGCATGATCTTATTATTGTTAAATTTGGTTGCCTTGGGAAACTTCGAAAATTTTAAGAACTTCTTTGATCCCCTTAAGAAATTTGTCATATTGGGACCCCTTAAGAAATCGATTTATGATTTAAGGGGATAGGATGGCTTAAGGGGATCTAGATGTCTAGTGAGGTCCAAATTTAGTCATACTATAGCCTCATCGGTTCCATCTAGCTCTGGGTCAAAAGTGTTTACCCCTCTAATAAAAAAAGGTATCATGTTAAAAATAAATCAATCTATACATATCACAAAAATAACAATAATCTTAAATGTAACCCATACTCTAACCATAATAGAATGCTAAATGATCCCCACCCCTAACCATATCCTAATTGAATTGTAAACCTAATTGAAACTTAATTAAATTATAACCTTTACGTAATCTTAAATGTATTCCTATATTATATTATATTATATTTAAATTAATTTATATTTGTATTATAATTATATTAATATTTATTATATATTCCTAATTGTAACCTAACTATTTACTACAAACCTCATTGAATCTTAAGCCTAATCCTCATTAAAACCCCAAGTAAATTAACATTACCTATCCTTAATTGTAATCTTATATTATATTTTATGATATTAAATATTTATATTATTTAATATATTATATTAAATATAATATATATTAAATATAAATATTTAATTATATTTCTTTTATATGAATCATCCTCCTATCTCTAAATTGTAATAATAGCATGTAGTTCCTCCAACCTATCATCATGTACCTCCTCCCTTTCCCATGTAATAGGTGTACCTTGTAGGTGTTAAATGGTTCCATCTTGGTCTCCTTATTGATGCATTTCTATCCTTCCACATAAATCTATATAGTATCAAAATATAGGTAATTTTATGGTTATTGAATCTCTCTTAATTGCTAAATAATCCATTATGATTGAGGACATGGGTGGATTATTATCTAGTGTCACATCTTAAAAATCCTATAGAGGTCATGTGGTATGTTTTTCTTAATACATATATTCCCATACAAACCTCTTTCCATGTATTATCAACTCTTCTATATAATAGACACCTTCCTAGATTTAAATTTCATATGATATATATGTACCCAAGTGTTTCCAATTGGAATTGTTATAATTATACTTTTATGGCATTCTAGATATTCAAAATAGTTTTCATAAATCTACCAAATAGACCCATTCTTGACATTGAATCTACATAATTTTAGGTATGTCCAATGAAATAAACTTTACCCATAACACTCTCACTCACGCTCTCAGTTTTCTTCCAATGATTTAGAACCCTAATGATCATGTCTAATTGTCATAGAGAGTGATCATCCACTCTTCATAAACTTGTAGAAACCAAAAGTTTTATATATTGTGTTCAAATAAGTGAAAACATTACAAAAAACTCTACTAAATGGTGACAATAGAGGGTTTTTTAAGGCAACCAAATTTCATTTTAAGGTCCTAAGACAAAATTCAAATTCTTTAGTGTTGAGGGTTTAGATTTTACAGTTTAGGGTCTAGGGTTTAGCAAACTTAGGGTGAAGTTTGGGTGGCCCTTGGCATAATTTAGACTTGCAAGTTAGTGTCAATTGGAATCGATTGTACATGCTTAGATTTATGAATTTGCTAACTAAATTTGCAAGCAAACATCAAGATAAACTTTATGAATTTTAACTATTCTTTAACATATTGTTTTCTAATCTAATTATAATTTAACATTGAAACTAAAGTTTAATATATATCATTTTTTCCATACAAAGCAAATACAATTTAAAACATTTAAGCAATGCAAATGATTTTTTTTTAGATCAAACTTACCTAGTTTTCAAAATCAAAATGATTTGTTTGATTTCAATTTAGGGTTTTACCAATTTTTTTTGTTCCAATTCAATTTAGGGTTTCAATTTTAAACAATTAGGGTTTTAATGCAATTTTTTCGTTTCAATTCAAACTAGGGTTTTCAAATTCAATTTTTTTCATTTGATTTGAATTCAGGGTTTCAAAAAGCTTCATTTGGATTTGTAAATGCAATGTTTTTATTTCATTTTGATTTCTAGGGTTTTGAAATGCAATTTTTTTTGTTTTGTTTCAATCAGGGTTTTCAAATTCAATTTTTTTTGGTTTAATCGAACAATTTAGGTTTCAAAAGTTAAATTATGTTTGTAAAACATAATTCAAGGTTCATTTTTTCATTTTTATTAAAATACCTTCAGGTTTCATTGCATTCTTTCATCTATTTTTACAATTATTCATTTCTACTATAACAATTAAAAAAATGCTTAAAATATGAAATAAATTAAAAAAAACATGCTAAATTCACTTATTTACTTCAAAATTTCAATTCAAAATAGAAAAATGGAAAAAAATGGCATGTAGGCGGGTACTTGTAGCTGGTTGTGGGGGTTGCTGTCACCAATACTCGGGGTCCCATCCGCTGTGTAGTGAAATCTATTTTTTTTTAAATAAATAGCAGTACAAAATGGGATCCTGATTTATAGAATTTCGTAGTAATCGGGATCCCGTTTTGTGACAATCGGGATCTCGTGCCTTTTCCATTGGTTCGGGATCCTATAGGAAATAGGATCCTGATTTTTAAAAAGCAGGATCCCATTCTGTGTCAGGCTCGGGATCCCGAACCTTAATGGGATCCTGATTTTTAAAAATTGGGATCTTGTTTATTAAAATCGGGATCCCGTTTCCTCAAAGCCGATTTCAATTTTTTGGTTAAGGAAAAAACTTCCACGTTTCATGGACTCAACTTTGTGCACTTACCCCTAAGCAACTCCTCATAATGTTTTTGAAATAACCCTTTAATCTCTAACTAATTAGTATGAACCAAACCAACATCATCTTGAATGGCTCCAATAAATTCTTTCTTGTGCTTGTAATTAAGATACTTAAGGAAATACTTGGAGCCTCTATTTCCCTCTTTAAACCAATGTAACCTAGCCATCATTTAGGGACCTTCCCCTTATAGTTATTTATTTTACAAATTTGAGCTTCTTGAAAGGAAGCTAAGGTAGTGAAACTTCCTACACTAATCTTGAGACGAGGACAATGTAAAAATTTATAAATCCTTACAATAGTTACAAAAAATTAAACATAAATAAACATAAATATCATGTATACCACAACACAACTTGATTTACATGGGGAAAACCCTTTCAAGAAAAAAATATCACACTCCAAAATTTTCCCAATATATTATTCAAAAATCATAAAGATTACAACATAGTTGAAGATCAAGCTTCTCACAAAAGTATCACTAACCATAGATCCAAAGGCAATGCAATCGCTATTAGACTCTCAAAATACATCACAATACACGTGGTAATCATAATACAATTCCCTCATAAAATAGGGTTTCCTTCTAGGGTAATTCAATCCAACAAAATATCAACTGTCAAATTTGAGACCTAATGATGAATGGTATAGATTTACAATAATAAAATATACATAAAATTTTTCTTTTGAGGGTGCTACCCCCAAGCCCCCACGAAGGTGTGTATCCTCTAGATTCCCCATCAAGGGAATGATCCCCTCAAACCCCTTATGGGGGCACCCTCTCGTGCCCTCCCATAGTTACATACAATAGTACCTTATGTAATTGAAGGTTGAGACATATTTTCCCAAAACTTCTAATGCATCCACAAAATTTTGTAAATTATGATTAAGAGGGTTGACATTAAGTAATTTCCTACTATGCTCTAACTTCCCTTGAAGAGACTTTTGTTTTTGTTTTCACTACCAAGCTAATCTTTTACCAAATGCACATAGAAAATCTGCATATTTAGAAATATCATTATACCACCATTGTATAGAAGATTTCGCTTCATTTTTCTTGGGGATAGAATTCCAAAGACCCACCAATGCTCCTATATGAGGATGATTTTTTAAATGAGAGATATTAAGTCTAAAGGTAACAAAGAATCCCCTCTACTACCATAAGTTCCTGAAATAGTGCAAATGATAGGGCAATGATTTGAAAGAGTTGAAGAGTAATCAACCCTTATCAGAATGCCTAAAGAGTCTTGAACAATAAAGAGATTAAAAAGACTTGAAAGTGAGAAGGCTAAATCGTGAAATGACTCTGCACCGATCGAGTGGGAATATGAGTGGGGCTCCAAATTTGAATTCTCCTAGCATCGATGATGGTGAGGACTCTGATTCTGAAGATGATGACATGGTGCCCTGGCTGCTTGGGTTCCTTTGGATCGAGTGTTTGGTTTTGAGCTCCTTCAGGTGGATGACATTGCTCTTTTAGGTGGAATTTGTTGTTTGGGTGCATGGTGGGTTTTCCTTTATGTGGCATGCTGCTCCCCTCCCTGTGGGCACTTCTCCTGTGGATGGGGTAGTGCATTTTCATTTGTTTGGGACTCCTCCTGTCTCCTTTGTGGGTCTCTGGTTCTGGCCGAAGGAGATCTTTAATGGCTCATTTGTGGGCTTTGGATTTCCACTTGATGTACCTATTAGGGTATTTTTTTGGTGGAGACTGTCCTGGGTGGCCCTCATTCGATGGGCTTCTTATTGTTTGTCTCCCTTGATCTTGCCATTGTTGCACAACTAGGGGTTTTCATTTTCTATTTTGAGGATGTTGAGGTTGGAAAAGCTAGGCCTAAGGTGGATGGCGATGGACTTTAGGGGGCTCAGTGGCCTTTGCTTGTTCCTTCTGGTTAGTGGTTGGTTTTTTTCATTGGTCATCCCTATGATGGGTATGTGTAACATCATGATGAGCCAAAAAGTGGCAATATGATGGGTATGTGGCTAAAGACTTTTTTTTACCCAAAATTGATGAAACAGAAAGGGTTTTTAAAGGATATTCTCAGCTTTCCACTAATATAAATTATTCTTTACTTTGAATTTAATAAGTAATTATTATTCATTTTCTATTTGAATTACGACTAAAGTCCTGATTGATAGGCTGATTGAAAAAATCTATAGATTTCAAATGTATCACATTTTTTGAATCCAAAACATGCATCACATTCTATGCTTTGCATACTATAGGATTAAAAAAAGAAAAATTGAATTTCATGAAGTTTTGACCAAGTTAAGGCGGTCAGACATATGAGTTTTTATATTTTTTAAAATTTGTAATAAAAAATTCATAATTAATTATTTACTTGGAAACAAATTACAAAAAAATATGCATCACATCAGGACATGAGTTCTCTACTTATATCTAAAATATTATAAAAAAATATTATCATTTTATTATGGTTAGGGTGGTCAGATAGACACCTATTTTTTTTTTCCCTGAAATTTAAGTACTACTACATTATAATTTCAAATTTTCACCAAATAGATTTTTTTTTAAACAAACCTAGTAGTTTAGAAACTACATTCAATTTTCTACAGATTCTATTCTTACATATTTTTTAAGTAATATAGATAACTTATTCAAATTTTTAGGTCAAGTTGCCTAACTCTGATTTTTTTAATTTTTTTGCCACTTATGGGCCTATTTTTTCCATGATGATCCTGCACATACCCTAACTGCGTGGTGGATGTAGTGGGTATTCACTGGAGAATTCCTTCCCTTGTTCTTGTCGAGTTTTCTAATGGAATGCTAGTGCGTGTGGTGGCTTCTTTTTGCTACAAAGAGGGCATTGTCCCTGGTTTGGTTACTAAAAATAGTGAGGACCATTTGTTGGTGGTCTGGTGGCTTCTTTGGCCTATGTTGCAGGTGTCAAGGCTCTGCAGGAGGATGATGTTTCTCTTTTTGGTGGGGGCTATGACAGTGTTGGATTGGGGGTTAGCTTTTGTTGCTCCCCTTCTAGTGTTCCCTTTGTTTGCGTTGGGGTTGTGGCTAGTTTCCTCTCTTGGATGGTGGGAGGCATCCCTAGCCTACCATGAGTGCTTTGTCCCCTTTCTATTTGGTGTCCTCTTGGTTCCATATGTGTGGGTCACTGGCTCCTACCAGAGGTGATGCCTTTGTTCTTTAAGGTTGTTGCTAGTTTAGTCGTGCAGTTCTAGTGGATGTATGCTATGGACCAACAACTTTATGTTGGGTTTGAAGTTGTTGTACTGGCCTGTTTCAAGGTCTTTATGGTGTGTGGGTCTTTGGTTCTCTTCAAAGGTGTTATTTTTTGTGCTTCCCTTATTCCCTTGGCTGGAGCTTTGGTGCTTTTTCTCTCTTCTTTGTGAGAGCTTTTCTTTGATGCATGGGTTTGTTGGTGCCTCTACTGCTCTTGTTCCTTGTTTTTCTTGAGGTTTTCTTGGCTTTCCTCGGAATGTTTTTTCTAATCTTATGGGCTTTAGGCCAAGGTCAACTTGGGTGGTTGTGTTGTCTAGTGGGATCTCTTCTTCTCATTGGATGGATTTGGTGTTGGGTAAGGTTTCAACCTCTCTTTGTTTGGGCATAGCTTTTGGTATGCTATGGTGGATAGGCGGAGCTTGCTCCCTAATTTGGTGTGGCTTCATAGAATTTTCTGTTGAAGCTCTTGTAGGCCTTTGCTATTTTTGGCCCTGTTGTGGTTCTCTACCCCTTGGTGGTCGACTGGGTTGTATTTCCTCTTGACCTAGTTGTGTATGTGGTTGTTACTCATTTTGGTTTCCTATTTTTGGGTTTGTTGAAGGGTGGTGTGTTTAATTTCTCTATGGGAGTGGTGGATTTCTCCTTGATTCTACAACCTAATCCTATCGAAGTGGATTCCTCTTCTATCGAGGTTAAGATGGTTGCTATGGTTTTTTTGGGAAGCTCCCTTTTCTAGTTTTCTCTACTACTGTTCCTTTTGAGGTGGGATCTACTCTGATGGAGGTGGAGTATAGAGCTATTGGAGATCTTTGGGTCTGGTGGAAAAAAATTCATGTGATCCTCTCCAATATAGGGGAGCTCTCTCCTAATGAGGTGGAGCATGAGTTGGCTTCCTGGTTCAACTGGTGTTTGAAGAAGGGCTCAAAGTTGTTCCTGAGTTGTAGGTTTTTTGTAGTCTGTTGGGTCTGTTGTTGGTTAGGCTCATTTTGGTCTATTTTGAGTGGAAGTTCTAGTGCAGTCTGCATGCTCAAGGTGGTTTGTAGCCTGGCTATTTCAGGTAATCTCTTGGGGCCTATTTTTTGTGGGTCATTTATTGGCTCAAGGCCTTTTTTGATTCATTATTTTTGGACTGGTTATGTCCTCGTGTTCTATACTCCTGGTGTGGTGCTAGGTTTGGGTTGTTGTCTATCTTTGACTTAGGATTGTTGTTGTTCCTAAGTGTGTTGTCTCTCCTGGTTACTAGTAACCAAGTGTTGTTTTTTTTTTATTGTGCTTTTGTAGTGTCTCCATTGTGACTGTCTTTTTTATTTTTGGGAAAATTAAGTGTTTTTGTTGTTTGGACCTGTAGACACACAAAATTAGCATTATGCATGATCATATTCCATTGAATAAATAAATCAAGTTTATTTATCAATCTCCTAAAGTCATCATCTTAAATCAAATAAATCAAACTTGATCCTATCATCATCCCTTTAATTAAATAAATCAAGACTTTATTTAATTGAAATCCAGTTCATATTTCTCTCTTTGATTTGATTTAAATCCCTAAATCAAGTCAAATTGGTCAAATCATCCTAATCATCATTTATTTAATCTAACCATGATTAAATGCTAATCTCACCCACTTGCATTCTATAGATTATGCCACTTGCACAAATAAATCAATTTATTGATTTATTAAAACCAATATTTTCACTCAACATGGCCCTCAAGTTTGAAAATTATGATAGGTTGATTTGTCCCTCCAACATTGCATTTATTGCTCTTTTTCTTGTCCCCCTCTCTAAATTTATTGCCAAATTTGAATTCAAATTCTCCCTCTCATGGGCACACTTCCCAAATCTTGCACATCCATTGACCACTCACCACTTGACAAGTGTCTTCCTCTCATTTGTCCAATCTTAGTCCCACATTGGTCCCTCTTCAACACCAACATTTGAAAATCTTTAAATAGAGGCTCCATCCTCAAGCAAATCCTCCATAATCACTCATGTAAAGTCACTTTCTTTAGGAGAACTGATTTTTCTCATCATCACTCCACCATCTCAAAGCATTGCATCATTTAGCTTATCTAAAGGGGTTGGGAAAGGGCTATTTTTCATATCAAAATAGCACCAATCCCCCTATAAGATCAAGTGTTTGCTTCATTTAAGAATGAGGAATAGTTATTTTCGATTGTATTTGCTCAAGTATTTCATCTTTTTCCTTGTTTTCTAACAATGTAGATGGATTTTATGGGGAACTCTTGTTTTAATCTTGCATTTTGATCTATTAGTGTGATTGCTTGTTTATTCCTTGCAAGTTTGAAAAAGGGTTCACAGTTTGGCGCCCAATGTTATTTCAAACAACTACTCTATCGTAATATTGGCTTTACTTGTAGTATATTTTGTGGAAGTATCTTTAATTATTTATACACTAGTTTATCATTATCTCTTCTCATTCAGATTAGTTATATCATGTTTGGGTATTAGTAACCAATCAATCTCTTTACAACAAATCTTTGCAACCCATGTTTACATATATTTAATCTTTTTCTGATTAAGATACAAATCCTGTTCTCACCAGTTGTAAGCATGTTCAGAGAAAATAGTCATGCTCAGCCTCTGTTTTATATTTTTTGAGAATTTTTGTCAAAGCAAAGAGAATGCTAGCAAAGGGAGGATGCTGATCAAAGATTTCAAACGTGGCTTTAAGCTTGTCAACGACATTCCACTCACCTAGAACATTGAAGAGTCATTAGTGCAGTCAAGGCTCAGCTTTCTTGGTGCCATTTTCTGTCAACTTGGAAAGAACAACATAAAGGAAATATCGACTCTTTGACAGTGCTTTACTCGTATTTGTAGACATGGTGATAATTGAGGAGGTAGTTTTAAGGGAAGCAATCTTCTTCTTGTTCTTTTATTTTCTTGCTCAATTTTATAGATATTCTCTTCATCGACCATGGTTTGGATAGAGTTATATTAACTTGGCCTTTGATTTAGAAACAATACTAATAGTCATCGAAGCTTGATTGGTTCTTCTAGTTGATAAGGCAGGCATAGTCTTTGAAGGTGTAGGTGATCCACACGATGGAGAAGTTGGGCGGAGTAGTATGCATACTCTCAAGAAATGAAGGAAGCAATATATATTGGGTGTGCAAGCAGTAAGGATGCTGGTAAAAGGTCCTACAATCAACGTATTCTATAAGCTCCCATTTGTGCACAAATCCCGCTTCATTAGCAACCCATGAGACCATAATACTTGGAGGCATTCTGATGAACAACTTGCGCGCCCTCTCTATGCTTCCACTGTCATATAGGCTAGGAGGATGACTATGCAAAGGTTTAGGAATTCTTCTCACAAGTTTCCTGCGCCTTTTTGCATTCCATGAAATGACATTTCTTTGATGATTTCTGTCAAACAACTCACAAGTTTCTTGCGCCTTTTTGCATTCCATGAAATGACATTTCTTTGATGATTTCTGTCAAACAACTCACAAGTTTCCTGCAGCCTCTTCGTTGATACATAATGGTAGATGAGATGGGAAACACAATGTTTCACCCACTAATGGCATAAATTTGAAAATCTATTCAATGATATTGGGGGCGGTTTCTTTTTTTGTCTTTCCTGTTAATGGCATTTTGGATATCTACTTATGATGGCAAGCTGTGAGGGGCACACAAATCTAAAGACAACTACCTTCTGATACTTTCTATTTCTGTTTAAAATAGATGGATGTGCGCCAATAAATGTTGGTTCTGTTTATGTAAATCATGCAAAGACACTATCATAAAGCGCTAGCATTGGAGTTGACATAAGTGAAAGCTGAGCCGTATGGAGCATGATTTGAAGCTATGCCTCATAAATACAAGATGACTATCATTTAGTATCACTTTGAAGCTTGCATTGGTGGCAGACATGCTATGCTAAGTGCCACGCCTAGATTTCCAATCTGACTGTGTCTCGTAAATGCAAAATTCTGTGGTCACTTACTTTTGTCTGGCGTATTACTTTTTATGTGAATGGAAGTCAATTTTAGAATACTCTCTTGTGATAATATTTTGACACTAACACTTTATATAAATTATCAATTCACATCAAGAATACACAAAGGTTGGAAACTTGGCTTTATACTTACCAAACATATTTGTTTGAATTATCAAGTTTTTAATGCATAGAGCAGGCTTATACCATGATTAGAAGGAACTTACAAGGCATTACGCTCATTTATGAACATGCAGGATGGAATTATCTTTAGGGTCTACCAATTTAATGTTTGAAATTTAAAAACTTAAAGGTTGAAGGGTTCATTCTTCAAGGTTGACTTAGGAATGCAATTGATTAGATTTGTGAATCATTTTTTTTTTTGAAATTGATGATAAGGCTTTTTGAAACATTTGTTCTTCAAAGTTGACTTCGGAATGCAATTTATTAGCTTTATAAATCATCTTCATCATTGTGGTCCTAGTTAAAATTTGAAATTTTTGATGTTGCTTGGTGATTGATTTATTGGCTCAATGCCTTTAGCATTGTGGATCATGATAAGAGAGAGAATGAATATAGCAAGTGTGATATATTTTCAATAAAATCAATATCAAAGATATAAGCCATCCTTTTACCATCCAAATTTTTGTTCTTTAATTTAAAGACCATGCCATTGTGTGGATATTTTGACCCACTTGACTTAAATTCATTTTATCATCCTATAGTTTGATCCTCACATAAGTGTATTTTGTTTGATAGGTACAAAAAGAAAGCAAAGGTACAAACGAAGGAAAGCAAGGAAGACAAGGCTAGCAAAGGAAAACAAAAGGAGGATATTTTGAAAAATCAAAGTGTTTTTAAATGCTTTAAGTGTTTGTTTAACACTTCTTCATGAAATTGTTATCTTTCGTTTTTAGGACACTAACTTTCATTTGGGTCTAAAAAGAACACTTTGTTTTTTCATTTGCAAAGGGTTAAAATTGAAACTTAGACACATACTAGATTTCAATTTGGGCTAAAATTAAACAAATCAACTTCATCTTTTCTTTGGTGCTTAAAACGAATCAAATCATTTCTTTGAAGGATAAAATGAATGTGTGCCTTATTGTTTTGTAATTATTTACACAAAGTAATATCATCAAAAGACGTATGCACTTCTCTCGCGCCTCATGGCGATCTTGAGAATCAAAAGGCTTTTGGTGACATTAAGTTGCGTACATAATTACCCATACACACTTTGATTTGGGTTTAAAATTGAACATCTTGTGCGAGTGTGAGTAGAGCATCATCGTGTATATTCTCTTTCTTTGAGTCGTCAAAGATTGATCGAGTTAAAGATTGTGTATTTGCTTGCTTTTATTTATCCTAGAGGGCCTACCTTGGGAAAAAAGTACTCACCCAAGGGAATGACTCAACCGGTAACACTCTAAAGCCAAGAGTATTTCTAACTGGGATATAAATGTGGATATTGGAAGAAACGCCAATATCACGTGGTTGACTCCGACAAGATGGATCTGAAAGGAGACTCTTGCCATGTTGGGTCAACTCCTATGAATGGAAAGTCAGAACTAGAACCCTTGTTTTGTAGTGGCCTATTGATCCATTGAGCGAGTTTATCAAAGTGGTGCATTGGAACTTAGATTCCAAGAATTTACTTGCCACGTCCGATCTTGGTTGAAATATAGAGGTTAAGACTTCATTCTTAACATACCTTTATATTTTATCCTTGGTTGCATGTAAAATCATCTCTTCTACTATGAAGGGCATGAGGCAAGCCCACTAAGAAAAACATACCAATTGAGCTAGGGTGTTATATTGTTTGTGTGTTAGTTTGAAAACACAGTGTGTGATCGAAAACATTTGAAAACCAACATTCAACGAATCATAAAAATTGCAAACCCTTTAGGAGAGGCAAATATCCTTGAAAAAATTCATGTGTTATTGCTTTCCCTTGGGATTCATATCCTTAGAGGCATCTAAACATTTGGATTTCATCTCAATTTGCTTCTACTAAAGTCAACTTTAGGTAACCTTTGCCTTGATTTCCTCGATTTCCGCATAATGCACTTTGTCGGATGAAAGGGAATTAGGAAATTGGACATTCAGTTGAAAACCTAATCAAGAGTGTGTTTGTGGTAAAAAGAATCCATTAAGCAAATATTAAATCAATTGGACCCCACACATGTCCTTGGCATCTTTTGATCATATGGTTTTTATGCAAACATTGGTCTTTTGATTTTGAACCACTCTTAGAGAAAAGCATGTTCTTCACTATCTTGGCCTAGTAAACAAGTCCTTCCTAGATTCACTTAGGATCAAATCAAACACTTCATCAAAATTCCAAACATTTACCATCTCCATCCCATTAAACAACTTTAGAGCTTTGAAAACATCATTCTAGACTTGGGTAAATCATCACAATCAAAATCATTTGTTTAATTAGGTGTGTGGGAATGCATCCTTTCTCATACCTCTAATTAAATCAGCAATCCTTTGAACAAGTTCATCCTAAGATAACATCTTACATCTTAGGGTTTACAAGTCCATTATCCAAATCCAATCAACCAATCAAAATCAAGCCCTAAGTCTAGCATTGATCCAAAGTTCCTAAGCATTCAACATCCATATCATTTACACCTTTCACCCTCCATCTCATCATTGGTCCTAAACACCTTAGAGGTCATTTTTTAACAAGGTCAAAACACAAGAGGAACATGAAATACAAACTTGATCCATACATCATGAGTAACCCAAATCAATTGAACTTTCAAAGCCTTACAACACTAATCAATTATCAACACTCACATCTATACAATCCATACATGGGATCATTACCCTCTACAAACTTCAATGGTACAAATGTGAGTATGCCCAATCAATAGTTTGGAACACCTTTTCCAATGGTAGATCTAAATCCAAATCTACAAGTCTATCAACCGAACAATCAAAGCATGAGCCTTCAAATGAACAACATAATCCCATCAAATCCCTACAAGGCAAATGAGAATGTACCAAGTACAAGTTTTCAAAACATGAATCCAACAAATTTTGGGATGGATACGAATATTCCAAACATGAACAATGGTCAATTTCAACCTGTCATGCCAAATTTGAGTGTCATCCCAAATTAGAACATTGTCCAAAATCAAACACAAGTACACACTCCAAATCTGCTTAAACACAAGCCAAATCAGCTATATCGAGGGAGTCAAGATCAAAATCAAGAACAAATTTGGCTAGATCAAATTGCTACACTTACCAAAATAGTTGAGTCATTACACCAAGAGACATCTCCACCACCATTTCCCATATCAACATCATTCCTTGGTTTAGGGCTTCCCCCTTTACCTAGCACCAATCACTCCATCCAAATCAATCCACCTAACACCAATCAACCCATTACATCAAAACCTTTGAGTATACCATCGACATCACGCCAACATATGGTATTCAATCAAGCAACAATGTTGATCCAAAATCAAAACATGGTCTCCCAAGGGCCTATCATCTTGGTAATTCCAACCATCCTCATCACTTCGATCATTCCAAACACCACTCTCACACCCATCATATCTCAACCCCTCACTACCATGATCACTCCAAGTGTATCTCAATCACTTGGCACTACATCCAACACAATTCCAAATCCACCACCACTACCACCTAAACCAAACGTAGCAAGACAATATGACATTGCACTAAAAGATCACCAAGCCTACCAAAGGGCCATCCAACGATATCTAGCCACACAACAAGCAAGACAAGCTCAACAAGCTCAACACGCTTCTCAAGTTGCCCAACAAACACAAGCACAAACACAAAAAATGACAATTGTTGAGAGCAAGGATCAAGATCAATCCATCACTAAGCACCTTGAAGCTATGTCTACTTCATCCAATGATCAAATCAACGTATGTCAAGAGTCACTTTTCAATCATCATCAAAATCCACCAACAATACTCGAAAATGATCCAATTCAAGAAATGTCAACATCATTTGACCCTTTGGTTGAAGACATTGGAAATCCCTCCACCACAATTGTTGAAAACAATGATCAAGATCTCTCCATCGAAAAGCACCTTGAAGATGTTTCCACCCCATCCAATGATCAACTCACCATACATTAAGAGCCACTTTTTAGTGATCTCTTTCAAGGAGTGTTAGGATTATTTGATCCTATGGACATAATGCACGATCCATTGACCAATGATCATGTCGAAAATGTCTCTAAATTTCCTTATGAGTTAGAGGACATATCTCAAGAATTCATTCCAAAGCATGGTCAACATCTTTCACCAAGGTCTAGCAATGGTCCTTTCCAAGACATGTTGACCCCCTTTGACCTCATGGTTACAAATATTGAAGGAACCCTAAACTTGACACTTGAGGATATTGAACCACTTACCATGTCTAATGACGACATCCTAGAACCCTTTATAGGCAATCCATCCTTTGAAACTGACCCATGTCAAGAACTTGATCCAAAGCATGTCGAAAGCAACTCTGAAATCATTCAAGATCAAGAATTTGTATCTTCAAGATACTACAATAATCTAATGGACACTCTCCTATCTATGAAAGATGATCATATCCATGTAGCACATACTCCTCCATCTACCCATGAGATGCTTTCTATGGATGGGCACACAGATGATCTTCGTCTAGAACAAAATTCTATTACACAAAAAGAGCAGATTATTAACTTCTACAGTCAAACTAAGTTATCAACATCAAGATCAGATATATCCTGAATTTAGACTGAGGACATTAGGTATGGGGATGTCCAACATTATCCACTCAAGGAAGAAAATTAGACAGAACAGTATAATCGAGAGTTAGCAGAGCATCCAATTGAAATAACACTATCTGCAGTGGTCATTTATCAGAGAATGCATTCCAAACAAGATCTCTCAGAATAGGCAGTATCAAAGCATGAAAGTACTACTTCCAAAATACTAGGGGCAAATTCGTCTCAAGAAAACGTCAACATAGGAAGCGTGAAGAGTCCTTATGATAAAACTAGTGTCAATACTACAACTAGCCATGCCATGAATCTTCATCCACCCATCACCCCATCCACATATTGGGACCAAATGAATCAAAGTACGAAGAATGTTGTCAAAGGAAAAGAATCAGAAAAGCATAATGGAAAAATCAAATATATATGGATACCAAAAATTACCAAGAAAGATTATCCCTATCAAACTCCATAAGTCAAAGAAACTATGGGGCAAAATAAAAAAGGGAAAAGTATCCATCAAAGATGTCCATAAAATAAAAAGCAGGCTTTTCAAGCGACGTACAAAGTATATCAAGTAGTTGGTCCTAATCCCACTCACACTTTCGTATCCACTCATCATTGTTCATCTTCCCAAGTTTGGAGAGTCAAAGATTCCAAATTTTCAACCAATCCATCTTTTATCCCTAAACACACTCCATCCATGCCTCCATGCATGATATCTAATTCTCACATTGACCATGTATTGGAAAGGACCCTTTATCATAAGCATTCAAAAGGCATTCTATCATGATGTTTGCATAAAGACAGAGTTAACTCTGATGTCAACGAAGCAGATCAAGAATCCCAAAGGGTGCATTCTAGTGCATGTATCTTAGCAAAGAAAATTATTCAAGAAGAATATCGATGGAACATCATGACAGGGGCATCTACATCAGCAACACCTTGTGATTCAGCATGAGCTTAAAACCTATCAAAAAAATCAAAAAATTAGAAAATCCAAAAAAATTAGGAAAAGGATTGAAAACAGTAAAGAGAAAAATTGTCCTCTAGTGAAAACTACATGGGCAACACTTTGGGAAAGTACCATGATGAAAACCTAGCAAATAGGCATCATGTGTAGAATCAAGCATCTACATGCGCCACTTCAGGTGAAAGCATCTCATCCCATTAGTAATAAATCGAGCATTCCATCCATCTCATGCATAATAAATCTATCCATCCATAAACCATTGGTCTAATCCATTTTTCCATCTGCATCCATCATCCAAGTTATCTTGATCTTGATGAAATTTTGGGGCACACTTTACGCTTGCTTATGGTAAACATCTTGACATGGGCCATTTTCATTAATCCTATCCTATGCTGCATTATCTGAGCCATGAAGCATTATCCAAATAAGCATTCTTTATCCGAACACCTTATCTTATCACAAGATAATCCTTGGAATCCTTTGCGTATCCATCCATCCATACACCTATCTGTGCATCCATCTATGACATTCCATACATTGCTAGACACTAGGGGCAGATATTTGCATCTTGCTTCGAGAATAAATCTTGATCTTTATCCTCCAACTTATGTGGTGATCCGAACATTGGCAAACATTGGCAAACTTGTGAGAAAAAATCCAAATCACTAGCCCATGGCACATTTTGATGAGAAGACATTCCTTATCAGTCTTCATCTTTGATCAAACATCGATCCAAATAATCAATATCAGTCGCATCTAACACATCCTTCGACATCACATCAAATCATCCAAAACATCTTTTGTTCCAAACCAAGCTTCAAAATCTTGATCAATCAAACCCAATCACTCCATTATCAATCCTTGCATTGTTGTGCATCCTCAACAATGTTATCATCATCAATCCAATCGACATCCCAATACTTGTGTTGCTTAACACTATCCTTGCATTGTTGTGCATCCTCAACAATTTTATCATCATCATCAATCCATCGATTCAATCAGTCAACCTTAGCTTGGTCTTCAACAAAATCCCAAATAGAGCACTGATGTCATTGCACATGTCCATATCAAAAATGTCAAAATCATGCGAAAAATCCAAAAACATCCAAAACATATGAAAAATCCAAAAACATCCAAAACATATCAAAATCCAAAAACAAGTCAAAAATAGAAAACATCAGAAACATTGGAATCCGAACTACGTCATCTCTGAGCTTAAACATAGGCAAGGCTAAATCTTTGATCAGCCCCCGAGACATAAAAATCCAAAAACATGAAAAAAAATGCAAAATCCAAAAAACATCACAAAACTCAAATCAAAACATTTGTAAAAATCTCAAAAACACCAAAAAAATAGCCTCAAAACATTTCAAAACATCAAAAAACATCCAAATATTTGAAAAAATCCATTCGTCTCATCTTGCTTTCACCCGCAATAATCAATCACCCATAATAAACTGATCGTCATCTTCATCCTTTGGCAACGCAAATAGAAACAATCATAACAGTCAGCAAAAGCAAGCTTCAATCGTAAAATCAAAAATTGAAACAACAAACCTTTAAAACAAAATCAAACTCTTGATCACTTTTAAACATGTTAGTCAACCTTATATCAATAGCCTATCAATCAGCTTATCAAACCATCATCATCCTATACAATGCATGTCCTAGGATATATCGTTCCGACAATGGGCATCATTTTGGATATCACCCTGGATTCTTATCCTATCAAAACACATACCTTTGGCTAGAGGTATGAAGAACATTGACCTATTTGTGTACTTGATCTTTTATTTTGATTTATCTTATTGTGCTCATTCCAAGGACCTCTTGATGATATCCGAATGAAGGATTTAGAGAGATAGGAATGGGGCAATGATCATTATCTTTTGTTTGCTGTGCTTGTTGGACGTTCTTGTAAAATAACTTAGTGAATACTTGCTTTGTTAGGTACGCCCTAGCTGGATTTTTGTATGTCAAGTGTGAACAAGAATACTCCTATCTGTTTGTCGAGTCAAAGTCCATCACACTAGGTACAACACCATCTTGGTTCTTTATACCTTGGTGCATCGTATCTACATGTGTAATCAAACATAAGGTAAGTTGCCCTTTTAAAATCCCAATCCTTGATAAGCAAATCATCATCATCATTTATCATCATCATCATCTCTAATAAAGTCTCGTCAGATCATGGACTTGTGGGATCCTCTTGTCATCATCTCATTTCCGCACTAACATCATCATCACCAATGCATCCATCATGCATCCATCCTGCATCCACAAACTATCAACATACCACATATCATTCATATCATACATAATAGGAAACATCAATCATTTCACATGCATTGCATTTGCATCATCATCATAATATAGATCTGTTAGTCTAAGCATCTCATAAATCACATATTTGCATAAAACATCCATCACATAATCATAGCATATCACATCATCCATATCATCCATCATCACATCATATCATCATTTAAGTTGTTTAGGATAATATACATTTGTTATTCTAAGCATTTTGAAACCATCTCATTTGCATCATCATCCATAACCATCCATTTTGAACCTCTTTATCACGAGATCGACCCTCAAATCGAATATTTTCGCTTGATCTCTCGAGGGGGCAATGTACCAATGTACTTCTTTCCATTGGGGCATCCAAAAAAATCAGAATTTTTTTGAATTTTGATCGCGACAAGTTTATTCTTTGAACCAACGCAACAAGTACATTGCTTCAAAGAGGGGCAAAATGTAGACACGCAAAATTAGCATTATGCATGATCATATTCCATTGAACAAATAAATAAAGTTTATTTATCAATCTCCTAAAGTCATTAGCTTAAATAAAATAAATCAAACTTGATCCTATCATCATCCCTTTAATTAAATAAATCAAGACTTTATTTAATTGAAATCCAATTCATATTTCTCTCTTTGATTTGATTTAAATCCTAAATCAAGTCAAATTTGTCAAATCATCCTAATCATCATTTATTTAATCTAACCATGATTAAATGCTAATCTCACCCACTTGCATTCTATAGATTATGCCACTTGCACAAATAAATCAATTTATTGATTTATTAAAACCAATATTTTCACTCAACATGGCCCTCAAGTTTGAAAATCATGACAGGTTGATTTGTCCCTCCAACATTGCATTTATTGCTCTTTTTCTTGTCCCCCTCTCTAAATTTATTGCCAAATTTGAATTCAAATTCTCCCTCTCATGGGCACACTTCCCAAATCTTGCACATCCATTGACCACTGACCACTTCACAAGTGTCTTCCTCTCATTTGTCCAATCTTAGTCCCACATTGGTCCCTCTTCAACACTCACATTTGAAAATCTTTAAATAGAGGCTCCATCCTCAAGCAAATCCTCCACAATCACTCATGTAAAGTCACTCTCTTCAGGAGAACTAATTTTGCTCATCATCACTCCACCATCTCAAAGCATTGCATCATTTAGCTTATCTAAAGGGGTTGGGAAAGGGCTATTTTTCATATCAAAATAGCACCAATCCCCCCATAAGATCAAGTGTTTGCTTCTTTTAAAAATGAGGAATAGTTATTTTCGATTCTATTTGCTCAAGTATTTCATTATTTTCCTTGTTTTCTAACAATGTAGATGGATTTTATGGGGAACTCTTGTTTTAATCTTGCATTTTGATCTATTAGTGTGATTGTTTGTTTATTCCTTGCAAGTTTGAAAAAAGGGTTCACAGGACCTAATATTTTTTGGCCCCTGAGGCTCAATGTGTAAAGGGTACAACACCCTTTAAATTCTTATATCTTATCAAAAATAATGAGATTAGGGGATATATAAAATCAATCATGTTTGTTAAGCTTGCTTTCATCACCAAATCTATAGCTAGACTAGGTTAACCAAATTTTTTCATGACCCACCCTTTTGTTATGAATTGGGTCAATAACACCTATTATATTATGACATAACAACCACTTATCAAATTCTTTATTATTTAGTTTGATATGGCTCAACCAACTATGATCATTATGGTGCTCCACCACATTGAAATCCCCTCCTATAACCCAATCAACATTACAGAGGATTTTATTCATCCAATCCCACAAAACACATCTATCTTTTGTAGAGTTTGCTACATAAAATGAGAAAAAACCTATAGGTCGGTCATTGATAAAGGCTAGGGACCACACACAACTATGTGAAGTGTCCTCACTTTTATCAATAACAAAAATATAGACCCAAGGAGAAAAACTAATAACAACCCCCTTGGCTTCTCTATGGGACATATAAAGAAAATAAGCATTTCTCTATACATAAAATGAAGAAGAATCAAGCCAAAGGCCATTAATTTTAACCTCTTGGAGAAAGAAAATATATGGTTTCCACTTAACAATCAAATATTTGATATGATATTTAGGGCGAGGGAAAGAAATCCATCCTACATTCCAATACAATATTTTGTAATTCATGGTAAAGAGGAGGTAGAAAGATCCTCTTCTTGTGGCAAAATATCAAACAGGTTGGCCAAAGTGATAGCTAAATTAAACATACCTAAATCATTTTTCTTAGGAGGAGGCCTAGATCTTTGTCTTTCAAAATAAGGGAGAGAATTAGAAGCCTCACTTGTAGATATGTGGTTAAGATGAGGGAGTGAAAGGTGAAAACATTGGGACACAATAACCTCATTATGACCTTTAAAAATAATTGAAGTAACTTATTTTATCTTACAAATTTTCATTCATCCATCATCATAACATCTTTGGGATCTGAGTTAGTTATGGCCCATAAAGAGTTATTAATCTTTTGAGTTTTAGAAGGTGAATCTATTAATTTTGAATGGGATAAACCCTTAGGAATTGCAGGAGCAGGAAGCTTTCTATTGATTTGTTGTTGTCAAGATGACATTACAATAGGAGGTGATACTAACCTATTTCTTCTAGTAGGGAAGTCTCTAAACAAATTTCCTTCTTGTTGACAGTAAAAGCACGCAATTAGGTTTGTTCAAATACACAACTGGTTCGTAAAATTTAAACCTTTGTCCAATGAGTTTAATGTTTTTTTGCAACTACTAGTTTAAGTCCATTTCCACACACACCCTTGGATGCACCCTTAAGTTAGAAACTTTTCAGAGCTATTCTTACACCAAATGACCTTTCCAAGTTACAAGAAAATTTCTCGTAGGAACAACTTGAAAACTAGATTCATATGTTCTCATGTGTTCAAGTATGGGTCCATTTTGACCAACATTTGGTTATTTTTTATTTACATGTGGACTAATTATTGAAAATATATAGTATAAATATGTGAAAAAATGGAATATTATAGCCACAAGTACTATCACAACAATAGGACCCTACATAACTATTAGCTCCTCTCCCTAAATTTCTCAAATAACTTTTGATGGTGTACATGGACTCCAAGATTTATGGAATGAATCAACACCTTATAGTGAATGCCAAAAAATTAGGCATTATTTGGAAGTACATTATAAGTTGAGACTCCATAATATATGGTCTTGTCTAATTAATACTTGAAATCACTATTGTTTTTTTTTTGAATAAAAGTGGCAAAGCCACTGAAAATATTTTATTAAAAATAAAGGAAGTTTACATTGGATGGTAAGAGTAGAAAGATTGTACCAAACATTTGGCAAACTAGACCCAACAAGAAGAAAGTAGGGGCAATAGTGTCAATTACAGAAGGAGACTAGACAAAAAATCCTCTGAACACCAAGGCATGAAAGCCAATTACAAAAGAAGAGATAGGGGATACAACGACCCTCAAAAGAGAGTGAGAATAGACTACATCAAATCTAAGAACACTGATGCAAGAAGCCCATCCAGAGAAGCCAAGAAGCCTACAAAAAAAACCCAAGAACCAAAAATCCTGCAATAACCAGATAACAAAATGCTAGCTCATGAGGCCGAGTTAGAAGAAAAGGAGGATTGGAGTGGAGCATGACCCACTACCAAAACCCAAAAAAGTGTGATAAAAATGTGAAAAAATAGGGAAGATCTTCAAGGGAAACTTTCCTTTGAGGAATCCAAGTCCACAGGTGGTGGGAAGAAATATTCTCTTCATGGGGCTTGTAAAGAGCATGTCTAATTAGCAAACAAACTGCATCACACAACCCTTAGATGGAGTCACAAACATAATTGCCATATTGAGCTAAAATCTTGAGAAGCTGATAGTTGAATTCTATTGGAAAATCACTTAATAATCCATTACCCATGGAGGAGAGAATTAAAGTAAACTACCTATCATAAAGTAAGTGTTGTCTACAAAATATACCTCCAACCATGTTTCTGCCCTACAAAATGTCGTAATTTTCCAAAGTAGGCTGTAAAGAGGAAAGTGGGTAGATGTGTGGAAGGATATATGTTCCTACAAGAAATTTTACCATCTCCACACATCAAAGAACATCCATTAAATTTGAGACAAAATGCGAATCAACTTCATGTGGGAGAGTTGTTACATGAAGATCCAATCAGTCATAACCGAGCACCACCTCAATTGCATCATGAACTTGTTTTCATTCAATTGAAAATGTTCTTCTCAGTTTTTCTAATGTGAACATTGAATAGTCTTGGACTTCACGAGTCCATGGAGGAACAAACACTCTGAACAAGCTATCCATTAGAGCGACAAAACTAGAGAAGTAGCAACAATAGAAGATGTGAAGATAATGCCACCAAATTTTCATGTTTATAAAATGATAGAGTAGCTGAAGCACAAATGCCAAGAAATCACACAAAAATGCCATTAATGAAACTGAGCTTCAATTGTTCCAAGAAGAGGTGAAGAGGTAAGATGTCATCAATGCTTGACAAAGCATGTACTTGAAAATACAAGTGTAGAGTGCCAAGTCTTCGCATATACCTTGGGAAAGAAAATAATTTCAAATCATATCACCAAGCATAAATAGAAGACCTCTAAAAAACATCAACTCCTCTAATATCCATCAACAAGAGTAGTGTTGATGGTGCCAAGTTGACCCACAACATGTAGGTAAGATAAAAGTGAAATATCTCACCTCTCTTGAAAATGATAATCATCAATCAAGCTGATCACCTCCCAAGGTCTTTGATGTTCATTCACAACATTGTTGTTTCACAAAGTGGTCAATATGGTTGTAATGTTCAAGGAGCTTGCTGGTTTCGAGCTTCTGGATTATTATAAGATCAAACATATATTTAAACCTACTTTAATCGGTGGTTTTCAAGAAACAAAAAAAGATAGATTAAAGCTTTTAAACTGAAGAGAATGTTGATTCATCCAACTAATCAGACTTGTTACCTTCCAAGGAATTCCTAAACTAAAACTATAGAATAAAATTAACTTGTAATTAATACACAGTTTCATTCATTCACAGTGCAAACTTCAACAGTAGATTGCAAATCATCATTTAAACAGAACATAAGATAAAATTTCATTCTTTGAAAGCTTTCCAAATCAAATAATCAACCCAAGATAAATACCATGCTAGAGCACAATATGAAGTAGATTTAAATCTGGCTACTTCTACTATTGGTGAAATAGATAAACAACATTTACAAATCTGGCAAGATCACCAATGTACAAAAAACCCATGTCTTCGAATTATCTCCATCTATAATAAGAAAATTTGGAAGATACATAACCTCCTCTTGCTGAACTTGACTCCTACTCTACTTTTTCTCTCGAGTTTTTCTATCTTCTAACCCTAACTTGCTAATTCTTAACCCAAAGAGAAGAAGATCAAAAGTAAAAAGATCTGGATCCTTTACAAAGAGGAAAAAGTGCCATATTTATACACGCATGTCAAAAATGTGTCGGCCCCATTTTTAGGGTTTACAAAAAATGAGTCAGTTTGTAGAAGAGGTAAGCCCTAGAAGAGTTTGGAACAAATTCAATGATGCATTAAATGCATATACTCTGTTCATGTCGGTGAAAGATTGCTCTCAGGCATGGTTTCCAGATCTTTTACAACCATTTTCATTAACTCACAGCCTTTGAGTCTGCCATTAAGACTCCACCCAATTCATCCTCAACCTCAAAAACCACTCCCGCAGAGCTGCTTTGAATGTTCTAGGGGTATCTCAATTCATGTCCACCTACTCTTGCCAGTGAATGTTGTTGGAAAATGTGTCTCAAACTTACTGACGTGAAACCTCTAAAAAAAAGCAAAGTGGGTGTGACATTCTTTTTGTCTGGCTGACTAGCAGCTGTGTAACCTTGTGGAATGCTCAGGTCACCAAGACCTTGTTGCTTTCTTACGACTGGAGTTATCGCTGAGACTTTTCTATCGCTGTGAGTTTTTCTACCTCTCTTCACCTAGGGAGATCTCTTGGCGATGAGTGGAGTCAGGGAGAAATGTGAACTTTCGGAATGACTCATCCCGACAGTGTATGTCTCGTTGACAGTTATTCACAAGGATGTCTTTGGTGTGACATGGAGGCTTGCTAAGACCTTGTTCCATCTTGGTGGTCTAGTTGATGGATGTGTTCATGCTGGGTGTAGGGGAGACTCGCCAATAGTCTGGGCAATGGTCTTGGATATCGGTATGACTCTTGCAACTCGTTATGACCTCTTGCCAACAATTGTAAGTTATGCCGATAACATTAGTGGAGCATTGTAGCATCAGGGAGACATGGCTAGTGTATCACCAACATGCGATTCTGCTTGAATGACTTTTGACGATATGAAGATCCTACGTGGTATGTGTTCAACCAATCAGAGGAAGCTGAAGGCGAACCATTGGCAGTTAGACTATTGTGGCCATTCCTCTGCATTCTTCCTTGAGGTTTTGACATTAGGAGAGTTTGTTCCGCACCTAAGCTTTCCTTACAAATGTCCCGTCCATCATTAAGACTCGTGCCTTCTCCTTTTTACACTTTTCTCTCGGCCTGGAACCTTCATGGGTTGACTTCCTTGAGAAACAACATCAGATGCTCTCGATATGCTTTAACCCTACAAAATAATGCCTTCATTAGTCCTCTAAAGCATAGAAACATCATCATTCATCCTACCTTTCATATATCTTTCATTCAATTATACTTAGCAAAAAGAAACTCAACTCTGGAGGAGGCAGAACCAAATCTAAACCAAAAACATACTTACCTTTAATACCGATGGGTTGGGAACCAGAGTCGGAACGAGAACTAAACATAAGACAATTCGTTAACTTTCAATTCATTACACCGTTCCAACTCCAACCCTGCAAGAGAGCAAATAAACAGCAAAAACTCGGCTAATTGACCAAGCGATTGGAACTGGAGTCGAGGTGGGAACAAAACATAGAAATAACCAACATTTCCAAGTTTAGGCCACATTTCAGTTCCGCATCTGCAAAAAGAAAAGTAATCGGGGACTGTAGCAGGGCAGAGGTGGAGTCAGAACGGGATTGGGGAAACAAAAACTTGGAAAAAACCAAATCCCAAATCCATCCCAAATCTGGCCCTGCAAAAGACCAAACATAAGGAATAAACACGAGCGGGATCAGAGCAAAAATGATCCCGGGTGAACGGCAATGGGGACAGAAGTGGAACAAAAACACAAACTTTTCAAAGTTTTAGGTTCCGATTCCATCCCGACTTTGCCTCCGAAAACACAAAGAAACGACGAAAAAAAAGATGAAAAAGGAAAAAGGAAGGGAAGAAAACACCCCATGACCAAATGATCAGAACAAGAGGAAAAACAAACACGGCTGATGGAATCGGGACTGGAATGGAACCAGAACCTGGAACTTCAGAAAATTTCTAGAGTTCGGTTTCGGTCCGCATCCCACTTCCACCAAAACAAACAAAGAACTAGCGGAATCGGAATCGAGAATGGAACGAAACACAGAACTTGGAAGAAATTCCAAAGTTCAGTTTCAGTCCCAGTTTTGTGTTTGCCAGAACAAAAAGGAAACAAATACAGAGAACAAAGGAAACCGACAGAACCAAAATTAGGAATGAAATGAAAACCAGAATTGGGACTCTAGAAAAATCTCTGAAGTTTAGTTTCGTTCCGCGTCACACATCCTCTAGAACAAAACAGAAAATGCCTAAGGTAGAAAACAAAAGGCCAAAGGAAACAAAACAGAAAAAAGGGGGACCTATTTTAAACAAGTTTAAAATGAGGTGGTTATGCAAGGCATAACAATTGGCGACTTGGATGGGAAAATGGTTTAACCATTTTCAAGAAACTGAAGGATTCAGGTACCCAGAACTCCTGGTTTATGGACATCACAACTCTAGTTGGGTCAGTTTTAACAACCAAAGTTGAGCTAGAATCTCAAATGTAAATCAACATTGGCTACCCCTGAATCTATGTGTGTGCTTGATGGTGCATCACCCTTTTACAAAGTTTTCCTCATATTTTGAACAATAACGTGCAAGATTTGAACTACATGAGTTGATTCCCTTTAGTTGTTGTGCAATGATATCCTAGGCATTGCTCCACTACCAGTCAAGCATCCATAGCTCCGACGGAGATACCTCTAGTTTTCTCACAACATTGCTCTACTACCAGTCAGGAATCCATAGCCCCAATAGAGATACTGGAATCACCCATTCATATTGAGTTTTCTTCTCTTAGATAGATCTCTCTTTCTTTTTTTCTCTCCTCTTAGAGTTTCAGATATTTCATCTAATTCTTTCTCAATATGTCAGATGTCCGACATCTATTCTAGGTTGAAAACTACTATGGACCTCATAACAACATTTGGGGAATCAGATTTTTCACTCAAATCTTACAACACCATTGCCCTAAGACAAATATACCATTACAAAAGAAGATGTTTCTATTGATTTTTGGCATATTCAGTCGTAGTTAATGAAGATTATTTACTTTGCACCTTTTTTTCAAAACTTTTCACAACCCTTATTGATAATGGACATAAAACAACGAATTTAGGACAAAAACATCCAACTAGAGAACTTGAAAATATCTAAACCAACTTCTCTCCTAATAACCAAAGTATACTTCAGATAACAACCCCCTTACAACTGCATAAAATAAAGGTCCCCACAAATAAAAACAAAGGAACAACAAGCAAAAGAACAAAAGAAAAGGCAAACAAGGAAAACAACAAAACTATTTACATACATACTAACCATCAAGAATATCAAACTTTCAGGATCCAAAGTAATGTTTAAGAAACTATCCATTGATAGGAAATGGAACAAGTTCTCTTGTTAAACTACTCAGCCATAAAACATTTTCTCCTAGGATTTTAGAAATTTGATAGGGACCCAACTAGAGCTTATCAAATTTCTGGTGATCGCCCTTCATTTCATTAGCTTTATCCCACAAGAACACAAGGTCTGGTATTCTAAAAGCCTTGATTTTGGCTCTTTTGTCAAACCAACATTTGACAAGAGCCTAGTGTCTAAAGAATTGCTGCAAGGCAACATCTCTCTGCTCTTCTAATTTCAACAAGCCAGCTAACCTTACTTCAATCCTATCATCACTAGAGTAAAATTCCTACATAAACTTAAGGATAGGTATTTGCAAGTGAATAGGGAAGACTGGCTCTTGGCCATACACTAGCTTGAATGGTGAAGTCTTCAAAGTAGCCTTGATCCTAGTCCTATCTGCCCATAACGCAAATCTTAACTGGATATGCTAGTCTCTAGGGTTGTTCTCTAATAGTTTTTCATTACTCCCAGGAGATTCTCATTAGTTGATTCTACAACTCCATTTCCTCGTGGATAATAATTTGAAGAATACTTTAAAACAATCTTATGATCATAAGACCATGAAATGAACTCAATAGAAGAAAAGGCCTGGGGCCATTGTCACATACTAGTGCAAAGGGTACTCCAAACTTGGTTGTGATGCATTTAGTGAGGAACTTGATTACTACTTCCGTTGTGCTATTCTTGCAGGGTATAGCTTATGTCCATCTCGTGCAATAATACATGGCAGTCAAAATGAATTTGTGTCTTGCAGAAGAATTTGGGTTAATTACCATAATAAAATCAAGTGCCCATTGAGAAAATGCCATTATCTCATAAACAAGCCTCAATGGCATAGCTGGATGATGTTCCCTTGATGTAGAAATTTGACATATGTGACATGTTCTTACGTGTTGGTGGGCATCCTTAAACACACATGGCCAATAATAACCAGATCTGAGAATTTGATGTTCTAAAGAATCTGCAGAACCATGACTTGTGCCATGTTTCCCATGAAATTTAGCAATTGCATGCTTAGCCTCTTGTTGATCAAGATATCATAAGTAAACTCCCTAAAAATTATTTTGTATAACAATCCTCATTTGAGCATATAATGGGAGATTTTCATTCTTAGTGCTCTCCTCTGAGTTGTATTCATTCCCTCTGGGCACCGATTATTGAGCATGAAATAAATAATATCGGCATACCAAGGGTCATTAGAAAAGGACTGTGTTGTGTATTGTTGACAAATAATGTTCTCACCAGCATCCACCATTGATTTAGAAAGGCCTTGACCTCAGACAAGTTTCATAGGGTGAATCTCCAGATCGAACTCCTGCAAAATAGCCATCCATTTCCCCCTTCATTCTCCCAACTCACTCTGCATAAGTAGAGACTTCATAGCAGCATCAAGAACCACAACAATAATTTGACTTCGGAGGATATAATGCTTGAACTTCTTGATAGCCCTAACCAATGCAAAAGCTTGTTTCTCAAGAGGTGGGTACTTGACTTTAGCATTCTTAAGGATATGTGCAGGTTGAGGGTGGGCCAAAAAGTGTCAATGAGGAAAAAAACATGTCTTTCATCAACCCAAAAATGCGAAAATACTATGTTGACTTTTTTTAGCCTTGCATGTCAGTACACACCACCAAAGCAAACACAAATCCTAGCTTTCCATATTGGATATCCGATTTGGATCGAATATCCGATTTGTAAAAAGCATATATATACAAAATTTGTCGTTGTTTTAAAGTAACGGTCTACAAATTGGATATCCATTTCAAATCGGATATCCGTTTCAAATCTGATATCCGTTTTGTAGACCTTTATTTTAAAACAATGAAATTTTTTCTATATATATTCTTTTTATAAATCAGGTATCCGATTTGAATTGGATATCCGATTTGTAGACCATTACTTTAAAAACAACAACAAATTTTGTATATATATGCTTTTTCCAAATAGGATATCCAATTCAAATCGGATATCTAATTTGTGTACACATAGACCTAAGGGTTAATGGTAGATGGTAGAAGGTTGAAGGGTTAAAGGTTTATGGTTTAGGGTATATGGTAGAGGGTTTAAGGGTTAAGGGTTTATGGTAGAGGGTTATAAGGGTTTAGGGTTTCATGGTTAAGGGTATAGGGGAGAGATAGATGGAGTTAGTGTGTGAGAGAGTGACTTGAGAGAGTGGGATAGAGTGGGAGAGAGGGAGGGAGAGGGTGGGAGAGAGTGGGAGAGGGTGGTAGAGAGTGAGAGAGAGGGAGGGAGAGAGTAGAAGAGTGGAAGAGATGGGGAGAGAGGGAGAGAGAGTGGGAGAGAGTGGGGGAGAGTGAGCAGATGAGGACGGGAGAGGGATAGGGGTGAGAGTTTGAGAGAGGAGGAGGGAGGGAGAGCAGGGAGCTGGGAGAGAGTTGAGAGAGTGAGGAGGGAGAGGTTAGGATAGAGGGAGAGTTGGAGAGAGGGAGGGTGGAGGAGAGTGAGTGAGATGGGAGTGAGGAGTGAGAGAGATGGAGGATTGGAGTGAGAGAGAAACCCAAGAGAGGGAGAGGGGTAGGATGGAAGATACTTGAGAGAGAGAGAGGGAGGGAGGAGAGAGAGGAGGAGGAGGGTTAAGGTAGAGGAGAGGGATAAAGGGAGTGAGGAGGATAGAAAGACCTAAGATGAGGGAGAATGGGTAGGAGGAGAGACTTGAGATAGAGTGAGCAAGTGAGTGAGAGAGACCTGAGAGAGAAAGTGGTGCTAGGAGGGAGATACTTGAGAGAGAGGGAGATAAAGGAAGGCAGGGTTAAGGGTAGAGGGTAGAGGGTTTAAGGGTTAAGGGGAGAGAGATAGAAGGATTGAGTGAGAGAGAGACCTAAGAGAGGGAGAGGGGGTAGGATGGAGAGAGTTGAGAGAGAGAGAGGAGGGAGTGGGAGAGATAGAGGGAGGCTAAGGCTAGAGGCAGATGGTCCATGGGCCTTCCAGGGGCTCTAAGGGGTTAAGTGGGGTCAAGGCAGAGGAGAGACATAGAGGAGGAGTGAGTGAGAGAGACCCTAGAGAGGGAGAGGGGGAGGAGGAGAGACTTAAGAGAGAGGAGAGGTTTTAAGGGTTAAGGGTTTAGGGTTATGGGTGAGGAGAGAGAGAGGGAGTGGAAGAGAGAGAGGGTAGAGGGTGGAAGGTAGAGGGTTATGGCAGAGAGGGAGATGAGAGAGAGAGAGAGAGAGAGAGAGAGAGAGAGAGAGAGAGAGAGAGAGAGAGAGAGAGAGAGAGAGAGAGAGACCCGAGAGAGGGAGGGGGGTAGGAGGGCCAGACTTGAGAGAGAGGGAAGTAGGGAGGAGTTGGAGAGAGATAAGGGTAGAGGGTTACATAGAGGTAGAGGTTAAAGGTTTAGATTGGTTAAGGGTTAGGTAGAAGGGAGAGAGATAGAGGAGTGAGAGAGGGAGGGGAGGGGAGAGAGAGATAGAGGTAGATTAATGGTGAGGGAGGGAGATAGGAGTGAGAGAGAGAGACCCAGGAGAGGGAGAGGGGTAGGAGGTGAGACCAATGAGAGAGGGAGGGAGGAGGGCGGAGTGGGGAGAGAGATAGAGGCCAAAGGTTACCACAGAGATGTATACTAAGGGCTTAGAGCGATGGGTTAATACTAGGCTTAGGGTTTAAGGGTAGAGGGGAGATATAGGAGTGAGTGTGAGAGAGAGACTTGAGAGGAGATGAAGAAGGAGGGTCTTTAGAGAGAGGGTAGAGGGAGAGAGATAGAGGGATTCAAGGAGAGAGAGAGATGGGAGTGAGACAAAGGTAGAGGGCACAAGGTAGTAGAGGAGGAGGGAAGGAGTGGGAGAGAGATAGAGGGTAGAGGGTTTAAGGGTTTAGAGTTTAAGGGTTAAAGGTTTAGTGTTTAGGGTTAAAGGTAGAGGGTAGAGAGATAGAGGAAGTGAGTGAGTGAGAGAAACCTAAGAGAGGGAGAGGAGGCAGGAGGGAGAGTTTAGAGAGGGAAGCTGAGGAGTGGGAGAGAGATAGAGGGTAGAGGGTTTAAGGGTTTAAGGATTTAAGGGTTAAGGGTAGAGGGCTAAGGGTAGAGTGGAGAGACTTAGGAGTGAGTGAGTGAGAGAGAGACTTGAGAAAGGAAGAGGGGGTAGGAGGGGGAGGCTTGAGAGAGAGAGAGAGACCTGAGAGAGGGAGTGGTGCTAGGATGGAGAGACTTGAGAGAGAGAGAGGGGGGAAGTGGTTGATAGATAGAGGGAGAAAGGGTTAAGGGTAGAGGGTAGGAGGTTTAAGTATATAGGGTTTAAGGGTTAAGGTTATGTTATGGGGTTAAGGCAGAGGGTTTAATGGCAGAGGAGACACAGGGAGTGAGTGAGAGATAGAGAGACCCAAGAGGGAGAGAGGGGATAGGAGGGATACCTGATAGAGAAAGAGAGGGTAGAGGGGTCTTGGGGGTTTAGGGTTATGGGTAGAGGGGAGAGAGATAGAGGTATTAAGTGAGAGAGAGAAAGAGTGAGGGAGTGGGAGAGAGATAAAGGGTAAAGGGTAGAAGGTAGATGGTTAAGGGTAGTGGAGACATAGATAGGAGTGAGTGAGAGAGAGAGAGAGACTTGAGAGAAGGAGAGGTGGTAGGAGGGTGAGACTTGAGAGAGAGAGAGGGAGGGAGGGAGGGAGGGAGTGGGAGAGAGATAGAGGGTTTAAGGGTTTATAGTTTAAGGGTTAAGGGTTTAAGGCTTAGGGTTAAGGGTAGAGGGGAGAGAGATAGAAAGTGAGTGAGAGATAGAAAACTAAGAGAGGGAGAGGATGTAGAAGGGTTAGTTTTATTTTTTGAGAGAGAGAGGGTAAAGGGTAGAGGGTAGAGGGTTTAAGGGTTTGAGTCTTGAGGGTTTAGGGTTTAGGGTTTGGGGTTATGGGTTATGGGTAGAGGGGAGGGAGAGAGGGATTCAGTGAGAGAGGGAGGAGAGATATGGGAGGTAGAGAGATAGGAGGAGAGAGAGACCCAAGAGAGGGAGAGGGGGAAAAGAGGGTGAGGACTTGAGAGAGAGGGAGGAGGAGAGGGAGATATAGGTAAGGGTTAAGCACAGAGGCAGAGGGTTCAAGGGTTAAGGGTTAAGGGTAGAGGAGAGGAAACAGAGGGAGGAGGAGAGACCCAAGAGAGGGAGAGGGGTATGAGGGAGAGCTCCAGGGAGAGAGAGGGAGGAGGAGAGATGAGGCAAAGGGTCGGCGTTTAAGAATTTAAGGTTAAGGGTGAGGGCTAAGGTGAGTGGATGTATAGGAGTGAGTGAGAGAGAGAGGTCCTGAGAGAGGGAGAGGCAGGGAGAGAGAGAGAGAGAGAGAGAGAGAGAGAGAGAGAGAGAGAGAGAGAGAGAGAGAGAGAGAGAGAATTAGGAGGGGAAGGGAGAGGGGAAGAGGGAAGAAGGGTAGAGAGGAGAGAGAATTAGGAGGAATAATGAGAGAGAGGGAAAGAGATAATATTTAAATATTTATATGTTAGTAATATTAATTAGTTATATAATATTTTATATATTAGTACATATAACTAAAATATAGAAATAATATTTAAATATTATACATAATAATATAATATATTATATATTAAATTATAAACTATATTATATATTCTAAACTAGATATATTAAAAAAACTATAAAATATTTATTGCATTTTATAAATCATATATTATAAAGTGTATAACATTTTTTAAAATCATATATAAACCAAATCGATATTCGATTCAAAATGGATATCTGATTTGAAATGGATATCCGATTTGAAACAGATATCCAATATTTCTGACACAAAATTTATTGCCTAGGGATTAGCCTCAGGCTTGCTTTGGTATTTGGCTTGGACATGCCAATCCTAAGAAGTCAACTAGAAAACGTGTTTGACAACTTACCTTGTTTTTCTAGACTTCATCCATGTGGCTGACGACTTTATTTTTAGCCAAAATTGATGAAATGAAAAGGGTTTGTAGAGGAGACTCTCATCTTTCCACCAATATAAATTATTCTTTACTTTGAATTTAATAAATAATTATTATTCATTTTCTATTAGAATTACAACTAGAGTTCTGATTGATAGGCTGATTGAAAAACATCTATAACTTTCAAACGATATCATATTTTTTGAATCCAAAAAATGTGTCACATTATATGCTTCACATACTATAGGATTAAAAAAAATAAAATTGAATTTCATGAAGTTTTGACCAAGTTAAGGTGGTAAGATATACGAGTTTTTATATTTTTTAAAATTTGTAATAAAAAATCATAATTAATTATTTACTTGGAAAAAAAAAAAAATATACACATCTCATGAGTCCTCTACTTATATCTAAAATATTATAAAAAAATATTATCATTTTATTGTGGTTAGGGTGGTCAGACAGACACCTACTTATTTTTTCCCTAAAATTTAAGTACAACTGCATTGAAATTTCAAATTTTCACCAAATAGACTTTAAAAAAATAAAATAGACTTAGTAGTTTAGAAACTACATTCAATTTTCCACAGATTCTATTCTTACATATTTTTGAAATAATATAGATAACTTATTCAAATTTTTATGTCAAGTTGCCTAACTCTGATTTTTTTGAATTTTCATTGCCACTGAAGGGCTTGTTTTTTCCATGATAATCCTGCACATACCCTTAAACGGATAACTCATGAATGAAATTGGCCTTTCATCCCCTTCCCATCTTCATTGAGTTAGGACAGCTACACATGAGTGTTCAGAGGCAAAAGAATAAACATAAAATGGCTTCAAGTAGTCAGGACTAGTGAGGATTGGTGCTTCCGAAATGGATTGCTTAACCTAAGAAAAAGCAGCCTTTGCCTCATTACTCCATTCTATTCTAGCATCTTTCTTCATCATTTCATTCAAAGGTATAACAATCTCTACAAAACCTGTGATAAAATTTCTCACAAAGTTGATCTTTCCAAAGAAAGATCTCATCTCCTTCTTACTTCCTGGCATAGTTAACTTCATAATAGACTCGACTCGGTTTGGATCTATCAAGATTCCTCTTTTTGAGATTATGTGTCCCAAAATTTTCCCTTCAGAAACCCCGAACACACACTTTTTAGGATTCAGAGAGACACCATATCGAATACATCTTTCAAGAACTTTAGCCAAGTCTATAGCATGGTTTATTCTTTCTTTAGAGAATATTGTTAGGTCATCCATGTAAATGATGATGCATTCCCCAATCAAATTTTTGAACGCTACATCTATGGCACACTGAAAGGTTGCTCCAGCATTTATCAAACCAAATGGAATCCTCCTATAAGAAAATGTTCCCCACTTAGTAGTGAAGGTTGTCTTAATTCTGTCTTCATAATTAATGATCCCCTGATTGTACCTAGAATAACCATCCAGGAATGAAATCATTTGAGACCCATTGATAGTTTGCAAGACTTCGTCTAGAGAAGGGAGTGGGTAGTTGTCTTTCTTTGAAGCTCTATTCAAATTCATGAAGTCTACACATAGCTTGATCTCTCCATTCTTCTTATGAACTGAAACCAAGTTAGCCACCCATGTTGAATGTCGTACAGAGAAGATTATTCTTGCAGAAAGAAATTTCTTAACTTCCTTAAAGATTAGTGGTTCAATCAAGGCGTTGACAAGACGTTGTTTCTGCCAAAATGGTCTAGCTTTAGGCTTCAAAGGAATAGTATGAGTTATCATAGAAGTATCAAAGGTTTTTAGATCTTCATACCCCCAAGCAATTGCAGTAGTATCCTTCATTAGTGCCCTCAGTATATCTTTTCTAATTGATTTAGGGCAGGCTTTCGCCATGTAAACATTTCTTTTAGGGCCAGAATCAGCTAGGCTAACAGTTTCATATTCACCTCCTTTATCTTCGATTGATACCTTTTCCAGAGCCCTTGGGTCTGAATCAAATTTTTTTTCTAAGGCCACCATTCCCTTGGGAATGCTATTACTTTTTAAATTGAGGACCCCCTCTGTATCGCAGTCTTCGGGGTCTTAGTCTCCTTGATCCCTATCGGACTCATCAATGATCTATCCTTCGAAAACATCTGATCTTGCTAAAAAAGCAAGGATATGTCGATTATCATCAAAGACTTGAAAGTTCTTGACATTATCAAGAACATCCAGGGTGGATGTCAACTCTACGAGAATCTCTTAAGCTTAGAGTCTTGCATGGGCTCCACGGTACTTGTAGCAACAACCAATGAATCATTTATTTGATTTTCCTCTCTAGGGATCAAACTAATTCCAAAGGCATCAAATTCTTCAATTAGGTTCCACACCCGATTTCTATAAGCTGCCAACCTTTTATTGTGGCATGTGTATTGGCTACATACTTGCTTGATAATCACTTCTGAATCTCCTTTAACTACCAAGGTAGTGACCTTTTTTTGATGTGAAAATATCAGTCCCTGAGCTAATGCTTCATACTCTACTATATTGTTAGTGCACCCGAATTGCAACTTGTAAGAAGCAAAAAATGTTTTCCCGTTTGGACTAGTTAATTCAATTCCAATTCCACACCCTATTTTGGATTTGGATCCATCAAATGTGAGGGTCCATAGCTGATCATGAGCTGGGGTTGATCCCTTTGAGGTTGTTATGGGTGCTTGGATAAGATGAACCATAGGTGAGGCTGCTTGATTTTTTGTATCAAATATTGGGAATGGGTGTTTAATAGGTTCCTAAGGTGCGATTTTCGATTCTCGGTCAGATATATCATGTAATCCTAGGATATCTTTCTGATATTTATCTATATCTTTTATTAGTCCCCTAGGTTTCGGTGTGCTTGGGGGTGCAGGAGTATCAAACAAATCTTGGGGTTTTTCATCATAACTATGTTGGTCCAGTATTATGACTAGGGTAGGTTCAGTTTGAGGAGGGACTTCCTCTGAAGGTATATTATTCTTGGTTAACATTATTGCATTTTTTGCTTTGAATGAGAAGTGATCTAAAATGACCTCAAGGTGACTTGGGCGAGTCTCTTCAGTTTGGGAAACATGATTCAAAACACCAATGCAGGGTTGGCAGGTCAATTCTGAATGATCTTGGTAATGCACCCTGCACCAATTAGGGAGTAGAAGACTCTGCAAATTGATATCTTCCCCTAAGACCACCTGATCTTGTTGCAGCCTCCTGATCAATACTAGTTGGTTTAAATTAATCATGGGATCATGGGTTTCTTGCACTGACAAATCTTTAGAATCAAGAACTGAAAAGGTCAGAATTTCCTCTCTTTTATAAACCCCTATCTCAGTTTCAAAATAAGCTACCTCATTAGGACAGTCATACTTAGTGATGATATGTTTGAGGCAAGGTTCACTCTCAATCCTAATCTGGGTAGGCATTCCCCTCCATGGTAGCCACATGTGTGAAAAGTCGAGGGAGAGATATCCCCCTATACTCTTCATTAAATCTCTGCTCAACAACATACCATAAGTCTTATGAATGTCTGCTAGTTGAATATCCATATTGGTTAAAACCCTAGGGTTAGACCCTACTTGCACTTGTATGTTTCTCAACTCTCCAACTACATTAACATCTATTTTATCGAGTTGGATGACCTTCTTGTTTGTTTGGACAGGGTTCAATCCCAATTTCTCACATATAGAAAATGGCATAACATTTCCAGAAGCCCCTGAATCTAGCAGACAATTATGTAGATTCTTCCCACAAATTCTCAAACTTAAAAGAAATTATGGGGTACCTACCTTTCTTTTGTACAAAGCTACGTTCATGTCTGCAGTGGGTGCCACCTTGGTTTTCCCTTTTGATTTATCAGCTTCTTCCAAAGCTTTCAGCACTATCTCTCGTTGGGAAGGGAACCACTTTAGGATGTCAAAGTATGATAAAGAGGTTTTCTGTTTCTGCATCCTAGAAACAATATCAACTTCTATGTTATAGCTTGCATTACATTTGAAAACACCAGATGAATTACCTTTGTTATGGGAGTTAGGAAGACCCCTTGGTGGAGGAGGGTTATTATCAGCACCCTAATTCAGAGGCACCATATGGTTAGGTGGTGTTGATGTAGTGAATATACCCTTATTCTAATTTCTTAGGAAGTGTCCTCCCTTCATCTGAAAGGTTTGGGCATCATACACATCTTCCTCTAGTTCATTCTCATTTTGCATTGGGAATGAAATTTCTTCTTCAAAGAGGTCACAAGTCATAGTTGTATCCACTGAGCCACTTCCTTTGTTTGAATTCCCTTGGAACGTTTGGGCATCTTCCTGTGCCATCTTCATGACGTTCTCCATTTCAGGGTAGTTTACCTTGGAATGAGTTACAGTATCATGCAACTGCACTAGTTAGTCATAAAATTGGGGCCAGCCACATTCACAACATGTGACTTGTCCTCATTAGCTTGATAATTGTGAGGAACTCCACCGTTATTTGTCCATGTATTCCATTGTTGGTTGTTATTTGGCCTCTGGTTATAACCTCTATTTTGATTTTGATAGCCTTGGTTAGGGGAGTTTTGGCCTTAATAATTCCTCTGGCTATGATTGTAGTTGTTTGGATAACTACCCTAATTGTTATTACTCTGATTAGGGTAATTACCTTGGTTCTGATAGGGGTTTAGTTTAAGCTAAGCCATATCATTTGTGAATCGAGATAGAGTTTTCTTTAAGGTCTCCACCTCGTTTGTGAGTTGAATTGTCTTTTCACTCTCAACACTCTTAGTAACAAGTGGCTGACTAACGAGATTTGGTATTCCAGCTTGGTTATGATGACCATGTGGACTGTGATGATCCTGTGATTATTGAAAGAAGTCAGGAGCTCTATTAGCAAAGAATGGGATAGGGAATTGAGTTTGCAACTCAGATATAGGTCCATAATGGGAAGGAGACATCCCTAGGATAGTACTAAATAAAGGGGTTGGATTAGGCATTTGATACCCCATTGAAGGAAAACCTCCTCCTAAGTTTACTTGTTGGGAGCTAGTTTGTTGTTGCAGCTTCATGGCTAGATGATAAAATTTAGACATAGAATCAATATATTCTGGCTGATAAGTCTTTTGTAGGAACAAGCCAAGAAAAGGGTGTATAACTCTAAAATATGCCTGAATGGCACTATTCTTAGCAACTAGATAGAGGTCCTACAGTCTCCTATACATTCATTGAAACTTGGTATTAAACAAGGGAAGGGATTTACATGGCTCCTTCCTAATGGTAGCAAATTGGTGGAACAAAATGGTTGGATCCACATAAACTCCAAATTGATTGATGAAAGCATTTTATTGATCTATCCAACTTAGGATAGAACCTTGTGGAAGGTTTAGGTACCAGTTGTATGCCATATCCCCTAAGGAATAAGGGAACAACCTACAAACCACATCATGGTGAGCTATCTAGGCTCTAGTACAAGTGTCCTTAAAAGATTGTATGTGCTCTTCAACACTCCTTAATTCACCATGAATGTATTTGGGACATAATCTCTCAGGATTCTTAGGCATATCATGAAAGCCTCCAGGAATAGTCCCCAATGGAGAGGGATTATTCATAAAAAATTCCATTGGTGGTGGTGGTGGGGGTTGAGCTAGTTGTTGGATGGGCTGAACTAGCTGTAATGGCACTTGAGATGGATTTGGTGGTGGATTGACAGGTATCCATCGGGGTATTGGTGAAAAGCCTGGTGGAGTGAGTGGAGTTGAAAAGGGTGGTATAATGGTTGCCCCAGTCTTGTGAATCTTGTGTCTTGTTGGGGTCTTGAGTTCTATAAAATGTGGTGGGTTTTTGGTTGATTGAAGAACTCTATGGGACCTCTCTGGTGAGAAAAACCCAATATTATCCAGTTTGCTCTTCTGGCCCTCCTTCTAGCACTAGATCTATTGATGGTGCCAAGTTGACCCACAACATGTAGGTAAGATAAAAGTGAAATATCTCACCTCTCCTGAAAAAGACAATCAACAATCAAACTGATCACCTCCCAAGGTCTTTGATTGTGGTTCACAATGTTGTTGTTTCACAAAGTCGCAAATATGGTTGTAATGTTCAAGGGGCCTACTGGTTTTGAGCTTCTGGATTGTTATAAGATCAAACATATATTTAAACCTACTTTAACTGATGGTTTTAAAGAAATAAAAAAAGATAGATTAAAGCTTTTAAACTGAAGAGAATGTTGATTCATCCAACTAATCAAACTTGTTACCTTCCAAGGAATTCCTAAACTAAAACTACACAATAAAATTAACTTGTAATTAATACACAATTTTATTCATTCACAGGGAAAACTTCAACAGTAGATTGCAAATCATCATTTAAACAAAACATAAGATAAAATTTCATTCCTTGAAAGCTTTCCAAATAAAATAATTAACCCAAGATAAATACCATTCTGGAGCACAATATGAAGTAGATTGAAATATGGCTACTTCTACTATTGGTGAAACAGATAAACAACATTTACAAATCTGGCAAGATCACTAGTGTACAGAAAATCCATGTCTTCGAATTATCTCCATCTATACTAAGAAAATCTAGAAGATACATCATTTCCTCCTACTGAACTTGACTCCTACTCTACTGCTCTTGAGTTTTTCTATCTTCTAACCCTAGCTTGCTAATTCTTAACCCAAAGAGAAGAAAATCAAAAAGAAAAAGATTTGGATCCTTTACAAAGAGGAAAAAGCACCATATTTATACACGCGTGTCAAAAATGCGTCAGCCCCCTTTTTAGGGTTTACAAAAAATAGTTGATTTGCAGAAGAGGTCGGCCCTAGAAGAGTTTGGAACAAAGTCAATGATGCATTAAATGCATATACTCTATTCATGTCCGTGAAAGATCGCTCTCAGGCATGGTTTCTAGATCTTTTAAAACCATCATCATTAACTCGCAACCTTTGAGTCCACCATTAAGACTCCACGCATTTCATCTTCAACCTCAAAAACCTCTCCCGCAGAGTTGCTTTGAATGTTCTAGGGGTATCTCCATTCATGTCGACCTACTCTTTGCAATGAATGTTGTTGGAAAATGTGTCTCAAACTTACTGACATGAAACCTCTGAAAAAAAGAAAATTCAGTCTGACATTCTTTCTGTCTGGCTGACTAGCAGCTGTGTAACCTTGTGGAATGCTCAGGTCACCAAGAACTTGTTGCTATCTTACCAACTGGAGTTATCGCTGAGACTTTTCTGTTGTTATGAGTTTTCCTACCTCTCTTTGCCCGGGGAGATCTCTTGGTGACGAGTGGAGTCAGGGAGAAATGTGAACTTTTAGAATGACTCATCTCGATAGTGTATGTCTCGTTGACAGTTATTCACAAGGATGTCTTCAGTGTGACATGGAGGCTTGCTAAGACCTTGTTCTGACTTGTTGGTCTAGCTGATGGATGTGTTCGTGCTGGGTGTAGGGGAGACTCTCGCTGATAGTTTGGGCGATGGTCTTGGATATCGGTATGACTCTTGCAACTTGTTATGAGCTCTTGCCGATAGTTGTAAGTTATGTCAATAGTGTTAGTGGAGCATTGTAGCATTAGCGAGACATGACTAGTGTCTCACTGACATGTGATTCTGTTTGAATGACTTTTGACTGTCTGAAGATCCTATGTGGTATGTGTTCGACCAATCAGAAGAAGCTGAAGGTGAACCATTGGCAGTTAGACTGTTGTGGCCATTCCTCTACATTCTTCCTTGAGGTTTTGACATTAGGAGAGTTTGTTCCGCACCTAATCTTTCCTTACAAATGTCTTGTCTGTCATTAAGACTCGTGCCTTCTCCTTTTTACACTTTCCTCTAGGCTTGGAACCTTCGTGGGTTGACTTCCTTGAGAAACAACATTAGATGCTCTCGACATGCTTTAACCCTCCAAAACAATGCCTTCATTAGTCCTCTAAAGCATAGAAACATCATCATTCATCCTACCTTTCATATATCTTTCATTTAATTATTCTTAGCAAAAAGAAACTTAACTTTGGTAGAGGCGGAACCAAATCCGAACCAGAAACATACTTACCTTTAATACCAACAAGGTGGGAACTAGAATGAAATTAGAACCGGGACCATAGTCAGAACAGGAACTAAACATAAGACAATTCGTTAACTTTCAATTCATAGCACCGTTCCGGTTCTGACCCCACAAGAGAGCAAATAAACAGCCAAAACTTGACTAATCAACCAAGCAATCAGAACTAGAGTTAATGCGGGAACAAAACATGGAAATAACCAAAATTTCCAAGTTCAGTCCGCATTCCGGCTCTGCATCCACAAAAAGCATATAACCAGGGATTGCAGCAGGGTGGGGGTGAAGTTAGAACAAGATTGGGGAAACAAAAACTTGGAAAAAACCAAATCCCAAATCCATCCCAAACCTGGCCCCGCAAAAGACCAAACACAAGGAACAAACACGAGCGGGATCAAAGCAAAAACTGATCTTGGGAAAACCACAATGGGGACGGAAATGGAACAAAAACCTCACACTAAAACTTTTCAAAGTATCAAGTTCGGATTCCATCCCAACTCCACCTCCAACAACACAAAGAAATGATGAAAAAAAAGATGAAAAAGGAAATAGGAAGGAAAAAAAACACCCCATGACCAAACGATCGGAACAAAAGGAAAAACAAACGTGGCTGGCAGAACCAGGACTAGAACGGAACTAGAACCTAGAACTTCAAAAAAGTTGTAGAGTTTGGTTTCGGTCTGCATCCCACTTCTGCCAAAACAAACAAAGAACTGGCAGAACCATAACCGAGAATGAAACCAAAACTAGAACTTGGAAGAAATTCCAAAGTTCAGTTTCAGTACCAGTTCTGTGTTCACTAGAACAACAAGGAAACAAATGCAGAGAACAAAGGAAACTAGCAGAACCGGAACAGGGAACAAAATGGAAACCAGAACTGGGACTTTAGAAAAAGCTTCGAAGTTCAGTTTCGTTCTGCGTTTCGCATCTGCCAAAACAAAATAGAAAATTCCTAAGGCAAAAAACAAAAGGCCAAAGGAAACAGAATAGAAAAAGGGGTACCTATTTTAAACAAGTTTAAAATGTAGTGGTTATGCAATGCATAACAAGTATCCCCCCTTATGAAGACAAAAGAGGAGGAAAGTTATTCTTTCCAAATTTAGCCAAACGTTCTAGCAACCACTAGATGAAGAAACCAATACCAAATCCCACCTTAAGAAATCATTTCCAATGCATGATGTTTTCCCTAGATTCCTCAAGCATTTTCACCATAAAGAATGAGTTATTTGTGGTGGACATAGTTGAGGAAGGGGGGACAAATGTCAATCCTAAGAGCCATGAGTGTCATATAATCACACAAGCATTAAGATACACAATCAGGTAAGCAAGTGTGAATATAAAAGCATGTACCAAATATAGCTGCCACCAAGACAAAACTTCAAATCCAGGTTGTTAAATGCGAGCAAAGGGAGCCCAGATTGTTAGAAGAAATGAAGATTGAGGTACCCTTGGCATGAACAATAATCATTGTAAAAAAGTGACACAAGAGAGTTTAGTCCCAACAATAGCCACCATGGTGAAGACAAGTGGCATGCACAAGTCCCAATAAGCATGAAAATAGGTCATGTGTGATCAAAAGGTTCCAAACAAAGCCCAAGAATCATGAGACATATCCATTGTAATATGAATTAAAAAAATTGATCTACAGATCAAAAATACACCCATGTGAAATTTGAAATTTGAAATAGCATTAGTTCTTATGAAATAATTGATGACATTCCTTGGAAAAATATTCTTTATAAGGAAGTGCTTCATCAATTTCCTTATTTGCAAGGATATCAACATATGCATTCACTTCTCTATAGCAATGGGAAATCTAAATACTTGGAAAAACTTCAAGTTGATGCAGAATGAAAGAAAGAATATTGTCTAGATGCCAAGAGTCAGAGCTTCTCCTCTTTAAATCCAAAATTACAATCATTAAATCCCCTTCAATATAAAGAGAGGAAATGGAAAGTTTCTTGGCCAGATTTAAACCAATTCTCAAAGCATTGAACTCAACAACATTATTGGTGCAATCGGGAATCAATTCACAAATAGCTCTAATGAAGCCCCCATGCCAATCCCTTAAGATTGCGGCTATACCTGACTTTCCTGGGTTGCCTCTCAAGGCCCCATCAAAATTTAGTTTGAATTTTTTTTTTTGGAGGGGGGTTCCAAGAAATAGAATTTCTATTCACTAAAGGTGCCTTGATTGAGACATAACCCTTTCTAGGAAGTTTAATCAAATGCCAATTCTTCAAGATGAAAGCATCCTAGGATGAAAATGTTATTATAGAATTTTATGTTATAGAAAGAGCACTTGAAGTCAACTCAAAGATGGAGATCTCAATTTTATTTAGAACTTGAAGCAAAGTGGAGGCTTTTTTCTAAAAATTCTATTATTTCTTTTGAGCCAAATATTCTAGATGATAATAGAAGGGGTAATTTACCAAATGTAAGACGGAGTTGAGGAACGAAAAGGGCAAGGCCAACTATTGAAGAGGAACATAATGTAATTAGGGAGAGGGCTAGACCAAACAAGATTCTTCATAACCCAGGTCTAACAATGATAGGAAAAGTCACATCCAATTAGGAGATGATCAATAGATTCAAAAGCATTCCCACAATAAACACAAGGAAAAAGAGGTGTGATTCCCAATCTATCCAATCTCATACCTGTAAGAATTCTATCTTTGATAGAAATCCAAGAAAAGGCACCTTCTTTTGTTAGAACTTATGAACCCCAACAAAGCTTATAAGGCCAAGGATTATCTGTGTTTTGACTAACCAATGAATTATAACCTTCTCTTACACTGTACTGACCAGATTTGAATTTTAGCCAAATAATCTAATCTTATTTATCAAAGAGAAAAATATATCTTTTTAGAAGTTCTACTTGTAATGAATGCTTTTCAAAGTGATAAACCTATAGAAAATCAAAATCCTTCCATTTAACAAGACTTGGATTTGATGGATCAATCTCTAAATAATCTCTTACTTTATTACCCTAGCGAGCTTTAAGAAGAGGTTCAATACATTTCCAATTCCCAAGAGACCTAATAGGTTTATGGCCATTCAAAGCACCTTCCCAAAAGAGGGCCTTATCACCATTATTAATAACCCAAGAAAGGTGAGGAACTTGAATAAAAGTTCTATAGGAGGCGACAAAATTCCAAATCTTGGAGCCTTGTGGCAAACCTTTTTGAGTAAAGATCCTCTCTCTCTCAAGAGAATCTAAGTATTTATACTACATGATTCAACACCATTTGGTTTCAGGTTTTGAATAGATTTTCCAAACAAGTTTGGCACCTAGAGCTTTTCTTTAAAGGAAAGTATCATGTAAGCCTACTCCACCTTGGGGTTTAGGGTTACAAAGGGACTCCCACGCAAAAGAGCCAATTTCTTTTTTGAAGAGAGATTTTCTTACTAAAGGAAATATTTTAGAACCTTCTGAAGTGAACTCCCTTTTCCTTTTGGAACTTTTGAAATTGACATTAAGTAAATTGGGATGGAAAGTAAAATGGACTTGAGAAATACCAATTTCCCAACAAAGGTTAGCCATTTCAATTTCCAAAGTGAAATTTTGTTGGAGATTGATGAAATTATTCTGTCCCAAAAATCATGTTTCTCTTTCCCAAAGAAAAAGGGAATTCCTAGATATTTACATGGAAGGGAATCACATTTAAATCCCAAAAAATTTAAAATTTGGGATTTAATAATGGAGCTAACATTTAAGAAAAAAATTACTTTCTCAGAATTATAAGATTGACCTGAATGCAAGCAATAATCAGATAAGATATTTTTAATTACTCTGGCTTCTTCCATAGTAGCCTGGCCTATAAGGAGAGTGTCATCTACAAAATGAGAGAGAATTAGAAAGGGAAAAGGATGAACAGTTATACCTTTCCAAATACCCAGATTATGAGCTGCAATGATAGATATGCTCAATCCTTCTGCCATAAGGATGAAAAGAGAGGGAGGCAAAGGATCCCCTTGTCTCAAACCTTGTGTTAGAGAAAAGAAGCCATGAGGAGTTCCATTCACAATAACTAAAAACCTAGCTCCAGAGATGGAAGAAAAAATCCACTGGCACCAACTAGAGTTGAAGCCAATTTTTTAAAGGATGGCCATCAAGAAATCCCAATTTACTCTATCGTATGCTTTTAGCATATCCAATTTAAGAACAAAAAGGGATCTATCTAACATGATTGAGTGAAACACTTCATGAGACAAAATAGCACTTTTAGGAGTATCTTTCCCAGGGACATAGCTCCCCTGTTCTTCCAAAATAATTGAATGGGGAAACTTTGCAAGTCTAGATGCAATATCTTTGGTAAATATCTTGTAAACTAAATTGCAAAGGGCTATTGGTCGAAAGTTATTAAAGGAGGTAGAATCAATATTTTTTTGGAATAAGAGCAAGGAAGGTTGCATTTAATTCCTTTAGTATATTTTTGTTCCTCATCAACTCTTCTAATTCTAAAAGAATATCATGTCCTACAAAATCCCATAATTTTTGAAAGAAAAGAATAGTAAAACCATTTGGTCCTGGAGATTTTTCAGTTTCCATTGAGAAAATCACCTTTTTAATTTCTTCCAAAGAAAATTTAACCTCAGAAAACTATTATTTTCCTCAGAAATTAATGAAGGAACATTGTCTATAATCACATTATTCTCAAATTGTTCATAGCTCCAGTTCAAAAGCATTTACCCCTTGAATAATAATAAAAAATTCTCTACCCTTCTCAAATCTGCATTCTATTTTTTGTTTCTACAAATATTGAGTTTAATATTGTTGTTTCAAGTGTTAGATTTTATTTTGGTGTTGATTTGATATATTTTTTTCTCCCCAAAGTCTTGTTTGACCTTCACTTGCATCCTTCAGTCATAAGGAATTCTAAAGATTCTCACTTTGACTTGATTCACCTAAGGGTTGATAACCAATTCATTGTGTGGATCTCATTTCCTAATGAAATAGAGTAAAATAGGTCCCTTATCATATCTTATTTTGACCCTCCCCCAAAATGCCAATTTTTCTTCATTTCAAATACATCAATCTTAACAATGAAGAAACCAAATATGGTAGGTATCACAAACCATTGCATATGCAACTGGGGATCAATTGCACATGATGTGATGTTGTGATGGTTAACCTTCAAACCTTAGTTAATATTGTAATAAAATAATAATGTCTCAAGAGAATCAATATTTGTGAAAATTTGAAAAGGTTACTTCACCATTTGTTTGATCCATAAAGTAGCTTTGTAGAGCCAACCTAGAGTAAACCACCTAAGCTATCTCTGATAATAAACAAAATATTTGAGGGATGAGGGTTCCCTTTTGCATCACTGTCAAAGTATATTTTTAAGTGCCCAAACAGTAGGGTCATCCATCTTTCCTTTGTGCATTGTGTTGAAGTGTTTGGTAGGAACCCAATGGTTGATGGAAATTTGAGACACTATTAATTCTTAATAATTTTATCATCCCAATTGATCCATGTGTGACCACTTCTTCTTGGTGATAGCCTTGGTATCTAATAACTCAAAGATCCCCACTTTCATTTTGTTTATGATTTGCTTTATAGTTGTGGCTTGCTCCTTTAATATTTGAGCATTGCGCTCCTTCCATATAGCCCAAATTATTAATGATGGAGACAGCCACCATAATATACTCCAAAGTAATTTTTTTCATGGTCTTGACCATCCAATAAAGAGTAAAGATACACTTGTGAGGATCGAGTTATTCTAGTTGGGTATGTGTAGGATCATCATGGAAAAAATAGGCCCTTAAGTGGCAAAAAATTTAGAAAAATCATAACCAACTTTCATTTTGTTGCACTATAAATCAATTAGGCTCTTTTCTTGCATTTTGTTGCACTATCTTCCCATAATGCTATTTTTAATAGACCTTCCAATAAGGGTATCTTGAGGTATTATGAGGGTAGGGATTCATAGTTCTAATCTATAATAGATGCAATTCTTTGTCATGCCACTTTTATGATGTTGGAAAAATAGAGTTTTGAATTTTTTATGTTGATTATTTGTTCGAATATAGACACATAACCATCTAATATTGCCTTATTCATTTTTTCTTCATCAATTCTAGCACCCCATATAATATTGTATCATCCATGAATATTTTGTGGGTTATATTAGGATATTTTGAGCAACTTTTAATCATTTCTAGTTTCTTGTTTTGACTTGTGTAGATAAGTAGGGGGAGAGAGGGTATCCTTGGTGAAATCCCCTTGTTGCTTCAAAGAGGCCACAAGGAAGGCTATTTACAATTATGGAGAATTGTGGGGAGAAAATTCATGAGAATATGTAGCTTAGGAATTTTTGGGAGAAGCCAAACCTTTCCATGACCTTAAACAAAAAAAACCATCTTACCCTAACATATGATTTACTTATGTCCAATTTTAAGGTCATACCCCTCTAATTTAGCTTTTTGATTTAGTGGATTTCCTCATGAGTCATGATGATGCCATCAGTAATATTTCTTCTCAAAATGAAATTGCTTTTTTTCTTGTGATATGATGTATGGTGGGAGATCCTTAATTCTATTGGAAATCACCTTAGTGATACTTTTGTTCACTATGTTACAAAAGGCGATTAGTATGTAGTTGTTGAACGTAGTGCATCCTCATTTCTTGGGAATTATTACAATATTGGTTTTGTAGAAATCTTCTAAAAATATTCCTTGAATTTTGTGATTCCTTAACCATCTTCCAAAGATCCTCCTATAGAATATCCTAAAATAATTGGAAGAAAGAGGCTAGATATTCATTGGGACAATGGGCCTTATCTGGCCCCAACTAAAAAACTACTCATTTTACTTCCTCCAACATAGTTGGGGCACAAATATTGTTGTTGATATCTTAGTTGACTAACTGTAGGATGAAATCTAGACTATTCCTAATCAAGTGGTTGACACCACCATCCCCACCCAAAAGTTGTTGGAAGTGTTTGATCACTTTAAATTGGATCTCTGTGATGGTAGAAAGAGTAGTTCCATCCTCCAATCTGATTTTAGTAATTTGGTTTGAGCATCTTTTCAACTTCGTGGTGTTATGAAATAATTTTGTATTAGGTCTCCTTCTACCAGCCATAAATCTCTAGATTTGGTCTTCTAAAAAATATCCTATCCAACCAAAAATTCATTATGGCTACACATTATTTATTTTTCCTTGACGTAATTATCTTCAGACTTACCTTTAGTAGTCACCTTATTATCTAGGTCTTTCAATTGTTTAGTTTTTTTTTCTTTGAAAATATTTTTGAAGCATTTCGTATTCCACTATCTTAACTTTCCTTTGATATGTTGTAGTTTTTTTTAGGGGTAAACCTACAAAACTAGTTTACAATTCTAGTGAGGAAGAAAAATTGCAAAAAATGCCCCCATGCAAAAAAAAAGGTTTTTGGGGGTTCAAACAAACATTTGGTTCGAGCAAACCCAAAGGGGATTCACTAGAACCCCCCTTTGAGTGAACCCATTAAATGTTGGGTCCCACATTTCCTGGGAAAAAAAGTAAAGGAAAGGGTTGTGGAAAGGGGGTTTACCCAAACCCATCTTTTCCCCCCTTCTCCCCCTCTGGCACCAAAAAGCACCAGAATTTTCCCCTTTGAAGCTCGAGTTGAGGATGAAAATGGAGGAGACTTCACAGACCCAACTAGATGATGGTAGTCCTTAGAAGGAGCTATCCAATGAATATAACTTTAATATGTTTCGGTTTTATTATGTATTTATTTTTTTATTTTATTAAACATAGGTTTTTCACTGAAAATCAAGCTCTTTGTTCTATGCATGTAGAAAAAGAGAAGATTATCAAATTTCTTTTTTGAAAAATATCAGTGCACTAGATATTGATGTTTGTGATCCGACAAAAAAAAAAATTTGATACATGTACCAAAAACGTTATGTTGTATATGATCCACCTATGTCAGAATTGCAATTGGTTTGATTGCGAAACTTGATTAAAGAAAAAGTATTCAATAAAACACTATGAAACTAATTGGAAGCACTAGATATCATAGTTACAAATCTAAATTCAAAATAAATTATAATTTTATCCTTCATGGAAAAAAAGGTTATGTTGTATATGTGAACATCACTCGTTAAAAATGGTGTTTACTGAAAAAAATAGTTTTCAAAGGAGGTGGACAAATAAGTGTAATCTATTTTCAAAAATTTTGAAAAAAATATATTTAGAATCTACGGACAAATTTTCACAAATCACTAGTTTGCATCATCTTCAAATTCCTCATAATTTAGCTGCTATAAGTGCTCGAAAGTGAAGATTTGGTTAGGAAAAATTAGTTCAATTTCTAGTTTGGCCAAAAATTGTAAACTAGAGTATTGCGGGATCACCCCTAGATTATAAATATTTTTGTTCTTGTGTGGTCAATGTTTGATGTCCATTAAGTTTCCAATAATTTCTTTAGGTATGGGATCCTTAATCACATTTTTTTGAGGCGAAATTGGACCGTGAATGTTGGTAAGTCTTCTATTAGTTGGAGTGATACAAGGAAGTGATCTGATCCTGATAAGGGAAGGATATTTTATTCCATAGTGATTGATGAATTGAGTCAGCTATCTATTACTAAAAATCTATTTACTTTTTAACAATATTGGTAAAGTCACTCCTGCGATTAGTCCAAGTGAATTTCCCATTTTTTGGTGGGATATCCTTTAGGTTGGAATTGCTTATGAAGTTGGAGAAAACTATTTGAGTTTGAGAGGCTCTGCCCAACCCCCCTTTCTTCTTTGATTGGTCCAATATTGCATTGAAATCACCCCCCATAATGAATTTTTGTGAACCAAGATTATGGATTTCTTGCTCAATTTCATTCTAAATCTGATTTTTTTTGTTGTTGTGCTATTAGGGCTGTAAATGTTGAGCATGTGGAAGCATAAATTCAAATGAAGGCTTCTCACTCTCAGGTTTTGCCAATTTTGTGAATGGCCTTGAAGGCTTTCCACAACTTGATTCAAATTCCATAATATGTTGAGGCCATTAGATGTCCCATTAGACTCAATAAAATAGGTTTTCCATCCTTGACATTTCCTTGTGAATCTATCTACTTCATTTTGGTTGAGTTTTATTTTGTGTAGTAAGATTCAATTGACCAAAGAAGTTTTGATTTGACACTTGATTGAGTGCCGCCTATTAGGACCAGGATCTTCATTGCTCTTTGAGGGAGGATTTTCCTCGGATTTGACAAGATAGGTTTTGCTTGATGCATGTTCACCATCATGTGCTAGTTCTTCTCTTTTTAATTTATTCATCTTCCTCCTTGTTTCGCAGTTCCTAGGTTTGAACCCAAATTTTATATTTTGGAGACAGATTGGCTAATGCTTCTTAGCTCAACTCTATCTACCATATCCTCTTATTCTTCAGAATCTCGTTCTGCTTCAAATTCTCCACTTGCTTCATCCTCAATGGTTTCATTGGGTATCAATTTTTGCAAGCCAATTGTGCACTAATATCTTTGCTTGAGTTGTCCTTGCTTTTGTTTGAAGTAGATTCTTGCCGGTTGCTTCCAGGTTCATTTGGTACCTCCTTCATTGGTAATTTTGGGAATCCAAGCCTTGATGGGTTGTTCATATCCCTTGGATGGCTTGTTGGTTCAGAGTTTATTGAAAAATGTGGTTCCATCGGCTTCGCTCTCCATTGTGTTTTAGGAATGGTGGGAGGATGTTTGCAAGAAGATTCAAATTGATTTCTACTCTTGCATCTTAAGCAATAAAATTTGGGTACCTCGATTTCTATTTCCTGAAACCATTCGCTCGCTAAGGCATTTAGTTTGACCTTTGCAGGTATCTCTTTAATTGTGATAATTTTGATTGTTGCATAAATTAGGGTTTCAACATCCCTTGTGTCAATCTCCACGGTTTTGCCAAAGGCATTCCCCATTTTTACAAGCATTCTTCTAACTAGTTTTCATAAGGAAGGTTGTGTAGGAACAACTAGATTGGGCCCTCCGAAGGGGAGCAATCCCTTGGGTTTAAATTCAAACACCATCTCTGTAAGTATAGATGAAAGTTTTTGCATTTCCATGGTCCATCCTTTATAATGCTTTCACGATCTTGTTCGGTGCGGAAGACTGCCACGAAAAGCGCCTTGGGCATAAAATTTATTATACATTCCTTCTGCCAATTCGCTTCAACCCATTCGCTAATTACGTCTCCTATTAATTTCTTCCCGATAAATCTGCTAATAATTGCAGTCTACCTCAGGTTGTTTGCATCCTTGTCGACGATGTGGATGAGGTTTATACTCTGCATTATTTTTTCTGGACCGAAATCGGATTTGACATCCGCATATTTTTATGTTTTTTTTCCCTGTTCTGCTCTTCTGTTCGCAAAACTTCGCATGCATCATTTTTTTTTATCTATTATTTCTTATCACTCTTTTGGTTTTTATAGACACAATTTTTATTTATTATTCAAAACTTATTTTATTTGAAAAAGCTATTTCACTTTTGTAAACATTATATATTTATATATTATTTTAAAAGTTTTATTTTTAAATCTATATATTAATTATATTTTAATTTTTATATATATTATAATAACATAAAACTTTTTAATATCAAGATAAATCACATATTAACATTAACAAAATATCACAAAAATTAATCAATGAATACATTCAACACAAAAATTCAGATCTTTTTCTGCACATTGTATTGCATACGAATTTACCCATTTCACATGAGACACGATCGATGAGATGACAGCAATTTTCTATTGATAACAAGTGGTGACATCTGGCACATTACGGCCACCAAAACTTATGCGGTTACACAAACAGTGCAAATACAAGATGAGAACACCTAATAATATACATGCGTAGGGGTAGGGACGAGGGGCTAAATAAAGGTCTTAGCTAATTATTCGGAGGTTAATTATGACCGTAATTGTACGCCTGTGGGGCAAGTTACCAGGACAGAATACAATAATGTAGTCGGTGGTACCAGAGGGACAAGTGAAAGTGCTGGAAGTATCGTCCTTGGCATAACTGTATGCCTGAGGGCACTGCTGCTTGAAGATCATCGAGTAGCTTGTGGCGGAGCAGTTATTAAGATAGGCGCCTGAGCAACAATACTGGTCGGTGTTAAAGACATTGCAGGCACTCTTGCATCCTCCATCGACCTTCAATTCAGCAGGGCACACAGCGGTCACGTCGCTTTTGCAGGCAGGGGCGGTGCACTGTCCGTTTGTAGGATTGATGGAAAGAGGAACGTTGAAGCCGTCCACCAGCGAGACGTCGTAGTAGTCCTGATCGCTCAGGGTGTACTCGGCCAGCGTGGTAGGAGCGGCTGCCGATTCTTGGCAACTCAGTAGGCCGGCGCAGTCTCCAGTTTTACAGGTTCCTCGCCCGCTCGCATCGAAAGAGCAGCCGGTTCGGCCCCAGAATCGTCCCGACGCTGTCCCCGCCGGCACATTGACCGTCCATGTCTGACCCTGGTCCAGCTGCTGCCCTCCTCCGGGTAATCCTGCCGCCCAAACTGTATACCCGCACTCGTTCCGTATCTCAAACTTGACTGCTCCTGCGTCTGCGACAAACACACCCACATATTATCATATAAGCTATTCAGTCACCTACAGGACGTATTGTGTTACCCATACAACTTACCTTGCATATATAAAGATATGGCGAGTCCAGCCACAAGAACAAGCGCAAAATCGGAGACTGTTGGCATTTTACTGTCTCCATTCAATGAAGACGGATACAATGGGCTTGTTATCATTTACGAAGGACGGACTCGGCTTCAGAAGCCGTGTATCGTACGACAGCCCCGGTTCTCATAAGTTATCAATATTCAAACTTGCATTCATTCAATCTTGTCTTCTCTACATGACTTGACTTTAGGTAACAGCTGGCCTGTTTTCGACGGCAACGACTAGCGACTTCAGAAGCTGCGAATCTTTATAAATTTTAAGGGTCATCCCAGCTTGAATCTCCGGATTGATCGGGCATCTATCTCGAATGAGGGACCCGGTCGACCGGGTAACATTCAGAGCAGGGCTTAAATTTGACGGTCGACCTTGCCTGTCAACAAATTTTTTAATGACGGTTATCTATTCAAAGGTGCCCTTAAAACATTATGATATATCTTAGTGTAAGTAAAATTATATATAAATCAAATATATATATATCATTATAATTCTATATAAATTTTGACAGTCTATCCGAAATCTCTCCTTTCATCCCATACAATCTTCTTAAAATTTTGATTGTATTTTACGGCAAAAATCTCTAAATACGGTCATACGACCATCAAATTTAAGCCTTGATTCAGAGCATAGGTATAATATTAAAAGGTCTAACTGAAAATCTGTTTTATTATATTCAAAACAGCGAGAAATATTTATTGAATTATGATTTAAGTGGAACGGGGACTTTTGACAATAATTTCTTAATGTGTGTATTTTGAATTGTTTTTCTTATGAAATAGGTATCTTGACAATGATATCTAATTGAAATTCATGTCATCATTCACATTAATTATATTTATTTTGGGACCTTTTCGTATTCTTAGCTTTTGTGGAGAACAACATAATCTCTATTGTCCTTATTTGTGAATATAGAATAAATAATAATATGCATTGTTTCTTGGGATCTAAACCTTTGTCAATACATCTATTTCTTTAGAACAGAAAATTATTTGTCATATTGACTAGCTAATTTAGAATAAATAGTATCCTTGGAATTATCAATAGAAGTATATCATTATTGTGATGTGTGTGAGCTAGACATGCTCATCCATATATATTAGGTTTCGTGTATGAATGAAATTTTTTCTTCTTTATCACACATTTTTTTTTGTTATTGATCACATGATGATGTAAAATTTAAATATTGCCAATAATCCTCTAGGACAATACTCTGTATAGTTGAAGTGAATTTTCTAATGTTATTGTAGGTGCAACCAACCAATTAGGAGATATTAAGATATATTTTTCTAGTACTTGGAATAATGGATAAAGACATCATCAACTAAAACAACACATGTATCTCCTATTGCTATAAATAAACTCCAAATTATGACAAGGTGTAGAGGGCATGACATCCGTGGCATGTATCCAAGGATAACTTGGAAGAATTCTATACCCCAGAGAATAAGGTATCACACGGAATGTGTTATTCAATACAATGGGTTATGAAGTGATAGGTAATGTGACAAAACCAAGAAATTCTCATACCACATATCCAAACCCTTTTTTATTTACCTTCGACCTTGCCAAATTTATAGAATTAAATTTAATGACATCTATGAAATTATTGTTGTAAATATTTAAGCTAAATTCATTATCTTCTAATTTAAATATCCTCACATTTAACTATAATATATAATGGTTAATTCAATATTGAATTATATGGTATGGTGTAATTCATAATATTCAAAGACATGATAGTTTTTCCTTGATGAATTGGATTGAGAATAATAACAACTTCAATTTGATTGGAAAAAAATGAAATAATTATTTTAGTGAAAGCTATTTCCAAAATATCTCTACATGTATTTCAAATAAAATCATTTTATCCTAAAATAATTTCTCAATAGGAGCATGCTAATCATATCATAGTTCTTGGTTGTATTTTGGTGTATAATCTCACAATAAGATGATTGTATCATGTATTCAAAGAATGAAAGTAAGATATATTATTAGGTCTAGTATGAAAGGCAAGACATAGAAGTGTATATTCGAGATGGATAAAATGATCATGACATGTAAAGGGATGATTTAACAAAAGCCATAATAATTTAATGTGTAACCATGGAATATGTAACCTCATTGCCTAAATTATCATCAAAAAATGAATCAATAGAGGATTAATGATCATTCAATATAATAGAAGAATTCTAAATTAAACTATGTGATGGAAAGGTGATCAAATGTGAGGAATCAATATATACAAGCACAACACTATTCATAGAAGAATTATAAACATAACAAGGTTCATGAATAAGGTTAATGAAAGTATCTAGAAGATAAGTAAAAGTGATGGATAGGTTTCTGATTAGTTGTCGTCAGGTCCTATCTCTTTAGTTGAAATTGCATCAATTGTATCGATTGGGTAGTGTTTAGAGGCTATATGCAATAAAAGACATCTTGACTATCTCTCTCAGATTTTCTAGTGTTTGGAATAGTTGAAATGAAACTTCTAAACTAAGAGGCCACTAAATTTGAAAGAAGAAAATTATTAATCTAAAAAGAATAATGATTAAACTAGAAAGCATGGAGACAATTAAACTAAGAAGCGTGTAAATTTTTGAAGAGGAAATGCTTGTAAGAAAAACTATGAAACATATAATTAACAACGGATAGAAAACTTAACAATTAATAGAAAACAAATTAAGAACTTGAAACTAACAAATGAAGGTAGGTGCTCCAGAACTTCAGATAACAGAGCTAAAGATTACAAACTCAACTACAACCTGTAAGATTAACTTAACAAAGCTCAATGCATGGAAATAAACTTTAGTCATGTTTATCATTTACAAAATGAAATACTTATCTATCTAATCTGTAGTCCCTCGAGTGGCTAGCTCTCAGGCGCTCCTACGCTTAGCTCAGATCACATAAACTTTGTAACTTCAAAATTACTCCATTCATGATGATTCCATTCACAATACTAATAACTCAAAATGAGGGAAACACTTATTTTATTCATATTGAAAGTATAACTCAAAAACATAACTCAAGAACACATTATGACAGCATACCGATATCTCTTTATATCATTGCTTTTGATGGTTACATATATTTATACAAAAAAAATTAACAAAATCCTATAATTTAGATGGTAAAGATTACCACTGAAAAAGTCTTTAATTGATTTTTAAAAACTAATGGACTTAAGTCCATAACATAAAGTATTAAAGAGGCTCAGAGTGAACCATAAATTCTTTTAACAGAAAATAATAGAAAGCTTCAAAAACTTGATCCACCATGCACTCCCTAAAATTCTAGCACCTATTCTTTTGGTGCTTGTCTTCAACTGTATGGAAGTTCGTGGTGAATCCATTGGCTGAGCATGATGACCGATTGTGCATAATAACCTGTACAATACTTAGAAACTAAATTATTATGTTAGCGTGGCTTAGATTATTTCAATTAATTTAAGGAAATAAAGATTAAACATCTTGTCACAAAAAGCAAGCAATCACTAATCCTAAAGACAATTAATTGGCAAGGTAAAGGTGATTGGAAGATACAAGGAAGGGTATTTAGTTCATTATATTGATGAGGTTATTTTTACCTCATCATTTCTCCCATTCCTAAGCTTGAGCAGGTCCTCCTACTCTTTGTTGTGCTCCTTATTCTCCATTTCCCCTATTTCTACTCAACCTTTCATACTTTGCATTGAGATCATAATAATCATCTGCTTTTGTGTCCACATCCTCAGGTTCTCTCAAAAAACCCTGATGAAGCTTAACCCTTGTTGTCCATCTTTCAAAATCTTTTGAGCTCTGATCTATGTTAACATGTATTGCAGGGGGTGGTGAAAGAAGTAGAGGAGGTCTGTATCTCATGCCAATCCACTTAGTTTTTAATTGCCCTATGATACCAGCTAATGCATATGCTCTTCTATAGGACCACCTAATGTTAATAGGTGAAATTACCTCTCTTCTCCTAAGATGCATAGGAAGAGAAGTATATCTCTCTTCACATGCATGCCAAGATCTCCCTATAAATTTTGGCCCCTGATAGATTGAAAATGATTATGGCATAGCCGAAGGTTATTGTTGTATTTACTTTCTACAACCTCTTTAAGCTTAATGCTCAGGAACTATTCTTTGAAAGCTAAAGACTTCCTATGAGGATACCTCATTTGTAGCCCAATAGTCCTCTCTGCCTATGAATATTCCCTTGTCCACTCTTGCCATTGGATTTGATTATGCATTAGGGAAAAATTTAGTGACAAATCTTCACCAATTGGTGAATAATTGAAATTGGGACCTCTAGAAATGGTAAATAATACAAGCTAAAAAGGGGGCTGAATCACTAGGTTCTTACAAAAAATTAATTTCGTCTTAATTAATTCGCCTATGCATTATTTTTTTAAACTAATAAATCAAATTGATTCACCATGTAAACAATGCATCATTGGAATTGATTCGCCAATAGTTTATATTGTAATTAAAAATATTAATTATATTTGCTAGTAATATTATATTCCTACCATTAATTTTGGGGCAATATCTCCACTAATAATAAATTACAATTTAATTTTAGGGATATTTTAGCCTTGAATTTAGGGCTTTTATTTATTGCCATCGATTAGCTTTTTAATCAGATGGTTGTAGGGTGGTTTTGTGGCCTATATGCACGTGCCTTTTAAAATTATTGTTGAGGCCCAAAATTTGTTTTGATCCACATGATTAGATTTAATCATGTGGCCTAAAACAAATTTTGAGCCTCAATAAGCCTTTCAAAAGGCACGTGAATATAGGTCATAGAATCAACCTCATCCATCAGATTAAAAAGCTAATCAATGGTAACAATTTCACTTTTCATTTAGTCTTACTTTTAAAGTGAGATTTTAAGAAAATACTTAATTTGTGTGTGCTCCAATGCATTTTTGATAGTGAATTATGCGAGCGCATCGGAGCCGTTGTCCTCGGATCTTGCAAGGGGGTGTTGCCCCCTCGATCCCCATAAGGGGGCTCTACCCCCTTGACCCCCACAAATTTTTAAAGGAGAAATTCACCATTGTAATTAATCTTTTTAGTGATTATTTGCTAAGATTTGCCACTGTGATTATTAATTTTACCAATTATTCATTAAGATTCGCCAGGATTTTACAATTTTTTTAATAATGTGCATAGATTCACCAGAAAAATTAATAAATTTTTCAAATAAAAGGAAAGATTCACCAAGAAAATTATAGCACTTAGCCAAGATTCGCTAGGATTTTACACCTTCGTCGAGGGGGGGTTTCTTAAATTTATCCCTGTTGTGTATGGTGGATAGAAATGATCTCAATTAAACATCACCAACAAAGAAATTGACATAAAAATATGTATATCTATCTAAGAAAAAATTATGAACAAAGAATTCACATAAAAAATCCTATTGATCAGGAGTTGAATCCACAAATATTTTGACAAATTCTTTTTCATCAAGATCATGCAGTTGGTTGTTGTAAATTCTGAGTAATTTCCATCTTAGAAGTTGCTCATTGAGAAACATAGAATATAGCCTAGATAGTCTTTTGCAAGCCACCAATAATTCACCTATTTGACAAGCATCTTGTCTAGCTCTGTACACCCTATCAAATGATTCTTTCAATATAACTAAATCCTTTTTCAACCCGACATTTTTAAATTTTACCTCCCTCAGAAAATAGCATATTTCCATCCATTTCATTAGTAATGGAGGTATACGTGCCTGGAACCATTCCATCACAGTTGGTTCGATTTGTGTTCCTTTAGACTCCATGATAGGCTTGGTATAACTTTCCTACAAATCCTAGTCTAATTCAATAATTCTGCTCAAAGAGGCATTAAGTTCAGTTTTCTATTTGTTCTTTTCTTCCTCAAAAGTAGTAAACATTTGAAAAAAATTATTTGTTAAACTGTTAATTTATTCATATTTTTTAGATATATCAGTCAGATACTTTTTGTCTTCGTCATTCCTTTGCTAAATTTGAAATTGAACCTTTCAATGATTTTGTCTTTCTATTCCATTTGCATTTTCAAATTCACAATCTCTTGATCTCTTTTCCTTATAATTACAGTATGTGCCTCAATTTTCTCTTGTTGTTGGCTAATTTGTTCCTCATTTCCTTGCAACTAGGATCTTAAGTCAATAATTTTTGTTTTTAATTTTTCTAATTCCACTCCCCTCTGGGTAGATTCCTCATCCCCTATATTAATAGAAAAAGGAAAAATGGGGATTTCCATATTATCATTAATTACATTTTCCTCAGCACTAAGTACATTTCCTTTGTCAGACACATCAAGTGAACTTGGATCAAGAATTCTATAAATTAAGGGGGACAACCGTCCCGTAGGATCATCCTCAATATCATAATGTGGTGATTGTACCCTTTCCTCTTCCTATCTTGATGGAGATGGCATATTCTCCTCTTCAACCCTAGGAGATTGACTAGCTCGTTTCTCACTTTCTCTTATTTCCTCCTCATCAGGTTGATTATCAATTTCCAATGTTTATGCTTTATTCCTAGTTATTTTTTCTTTTTAGAGGTACTTCCTGTATCATAATCCATAGTTTCACTAGACTCAATAGATAACCTTTTACTTCTTCATAAAGAAGGAGTTTTTTGTAACGTTACTTTGGTTTGCCTCTTCCTCTTGCAAGGAGGCTCTTCTTCATCTCTGGAATGTACAATTTTTACATTTTCTAACTACCCTGGGGTTTCTAACACATAAGGTAAAGTTTTCGACGCTTCATCGCTAGGAGTTGTTGAGGTCTGCTAAGATTCAAGAGCACCTAAAGCTTCAGAGGAGGGTTCTCCTAAAGATTGGGCTACTTGTTTGAATGACTCACCCTCCTCAAGAGGTCTTTTAGACTCCACATTCTCAAATTTTTGTACAAATTTTTGCCATTTATTTTATGGTTTCTTGCGAAAATGGTGTTTACATATTAATTGTATGAGGCCATGATGTTTGAGTGTCCCTGTACCAATTTTATACTTTTCTATCATACTAATAACTGAGGCATACAAGAATGATGGTAGATTAACCCTAAGAGAAGGGTCTTCAATGCCATGGTGCAAATGGGCAAGCAGACAGAAAGGGGGACCTACTACTATTGCTACTTGTCCTTCACAAGTGAAATATTTAATTGTCCAGGCACCAATAGGCTCGAGGGTTCCAGGATAGACATTCTTTGGAAACCTTTGTTTTGTCCTCTAGTACTTACCATTATTAGTGGTTGAGGTTGTCCTTCTCTATGAAATAATTCTACCATTCTTTGATAAGTAATATTGGTAGTTTTAGTCAAATTAATACCTCTGTTTCCCAAACTAGAAAGACATGAAATGATTTTAGGACTTACCTAGAAATGCTTGCCATGCACTACAATTTTTTTGTCTACAAAATTCTCTATAAATTCCTTTACTGACTACTTAGTATGCCCCTAAAACTTCTTTATAAATTCAAGCCACCCAACTTTTGTGAAACAACCCTGCAATGTTGCCCAATGCCAACAATTTATCTGCTGAAGCTAGTTCAAACTTCTTTTTAGCTCCTCCCATTCTCTTTTTCTCTTACTGCTCTGCTCAATTATTTGGAAATACTGGCATTGCTTAAAGAAACTTGTTCAAACAATTGAATTGCAAATGGAAGAGAATATAATTTTGATACAACCGATCAAAGGGGAATTAATTTTCTTACTTGAGCTTTATTGTATGATCATGATGATTTTGCATGGGAAATTGTGTAAATATTACTATACTACAAGCATGATGGCACAATTTACTATATTTGGAAAGGTAATGGTTTGTGCCAATTAATTAATCTTTATTCAAAATAATTACTTACTTTAAGTGAAAACTATATGTACCTTACGTCATGTTATTAAATTGAACATCACTTACCTTTTGTTGACGTAACAGGATAGTTGTATGATTCGGAAAGGGTGGCGACGAATTATTATGACATGGATGGAACAATTAAATAATGGTAGAGTTTATTATGACAAAAAGGTTGTCATAATAATTTTCATTTATTATAAGAGAGTATGATAATATAGGATGAAATGGAAATGTAGGGCGTGGATTTCAAAATGATGAAAAAATTTAAATAATAGGCATGTGTAGAACTTTGGAAAAATCAAAGCATTGAAAAAGGAAAAGAATTTATAAAAATTCAGGCATCATTGAAAAATGCGGTCGAGGTGAAGGATGAAAAGTTCCAGAGCAAGCTGAAATATGCACCCAAAGTGGAAAAGTGAAGTGGAAAAGTCTCAAATCATTGCTGAGAGATGTCATCAGAATGCAACAATGAATTTTCTGGAGCATTGTCGAAAGATGCAGCCAGAGCAACAACCAAAAATTTACGGAGCATCGTCGAAAGATGCAACTCGACAGCAACAACCAAAAATTTCTAGAGCATCATTGAAAGATGCAGCTGGAGCAGCAACAAAAAAGGTTTCAGAGTATTGCTGAAAGATGCTGCCGGAAGGAGGAAACAACAAAATTTTGGAGCATCGCTGAAATATGCAACCAGAATGCAGCAAGAAAATTTTTGAAGCATCATTGGAAGATGCAGCTAGAAAAAGGAAGAAAAGTGAAAGACTTTGGACTTTGACCTTGTAAAGCACTGTTGAGAGATGCACCAAAATGTAAGAAAAAAACAAGGAATGGCTCAAGTCAATTGTGCAAGTTCTGGAGCATAGCAGTAGACAAACCAACAAGGTCTAGAGGATCATAACAACCAAGTAAACAAGTTTTAGAGTAGGGTATGTGTAGGATCATGATGGGCCAAAAAGTGGCGATATGATGGGTATGTGTAGGGTATATGGCTGACAACTTTTTTTTAACCCAAAATTGATGAAACGAAAAGGGTTTTTAAAGGAGGCTCTTAGTTTTCCACCAATATATATTATGCTTTACTTTGCATTTAATAAATAATTATTATTCATTTTCTATTTGAATTATGACTAAATACCTGATTGATAGGTTGATTGAAAAACATCTATAGCTTTCAAACAATATCACATTTTTTGAATCTGAAACATGCATCACATTCTATGCTTTGCATACTATAGGATTAAAAAACAAAAAATGAATTTCATAAAGTTTTGACCAAGTTAAGGTGGTCATACATGCAAGTTTTTATATTTTTTAAAAGTTGTAATAAAAAATTCACAATTAAGTATTTACTTGAGAAAAAATTACCAAAAAATATGCATCACATCGGGACATGAGTCCTCTATTTATATCTAAAGTCTTATAAGAAAATATTATCATTTTATTGTGGTTAGGGTGGTTAGACAGACACCTACTTCTTATTTTTTCCCTAAAATTTAAGTACTATTGCATTGAAATTTCAAAATTTCACCAAATAAATTTGTTCTTTTAAAAATAAACCTAGTAGTTTAGAAACTAGATTCAATTTTCTACAGATTCTATTCTTACATATTTTTGAAATAATATAGATAAATTTTTCAAATTTTGACGTCAAGTTGCCTAACTCTGATTTTTCTAAATTTTTTGCCACTTAAGGGCCTATTTTTTCCATGATCCTACACATACCTAGCACTGTAACAAGATGCACCAGAATTTGTGTTTGATGAAAAATGAAGCCCTGCAAAATATAAATGAAATTTAGCCAAGACCAAAGGATGAAGAATTTGAAAGAAATGCTCTGAAATAAAGTAAATTCATACACATTTTTTTTTTTAAGTAGCAAATATAAAAACTATATTGACTCTACTATAGCAAAGTCAATGCATTGGATTTCTCCCTGCATTTCTACCATTTTTATAAATTATTCTTTATGAACAGGTTTATGGTAGATGCGTAATTGATGACCATTAACTAGGAGAGTTCAGCTATCACCATCAATGGGCTTGAGCTTTACTGCACTATTTGAAAATACCTCAGAAATTTCATATGGGCCGAGCCAATGAGTTCTGAGTTTACCCTAGTGATCTTTGTATCTAGAATTGAATAACAACACCTAATCCCCATTATGGAACTCTCTTTCCTTGATATGCTTGTCATGCCAGAATTTGTGTTGTTGTTGCACTAGCTCAGTTTGATGGACAATGTCCTCCAAACATAGTTCATCCAACTCACTAAGCTATAAGACTCTCTACTTGGGCTTGTTTAAGATCTATACCTAACTCCATGGTTGTACTAAGAGTTTGAAGTTCAAATTCAATGGGTAAAAGAGGTTTCTTCCCAAAAACTAACTCGTATGGACTAAAATCGGTGGTTGATTTCCACATGGTGCTATAATCCAAAATCGCTTTAGGTAGTTTCCTAGCCTAGTATTTCCTTCTTGATGAAACTATTTTTGTTAAAATATTTTCTAGCTCCCTATTAGTGATTTCCACTTGGCTGTTTGCTTGAGGGTGGTAAGGTGAGGACTTCTTATAGCTTACCTAGAAATGATTGGTGAAGGCTAACTAAACCTTAGACATAAACTAGGGATCCTGATCTATGACAATTGTCTTAGGGGCTTCAAATCTGAGAATTTTTTTTTGTAAAGAAAGTCAACTACTTGTTCTCCCCTAGCAACTTGTAAAGTTTGAACCTCTGCCCACTTAGTTAGATAGTCGATACAAACCATAATGTATTATTTTCCTTGTGAAAGAGGGTCTATAGGACTAATAAAATCCAATCCCCATTTTCCAAATGGTTAAAGGACTACCTGAGGTTGCAGGGGCATTTCATTAGATGCAGTTGGTCTTCCTATCCTTTGGCATTCATCACATCTATGAACATACTTTTTGATATCCTTATGCATAGAAGGCGAGTAATATCCTGCACCTAAAATCTTATGGAATGTCCTCTTAGCAGAATAATGCCCTCTAGAAGGATCATCATGGAAAGCTCTAAGGATACTATAGGTCTCATATGCCTTAACACAATGTTGTAGAACCATATCAGGCCCACATAAAAATAGGATCCCATTAATCCATAAATGAAAGGGGTGCTTTCTATAACAAGGTGTTTCTTTTGTTTTGATGTAAAATCAGGTGGCACTTCTGAGGTGGCCAATTAGTTGGCAATATCGGCAAACCAAGGATTTTTAGTAGAGATGGAGAACATATTTTCATCTGGGAACTCATCCTGTACTGGGGCACAATCACCATCATGTTGTTGTAAGAGAGGGGGACCACTGCATGCAAGACCCCAGCTCATGTAGGATCAAGATGCGAGAGGTTTCCCTAACATACCTCAGCTAAATGTATTGTTTAGGGTATGTAAAGCGAGGGTAACAAGGACTGTAGGGCCTATCAGCTACTCAACAGGCTCAAAGTGTAGAAAGAGGCTAGGTGAGTTGGTTTCTAGTCTTAACACTTCATCTCGGGAAGCTCTTTTTCCAAGGACAAAAGTGTGGACTTTGGACGACAGTGCGGTGCACTGGAATCTTGAAAGCGCATTGTAGTCCATACAGCTAGACAACGACAAAGATAAGGTTAAGCCACAAAAAAACTAGCTAATAGCCCAGGAAGCTAATTAAAGGGCCAAAATGATAGAACTAGGTAAATTAAATAATCTCTAATATTGTAAAGAAAATAAACAAGAGTAATAAAGATGAGGAGAATCTCACCAATGAACTCGTTCACCAGCTATTCCTCCAAGAGCTCACACACCTACACATAGCAAGAGAGAGAATGTTGGGGGGTGGCTATATAGGGGTTTGCCTTAGTCAGACCCCCATTTAGGTGTTTCCACCTCCACGTACAACCAATGGAAAAGAGATAAAGAGGTGACAAAAACACAAGCACTACAAACATTACTATGCTACTTAGCCAAATGATAGAGAGGAGAGGGAAGCTTACCACCTCCACCAAGAACACTTAAGGCTGCTTTGGGGAGAAATGAGAGGAACTCAAGCCTCTGTTGCAATAGCATGGTCCCAAACTTGCTCTACCAACGTGATGAGGCATGATATTGCTACTATGGAATGCTTGGAATGCTTGGAAGTGAGTGCAAATGAGCTTGTGAAAGGAGAGCTTGAGAGCTTGATGTGGTGTAGAGTTCTTCCAATCTTTCATCCAACCTATTAATGCAAGTTCAAAGACTAATTATGAAGGAATGAGAAAGGAAACAACCATATTCAGGTCGAGTGGTCGAAGGAGGCGTTACAACTTCACTGCCAATGGGAAGAGTAACGCCTCTGCTGGCTCAGCCATAGGAATGTGCCATGGATGTAAGCATGCCGTACGAACGTCTGTGCACCATGTGGACGTCTGTGCGCTGCGCAGGAATCCTTGACAGAAACGCCTCCACCGACACAAAAAACAAGTTCCAAGTGGACTGCCATCAGTGGGATTAAGTAGAATTAAGCCTCTGACTTAGGTTTTCTAAAGTGCATAAAGGAAAAAAGGGGAATTGTGCCTAGGGTGCACATTCGCTCTTACACATTTTTCCCCCACTTTAGTGAGCACAAGTACTGATGAGTGCTTGATAAAGTAGATCAAGAAGAGAGTAGGGTTAAAAAATTATACCTGAACCATTGAGGAAGCAAACCGCGATCTGGTGAACCTGAAGATGCAGGGAGAACAAAGGACTCCATAGCTACTTGAAACTATGAATTTGGAACAAAAAAACATCTTACAGGCCCGCAGACTTGCAAGGAGGAAACCCCCAAGATCTCTCACATGGAGGAAGCTCCAAGGAAGCAAACTTTGCAGAGTCAAGAAGTGGCGACATGTCTACCTGCAGATAGAACATGCCAGAAGTGGCGACACATCTACCCACAGATAGAGCACGTCTAAAGCATTGATGCGTCTACCCACAGATAGAACATTTCTAAAGTGTCGATACGTTACCTATAGATAGAATGCATCTAAAAGCGGTGACAAGTCTACTTGTAGAAAAAACATGTCTAAAGTGTCAATACATCTACCACAAGATAGAACACATCTAAAAGTGGTGACATGTCTACCCACAAATAGAACATGTCTAAAAAGTAGTGGGTCATGTAGACCGAAGAACTTTCAAAGAGGTCCCTCGAGAACCCTTCAAAAGGAGAGGGGTCCACTCAAGGGACACACTGTTTGAAATGGTAAGGTCTAGTTAAGCTAGACATGAAAGGGTGAATGGAATTATTTTAGTTAGGCCACCCCCAGGCTAGGTGTGCAAGAGTCCATTCGCTACAAAGGCTTTTGAAAAAAAAGGGTCCTTGAGGAACCCACCATGAAAAAGAGGGGGTCCACTCAAGGGACACACAATTCAAAGGAAGTCATCTTAGAGCAATTTTTCATCAAGGGATCCTTTCAAAAGATGTTCACTTCATTAAGGAATTCAAAAGGAAGGTAATGCCCCCATGCGAGGGGAAGTAAAAGTAGTTCTCACTTTAGAGGAAGGTCTTCACGTCCTTTCTTTATGAACCTGTGATGAAGGAAACACACTCCGTTAGAGTTCCACATTAAGAATGTGCTTCCAAGGAAAGGTATCGTAAAGACTCTCAAGAAAAGATTCATTGGTGGAAAATTCATTTTCTGAAAGTCAAAGTGTTAAAGGAGAGAGTTGTCACAAATAGGAGGGACAACTCAAGCAAAGAAGAGAGAAAAATAAAGAGAAAGTGGAAAGTACAAACAAAGGGCACATGGGGATCTGGTTTAGCAGGGTCAGATTTGTCCGAGCTCATATAATAATAGATAACCACAATGCAAGGTGAAAGATCATTAATTCCCAACCAGATCAAGAAGAATGCATGGAAAAAAAAGTAAAAATAAAAATTGGGTCAACATGGAAGGGAAGCCTAAACATCCCCAACACATTGCATCGTCCCCAATTTAATGAAAATCAAACACAAACATGGAAGAATGATGATACAAATAGAAGAAGGTTTACAACACAAAAACCACACCTATATCCAAGCACCAACAATGGTGATGAGGGTCGTCTAGGCACACATATCATGAGTACAGGGGAACACATTACAAAGCACGCACACACATACTCAAGATCAAGAAAAGGGTAGCTCCTCCTAACACTAATCATTGAAAAGGTTGTCCACTTTCCAATCTAGATCCTCATAAGGGGAACCAGGATGAGCCTACAAGGGTGGAATGTTAAGAGGAGGGGCATCCAATCCTCCTGCAACAAGGGCCAAGGAAGAGGGCCCCTCGAGGTCCTCTCCTCTGAGCTCTTGTGGAGTCAAAGTCAGTGATTTCACAAAGATCTTGATAGGGTCAGGACTTCATCCACAGAGTTAAACATGCACCTCATGGGAGCACTATGTCTTACTTTAGCGGATGGGATGGGTTGTACCTGAGATCCACCACTAGGCTCGCTAAATGATTCAAGAGTGGTGATGAAATCAGGAGAGGTCAGGACTGATTCTGTCACAAGGACATAACAGGTCATCACAGGGCCACCTTGTGAAGGTGGGCTCCTCCTACGTCCTTTATTGCGAGGACTAGCCTTTGTCTCTTTCTTCGCAGGAGGAGATGAAATCCTCGTAGATGAAGCTAGAGGTGTAGAGGAGGAGGAGGAAAGAACCACAATGGATATGACCGAAGTGTTAACCATATTCACGGGTTTTGGGAAGGGCTAAATATCTAGAATGGACATCAGCAAAGGTGGATAAACACTTGTACCAGATTAGGGTTAAGTGCTTGTGTGCTTGCAATAGAAGTCAAGAGTGGATCAGGTAGAGGAGACTCAACAGGAGAGGAGGAAGATGATGCTACAAAGGACCCTAAAGTGGGGGCAGTCCTTTCTACCTCCTATTGTGAAGCGGCCTACTTAGCTAGGAGAGCCTTTCACTGGCGCTTGTGCTCTCATGCAAGGAAATTTCTATGGCTCTTGGAGTTAGAAGCATAGCTTGTGAAGAGGCAGAAGTTTTCTACTCGATCATAGGAACGTCCACTATGGCCATTTCAGGTAGAGGAATAGATTCTTGTGTAGGAGCAGGGGGAGCAAGATGAGGAGTGACGAGAGGAGTCAACATGAGAGCCTCGACAGTGGGTCTCTTTCCACTCATTGCCTTAGGAACAAGAGCAGTAGGAGGCCGTGATGGTCGAGGAAAGGAGGAATCTCTTCGAAGGATCTTCTTCATATCATACCAAGTGGGCCTAGGCTCTATTGGTAGAACAAGAAGCTTAAATGCGGGATGCTTAAGCTTTTGCTGAGCGAGCACCAAAGAATTATCTTGCAAACAAGGAGTAGAACTTGATGGTACCACGACTGAGTGAGAAGAAGTGTCAGACCAAGTAGTAGAAGAGGAAGAAGGAGGGTCACAAGACTGCTTCTCTTCTTTCCTCTTGCGAGCCTTAACAACATCGTTGTCGGCCTTAAGTAAGCCCTATGTGAAACAACATAAGGCAAGGGAGGGTACCTCACTTTTAGCCTCACATCCTTTCTTATAATTTTGATGTCTTATGTAATAGGTCCATCCTAGGCAGAAGGGGACCCATAGGTGCAGGCCATGGGTGATCGAGGGAGTAGCTACCATGTGCGACCAATGGTCGATAGCCAGTGTCGTGGATTACATGCACAAAACCTCTATGGATAAATTTTAAAAATTTATGCACAACAGAGGGTACCGTGTTCATCGCTACCAACCAAGGGATACCCAAATTTACATGGAAGAGTTTGGACCCAGGAATGAGATCAAACAAGAGCTTCACAGTCTTAGGTTTGATTGAGACCGACAAGGTAATACTACCTAAAGGGGGTACAAAAAGGCTGTCATGTGTGTAAATGAAAATTTCAAGAGCATCGTATCCATCCTTATGTAAAAAATTTATAAGCATAATATCCTCCGTTATTATGTTCACCTGTGACATCAAATCAATGAGAACACTAGTTACAATGTTTCCATTGATCCATGTATGAATATAGAGGGGAGATGGTTCCTTATTAGAGCCCATCGATAGGTCTTATCAAGTAAAGGTTATGCCAATGCTTTTCTCCATAGGTTGTGCGGATGGGATGGTTTGATGTAGGAATGAAGCCATTACGTACACTAGACAGTGCTTTCAAAGAGTCCCTAAAAGTCAATGGATAAGATGGTGACCCAATTAAGGTTTTGTCATGTAATACCTTTGGAACCTTCCAACTACACCACCTAGGGGTCACAAGTCAGGTTGCAAGGTGACAGCCTTACAAAACTCACACCTACAACACTCCTAGAGTATGAGGAAAGGGACTGTCAGTATCGCAAGAACAAAACCAAAATGGTTCACGTCGGGTTCACCAAAAATGTAAGAGAGGGGGACCACCGCATGCAAGACCCTAGGTCATAGAGGGTCGAGATGCGAGAGGCTGCCCTAACTTACCTCAACTAAATGTATTGTTTAAGGTATGTAAGGTGATGGTAGTGAGGACCGTAGGGCCTCTCAACTACTCAATAGGCCCGAAGTGCAGAAAGAGGCTAGGCAGGCTGGTTTCTAGGCTTAACACTTCATCTTGGGAAGCTCTCTATCCGAGGACAGAAGCACAGACTTTGGATGACAGCGCGACATTATGGCATCTTGAAAGCGCACTATAGCCTGTATGGCCAGATAGCGACAAAGATAAGGTCAAGCCACAAAAAACTAGCTAACGACCCAACAATTTAATTAAAGGGTCAAAATGACAGAACTAGGTAAATTAAATAATCTCTAATATTGTAAAGAAAATAAACAAGAGTGATAAAGATGACGCGTATCTCACCAATGAACTCGTTCGCTAGCTATTCATCCAAAAGCTCACACACCTACACATAGCAAGAGAGAGAATGTTGGGGGGTGGCTGTATAGGGGTCTACCTTAGTCAGACCTCCGTTTAGGTGTTCCACCTCCACAAACAGCCAATGGAAAAGAGATAAAGAGGTGAAAAAAACACAAGCACTACAAATAGTACTATGCTACTCAACCAAATGATAGAGGAGAGGAGAGGGAAGCTTACCACCTCCACCAAGACCACTCAAGGTTGCTTGGGGGAGAAATGAGAGGAAATCAAGCCTCTGCTACAATGATGTGGTCCCAAACTTGCTCTATCGACATGATGGAGCATGATATTGTTGCTATGGAATGCTTGGAATTCTTGGAAGTGAGTGCAAATGAGAGCTTGAGAGCTTGATGTGGTGTAAAGTTCTTCCAATCTTTCATCCAACCTCTTAATGCAAGTTCAAATATTGATTATGAAGGAATGAGAAAAGAAATGGCCATATTCGGGTCAGTGGCCAAAGGAGGCATTACAACTTCACTACCAATGGGAAGATTAATGCTTCTACTGGCTCAGCCGTAGGAATCTTCCAGGGATGTAAGCATACCATGTAGAGGTCTGTGCACTGCGCAGGCATCCTCGACAGAAACACCTCCACTGACACACAAAATATGCACCAAATGGATTGTCATAAGTGGGCTTAAGTAGAAATAAACCTCCAAATTAAGTTTTCTAAAGTTCATAAAGGAAAAAAGGGGAATTGCGCCTAGGGTGCAAATTTTCTCTTATACAACTGTTTAATTCGAGATAAGAAATCTACAACTACATTGACCTTTCCTAGTTTTTCAATAATTGTTATGTTGAATTCCTAGAGAAGCAACAACCAATCGATTATCCTCCCATTTGAAATAGGTTTATTCATAAGGCATTTGATGGATGAGTGGTATGTGTACATCATTACTTTGGATCCTATGATGTAGTTTCAAAATTTATTAATTGCATGTACTACAACTAAGAATTCTTTCTGTGTTGTGGTATAATTCCTTTTTGTTGCAGTCAAATTAGTATTAATGAAATATATATCATACTTTCTCCCATTCTCATCTTCTTGTCCTAATACCACTCCAATAGAATCATTGGATGCATCAACAAAAATATGGAATGAAAGGTTCCAATTAGGTCCACAAAGGATAGGAGCAAAGATTATTTTCTCCTTAATGATTTCAAATGACGATTGAGGCATAGGTGTTCAAATGAACTCTACATTCTTCTAGAGAAGGGAAAGCATACATGTTGCAATTTTACTAAAGTTTTCTATAAATATTCGATAGTATCTGAAATTCCCTAAGAAACTTCTAACATTAGTTTGGGTTTTTAGGGTCACAAGATATTGTATCACTTCAATTTTCTTAGGATCGAATTTTATCCCTTTAGCTGAAATATGGTGTCCCAACACTATTCCTTGTTCTACCATGATTAGATATTTTCTGTGGCTTAGGGACAAACAATGATCCTCACATTGCTTGAACACTTTGTCTACACTTTGGAGGGATTCATCAAAGGTTGAACCATATAGAGTGAAGTCATCCATATAAACTTCCACACACTCATTCACCAACTTAGCAAATATAGCCAGGATAGCTCTTTGGAATGTTGCAGGAGCATTGCATAGCCCAAAAGGAAGAAATCGATTTGTAAATGTTCCCTAGGGGAAAGTAAAAGTGGTTTTATCTTGGTCTTCTACTGCTACCTATATCTTGTTGCAACCACTGTATCTATCCAAAAATGAGAAATATTTTCTCCTAGCCAAGTCATCCAAAACCTAGTCTACAAATGGTAGGGGAAAATAATCTCAGTGGGTTGCTTTATTAAGTTCCCTATAGTCTATGCACACTCTCCACTTCCCATTTTTCTTTGGAACCAAAACCAAAGATGAAACCCATTTGCTGTAAAAAATGGGATAAATAAACCCCACTTGTAGGAGTTTCTCAATTTTAGTTTTAATGATATCTTTCAAGGGAGGATTGAGTCTCTATTGTGGTTGGCGAATAGGTTGAACATCCCCGATATAGATATCATGAGTACATACACTTGGGTGTATTCCTCTCATATCTATGTAGTCCCAAGCAAAGGATTTAGATCTATTCACTAGTATATCAAATGATTTTTGTTCTTCCAACTCGGTCAACCAATTGTTAATGTTCAAAGATTTTCCTAGTAAGAACATAATGGTTTTAACACCTGAATGGTTGGATGTGACAATGTATATTGGTCTTTTCAAAGTGTTAAGGGGACAACTATGAAGTATGGTTCTATGAAGTATAGCAATGTCTTCAAAGAAATGATCCATTTTTGGAATTATATTTGCCAAAGGATAAGGTAATCCCATGAAATTGGTGTTATCAAATTCATTGTGGTTTATGTTGATTGGTTGTCCTAGAATCTCTTCTACGTCCAACATCTCCTCATCACTTGAATCCATGGTAAGATTTTCCATGTTATTTTCCAATTCATCCTCTAATTCTTCACCATGCTGTTTGATGACCACTATAGCCAGTGAAGCTAAATTTTCCTGTTGGTTAGGAACTTCTGGTTCATCAACCCATACTCTTTTATATTCAACAAGCTTGGCAGGAGGATACAAGAATAAATGTTTTCTATTAGGACCATGTGAAATGGTCATTCCTCCCTCTCTGTAGTCAATTTTGGCTGAAACAGTAGCCAACCATGGTCTTCCTAGAATTATTGGATAACTATCTTTAGGTGTAAGAAACTGAATTATTTGAAAATCCATGGTATGTGCAGGATCATGATGGGCCAAAAAGTGGCAATATGATGGGTACGTGGCTGACGAATTTTTTACCCAAAATTGATGAAATGAAAAGGGTTTTTAAGGAGATTCTCAGCTTTCCACCAATATAAATTATGCTTTATTTTGAATTTAATAAGTAATATTATTCATTTTCTATTTGAATTACGTCTAAAGTCCTGATTGATAGGCTGATTGAAAAACATCTATAGCTTTCAAATGGTATCACATTTTTTGAATCCAAAACATGTGTCACATTCTATGCTTTGCATACTATAGGATTAAAAAAAGAAAAATTGAATTTCATGAATTTTTGACCAAGTTAAGGTGGTCAAACACAAGTTTTTATATTTTCTAAAAGTTGTAATAAAAATTTATAATTAATTATTTACTTGGAAAAAATTACAAAAAAATATGCATCACATCGGGACATGAGTCCTCTACTTATATCTAAAATATTATAAAAAAATATTACCTTTTATTGTGGTTAGGGTGGTCAAACAGACACCTACTTCTTATTTTTTCCCTGAAATTTAAGTACTACTGCATTGAAATTTCAAATTTTCACCAAATAGATTTTTTTTTTAAACAAACCTAGTAGTTTAGAAACTAAATTTAATTTTCTACAGATTCTATTCTTACATATTTTTGAAATAATATAGATAGATTATTCAAATTTTTATGTCAAGTTACCTAACTCTGATTTTTCTAAATCTTTTGCCACTTAAGGGCCTATTTTTTCCATGATGATCCTGCACATACCCTCCACTAGATATTCCCATCTATCAACCTTAACAAGAACATTTTCAATGACGCCCTTGGGAATGGCTATGGATTGGTTTTCCATTTGCAAGACTATAGTTGTGTGACATAAATCAGTAAGCCCCAAATTTTCCATTACATCAACAATCATTATGTTAATGGCTACTCCTAGGTCCAAAAGTTTGTTAGGTATTTCTACCTCACTGATTGTTATTGTTATAACTGGACTACCTGGGTCATAATATTTTAGAGTAGTGGTCTTTCTAGCTAAAAATTCAGCTAGGTAATCATTTATGTGAATGTTATTTATCCATTTTGGTTTCCTCCCTAGAGTTTTGATACACAACCATTTGATCAGTTGGTTCAACTTGAGACTCTCCTTAATTGTTTGTAGCAAAGGAACCTCAATCTGTAGCTATTTGATTTCTTGTATGAACATAGTTTTAGTGGATGACAACATTTTCAGAGGATTTTTCAAGATGGTTGGCTTCATACACTCTAGAAAACGAGCTTGAGTTTTCTCTTTAGGAGTGGAATCCTTCAAAGGATTAGTTGGAGATTGATCCCCCTCCTCCTGAGGTAGGTCGAAAGCTCCAGTTGGAGATGGCGGGAAGGTCTTGTCTTGGGTACTTTTTAGGGATTTCTCTAAATATGTGGAAGTTGTTTTAGCTATCTCAGCAGATTCCTTAATAGGTTCATCCAACATCTCTTCAATAATAGGCCGCGAAAGTGTTTTTCTAGATCATAATTGCATATTTCCATAGTGTATAGTGTTAAGTCCAATAACATTGTCCTATTTTGTGGAATACACTAGGATATTCTGACGATTGTTCTTTGGGTTTGGAACAGGCTTTACTAGAGGTTGTGGTTGGTTAACTTTCTCATTTTGCAGAGTATTCTAGGGAGCTGGTAAAAGGTTCTGCTATTGATTAGCCATCCTTTTGGGACCAGTATAAAACTAATTTTGAGGATTATTCCATTGAGGAGCAGGATTCTAAGGATACCACTATTGTTGAGTCTGGTTGGGCCATTAAGGGTTTCCCTAGGAATAATTTTCCCATTTAGGTACTCCCCAAGGATAAGTTCCCCAATTAGGTGGTGCTTCAGGTGGTGCCTAAGGCCAAGGTGTTGCCCATTGATTATTATTCTAGTTGTTTTGAGGCCTCCAAGAAGGGTTTGAGTTTTGGTCATAAGAAAAATTTCCTCCAATTCTCTGATTTACAAAGTTGATCTCTTCCTCAACTATAGATGTTCTTTTCTTAGAATTATTGATTGCATTCATAATCTCACACTGGTTAGTGGGATGGCTCTTCTCACAAACTTTGCAAATGTCAATTTTGCTAATTTTGACCAAAGGGCATTCCCGTAATAGATGTTTGTTACGACACCTAGATAAATAGATGGATAGGGTCTCAGGATTTTGTGTTTTAGCCTATATTCCATCTAACATGGTGTTTAACTGAACAAGAATGTTAGTCTTAAGATTGGCTATCTCCTCGCCCAGTTTTCCTATTTCATTGGAACCTTTAAAATGAGTAGACTTTCAGATACCTCCTCAAGTATGAGAGAAATTATGACATAATTTAGTGATATAATTGAGTCCCAGTTGGGACACATCTCCTTTTCCCATTAAATCTAGGGTCCTTCAAGCATCTTCATCAAGACGTTTCAGAAATATTGTCTTCATAATCTCTAGACTTATGGCTTCTTCACCACATCATTTAGATAAGAAGATAAACCTATCTAGGTAATATTCTAGGCTTTCATCTTCATTTTTCCTTAGTTTGAACAACCCTTCTTTACTATTGCTAACCCTATAGTAACACTCGTATTTATCTATTGGAATGTGTTGAGATGATGTTGATTACTTGTATTCATTAATGGTTGTCATTGATGTAAACATATCTTGGTTGCTTTCCCAAAGTTTTTTTTTGGTTCCTTGGTGATCCAGATTGGCCTGGTTCTGGATGTCATGCTATAAAGATCTATTTTGGGTTGTATCTATCCTAGTGCCATTCCTCTTGTAACACAATAAGATACATTATTTTGGGTTTGGACTAGTCTAGCAATTGGTTAACATGCTTTGACACATGATTTGCATTGTAACATGTATAACTCATTCTTTGGTTCTGATGTCATGTAGCATTTTGATTTGACCGAGGAGGCTATGTTTGGTCTACGTTTTATTCCTCTCTAGTGCGGGAATGTTTTTGTCGTGACCTATTTCAAATTATATTTGGCCGATGAGAAAGACTATGAATATTATGATTAGATGACTCAAGAGTTTATGGAAGCATGGAATGGTATAAGTAAGAGTTGATTTTGTTTGAGGAAATCAAGTGTGATGAATGCAAAGCTAAATATCCAGACATTGCAAAGTATGCGAAAGTGTATGACTAGAGGCAACAGATAGTGATATTCTATCCAGTGTTGTTGGTGACAATTCTTTCAATGGTGGATTCCCTTTCATCATTCTTCTTCTGGCAGTGAGCCACATTCTTTAGGCAGTGAGCATTTCTCTTTTAGTAGTGAGCCCAATGGGCAGTGAGCCACCCTGTAGTGAGAAACTTGGTAGTGATCCCTTGTAAAAATCACCTTAACTGGTGTCATCTTAACTGGTGCTTTATAATTGAGAATTAACATTCTCTGTGGTTTTTCCCTTCTTGGGTTTCCACACAAATTCTGGTGTTCTTTGTGCATGGTGTTGTGCTTTCATATTCATTGATATCTGTTTGATTTAAGTTTTCTCTGGATTAATTAAAGTGATTTTTTTTTTTATAATAATTGATTCAACTCCCCTCTTAGTTATCTGGATTGTTCAACAATTGGTATCAGAGCTTTGGTTCCTTGAAGAAGAGCTTAATTGCTTGGGGTAGATTCGATGGCACACAAATTGACAATCCTTGTGTTTGATGGATTTGATTGTAGTTTTTGGAAAGTGCAGATGAGAGGTTCCCTGATCTCTCTTGGTTACAAGACTTGGAAAGTTGTTCAGACAAAATATGTTGAACCATCAAAAAGTGTTTCTACTATAGATGAGATTGCAGCCTATGAAGAGAATGAAAAGAAAAGGTATGCAATCTATAGTGGTTTTTCTAATATTGAATTAACAAAAGTTATTTCGTTGGGTGCTACTTATGAATTTTGGGAAAAGTTAAAAGAAATATATATGAAGGAAATGATAGAGTCAAATTATCAAAGAAGCTAACAACTAAACACAGATATGAAAAATTGAGAATGGAAAAAGGAGAGGATATAGCAAGCTATTTTCATAGAGTTGATAGTCTAGTAAATGAAGTCAAAAATCAAGGAGGGATTCTGACAGATGAAGATTTAATGGAGAAGATTCTGATGACCTTATCAAAGAGCTACCATGGCAAGATCTCTGCTATTGAGGAAGTTTATGATATGAATAAGTTCACTAGAGAGAAACTATTTGGTATCTTGACTGCATTTGAGATGAGAAATTTGGAAAAGAAAAAGAGAAATCTGAAACAACCTTCAAACCTACAAAGATAGAAGAATATCTAGATGAAAGTTCATAAGAGTTGGAAGAAAATTTCACAAGAAAGATGAAGAAAGGTATTGACAAGTACAAAGGTATGTTTCCTCTTAAATGCTTTAGATGTGGAAAGATTGGTCATTTAGCAACTAAGTGTTCAGAAAGAGGATAATGAAAAAGTTTAAGAAGATCAATAAGAAGGCCTATTATGTCAATGAGAATGCTAAAATTTCAGATGATGAATCAGATCATGAGGATTATTTATTTTGGGTGGAAAAGGAAGAACCTAGATTTGATATCTCTAATATCTTTTCAAAATCTAATGATAGCACTGAAGTTGCATTGTTTGTTAAAAGAAACATAGATGAATGGTTGATTGATAGTTGATGTTTGAATCATATGACCAGTGATAAAAGCAAGTTTATAAAGCTTGAGAAATACGATGGAGGTTTTGTTAGATTTGGAGATGATAAAACTACATAGATTGTTGGAATTGGTTCTATTACATTTGATGGAAAGAACAACATTGACAATGTTTACTACATGAAGGGTTTATATCATAATATTCTAAGTTTTGGACAGATGTGCGAAAATGGCTATAATGTGGTGTTTTAGGATGATGGTTGTGAGATTCAAAAGAGATCCAAAACTGTTATTGCAGCTAGAAAAAGAACAAGTGGGAATGTGTATCAACTAGAAGGAGCTACAAAAATATTCTTAGTATCTCAGTCTGATGACAGTTGCCTCTCGTATTGGAGGATGTGTCACATCAATTTTGACAATTTGGTAAGGATAAGTTCATCAAGAGTAGTTAGAGATTTTCCAAGACTGATCAAACCAAACAATACTATCTGCAAAGGATGTCAAGAAGGAAAGCAAACTAGAGAAAAATTTTGAAGAAAAGAAGAATCATCTACTGGTTTGTTGGACCTTGTACACACCGACCTATGTGGTCCGACCAAAACAAGAAGCTTACAAGGTGAGAAATATTTCATGCTTTTAATAGATGATCATTCCATATTTACTTGGGTTGCATTTTTGAGAGAAAAATTAGAGGTGTTGGAAAATTTCAAGATTTTCAAGGCAAGAGTTGAGAATGAAGTTGAGAGAAAAATCAAGTGTTTAAGATCTGATAGAGGAGGAGAATTTTATTTTGATGAATTCAACAAATACTGTGAAAAAAATGTCTTTAAGAGACAACTATCTACCCCTAGAACATCTCAAATGAATGGTATAGTGGAAAGAAAGAACCAGACAGTTCAGGAAGCAGCTAGAAAAATGATCATGGAAGTAATTTTACCACATATCTACTAGAGAGAAGCAATACACACAACAATATACACTCTTAAAAGAGTAATGTTTCAGAGGAAGTATGGAAATACATCATATGAGCTATGGCATGGAAGAGCTCCTATAGTAAAATACTTCAAAAAAATTGGCAGCAAATGCTACATTAGGAATGATGAGGACAATCTTGGAAAGTTTGATAGTAGAGCTGATGAAGGAATATTCTCAGGTTACTCTACAAGAAGTAAAGTGTATTCCAGTGTTACAACAAGAGATTAAACAAGATGGTTGAAAATGCGAATGTGAAAGTAGATGAATATGTTCAAAGAATTCTTGATAGGCATATTGAATATGAATTAGATAACTTAGATGATAAAGGAGAGAAAGATAAGAAAGAAGAAGAAGAAGAGACAAAGGAGGCTCTGACAACTACAACTAAGACTCCAAGGTATGTACAAAAAAACCACTAAAAAAAATGATTATTGGAGATAAGAATAAGGGAATTATCACAAGAAGCAAAGCAACTCAAGAGCAAGTATTAATGTGTCTACTATCAGAAATTGAGCCAAAGACTATGGAAGAAGCATGCAATGATTAGAATTGGGTGAAGGAAATAAAGGAAGAGCTTGAGCAAATAGAGAAAAATCAGACTTGGGAACTTGTGCCCAGACTGCCAGACAAAAATGTAATTTTAACTAAGTGGGTGTTTTGGAACAAGCTAGATGAAAATGGAAAGGTTGTAAGAAGCAAGGTAAGATTGGTTTGCAAAGGTTACACTCAGATTGAAGGTATTGATTTTGAAGAAACATATGCCCCTGTTGCCCATATCGAAGTGATCCAAATATTCTTAGCTTTTAAGGATTTCAAAATTTATCAAATGGATGTAAAATCTGCATTCTTGAATGGAGAGTTGTAGGAAGAAGTTTACATTGAGCAACCAGAGGGATTCAAGTCCAGAAGTGACTTGAATGTTGTTTACAAGTTGAAGAAAGCCTTGCATGGCATATTAGACAAGTACCTAATTGGACAAGGATTTCAAAAGGGATATGCTGACAGTAATTTGTACTACAAAACTCACTTAGATTAGATGTTGGTTGTTGTACTTTATGTTGACATAATATTTGGAGGAAATGATGATATGTGCAGAAAATTTGCAAATGAAATGAAGGAATTCAAAATGTCTATGATTGGTGAGTTGAATTTATTTCCTGGACTACAAGTAAATCAAGGCAACAAAGGAATTTTCATTTCTTAGTCCAATTATACAAAAGAATTGTTGAAGAAGTTTGGGTTGGAGAACTCAAAACTGGTTTGTATGCCTATTATTACTAGATGAAAGTTGAAAAAAGAAGACGATTCACCAAAAGTTGATGCAAGCATGTACAGGTCAATGATTGGAGGATTGTTATATTTAACTACCACTAGACTAGACATCATGTATGTAGTTTGTTTAGTAGCTAGATTTCAGTAAGAACCAAAGGAATCATATTCTATTGCAGTAAAAAGGATCTTCAAATATTTGAAGGGAACAAAATATTTTGGGCTATGGTATCCAAAGGACTTAGATTTCACTTTGACAACCTATACTGATGTTGATTGGGATGGATGTGTTGATAGCAGGGGAATTACAAGTGGTGGAGCTTATTTCCTTGGCTCCCAGTTGGTTGCTTGGTCAGGTAAGAAACAAGATTCTGTATCTTTATCTACTGTTGAAGCTGAATACATTGCATCATCCTCATGTTGCACTCAAATATTGTGGATGAAACAAACTCTGAAGGATTTTGTCATATCATTTGATTAATTGATCTCAATCATGTGTGATAATACCAACACAATAAACATTTCCAAGAATCATCTACAACACTCTAGAATGAAACATATATCTATAAGTTATCATTTATTGAGAGAGAAGGTGTTGGAAAATGAAGTAAAACTTGAATATGTACCTACAAAAGAGAAAATTGTAGATATTTTCACAAAATTGTTGAGAAAAGATACTTTTGAGTATCTTTGACAGAAGTTAGGGGTTCTGCCCCCACCTAGTCTACAATAACATGCACTGAGGTGTGCAATGGTTTAAGTACTATATGCTCATTTTTATCTAGATCAATGTTTGGTGGATTCCTCATAGGAGGAGTGAAGTAAGTTTTCCAAGGGGATTTTTTCCCTTCGTGTTTGATATCAAAGGGGCAGAAGAAAAGGAGGTAAGATGGTCCTTGATGCAAACATTAAGTTGTTTAGTTTGTTATTGATGAATGTTTCCATCAATGACAAAGGGAAATATTGTTGGAATGTGTTGAGATGATGTTTATTGCTTGTTATCATTAATGGTTGTCATTGATGTCAACATATCTTGGTTGTTTTCCCAAAGTTCTATTTTGGTGCCTTGGTGATCCGGATTAGCCTGGTTTTGGATGCCATGTTGTAAAGATCTATTTTGGGTTGTATCTATCCTAGTCCCATTCCTCTTGTAACACAAAAATCTACATTATTTTGGGTTCGGACCAATTTGGCAGTTGGATAACATGCGGGTATGTGCAAGATCATGATGGGCCAAAAAGTGGCAATATGATGGGTATGTGGTTGATGACTTTTTTTTACCTAAATTGATGAAACGAAAAGGGTTTTTAAAGGAGATTCTCAACTTTCCACCAGTATAAATTATGTTTTACTTTGAATTTAATAAGTAATTATTATTCATTTTCTATTTGAATTAAGATTAAAGTCTTGATTGATAGGCTGATTGAAAAAAATCTATAGCTTTCAAACGGTATCAATTTTTTTTAATCCAAAACATGCATCACATTCTATGCTTTGCACCCTATAGGATTAAAAAAAGAAAAATTGAATTTCATGATTTTTTGACCAAGTTAAGGTGGTCAGACATACGAGATTTTATATTTTTTAAAAGTTGTAATAAAAAAATCATAATTAATTATTTACTTGGAAAAAATTTACAAAAAATATGCATCACATCGGGACATGAGTCCTCTACTTATATCTAAAATATTATAAAAAATATTATTATTTTATTGTGGTTAGGGTGGTCAAACACCGACTTCTTATTTTTTCCCTGAAATTTAAGTACTACTGCATTGAAATTTCAAATTTTCACCAAATAGATTTTAAAAAAAAATAAAACTAGTAGTTTAGAAACTACATTCAATTTTTTATAGATTCTATTCTTACATATTTTTGAAATAATATGGATAAATTATTCAAATTTTTACCTCAAGTTTCCTAACTTTGATTTTTCTAAATTTTTTGTCACTTAAGGGCCTGTTTTTCCATGATGATCCTGCACATACCCATGCTCTGACACATGATTTGCATTGTAACGTGTATATCTCATTCTTTGGTTCCGATATCATGTAGTGTGTTGATTTGAGTGAGGAGGCCATGTTTGGTCCACATTTCATTCCTCTCCACCACGAGAATTTTTTCGTGGTGGCCTATTTCAAATTGTATTTGGCTGACAAGAAAGACTATGAAGATTATGTTTGGCCGACTCAAGAGTTTATGGAAGCATGGAATGGTATAAGTAAGAGTTGATTTTTTTTTAGGAAAGCAAGTGTGATGAATGCAAATCTAAATATCCAGACATTGCAAATTATGCAAAAGTGTATGATCGGAGGCACCAAATAGTGAGATTCTATCCTGTGTTGTGGGTGATAGTTCTTTTAGTGGTGGATTCCCTTTCATCATTCTTCTTCTAGTAGTGAGCTATTTTATGTGGGTAATGAGCCTTTCTCTTTTGGTAGTGAGTCTTTTTCCTTTTGGTAGTGAGCCTTTTTGTATCTTTGGCTATAATAGCCAGATAGTGAGCCCAACTGACAATGAGCCACCCTATAGTGAGCAACTTGGAAGTGAGCCCTTGTAAAAATAACATTAACCAGTGCTTTATAATTGAGAATTAGGATTCTCTATGGTTTTTCCCTTCTTGGGTTTCCATGTAAATTTTGGTGTTCTTTGTGCATGGTGTTGCGTGATTTCATATTCATTAATATCTGTTTGATTTAAGTTTTCTCTAAATTAACTAAAGTGAAGAAAATTGTTTGATAATAACTGATTCACCCCCCTCTTAGTTATCCAAACTGTTCAACATTATCCATAAAGGCATACTCCATGGCATCCTAGGAGGTTATTGACCTAGATGCTAATCCCATGAACCAAGTCTTTCAGAGTGGAGGGAAAAAGCTTTAGTTTCTGGTTATCATTCTTGTAGTCATATATCTGACACAATACTTTAAACTCAAATAGAAACTAATCAGGGTCTTCAAAAGACAAACCTCAAAAATTTGGAAAGAAGGCTAGCTGGTGAGATATTTTCCATGGTTGTCTCATCATTTGCATCGATAGCAATAGGAAAAGTGAATGTGCTGGAGGGTTGATGATATTATTGGATCTCAGTTGTGATCATATGGTTTGTCCTTGATACAAAATCCCTTTCAGTTGATTCTACTTGTTGACTGTTTTAGATTGGCTTCTCATGGTTTATCTTGGTATAGTTTTGTCTATATGGTTTACTTGTCTTGGCATTTAGTGGAAAGTTTACATTCTGAATTTTAATATCTTATGGTACTAATCAGTTTGAGCTTCATGCAGTCTCTGGTTATCTTATTTGTACTTTGTTTTGGTGATAGAAAAATAACATTTTGGCGTGAAAAATGCTAGGGTCTCCCTAATCCATTTTTCTGATAAACGTTTGTGTTGCCTTTTGACAAGACATTTTTGATGTCATGACGATTTTATTTTACATACAAGCAGCTTTCGGCATGACATTCATGTGGTTTTGGTGATAGAGGAAAGGTATATCGGCATAAGTATTTCTCACTGTTGAGAGGTCTTACCGAATGAGTTGGGTCTCACTGACTAATACATAAGGAGGTTCATCAGCGTATGAAATCCATATCAGCATGTTGTTTCATCGAGTGTTTTTTTGTCTTGGGGACTAGCACAAGAAATAACATATCAGCAAGAATTGCGGCATTGATATAATGTCTTAGCAAACTCATCATGTCTCCCCAACTGGCAACAAAGGGTGCTCATCGGCAAAAGGTTTTTCTTCGTTGTAACGTCTTGGTGAACTTACTTTGTCTCACGGAATGAAGGAAAAGGAACATATCGGCAGGAGTGTTGTATTCAGTATGTGGTCTCACTGAAGACATATTATCTCACCTACCGTGCACCGAAAGGTCTTATCGGAAAAGGTTGTGGCTTTGATGAAATTTCGTAGTGATTTCGTGGTGTCTTACCAACTTGTGCACAAAGGTTATATTGGTATGAGTTAATGGTATGCAGAGTGATGTCTCAATGACTTTGTTGGGTCTTGCCGACTTAAGGGTTTTATCTAAATTATCAGGAGGAGTCTCACCAAATAACACATTAAAAGATTCACTTCGGCCAGACATGTTGCTTTCGGTGTGAAGTCATAGTGAATTTACATTGTCACACCGACCGATGGCAGAAAGATACATATCGATAAGAGTTAGAGTTATCGATATAGGGTCACATCGAGTTTGTAATGTCTTAGTGACTCAGAGTGGATAAAGTTTTTCGGTATGACATAGTGTGCTCTCCAAGAGGTCTCCCCGACATTGATATGTCTCAGCGATGCATAAAACAAAAGGAACATTTTGGTATGACTCATGTGCTCGAAGAAAGGTCTTGGCAAGTTTGAATTCTTATATCAACCAACAACTTAAATGTATACATCTCAATAAGAGTTAGGGTTTTCGGTGTGAGGTCTCAGTGAGTGACCTCCGGTCTCGCCAATGGAACACAAATTGACTTTTTCAGCATGAAGATTGTTTTTTCTTAGTGACACACAAGATGGTTGGTGACTTTCGGTATGACTCAAGCATTCTACGAGAGGTCTCCTTAATGATGGTATGCTATAGCGACACTCATTAGATAGAAGGATGCATCGGCGAGAGAACCATTATGTTACAACGACTTACAAGGGATAAAGTCTTTTGGTGAAACATAATGAAATCTACATAACGTCTCCCCGATAACAGAATGTCACAGCGACAAACAGAGGGATGACTAACAACGATAAAGTTTCCTTCAGCATAGGTATTGAATTGTCACGGTGACATGTTTGATCACGGGGGCTCTCAGAAAAAAAAAGACTTGTCTACAAGATTTGTCTCTGATATCAAAAGGCTATAGCAATAGTGAATGAAACAAAAGGGCATCTCGGTGAGAAACTTGCTTTTGTCTCAATGACCAGAAGAATGGTACATGGCTCTCGGCGTGACATAATGCATTCATTATGACTACTCCCCGACTCGATGGGTCATGGTGAAAGCGATAACTAAGGGGAATGACTGGCAATTTAATTGTCTTTGATAAGACTATTTGGATGTCTCAGCGAATGACTAACAAACTCTATCACTGTGGTCGATATGTGTTTTTCTAAGTATAGTTGCATGCTGACATCCTTGATTGGCATCGAATCTCTGGAAAAATATTCTTTGAGAATTTAGAGGTTATGATTTTCTGTTAGTGGGCAGTTGTGGTTTTGATGAAAATCTATCAACTACAATTTGAAATCTCCTGATTCAGCGCAGAAATTAAAGCTCTCTGGATAGGCATTACTCTGATTTTTACCATCATCTATAGATCATCATTATTCAGCTTCATATTCTAAAATTAGCAAGAGATATTTAGAATCTTGTGAAAATCACTTTTTGAATATTTCTTCATGATAGACACACTGGAAAAGATGTATAAAATGCAGTGTTGTGAATACTGAAAGGCTGCTGGCTAGAAATTTTGAGAGATAGTTATTGTAGCCATATCAAGAGATGTATTAGAAAACTCTATAATACAAAATTTGGAAAACATGATGCATAACAGAGTTGTAATTCTTTTCTATTTAATATTTTAAGGAATTCAAAGAGTTGGATTCTTAGGGTATTAGGTAGATAAGAGTGTTGAGTTTCTTGAGCTTACTAGAAAACAGAGAGATCCTTTGATATTATTATTGTTCTGAAAATAATATGAGGGGTTGGTGCTCCTTGAGTTGGTGCTCAAAAATTAGCCTATAAGGCATTGTTAACAATGGTTTTTGAAGATTAAGCCAGTAAGGAAGTTTAGGAGTGGTTTTTCTACCCCAGGAAGGTTTTCCACTTGGTAAATCTTTTGTCTCGTTGTTCTTCTATGTGCTCACTACTTTTTTGTGTTGTTGTTTCAGTTCATTGTTGGGATTATTAATGTTCTCAATTCTATTTATGAATGATTACATTCAACTCATGAATGCATTAATCAGAGTAATATTGAGATCAAATCTGAGCTATGTTTTGGAAAATGAAAGATATCTCACTCAAATCATATTTTCATAAGTTGTCTAATAGACCTAGTTGATGTTGTCATATCTTTGTGCTTTCAAAAGTGATTACTCTACTCTATTGTTGAAAGAAAAGGAAATCAAAGTTAAAAAATTTGGTCGAAATTGAAAAAGTTTAGACACTAATTCACCCCCCCTCTCAGTGTCTATCCATAACTCCAACAAATATTTCTATGGTCACCCATGATATTGAAGGTAATTCATTCCTCTTCAAAAGTTAGCTCAAATGGGTGAGGTTCTGGGGTTTACAAAGGAATACGATAATCTACAACTATGTGTTCTCTTTCTGGGGTATGTGGGGAGGTCTCAGGTTGATCTTGCTTGATCAATTCTTCAGTAATTCCTTGAGCTGAGACTTCTTCCTCCCTACTTGTGATTGGTATTTCATTTGGCGGGGTTTGGTATGAATCTTCCATGAGGGCCTTGTTTCCTAACCATGCAAAAAAGGAAGCCAGAGGACTATTTTTGTTCCTAAAAGAGGTATTAAGGGTATCTCCTACTAACACTAGAAAAGGAAGGTCCTTGACAATGGCACCAAAAGGTGATAGGATGTCGTTAGGTCCTATCTCTTTAGTTGAAAATGCATCAATTGTATCGACCAGGTAGTGCTCGGAGGCTATATGGAATATAATACATCTTGACTATCTCTCTCAATTTTTCTAAGTGTTTGGAATAGTTGAAATGAAACTTCTAAACCAAGAGGCCACTAAACTAGAAATCAGGAAATTATTAATCTAAAAAGCATAATGATTAAACTAGAAAGCATGGAGATAATTAAACTAAGAAGTGTGTAAATTGTTGAAGGGGAAATTATTGTAAAAAAAATATGAAACATCTAACTAAAAAATGATAGCAAACTTAACAATTAACAAAAAACAACTCAACAACTTGAAAATAGAAAATGAAGGTAGGTGCTCCAAAATTTTAGATAACAAAAATAAATATTACAGACTCAACTACAACCTACAGGATTAACTTAATAGAGCTCAACACGTGGAAATAAAATTCACTCACATTTATCATTTATAGAATGAAAATAACAAAATTGAAAATGAAATACTTATCTATCTAATCTATAGTCCCTCAAGTGGCCAACTCTTAGGTGCTCCTATGCTTAACTTAGATCATATAAGCTTTGTAATTTCAATATTGTACTCCATTCAAGATTATTCCATTCATAATACTAATAACTCAAAATGAGGGAGAAAATTATTTTATTCATATTGAAATTATAACTTAGAAACATAATTCAAGAACATATTATGACAACATAAAAAAAAACTCTTTGTATCATTGCTTCTGATGGTTACATATTTATTCAAAAATAGCTAACAAAATCCTATAATTTAAATGGTAAAGATTACCACTAAAAAAGTATTCAACTGATTTTAACAAACTAACAAACTTAAGTCCATAACATAAAGTATTAAAGAGGCTCAGAGTGAGCCGTAAATTCTTTTAACATAAAATAACATAAAGCTTCAAAAACTTGATCCACCACGTGCTCCCTAAAATTCTGATGCCTATTCTTTCAGCACTTGTCTTCAACTATATGGAATTCTATGTTGAATCCATTGGATGAGCATGATGAATGATTGTGCATAATAGCTTGTACAATACTTAGAAATTAAACCATTATGTTAGCGTAGGTTAGCTTATTTGAATTAATTTCAGGAAATAAAGATTATACATCCTTTCACAAAAAGTAAGCAATCACCAATCCTAAAGACAATTAATTGGCAAGGTAAAGGTGACTGGAAGATATGAGGAAGGGTATTTAGTTCATTATATTGATGAGGTTATTTTTACCTCATTAGTTTCTAAATATATTCATAGCCATTTATTTATTTAAAATATTTATACAAGTATAAAGATAATATATTTATGACAATGGGGCTATGCTTAAATAGCAAGGCCATAAGGTTATTAAGATAGAGATTTATGTTTGAATCCCTAAAGTAATATCTTAAGTTAGAATTTCAAGTGGTGATTATTGGACTTCCATTGTGACTTAATAGTTGGATAAAGTTGATGTTAGGGTTAGAGATGGCAGATCTAACAATTAAATGCAGATTTTATATAAACAAAAACAGAGAAACTAAAACATTCACAGAATAAATCATAACACAGAATTTAACGTGGTTCACCCAATCTGGGCTACATCCACCAAACCGCAGCCATCCAATACTTTTATTATCCAGTGAAAAACCTATTACAATCTTGCGAATAATCGCATTTTTCATCATACTGAAATACCCATCCGAACCCCCTTTTTACCAAGCTTAGAAGCTTCCAGATTTTAGGGTTCTACAAAATCGATTTTTCCTTTTTCATTGATTTTTCCCTTCGGTGATCACGCGAAAAAGTAGGAAGAAATTTTTCTTTAACCCCCGTACCCGGCCCAGCCCGGCCCCGGACCCCAACGAGGACGGGGGGCCAGGGTGTACAATATACCATGGGCTATACAGTATAGCATGATCAGTCGCCACATACCAACAATTGAATAAGTGGTTCTAAGTAGAATATGTTGATGGGGAGAGGGTATCCATTGTGACCTTCATTCATTTTAGGCCAATCTAAATAACCCCTCCTTATTGATAAAAAGAGAAAAAATATGGTTACGAGCAAATCATTATATCAATATACATATATAGACATTGGTAGATATAAAATATAAGTAGATATTTTCTTTTAAATATAATATTACTATATTGATTATAAATGTATGTGTACATGATTTGTAAGTATGAATTACACCTATACTAATATCTTTATAAATTATTACATTTATAAATATAGACATGAAAATAATCATGCTATATTTATCTCAAATATTTATATAAGTATAAATATAATATTTTATATCAATCTATCTATATAATATTTTGACTACTTATTTATACATTGTAAAATAAAAACACTATTTAGATATATACTTATAATTAAAATATTTTTATTTATAATTATAGACAGATATTTTTCATGTTATATGTATTTAAAATATGTATATGTTTGTAATATAAATATTCCTATTGCATGATATAAGTATATTATATAATATAAATATGTAGTGTTGAAAAATGTAGACATTTATATTTTCACACTATATTTGGGTCCCTTAATTAAATTAAACTTTTAAATTGAGCTTCTAATTTCCAAAATTATGCATTCCTAAGCCTTATTATTATCATTTTCCAAAAGGAAAACTAGCATTAAACAAATGCCAACATTAATTAAATTGCCTTGAAAGTTGTGTGTCCTAGATTTAGGTCCTAGCAAGGGAGAATGGGTCCTCCTTAATAGCAAGGTCCCAATTTCTAATACATTTTTGATAGCCTTTTAATGATTCAAATTTCAAATGTTAGATTGTGGAATCTAATTTTTGGGAAATTAGATAAACACCTATAAATACAAGGTTATTTTATCAATTCAAGTCTAAGAAGAATGATCTAAGCAATCTATAACTTCAAGGGATAATGACAAGAGAAAATATTGTTGTCAAGAGTATTAAAGAGAAGGTTTATCAGTCATCTATAGCAGCAATCAAGATCATATCATCTTGTCAAAGTTCATGCATATTTTTGGAGCTAACATTGTGATGTAGGTTTCACACATTTAAGCATCAAATCAAACCATTTCATGCAAGATCCAATCCTTAGAGTGATCTTTTGGACTTCATTCCTCTAAGGGTAGCCATTGAGGGTTTGGTGAGTTGTGACATAGTATTGTTCTCTCATAAAATTTTATCCATTTTATGATTATTTCATTATCAAGGTTTAATTACCAAACTGGGTTTGACCAAGGCAAATCCCTATTCACCAAAAATAAACATTTTTTCTCTCTTTGTATGTGCAACTTTGTAGGCGAAGAAAAATTGAAGATTGATCAAAAGAGAATTTTTGCAACATTATCAAAGTTATCATCAAATTTCTCAAGCCGCAAAAACTCACTTGCAAAATTTATTTCTCACTTTTCGATAGTGGAATTTGGTGGAATCAAGAGCTCAAATATGAGATTAGAGGACTATGAAATGGAATTTTGAAATCCTGTTAGAGACCCACTCACCCTAGGGTGAATTTGTCCTAGTAGGACACTCAACAACCTCTTTTGGAGCTAGGTACACATCAACTTACCCTTCTTAGATCTACTAGAAATTTATAGTTTCTATTTGTGCTATCCTTTAAATCTGTATTTCATGTTTTACATCACATAATTGAGTTCATTTAGCATTTTATTTTTATCTCCCAAATGTGCATTTTAGGCATATTTGTCATTTTCTATCATCAATTCTATCCCTTGGAGATCTCTTTTTGTAATTAAAATAGAGAAAGTGTAGGTGCATCACATCTTTTAAATCATTTCATTTTGGTGAACCTACCTCCTAAAATATGATGTTTCATTTTGGTGAACCTAACATTCTTGCACTATAATATTTCTGAAATTGGAGGTCTTTGAAACCCTAGATCTATGATATTGCATTAGTTTACATTGCATCTCATTTAGGGTTTTCAAAATTGCATTAGTTTGCATTTCATTTAGGGTTTCAAAATTGCATTTTGTATTGTTTAAAACATTAAAAATCCAAAATTTTGCATCTATATTGCATTCATTTTGCATAATAGTCTACATATTAATGTCTTTCAATCATTTGCATAAGAAAATTCAAACAAAGTTTTATCCAAAAAATTGTCATTTTTCTTGTTGTTTTCCATAAAATTACACTTGCATTTCATCATTAATTTTTAGAAATTTGTGGTTGAAAGTGTCTATTTACAACTTGATTAAGAGACCTTAGACATCAACTCAGAAACCCAATTTTTAAAAATTTCAGCCCCTATACAAGGACCCATTCACCCTAGGGTGAATCTATCCTTGTACATGTCTTTTTTTAAAACATTTTAGCATAAATTTGTCTCTGTTTGCTTTCTATCTTCCTACTTTCATATCACAGCTTCATTTTTTGGAATTACAGTTTTTTGTATTGTTTGCATTCAATTTAATTGGTCAAAATAATTACACTTTTCAAACATAAAATTTTCATTCAAAAGACACCATTTTTAGCTTGTTGCATTAAAAAATCAGAAAAATCTTGCATGTCACATCTAAAAATTACAATATCTTGTTACAAACATGAATTGTGCTCCCTATTGGTGGATGTTTATTACACTTGTTTAGTGCCTTTTGTCAATTTTAGGCACTTTTGGCTTGGAAAAACTTGCATGAGTATTACAACCTCGTGTCATATTGCTAATACATTTGTGAGATGTAGTTTGAGACTCATGATATCTCGTGTTGGTACATCCATGGTGGGTCTTGGGTTTTCTAACTCTTTCACTCACAATGTTGACACTAGTCAACCTATGTTGGAATTCATGCCTGAAATAACATGTCCTATGACTTCCAACCCCATTAATGTTGAAACCATTGTTGCTCATGTTGCTCAAGAAAACTTGAAAAAAATGGATAAAGCCATAGAAAAAATTCAAAACTTTGTGAATGTTGAATATATTGTTGCTATTGTTGTTCCTGTCATAGATAACATGAGGAGAATGCTTAATAATGAACTAGGAATAGAAATTATGTGTATCCTAGCTCATATTATTGATGACCATTTTTCTATAGTGGCTAGTTGTGCTCAAACTTTGGGGTACAATCAAAGTCAAGGTGGAAATCAAAGTCCTCCTTCCACAGTTGTGGCCTCTATTCCTACATACAATCATTTGTTACTACAATGACACAACCAACTTGCAATGTCAATCCAACTTTGAGTATGTGCACTAGGAATCCTTTTAGCTTTATGAATTCAAACATCATATCTCCTAACCCATCAACTCTCACAAAATTGCAGTTCAATTGTGAACCAAAGGAAATAGGGTTTCACCTTTTTGGCAATGGAACTAGGGACAAATTTCACTCTTAGTTCATTAGAAAACCAAGATCCCTCAACCAAGTGACTCAATTTAGGGAAGGGGAACTAGTGGTAGGTTTCCTTAGGTGTGATTAAATGAGGGGTTCACCATTAAAATGAATCTTCAAAAGAAGAAATGCAAACTCTAATGCACTAAACCCTAGAAAGATAAAGACGTGAAAGCATTAAATCAAATTGAAAAAAAGGAATGAAACAAAAAAGAACCTAGAAGAATCGAGAGGACAAAACAAGGTCTGCAACCCTAAAAATCTATTGTTTGAAGCTCACGAGGATTGATATGCTAGGTTGAGTGATTTAGTCCCAGTCTAAGGTTTCTAGGAAAACTTTGGAATTTCCTAGTGACTAGTTTGAATATACATAGAAATCTGGAAAAAGGGTTGTACTGGGACTCATACGACCATACAATTGTAAAGTGTAACAAGATCTGAGTTTCACGTAAAATAAGTTGGATATCTTGCTCTAGATCTAACTTTCCATGAGCCTTGACAACTTCTTGTGAAAACTTTGCAACTTTGCAATTTTGGTACTTTTGAAGGCTTTAAATCTACTTTTTCTTCAACCTATAAACCTGCAACATACAAAGAGAGGAAAAAAATGTTGTTTTTTTAGGGAATGGGGGTTTCCCTTGGTCAAACCTCATTTTGACAATCAAGCCTTAATGAAAAATGAAGCATGAATGAAATGAAACATGGAACATCAGATGAAACAATAGAACCTTGATTTGAAACCATGTAGATCTATAAACAAGCATGAAGTGGCCTCAATGGATGTAGATCTTGATCGTGATTCTTTATGAAAGATAATTCCTTTGAATACTTTAATTGATCTTGGACAATACATCACAATATTAGCTCAAAACCACATGCATGATGCTTCAAGCCTTTGACATGACAATGGATCTTGATTGTTGCAATAATATTCTACAAATCTACCCTTTAATGCCTTCTTGAATGCTCTTAAATACTCTATGATGCTCTTGCAAAATATTAGGATGCTTGACTCAAAATTTCTAGGTGAGACTAAGTGAAATAAACTTGTATTTATACTTGTTTATACCTAATTTCTCAAAATTACAACACTAAAAGTTGACATCAGATCTAGGATTACAAAATCCTACCAAGAATTTGATTGAAATAGGTCATTGTAAAGGTGGGACTCATACACTAGTTAGGGCGTATGAGTCCCAACGTCTTAATCATGTGACACAAATTCCAAAAGGTTTATTTTTTAATGCAATGTTCAAAATTAGGCCCTAAGACCTAGGTAGGATCCACACACCCAAGGTGGCATATGAGTCCCAGATCACTAGATATGGAACACACAACCTCAAACATTGAATTACGATTGGTTATTTGTAAGTGTGGGGATTATCCATGGAAAGATGCAATTAATTAGTCTTATGGATGCAAAATAGGACCAATTAAGTTATAAATAAGCCCAATTAATTAATAAAGCCCTATATTAGTGTGAAAGTGTAAAGAAACACTTTACAACACCCTAAATAAGGCATCATTAAGTCCATTTTATTAAAAACAAGGGTCTTAGACTTAATGTGAATGTGTAAGATACATTACAACATTAAATCAAGGAAACATTAGGCTCATTTAAATTGTTAATTATTCCTAAAGTAAGGAAAAGGGATAATTTCTTTGTTGCTACATTTTTCCTCCACTTTAGTGAGATCTTTCTCCCATGTAAAACTCACACTAAAGTAGACATTCAAGAAACTTATGCATGGAACAATGAAAAAGACGCACAATCATACCCTATCAAAGACTAAGAAAATAAAGGAAAATAAAGGATCGAGCTTTGAACATTCCAACATGATGTTGAACACAGCTGTTTGTTTGAGAAAAGGATCAAGCTTTGACAATCTATCCAACACGATGTGGACTAGGTCTAAGCTTTTTTTCCAAAACACACACTCACTCTGAGGCAATAGAACTTTAGGCTATCTGCTAGGTGAGTATCCAAAAAGGGTGTCTTATTTAGAAAGTCATGTCTTTGTATTGGCTTCTCACCATACAATGAGAAATTCATGCCCTTGTTTAGGATTCTCATCATATTAACCATACCAAATCTATCCCTTTGATAACTTCAATAGGGTGCCACAAAATGAAACTTCGAGCTTCACAAGGCCCAACAGGCTGTTTTAAGCACTTATGAACATTTATGCATGTAAAGGATTGTTGAAAGGGATCTTTGCTTAATTTGTGTAAGGTCTCTTCTTATCAAACATTATGCCTAATGTCTCCAAGAGTGGAAAAATAAAAGAAATATCATGCTCTTAGAGGAAATCAAACCCAATGACATCACCAAGAAAAGTATGCATCACAAGAATAAAGAAAATTGCATAGTGAAGCATGATTTTCAATGTATTCGTCCACTTTAAAGTGATTGCTAACACCATTGTTGTGAGAAATATGCTTTAAAGTAGAAGAAGACGTGAGAGCTTATTCGAAAGCCCTATGCCAATTTGTACATTCCCAAATGAAACTACATCATGGATAAGGGGTTTCCCCCAAAATGTAATGCTAAACAAAGAAAGAAAAGTATGTCACATGTGATCCAACTTAAGGCATGTCATCCACATCCCAATCTTTCTCTTATATATACATGGAATGCAATCAAGTATCCAAAAGAGACAATCAAAAAGTGACATATGAGGACCAAGCTACCTAAACCCTTGCCCCCACTTACTGCAAGACAAGGATGAGCCGAGTTGATTGATGAGAAACATGAAAAATTAGTATCAATTAGAGGAACTAGGTGCTTCAACACAAGGAAGAGCACCACAATCCTTAAGATTCTAAATTTTATCACTTAAAGCTTTACATTCATTAGTAGAATGACCATGATCTGTATGATATGCAAAACATGAACTCTTGTAGTAAAATTTATTTCATGTTCTTGGAGGGAGAGATATAAAATGATCTTGGAGGATTCTCGACAAGATACTCTCTTGATCAATAGAAGATGTTCCTTTATTTTGCGACAAAGATATCTCTTGCTTACTATTAGGTGTCATACTTACACAAGAATCTCTATATTGTGAGATTTTGTTCTCTCCTAGAAGGGAGGGTGTAAAATATAACAAAATCCAATCATTACTAATACATGTCCTAGGAGTGCTTTATGTGATGATATTAATGTTAAGTGAAGAATTCTTTGTTCCTTTCATTTCTTTCGAAGGACAATAGCCAAGACCACTAGTTTCTATTAGTTTTGGATGCACTAATGTTAAAGTTCACTTAGGGGAGTCTTTTATAATAATGTTGCTATTTAGTGAAGGATTGTTTGTTTCTTTCAAAGGATGATAACCAAGACCATTAGTCATTTCTTGTGTATTAGGCTCTATAGGGACATGAATACCTTGTTCTCCAGCACCACATCCTTTTCCACTATAACCAAGTTGTTTCATAATAACCTCTTCCATAAATATTTTTCATTCCTTTTAGATTTGGTGGTTGCTTATGATTAACTTCATCAAATTTTTTCATATAATTTTCTTCTTCTAAAGTGGTTGAAGTGGATGCTTTCAAAGGGTCTTCTGAATTTTGTGTTGAAATTACTACTTTTACTTTTCCCTTTTCAAACTCTTTTTTTATGGTCTTGTATTCCCCATGAATGTTGGTGTGAAATCTAAGGAACCCCAATAATCTTCTAATAACTTTGTAACTTCTTAAATATGCTTCTCTTTTTCTTTTTGTTGCATGGGTTCCACTTGTATAGTTGGTGTCAATATTTTCAAAGGATTTTCCTTTCCTTTCTTAATCTTCAAACAACTATTTGATTTAGGGTTGGCTTCGATTGTATGCACTTTTTTTTTGTCAATATACTTCATTTTATGATGAAGAGTTGGAGGAACCACATGCATCTTGTGAATCCATGGTATTCCTAAAAGGAGGTTTTATGAAAGATCATGATGCATAACATGGATTAGGGTTTAGAATGTACAAATTTGCCAAATTTAATAGGAAAAGTGATCACATCAAGTTATCAGTTTCATATGTTATCAAACCAACTAATAGATAAAGCTCAGCGGATTGAATTCTTGATTTATCTATGCCAAGTTTATCCAAAAGGGTTATGCTACACACATTAAGGTCCAAGCCATTGTCAACATGGGTTTTCTTTATCCCTATCCTATTATGTTGAGCTATTACGCTAAAAGATTTATTTTGTTTTTTCACTTCTAACAGAGATAAATCATCTTGATGGAAAGTAATGTCTAAGTTGGCAGGAGTTACAGCTTGAATTTGGGTTGCAACATCATTTAATTGCACATTAGGAGGGGTAGGAACTTGTTGTGAGGAACTTTTAATCATGTTATGATAATGAGGGGAGGCTTGAATAAGTTCCCATAATGATATCTTAGTAGGAGTATTATTAAGTTTTTCAACAACATCATACACCTTTCCACTATGTAAAGGAAAACAAGGGGCACTAGGAAAGATAGGCTGAGGTAATTGGATGGATGTTGGAGTTGTTTGTCTTGGTTGTGGATTGTTTCTAGTGTTATATGTATGAGAAACGATATTGTAACTTGGCTGCTGCGACATATTACTCTTAGGTGGTTTGAGGATGAGGAGGGGTTTGTCTTGAGTTTGTAGTTGGTTTAAGGGTGGGTAAAGGATAAGGTTAGGCTCATGAGATTACTTCAAGGGATATCTAATGTGCATAACCTCATAAGACTTATCCTTATTTTTCATGAATTTTAGTGAAGGGGAGACTGATGTCACTTCATCATCTTCATTTAAGGAAGCCACATCACTATTGTTTGAAAGATGTGTCAATGTTCTCATTTTCTTGCACCATGATATCTTCCCTAGTAGGATATTTTTTAGGAAGCTACAAACTAGATGTTCATGACCTTCAATGTTAGATTATTCTAAAATGACTTCATCACAAGTAAGGGAGTTATCAATGGTTGGATTTTCTTGCTTATCAATGATGGAATTTTCTTGTTCAATAATGTTTTCCTTAGGTTTCTCATAACTTTCATTGGTTTGATCTTCTAACACCAAAATATCTTCTTTGAAAATAGTAGAGATATTAGGAGAAGGTCAAATTTGATTTTTATGATTGCCCATGATTTCATCCTTTTTATCTAAGGTATCATTATCTTGTGCCATAATATACACCATAGTAGGAGAGATTTTAAGAGAGGAGAAAACAAGAGGTTCATCACATTACATGGTTATATTTGGTAAAGTAACTTCATCACAAAAAGGGGAGGCATCAAGGGAAGAAAAACTATGATTTTCATGCTTACCAATGATTGGATCCTTTTATTTGAATAGACCTTTCCAAATGTTAGGGACATTAGGAAAGAGAGAAATAATTCTATAACTCTCAATCATTGGATCTCTTAACACCAACATACCCTCTTCACAAATGTGTTTTTCATGATTGGTCACGATTGTATCTTCTTTCACTATAGAATTCTCACAAGTAGGGAAGTTGTTGGGAGATGAATGGAGAGTAGGTAAAGTAGTGTCAATGATCTCATTTATTGTATCATAATATCTTCACAAGGGGGAGGAGGAGAGGGACAAACAAGACTTTCATGATTCTCAATGATTGTATCTTCTTTCACCAAGATACCTTCATCACTAATAGGAGAGATATTGGGAGAAGAACAACTATGACTTATGATTGTGTACACTTGCATTCTCTTGTGTTATGAAATTCTTGCAAATCCAATAGATACTAGGAGGGTAGCCAACATGCTTGCCAAATGTTTTATTTATTTTTCCTAGATTATGCTCATGAGTAGGGAAAATAGAATCATACAAGCCATGTGCTACTCTATGTACACAAAATGCTTGGAAAGGAAAAATGTTAACATGAAAAAGTAAGCTATCTAAATTATGCAATGCTTCTTGAAATGTCAACAATTGTCCTACAGATATAAAAAAATTTAACAGTGAAATTATTTTTGAAATGCTTTAAAAATGACTACACTAAATGGATGATTTGACCCAAATACATGAAACATAAATTCGTGAAACTTTCCAGACTAATACAGTAGGTTAGCAGCAAGCCTAGGAAGTACATAAAATCACAAAAAAGCTTAAAAACATTGGTTTTTGTAGGCCATCAAGGACTAATACACCCATCTGGGTGAATGAGTCCCACTTAGGGTTTTTGGAAGGTTCAAATAGTGAAAAACAAAGAACACAAAATTTCCAAAAATCAAGAGAAAAGACCTATACTAGGACAAAATCACCTAGACGGGTGAATGAGTCTTGATTAGGGTTTCCAAACCTGAACCAACAAATTCTGAGTTGATTCTAAGGTTTCTAACTTGTATATTGATTTGAATATTTGAAATTATAGAATTTTAGTGAAATTAAATGATCTAAGATGCAAAAATGTAACCTATATGCACTTTTCACTAATGCAATGTTTGGAAGCCCTAAATGAAAATTAACTAATGGAAGATCTAATGCAAAGTTAATGCAAGATAGATCTAGGACTATAATGTTCTCCACATAAATAAATGGTCCAAAGGTTGGGTTCACCAAACTAAACCAAAGGAAATAGGGGTTCCACCTTTTAGGAGATGGAACCAAGGGTTTTAGGACCTATTTCACTCTTAGTTCATTGGGAAACCAAGATCCCTCAACCAAGTGACTTGATTGAGTTAAGGGGAGCTAGTGGTAGGTTTCCTTAGGTGTGATTAAACAGGGGGTTCACCATTAAAATGAAGCTTCAAAAGGAGAAACGAAAACTCTAATGCACTAAACCCTAGAAAGTTAAAGACATGAAATAATTAAATCAAATTGAAAAGCAAGGATGAAACAAAAAAGAACCTTGAAGAATGGAGAGGTCAAAACAAGTTCTACAACCCTAAAAAATCTATTGTTCGAAGCTCACTATGATTGATATGCTAGGCTACAAAATTTAGTCACAATCTAGGGTTTCCATGTAGAATCGGGAATCTCTTGGTGACTAGTCTGAATATGTTGAAATCTGATAAAAGGTTTGTACTGGGATTGATACACCCAGATAGTTGCAAAGTGTCCCAAAAAAGTGAAAAGTATCCTAGGAGAAAATTTTTGAACTAAAACTTTGTGAGCCTTTGAAGATGGATTAAATAAGAACTTTCCCACTGGTTTCATGTAAAATAAGTTGGATATATTGCTCTAGATCTAAGTTTCCATGAACCTTGACAACTTCTTATGAAAAATTTGCAACTTTTTGCAATTTTTCAATTTTGGTACTTTTGAAGGCTTCAAATCCACTTTTTTTCAACCTATAAACCTACAACATACAAAGTGGATTTTTTTTTTGTTAGGGAAGGATATTTTCCTTGGTTAAACCCCATTTTGATAATCAAACCTTAATGAGAAATGAAGCATGTGTGAAATGAAACATGAAACATAAGATGAAACAATAGAACCTTGTTTGAAACCTTATAGATCTGCAAACAAGCATGAAGTGGCCTCAATGGATGTAGATCTTGATCATGATTCTTGATGAAATATAATGCCTTTGAATACTTGAATTGATCTTGAACAATACATCACAACACTATCTCAAAACCACATGCATGATGCATCAATCCTTTGACATGACAATGGATCTTGATTACTGCATTAATCTTCCACAAATATTCCCTTGAATTCCTTCTTGAAAGGTCTTGAATACTCTATGATGCTCTTGAAAAACTTAGGATGCTTGACTCAAACTTGCTAGGTGAAACTAAGTGAAATGACCTTGTATTTATACTTGTTTGTGCCTAATTTCCCGACATTACAAAACTACAAGATGATATCAGATCTAGGATAATAAAATATTGCCAAGAATTTGATTTGAAATAGGTCCTGGTTAAATCAAGACTCATACACCAGTTGGGGCATATGGGTCCTAGTGTCCTAAATGTGGGACATAAATTCCAAAATGTGTCTTGTTTAATGGAATGTTTAAAATTAGGCCTAAAGAACTAGGGGGACCCATATGCCCAAGGTGGTGTATGAGTCCCAGATCACTAGATCTAGAACACACAACCTCAAAAATTGAATTATGATTGGTTATTTGATAAGTATCAAGATTATCCACTGAAAGATGCAATTAATTAGGCTTGTGGATGCACAATAGGACCAATTAAGGCATAAATAATACCAATTAATTAATAAAACCCTAGACTAGTGTGAAAGTGTAAAGAAACACTTACAAAACCCTAAATAAGGCATCATTAATTCCATTTTATTAAAAAAAGCATCCTAGACTTAGTGTGAATGTGTAAGTCACATTACAACACTAAATCAAGGCAACATTAGGCTCACTTATTGTTAATTATTTGCAAATTAAGTCAGGAAAATGGATACTTTTTCCTTTGCTACAACTTTTCCTCCTAACACATATACACCTCCACCTTATTCACCTCAATCTTAAAATACAACCATTGACTCCTTCCTTAACCAAATTTTACAAAAAAATCCATCCCTCCTGCAATAAATTTTCACATTGAGTATGTTTCATCTAACTATTACTACAACAAGACAACCAACTAGCAATATCAATCCAACTTTGAGTATGTCCACTAAGAATCCTTTTAGCTTTGTGAATTCAAACATGATATCTCCTCACCCATCACCTCTCACAAACTTTTAATTCACTTGTCCTCCTAACACATATACACCTCCACCTTATTCATCTCAATCTAAAAACACAACTATTAGCTCCTTAACCAAATTTTGCAAAATGTTTGATCCATCCAACAAACAAATTTCCACATTAAACTAAAATAAAAAAGGCCAACCTTTAAAATATGTCAAAAGAAACCCATTATCATTGGAGATATTGAGAGCCCAAATTCCATAAGGCATAGAGATTCCTATATTTGAGAAATATGGTGGCAAAGGATATCCTAGTAACTGTGTATCGATATACAAAACCTTATGCAATGACTTCATTTTTAAAGACAATCTTTGCTAAGCCTTTTCCTAGATCCTTGAAAGATATAACCTTGAAGTGGTTTGTCTCTTTATTGAAAAATTTAAAATTTGTTCATTCAATGAACTTGTTGATGCCTTCCTTAACCATTTCCATGTGCACATTGGTCCCAAGATGGCATTACCTAATTTAATGAAATGTAAATAAAACAAAGATGAAAAGGTCACTGATTTCATATCACATTACCAATTTCTCTATTCACAAATCAACATTAAGATTCTTGATGCTGATATTCAAATATTTTTTATTGAAAACTTGTAAACCAATATTCAAGATAAACTTGGGATATTGAAATTTCCCTCCATACTCACTTGTGCATGACTCTGCATTTTTATAAAAATTAGATAATTAGTCATTGTAAAGTGAAAAATTACCTCAATCGACCTAAAAAATCTGAATTTGTGCCTCATAAAAATTTCCAACCATTCAAGAAACAAAATAAGGGCTTTATATAGATAAATAAGCTTCAAAAAAATCAACATGTTGAGTATCATGTGGCTGCTATAAAAATAGCAAATCAATATCAATTCAGGGAGAGGAATAGATAATTCACCCCCTTACATAAGTATGTAACATTAATTTACCAAAATTCTAATAACACAAGCCGACATGTGAATATGGATTGGAAATCATTAAATTACAACAAAAAACATAATTTAAATTTTTGTACTAGGTCTAAGTGAGGATCCATTCAGCCATGGGTGAGTGGTTCCTAGGTCACTCACCTAGGACACACATTATTCAATGAGAAGTGTTATGTTATGGAATTAATGAATGTTGAGTTTCCTCTTCATAAAATACAATTAATTAGCCTTGGATTTGGATTAAAGGGGCCAATTAAGGAAAATCAAGCTCAATTAATTAAAGGATCCCTAAATAAGTGTGAAAGTGTAAAGGGGCACACTTTACAACACCACATTAAGGCATAATTAAGTCCATTTTATTTAATAGGGCTCTAAAATTAATGTGAATATGTAAAATATATATTACAACATTAAATTAAGGCATACTTATGTTTATTTTAATTAATTGCTAATTAAGTGTGAAAAAAGGGACACTTTTTCCTACACTACAAGTCCAAAATCACAAAATTGTGAGGCTCTCATTTTTGGAATTAGGAGGAATGAAGTTTTTAATCTCTACTAATGTTGTAAAGAGAGTAACACCAAAAGAAAGACAATTACAATAGGATTTAACAATGATAAAGTGCAAGGGGATTTGAAATTGTTTCATTAAATAATATAGAAGATAGATGACATGAACATTAACATTAACTCATAAGAATAAGGAATAATTATAGAAGAGGATGAGATAAATAAGTGACATAAAATTTTTACTGACATGAAGATAACATTTAGACACACCCTTCATAATCTAAATAGAAAAGAATGAAAATGGTAAGAACTCACACATATCACAACTAAAAGTAGATAAAAACTCTACACCCAATAGAATAAAATGGTAAGAAAATTAATCCTTTTAGAAGAGTCATGGGAGTGTTTCATTCTAAACTCATCACCTTAGAGAATTTTTATAAGATGGGAATGGGACATAATAAATTTAGAATTGAATACTTTGGTCTTTGGATTCTAGTCTTTAGATAAATTTTCTAAGTATTTTGCCACCTTATTTTTATCATTGTGGTATTGTGCATACTCATACATTTCAAAATAGTTTAGGAGAGACCATATGTCCTAGAGAATTTAGTTTATTTTCCAACTGAGGGACCCTCTATTCTTCAAAGAAGAAATAATCATGATTGAATCATTTTTTTTTTCTTTTTATAATTCTCTCTTCTATCTAGTGAAATGTCCATTAACAAAGCTTTGGATTTTGTCTCATTGTTAGAGCCAAAAAATTTGGTTGGAGAATATGTCAACATATTTCCTTCAATGTCTATATTAACACAACCTACCCTAAAGGACCTTGGGTTTCCACAAGAGACATAATCAAATTTAAGCTTTAGCATAGTAGGTAGAGGAGGAAGCCACTGTATGGTACTTTTATCTATCTTACCATTGAAGAATTGAATGGTTCTAGGGGAAATGAAAAGTTTCAAATAAATCTAATGATTTAAAAGAATGAAATCAAAATTTGAGAATTTTTAGCTATTTCTAACATATTTGTTTACTTTTATCATAGTGTTTTTAACTTGATAAAGTTTATAGTTTTTATATGATTTCTTCAAATTTTGTGTATTTCTTCTTAATGGTCGTGTTGTTTCTTTTATTCCAACTATTTCAAGTAAAAAAGGATACTATGTTAGGATTATGAATAAAATGAGACACATGATTAAACAATGAACTAAAACACCTTCCACATAAGAGCTCTACAAAACAATACTTTTCTACTCCCCAATAAGAAAAATACTTACAAAATGAACATCAAGAATCTTCAAGGAGGTCTTCAAGATATAATACAATGAGGGTGAGTGGTTTATAAGAGAAACCCTAAATGATAAAGGGATTAGATCATGACAAGTTTCAACATCCTATGTGATGAGATAAAATGATTTAATATAAGCTCACTCTAGTTAATAGAAAAAATCACTCCTATGTTTAGCTTAAGTGGATGGAAATAAATTAACCTAATAATCAATTAAAGGTTAATTTATTATTAGCTAATGTGTGATTACTCTAACACCCCCTTAAGATGAAATTAGGGAGTAGCTAAAAATCTTGAAAGACTAATGTATAAAAATCCATTAGAATTAGTAAGATCTAGGAAATGAGAAACCAAGCACACATGAACAATATTTAATATTGTATATAGTCGACCCAAGAGATAATGAGTACAAAGCATTGCTTATATAGGCAAGAGTGAGGAAATCCACAAGATATGTGGATTGACAAGTGCCCCATAAGTTGGCACAAATGAGATGACAAGTTTCCTATAGGTGTCAACCTTAGGAACACTTGGAGTGTGAAAACCATCAACCTCAATCACCAAGTCATCAACATTGTGTGCCAAGTGTTGAGTGACTTTTGAGGTGAGATGAAAAGTTTTCCAACCTTGAAAAGGTAGCTAATGAGGTTAACCAAATGAGTTGGTAACCTCAAAAGGTATAAAGTGTTGCACATTCGGTTAGACAAGAAGATTTCTAATCTCATATACCTAAGTACACCTAAGTATAGTGATTAGCTTAATTATTCACACTTACACCCCCCCTTAGGTGATACTTGGGGAGATCACAAAAGTGCCGTTAGATAGAAATGGGTCCCAACTAGAGGCCATGTTAGGTACCCATGTACAATGCATTCTCATAAAGTGAAGTAAAGAAGAAAACTCAATGGGAACAAAAATCCTCTCCAAAAAGAGAAATTAGAAGGATTTAAGACCTTAAATATGTCCCTTGATGATAGGAACATAATGATGAAGAAATCGTGAAGCATGTCAAAGTTGTAAATTCTACTAATGATGGACTAGTGTCTATTGGAATCAATGAATCTTCAAGTTATGTAGATCAATATTTGCAATAAAAAACACTGTATGAGTGAAGTGATGAACACTACTCAACCAATGTACACAAAGTTCATCAAACTCTGTGAAGTCGATAATACATATAGTATTGTGATGAGGAGTACTAGAATCTCAAATTATAATCCACTAAATTAATCCACCATAAGAGAGATCAAAATAGAAGGAAGGTTCATGTTTCCTTCCAAAAAGAAGATCTTTATTCATTAAAAGAAGCATTAACATAACACATATAGTCCCCCCTTAATGCTAAGAGAATATAATCAGACTAACCAAGATTGAGAGTGTGTAAGGAATTTAGAGATGTATAAGGTGTGCTCCAAGAGACACTCATATGAGATGAGAATCACAAGAATCCATGTTGTGATGTAATAACCCCCCATTACACTTTATAATTTAGTGTATGTACAATAATTTCCCAAATTCCCTCTCTAAAGAACACAAATTCATTTTTGTAGCACTTTATATGAGTACGTTTAAAACCTTAGTGTTGTTACAATTTATTCAAAGTTTATTGTTATGAGGTTGATTAAGAAGAAAAGATTAAATTATGTCTTGAAAATCTCAATAAAAGACAAAAAACATAAAATCAAACTCCTATTATGATAACCGCCTTTATAAAATTCATTGCAAAAAGAATTGAATTTCTCTTTTGAAAAATTTTAACTAAGGAAAAAATGCACCTCCCCCATAAACACACCCGCTTTGCCAAATTCATTGCAAAAAGAATTGAATTCCTTTTTTGAAAATTTTCAACTATGACAAAGTGCAAAAATTCACCTCTTTTAGAAACATTGATGGTTTACCACATTTATTGCAAACGAAGACATTCAATTTTCTTTTACAAATTTTTAACTATGATAAAAATTCTCTTTCTTTGACAAAAGTCAATAATTCAGTGTAATCCACAAATTTTGATAGTTTAAAAGAAAAATAACATTTATTGTTTGTAGGTAACATTTGTTAATAACTACAAACATTTAAGGCTAATTGTCATAATTTACTAAAGAAAGGACTAGGTCAATGGAAATATAGAGTCTTCAAAGTGGAGTGAGAAAGTGGAGGTTGTGGAGGCATGAAAACTAGGAAGTCTATGTTAGACAAGAAGAGTCCAGAAGCAGATAAATTCTTGAACAATAGTCTCAAATGTCAGGACTATTGAAGATGACCATGTGGTAGATGGAGAGCTTTGACCACTACTTTGTTCTTATAGACTCCTGCTTCAACTCCAAAGGGATACCAAGAGGTTGTTGATGAGTGCCTCATCCTGTATAACTTGACTTGGACCAATGGAGTCTCACAGAGGTAAATTATGAATGCCAAATGATGGCATGGTCTCTATTGGCTTGCCAATCACACCTCCTCTTCAAACCATTATGTTGCCACTACTTTGTGCATGATCCTTCTACACAAACATAAGTGACCAAAAAAAGGTCTTATTTTTTCCAATCACCCTTTTTCCCCCACTTCTATGATTTTTCTAATTCTTCAAACACAAATAAGGGCCTAGCTGAAGAAATCTTGCCTATATCAAGAGACTATCCTCAATAATTTGTGCCTAGCAGAAGAAACACAATTTTGAAGAAATTTTGGGCTTGTAGAAGAAAAAATTGTGCCTTTGAAGAGATGAGGGGTCTTCACAATGAGACTAAAAGCCTCTATGCTACATCCAAATTATAGGGAAATTTGGGGAATGGGTTTCACCTACGAGAAAAATTGTGGGTTGCCTCATTTTCACTCCTTTCTTTGAGCCAATAGTGATGGAACCTTATAAATTTTTTGTTCCATTATTGAATTCTACAATTTTTAGAAGGTATCAAATATCTAGGCTTTTGGTTTTGCAATATTGTTGTTTTTCTGTCACAATCTTTCTTTAGAAACCCTTAAGGAAAATGCCTTGTTAAAGCTCTAATTCATCGATGACCTTCTGTTGCCTGTTTCCGGTCATTTTATAACATCTTATGTCATTTGAGCTCATGGAATAACTGACCCTCATGTCTAGGTCTGATGTTCTTATATTTTATAAGGTTGATTGATTGACCTTATTTGGCCTTTACATCCTTTGAAATAATATGTTCTAAGTCCTTTGAGGCCTTTTTATATGGTTTCCTAGGCAGTCCCCTTAAAACAACTTGCAAGAACATGCTAAATTTTCTTCACTCAAGTCATGTCCACTGCTTCCCTTTATCGCTCATCCCAAATGGATTTTGAAATGTAAATTTAAATCAGCAATGAGTGATGAGTGGTGTTTGTCTGGTTTTGTGCACTATGGATGGATTTTTGAACTTTTTATTTTTGTCAATGATGTGCAATTTTCTAGTTTCTCTTTGTATCATTGAAGGTTTTGACTATTGCTAATTGCTCTTGAATTTTGAGTTTTACATTAGTGATATGTGATATGTGTGCTACTTTAGTTATTGTTGGGATCACTCTCATCACTAATTGCTTATGAATTTCATGATGAGAATTAGTGATGCACAATGGCCCTTGGTGCTCTTTGTTCCTTCTCCTATCCCTCATTACAGATTCATTCCAAGTTTTGAGTTTCAAATGGGTGATGAGCGATAACCTCAGGGCTCTCTGAATTTTTTTCCATCACTCATTGTGGATGGATGTGCAATTGTTTTGTTCAATGTTTTATTTTGCTGATTTGAATTCTCTTATGAGTGATGTCTTTGGTGCCATATATTTTCAAAGAAGAGTGCACAAGGGATAATATGGTTTTATCACTAGCTTCAACATGTCATTGATGTGGTCTCAAATTTCAAACATGAATCAATGATGCACAATGTGAGGAGATTTCCAAAAGTGGGACAGTGATCCAACGATTAGGATTTCATCATGTCTGGGCTCGCATCGCTGATTGAACTCTAGAATGGTGGGGAAAATTCATGATGATTGATGGAATGTTAAGGGAATATTCTCTTCAAATGTCGGCTATATGTAATTGTTGATATAAATGAAAGGGCGCAGATCGAGTTGGCGATGCATGTTGATTTTCATATCACAAGTGACTAATGAAGATTAAGGGTAGATGTGGCAACTTTCTAAGGTGGTATCACCATTTTTTAGGAACAAGTCGTATAAGCCAGAAACAGTGCTTAAGGTTTCCATTGATGGAGTTTAAATCCTCAAAGATCGATGGTCCAGATTCAAAGCTAAGCTACTAAGTTATCAACTTGCTCGCACAATGATCTCTTTAATCATTAATTGTTGCATGCTCCAAATTATCTATTTAATGCAGATTGCCTACCATTTGATCTCACCATTTTTACTCTTAAGAAAATGTGAAGTGTGGGTCATAGAAGAAGTGTGCGAGTGTTGTTCTTTCAATTGTGGATATGTTGATGTTTTCATCCTTGGTGAGTTGGTTTTTCATATGAGCTCTGTTTAATTCACGCTTTAGTTTGTCTGGGAGTTTCATATTTCTAGGGCTAGTTGAAGTTTCCTGGGTCTGTGGGTGTGTTTTCCTAAAAAAATGATTCAAGAGCTCAAAGCTGGCTAGTTTCCTCCCAATTTAGATTTGCTAGAATTTACTTTATGTTCTACAAAAATATGTAATTCAAGTGTGTCAATTCATCCAACTAGGAGGTCTACATGACTTAGTGTGTTTTAGTGTCAAGAGGACATGTCTATGGCTGAGCTAGAAGTCCCTAGGACTTTTGTGGCTCCAAAGGGTAGGGTGTTGTCACAATAGTGGTTTATAATTCTTGAGAGGAACAAATTTTAGCTGAAATCACATATTTTTAGAAAATATAATGATTTAAGCCTTAAAAAGTTCCATTTTAAGGATTCCAATTGAAGAGGGTTTGATCAAATCACCTTAGATCAAACCCCCTTGGATAGAACCTCGCTAGTTTTAAACCATACCTATAAATGCGTCTCCTTTACACTATCAAAATGCTGATAAAAAACACTTTTGATTTAGCTTTTGGGGGATCAAATGAATTCATTTAAAATTTATTTCAAATGATTATAGTATTCCTTAGAACAAGCTATCCAATGAATATAATTTTAATATGTTTTAGTTTTGTTATGTATTTGTTTTTTAAGTTTTATTAAACATAATATTTTCATCAAAAATGAATTTCTTTGTTCTTCACATGTGGAAAAATAGAAGATTATCAAAAAAAAATTTGAAAAATATGAGTGCACCAGATATTGAAGTCCTTGATCCAACAAAAAAATTAAATTAAATTTTAACATATACAAAAAGTTACGCGTTATACCGGTGTACGAATTTTAATTGTTTGACTTTGAAACTTGATTAAGGAAAAAATATTCAATAAAAACTATCTAACCAAGTGGAAGCACTAGATATCAAAGTTACAAATCTAAATTTGAAAGAATTAGAATTTTATCCTTCATGGAAAAAAAGTTATGTGTTATACGGTGTGCGTCACTTTTTAAAAATGTTGTTTTATGAAAAAAATCAATTTCATGGGAGATGGAAAAAGAAGTGCAATTTGATTCCAAAATTTTTAAAAAATATATTTTTAGAATCTATAGACAAAATTTGATGAGACTCTAGTTTACACCATCTTCAAATTCCTCACGGTTTAGATGCTATAGGTGCCCGAATGTGAAGATTTAGTTAAAAATAATAATTTCAATGTCCAGTTAGGCCAAAAATTGTAAACCACTATTATGGGATCACCCAGTAAAAAGAATTCTCTTGGTCAAAAGAAGAAGAAGACAATTTTCAAGATCACATACAATTTGAGAAATAGGACCATTTCATAGGAATTGATCAAGTTTAAGGGGAAGGAGTCAGCAAAGCTTGAGAGGAAGGTGAAGAAAAGAAACAAGAGTCACTAGGCCTACTTGGGGAGACACAATTCTCCCATTGTGCTTTCTGGCAGCCCTTCAGATGATGGAGGTGACACTGACTCAGGATATGGCCACTACCTTCTCTCTCTGGTTCCATATGAAGAATTTGATGAGGAAGGAGTTATGGTTCCTCCTATTGCATCGTGAACAAGGCAAGGATGAGCATACTGTAATGATGACGAATCAGAGTAGCATCTCCTTGTTTTTTATTTTTTATGACACCATTTCCACTGCATTAGGATTGTCCTCAACTTTTGTGTTTTTTTTCCTGTTTGCTTATGTGGAAGTATTTTGGTTGGTATAATGAAGAATATTTTTTCTTGACATGGATGTTGCAATAATGACTAACGGTACCATGTGGTGACTTGGTTACTCTCCATCGATAACTCATGAAGAATTTTTTCTTTTGCTTTCCCCTATTATGCAAATGATTTCTTATAATTGTGTGAGGATTATTTCACATTTTGGTGAAATTAGTTTTGAAATGAAATGTGAAATTTAATCATAATTTAGTTAGATACTTTTTGCTCCCTTGTTCTATAAAAGAAATTTCAGGGCTGATTATGGGGGTTCAAGTTTTGAGTCTCAGAAGGGTCTACGCAAAAAGCTAAGCTCATAATGGAGAAAAATGTAAATAGATAAACTGATGAATATACGAGGAACAATTTTAGGGTATGCATCATAATGTAATGATCTTGAATTTTTTTACAATAACATCAGCAATAGAAAATATTAGTTCTAAAATATATGCTCTCTTATGTAATTTCCTTGCAAATTATGAATGAAATTGTTAATAATAGTTTCATTTGTCTTCTGTTGTTTAAACTGAATGAATGAGTTTATTTATGCTTCAATTCAAGGGGTTGATTTAAATGCTAAAATAAGGTCATGGGTTTGTGAGGAAAGGATGTAGGATTTGGTAAGAAGCTATGTTTAAAGCACAGTGAGTTGAATTCTACAAGGTAATATATCAATTTTGCACCAATTATTGGGTTGAATTGTTAGTGTATTACTAATTATTTACAAAGGTGACTCCATTATCCCTATGGACAAGGTACTAGTCTCTTCATTAGCTTATCTTAAAGTTAATTGAACTAGTAATGCACCTAACCATAGGCATGGAATGAGAATGAAATCATAAAAAATTTCAATTATATCATAATTTGAAGTATCACTTTATTCCTTGCAATGGATAATATTTTATTAAAACGTTTTCCAAACCTTTGATAATAATTAAATTCTAGAAGATTCATAGGTGAGGAATGAGATCAAGTTTGGTTCATAAAAAATCACTAACAAACAAAAAATAAAAATGATCCCACTATACAAATTCCAGAGAGCTGTATGCAAATGCTTCATTTGGAGTTCTCACTTAAAAATTTTAACACAGATGGGCAAACAAATTGCACCATAACAGATATTTTTTGCCAATTTAAATGGTGGGTCTATTATGCAAATCCAATAGTGTGTGCAAATGAAAATTTTGCCACACAGAGATATCACGAGCCTTGAAAAGGTTGAGGATTTATCTGCTTTGGTTTGGGCACTACTGCAAATGTGAAAGAAGTGAATCGCAACCTGCAACATATCAACTAGTCTGCAATGAAGGTTACTGGCTTGGGGCGGGGTTGATTTTCAAAAATAATACTATGAAAATTTTCAACTATAGGCCTACAACTATCTCCTCCCTACTCTGATACCATATTAGAATTAGGAAGATCTAGGAAATGAGAAACCAAACACACATGAACAATACACAATATTGTATTTAATGAAACCAAAAGATAATGAGTACAAATCCTTGCTTATATAGGAAAGGATGAGGCAATCCACATCATAGGTGGATTGACAAGTGCCCCTTAAGATGACATATATGAGATGACAAGTGTCCTATAGGTATCTGTGTGTGAAATGTGGGGAATTAGTAAATCAACACAAACATCAATGAGATGTATTATATTAGAGATTTAATCAATAAAATTGAATCAAATTGAAACAAGATTAAATTCCTAAAAATGCTCCATTGTTCTCTATTCTCAATGATTTATTAAATCATTTGGCTCTCATATTTTAGTTGTACACTATGATTGTTAAAATGACAACTTGAGAAATGAGATGTTATTCAAAATGCAAGAAATCTAAGTTCCTATAGGAGACTATGTGATAAATGACATGATTTTATGATTATGAAAATATTGAAAAATGGATAAATGTTGCTCAACTATGTTAGAAACCAAGATCTGATTGCAAACTAGAAAAATCACCTTCCACAGAAGAGAAAAATGAAAAAGTAGAGATTTGCAAAAGATGTGCAAATTGATATATTTGAAGTACAAAATATTACAAGACAATTTTCTTTATAAAAGAAAAGATGTATAACCTAATCCTATCTTGAGCAACAAGATAGCTCAATAACGTAAAGATAAGAACCTATAACTTAGGAATTAAATAAAGCCTAAGTAAACTTATGCTAATGTGTAATTAACTATTAATTACACTAACACCCCCCATAAGTGCAACTTAGGGAGAAGCAGATTATTATGCAAAGATGAGTCCCAGCAACAAGGCTAGATCAAGTACTCATGTACATATGCAAAGAGAGAGAAAACCTAGTGGGAAACCCCCCTAGAGAGATGAACTACTACGAAGAAGCATTGGAAGAACTCTGATGAAGAAACACTGGAACTCCAAATCCAACAAGCAAGGAAAGATTCTTCTGTTTGCAAAATACCATATTGGAATCACAAATGCAATAGTAGATCCGATTCCAAGGAACACTATAAACTCACATGCTGGATCAACCTTGGAATTTGTAAGCAACAATAGATGAAAGGATGAATGAAGCCCATAATGATGACAAATCTAGAAGTTGTGTCTCTCGAAACCGATGCCAAACTAGAACTAAAACTACCCATAGGATGAGTACCATCAAGATTCTAGAACATTAACCATAAAAACATGGCCTTCAAATGAGAAAGATCTAAACCAATGTGGATCAAGAACCATAAAATCCTAACTAAAGTGTGAACCAAAAAAAACCAACGATGTGTCCAGCTAAACAAGAAGGAAGCTAAAAGGAGACAACAAGAAACCATAAAAACTCATGTGAGTTGTCACCAATACATATAATGGATGCAAGAACCCCCCTTAATGGAACTTTATATTAGTTCATTATTACAATACCCAATGATTGCAGAAGGAGAGAATGCAAAGCTACAAAAACATAAGTAAAAATGCAAACCTAGCACATGAAACAAAAATGAATGCATGCATAAAATAAGGTAAAAACATTCTATAAATGACCTCATATCTACATAGAGGCCGAAACCAGCTTTCCAATGCCGCAAAAATATGAAAAAGGGATAAGTGAGTCAAAAGATATGTGTCCCAGAGTGAAAATAGAAACATCTGACTTCCAAGGCTGAAAAGTACATCAAAAATTAAAAACCAAAACATAAGACCTACACCATTGCATAGAGCTTAGAAACAGCTTTCCAACAATATCTTTTTTTCAAAAAAATGACGCCATATGTGAAAGTTATGCCCGTTTCCATGAAACTGCTCCAAAAAGGTCCGATTTGGCCATGTGAAGCCCTCAGGGGATAAAAAAATAAGGCCCCTGGTCGCTTGGGTGGACATTGGGGCTTGCGGCTAGGGGGCTTCTGTGCAGCCCCTAGTCACCCACATGACCAAGGCTGGGGCTAAAAGCCTAGTGGGGGCTGGTGCCTGGGCTGTGGTCGCCCATAGGACCTAGGCGGAGCTCGCGGGGGCTGAAAGGGGGAAGTGGCGGACTGGTGGTGTTGGTCCGGCTATGGCCGCTCGGTGGCTGTTGGGTGGTGGGATCCATTTGCTCTATCCATGCAAAAATTCAACCAAATTTTTTTATTTTTTAATATTTTTTTTAATTTTTTTTTAAATTTGTGCCTCAAAAACTGTGCTTGGGGGCCATACGGCCTCTGGGCAAAAACTTTTTGCCTCTCCCAACGATTGTGTCCAAATCGGACAAATTTTATATCGAAATAGGGGTTTTTGAGTGCTACGAATCCAACGATGAGGCCCATTTGGGCCCAAAGGGCTCTAAAAATCAGGCGAGCCCCAAATCTATCAGAAAAATCACCATGCTTGAAACCCTCATAGATTTGGCAAATGGTGACCAAAATGAATGAAATAAAAGCCATTTCTAACTTTTTCCAGTGCTCTGAATCCAATGAAAAACCCCGATCTGATCTAAGATTCTGCATAAATATGCTCAAGGAATGAAACCCTCGAGGGACCTTGAACGAGATCTGCAATGTGTTCCTCCAAAAAAGCTGAGAAGGGGTTGCAAATCGAGGCTCTGATACCATGTTAGAAACCAAGATCTAATTGCAAACCAGAAAAATCACCTTCCATAGAAGAGAAAAATGAAAAAGCAGAGATTTGTAAAAGATGTGCAAATTGATATATTTGAAGTACAAAATATTACAAGAGATAATTTGCTTTATAAAAGCAAAGATGCATAACCTAATCTTATCTTGAGCAACAAGATAGCTCAATAAGATAAAGATAAGAACCTATAACTTAGGAATTAAATAAAGCCTAAGTAAACTTATGCTAATGTGTAATTAATTATTAATTACACTAACAAACTATGTTATATAAATGTTATGATAAGAAACTAAAATGATTCTAGATATGCTCAAATAACCATGTATATGATGATTTAAAATGCAACTATAAAGAAAAACATGATTCTAAGTTAACATGAAGCTACAATGCAAACTTATTAAAATGCTAGAAAATGTTATAAGACTCCAAATGCTCCAATGCTCCAAAGTTGTTCCTACATGATAACTCTACTCAAATGTGGGATGTCAAATACTATAGAAAAGGGTTGTATTTATAGGATTTTCCAAGCATCTTGTGATGTGGCAATGAAAGATTGTCCAAATATCATCATGTGAGATGGATTGTTGAGATGGAAGAATCTTGAGGATGTCCCCTAGACCAAGGGCAACATGCCAAATGCATGAGGAGAATAAAGTGTGTGAAAAGGTTGTGTGTGGGAAAATATGTTGGAAAAAAAGGACAAACAACTGAGAGGGGTGGTCAATCACTTGTCATAGAATATTTAAACCTTTTCAAACTTTACTTAACTTAATCTTAGATCTAATGAATGAATAATAAACCATGAACAATCAACACATCAGAAACATAGAGAACACCAAGATTTTTATGTGGAAATCCTATTAGGGGAAAAACCACGGTGGAGATCAGTCCACAATATTATACCCTGTTAAAAGTATATGAATAATAGGAATGCACATGCATTCAGGCACACTGCCTAGAGATCACTACTCAAATACAAATGAGGACTCACTATCCAAAGAAATGGTTTGGATTAAAACCATCCAAATGTGAACTGAGAAAATAGCTTCTACACAAGCTTGATTATAGTTCCAGTTAAGCACAAAAAACCTTCTTTACACTTCACTCAGTCTTCTTCACACTCTGATCAATCTTCTTCACACTTCTCTTTAGTATTTGAATGATTGGAACACTATTCGCACATCTGCACTTTCTCTAGAATACTTTCACTCTTCTGCACAAACTAACTTCTCTCAAACAAATGCTCTTATATATCTGCAACATGAGATTATATCAACAACCTTGTCGACCAAAAATATAAAATATATTTTCAATGTCGGCCCAAATTTACAAATAAATTTGCAATGTGAATCCACCAAGGTTGGCCACAACATAGTGGAGACCCAAATTAATAAATCCAACACAAAAAGACTTCATTTAATTTCTCCTCAAAGATCCACAACACACTACCACCATTATGTCGGCCAAGAACATGAAAAACCAAACATACAGAGAAAAATATTTGACTATGAGCACACCGATCAATGTGGATGTACCACAAAGATAGAGCATAGTCTAGAAGCATTCAAAAACAACAATAACCAATAGAGAAACATCCACAACAATAGAGATTACCAGAAACACATAAACTTCACTTAGGAACACTGACAGACATAAATACTATCAGAACACAACTGTTCATAGCACAAAAAAATATTCATGTAGACCTCTGAAACTTCTGGTAGATGAACTAGATACACTCAACAAAAAACCATTTAATCCACACCAGTTGATCTTCAACATACATAGCAAAACACCATCATTACTTTACTGCACCACTAAGAACCTACAATACTTTCTTTTACAATTTTCTCAATATCCTCAACATATACAACCTTCAATACACCAAATGCTAATAGTGTTGACATCAATGACAACCACATATCAGCAACACATCCACAACATCCAACAATATACCCCTTTGGAATTGATGGCAACACATGATGTGAAAAACACCATCAACCTAACTCTTAATCAGCACTAACTCCTGCTTAGATTTTGACTCTCCTTCCTTGACTTCTTCTACATGAACTTCTCCTCTCTTCATATAGGAAACATTTTTTCACATTACACTTCTCCCCCTTTGACATCAATGGAAAAGATAAGCATTATATTTCCACATGCCAACTTTGAACCACATATCTATACATCTGACTACTGCCCTTGAGTAGCAGCCTTAGAAACATCAATTTGGATTAGAATATGATCATGAAGCACACATATTGATGCAAATTAATGCATCTCTATTTCATATCAGGTGGGATAATTACCCTTAGCATCCCTCTGAGATACTCAAAAGTATCCTTCAGCAATAGCTTGGTGAAAATGTCTGCAATCTGCTCTTTGGTAGGTACATACTCCAAATTGCTTTCTTTCTCACTCACTTTGTCCCTCAGAAAGTGGAACTTGATTGATATATTCTTTGTCTTAGAGTGTAGCACCAGATTCTTTGATATGTTTATAGCACTTGAATTTCCATAGTATATGGCAATAGGTTCATCATATACTACTTTGATGTCTTTGAGCATCTGTTTCATCCATATCACATGATTATGTTGTTTGCAGTAGCAATATACTCTACCTCAATAGTAGATAGAGAAATGGAATTTTTATTTTTGCTCAACCATGACACCAGCTTCTTCCCTAGGAAGAAAGCACCACCAATAGTACTCTTCCTATCATCTACATCTCCTGTCCAATTCGCATCAGTATATGCATTTAAAGTAAGATCATCATCTTTAGGATACCAAAGTCGAAAATCAATTGTTCCTTTCAGATGTCTAAAAATTAGGTATGTGCAGGATCATGATGGGCCAAAAAGTGGCAATATGATGGGTATGTGGATGACAACTATTGTTTTACCCAAAATTGATGAAATGAAAAAGGGTTTTTAAAGGAGATTCTCAGATTTCCACTGATATAAATTATGCTTTACTTTGAATTTAATAAGTAATTATTATTCATTTTCTATTCAAATTATGACTAAAGTCTTGATTGATAGGCTGATTGAAATACATCTATAGCTTTCAAACAGTATCACATTTTTTGAATCCAAAATATGTGTCACATTCTATGCTTCACATACTATAGGATTAAAAAAAGAAAAATTCAATTTCATAAAGTTTTGACTAAGTTAAGGTGGTCAAACATACAAGTTTTTATATTTTTAAAACATTGTAATAAAAAAATCATAATTAATTATTTACTTGGAAAAAAATTACAAAAAAAAATGCATCACATTGGAGCATGAGTCCTCTACTTATATCTAAAATATTATAAAAAAATATTATCATTTTATTGTGGTTAGGGTGGTCAGACATACACCTACTTATTTTTTTCCGAAATTCAAGTACCACTGCATTGAAATTTCAAATTTTCATCAAATAGATTTTTTTTTTTAAAACCTAGTAGTTTAGAAACTACATTCAATTTTCTACAAATTCTATTCTTACATATTTTTGAAATAATATAGATAACTTATTCAATTTTTTATGTCAAGTTTCCTAACTCTAATTTTTCTGAATTTTTTGCCACTTAAGGGCCTATTTTTTCCATGATGATCCTGCACATACCTAATTCTCTTTATAGCAGTCACATGAGACTCTTTTGGATCAGCCTAAAATCTAGCAACCATACATACAACATTCATAATGTCTTGTCTAGTCTGAGTTAAGTAGATCAATCCACCAATCATTGATCTTTACCTTGTTTAATTTTCTTTGGGAGACTCATTATTCTGTGTTAATTTGCATCCGGTTACCATGGGAGTACCAACAGGTTTTAAGTCATCCATACCAAACTTCTTCAATCGCTCTCTCACATATTTGGACTAAGATAGGAAGACCCCCTTGTCTAATTGAGTAACTTGCAATCCCAAAAAGACATAATCATCTCAAATTCATTCTTCATTTCGTTAGCAAAATTCATGCATAGATTATCATCTCCTCCAAAAATAATATCATCAACGAAGATCTCAATAATCAATTCTTTGTCATGATCCAATTTGAAATACAAGTTGTTGTCAACAGTACCTTTATTGAGTCCAAGCTTCAGTAAATGTTTGTCCAATCTAGCATACCAAGCTCTGGGGACTTGTTTGAGTCCATATAGAGCTTTCTTTAGTTGACAAACCATGTTTTCCTCATTAGTTAATTGAAATACATCTGACTATTCAATATATACCTCTTCTTCTAGCTCACCATTCAAAAAAGCTGACTTCACATCCATTTGATAGAATTTGTAGTTCTTATATGCAACATAAGCAAGAAATAACCTTATAGCTTCAATTCTTGCAACAGGGGCAAAGGTTTCTTCAAAGTCAATACCTTCCATTTGTGAATACCCTTTACATACCAGTCTTGCTTTATTCTGGACCACTTCACCTTGTTCATTTAGCTTATTCTGAAAGACCCATTTTGTACTAATCGCATTTTTGTCTTTTGGTCTAGGAACAAGTATCCATGTATTATTTTTCTCAATCTGCATCAGTTCTTCCTTCATAGCTTCCATCCAATGTTCATCATTGAAAGCTTCATTGACATCTTTAGGCTCAATTTTGGAAATCAGACAATATTCTTCTACAATCTTCCTTCTAGTTTGCACACCTTTATTCTTGTATCCTATAATTTTATTTTCATTATGATTTAGCTTTACATACCTTAGAGTTTTAGGATTTTCTTGAACTTCTAATTCTTTTTCTCTTTCTTCTGCAATTGCACTTGTTTATGCTTCTTGACTATCTTGATTTACTAGAACAAGTGGAACATATGGAACATATGGCACAATTTGAAGTTGATTTTGTGTTTGAATATTCTTCCCTTTTTTGTATTATCTTCATTTGAATCATATCCACAATATATAGATGATTTACAGAACCCTCATCAACTTTGACATTTGCACTCTCAACCATTTTCCGCAATCTTCTGTTATAGCACCGGTAGGCCTTGATTTTGGTAGAATAGCCTAGGAAGATTCCTTCATCACTTCTTGCATCAAACTTTTCTATATCATCATCTCTCTTGATGTAGCATTTGCTTCCAAAGATCTTTAAATACCTAACAATAGACTTATAACCAAACCATAGTTCAAAAGGAGTCTTACCAAAATTACCATTTACATTTACCCAATTCAATTTATACACAACAGTGCTTACAACTTCACTCCAATAGATATGAGGTACATTTTCTTCAATCATCATTGTTCTAGCAACATCCATAACTATTTTGTTCTTCATCTCTACAACTCCATTCTGTTGAGGGGTTTTGGGGGAAGATAGATGTCTTTTGATTCCATTCTCTTCACAAAAAGAATTAAACTCCCTGGAGGTGAATTCACCACCTTTGTCTGACCTTAAGCATTTAATTTTCAAACTTTTCTCATTCTCTTCCATAGATTTGAAACTTTTGAACTATTCAAATGCTCCACATTTTTCTCTTAATAAAGCAACCCATATCATTCTAGAGTAATCATCAATAATCAACATAAAGTACCTTTCACCATGGAGACTTCTAACTCTGGAGGGACCACATAGATCAGTATGTATCAACTCCAACAATCCATTTGAATTATGTTGTTTGGCCTGAAAAGAAACTCTAGTCTACCTTCCCATCTGACACTCCTTACAAATTGTGCTAGCAAGATTCACTAGCTTAGGTAGATCTCAGACTGCTTGAGTGGAACTTATTTTGACAATTTTATCAAAATTCACATGACACATTCTTCTATTCCATAACCAAATTTCATCTATTTGAGCAATTAAACAACTTTCACTAGCAACATTTAGGTGAAAAACGTTACCTTTTGTCTATTGACCTAAAGCAATTACTTTTCCAAAACTTCCAAATATCTTGCATCTTCTATCTTTGAACTGAAGATCATAACCCTTTTCCACCATCTTTCCAACACTCAACAAGTTTTGTTTCAAGCCTTCAACATAAAGAACATCATCAACGTTATGCTTACCACCAAGACAAATAGATTCTCTGCCACGAATCACACAAGCATTGTTATCACCAAATCTCACAACCCCACCATCATACTTCTCTAGACTTACAAATTCTCTTTTGTCATCATTCATATCATGTGAGCATCCACTGTCAATGACCTATTCATCCTTCTCTTCAATTCGGGCTGCAAGAGCTTTCTCAACTTTAGTATATTTAGTAACCACTAGACTATTCTTCTTGATAGCAATGAAAACCCAATCATCTTCTTTTCCATTATCTTTATTAGACTCATCATCAGTCACTCCTTCAACAAAGTAGCATTTATTTTGGAATCTAGATTTGTAAGGCTTAGACCTAGGAACTCTTTTAGGACACCTTGATGCAAAATGACCTATTTTACTACAAGAAAAATATTTGATAATTAGCATTCCTTTATACTTACCTTGTCCTCTACCTTCCTTCTTTACAATTAGTGCTTCCAGTTCTTCTACTTCTCCTTCTTCATCTTCAAGTTGTTTCATTTCTTCCTTGTACTTGAATGTCTTTCTATAACTCTCTCCTAGATCAAATCTTTTCTTGCTTCTTCTAGATATAGTAGCCTTAAATGTAGTTTTAGTCTTAGGAACTGAATCACCAAATTTTCTTAACTCAAAGGAAACAAGTTTACCAATCAATGTATCTCTTGTCACATTCGTCAATGATCTAGTTTCTTCAATAACATTATCCTTTGCTTTGCAGGAGGTAGGCAATGATCTAAGCACCTTAGACACAATTTATTGCTCATCCAAAATGCCACCAACACATCTAATACCCATCACTAGTTCATTTACTCTGTGCATGAAAGAAGAAATATTTTCATCTTCATCCATCTTCAGATTTTCATACTTTCCTTTCAAACTTATTAGCTTAGCCATCTTCACATGTACATAACCTTCATACAAATTTTCCATATTTTTCCACATCTCATGAGTTTTCTTCAAACCTAACACATGTATTTGTCATTTTCAAATCTGTTAAAGCACTCAACAAAGCTTCCATAGCCCTAACATTATTCTCAGCTTCTTTAACTTCATCAATAGTGGAAGGAACATTCTGAGGAATAACGTATTATTATTTCTAGTCTTCCAGAAAGGTTCACTAATACACTTCAAATGACACTCCATCCTAGCTTTCCACAATGAGTAGTTTGTTCCATCAAATCTAGGACTGTCCTTCTTGTATGATGCCATATCGGATCACCTCAAGCTTTTAAACTTCTTCAAAGGAACCTGCTCTGATACCAATTATTGGAAAAACAAGGACAAACAACTAAGAGGGAGGGGGTGAATTAGTTGTCACAAAATATTTAAACCTTTTCAAAATTTACTTAACTTCATGTGAGATCTGATGAATGAATAATAAACCATGAACAATCAACACATCAAAAAAATAGAGAACCCCAAGATTTTTACGTGGAAACCCTGTTAGGGGAAAAACCATGCTGGAGATGAGTCCACAATATTATACCTTGTTAAAAGTATATGAATAATGGGAATGCACATGCATTCAAGTACACTTCCTAGAGCTCACTGCTCAAATACAAATGAGGATTCACTGTCCAAAGAAAGGGTTTGGATTAAAACCATCCAAATAAATAACTTCTACATAAGCTTGATTACAGTTCCAGTTAAGCACAAAAAACCTTCTTTACACTTTGCTCAATCTTCTTCACACTTATCTTTAGCATTAAAATGATTGGAACACTATTCACGCATCTTCACTTTCTCTGGCGTACATTCACTCTTCTGCACACACTAATTTCTCTCAAACAAACGCTCTTATATATCCACAACATGAGATTACATAAACAACCTTGTCGGCAAGAAATATAAAATATATTTTCAATGTCAACCCAAATTTACAAATAAATTTGTAATGTGAATCCACCAAGGTTGGCCACAACATAGTGGAGACCCAAATTAATAACTCCAACATAAAAATACTTCATTTAATTTCTCCTCAAATATCCACAACACGCTACCACCATCATGTCATCCAAGAACATGAAAAATTGAACATACAGAGAAAAATATTTGACTACGAGCACACCGATCAATGTGGACATACCACAAAGATAGAGCACAATCTAGAAGCATCCAAAAAAAAAAAACCAATAGAGAAATATCCATAGCAATAGAGATTACTAGAAACACATAAATTCACTCAGGTACACTGACATACAAAAATACTGTTAGAACACAACTGTTCATAGCACAAACAAATCTTCATGCAGACATCTGAAACTTCCAGTAGATGAACTAGATACACTCAACAAAAAACCCTTTAATTCAAACTAGTTGATCTTCAACATACAGAGTGAAACACCTTCATAACTTTACTACACCACTGGGAACCTGCAATACTTTATTTTACAATTTTCTCAATATCCTTGACATATATAGCCTTCAATACACCAAATGCTAATAGTGTTGACATCAATGACAACCACATATCAGTAGCACATCCACAACATCCAATAAAATAAATGTGTGAAAAGGCCAAGTGTGTGGGAGAATAAAATGTGTGAAAATGCCAAGTGTCCAACATGTGCCCAAATTTAAATTAGGAATTTAAATATTAGTCATATTTAAATACATGTGACATTTGATGAGGTGGAAAGAGGAAAAGTTGTAGACATGTGCTAAATTTAAATTTGCGATTTAGATTTAATGAAAAAGATTATTAATTAAATAAAAAAAACTATGTGAATTTGTTTATTTAATTAAAATGGAAGAATGTGATTTTAGATTGAGGAATTAGAAGAGTGAACTATATAAATAAATTAAGAATTTATTTATAAGTAGATGAAATAAAAGAGATAATTAATTAAATAACTAGTATTTAATTAATTAATTTTCTTGACTAATTTTAGGTGTATACAGTATCAACTTTAGAAACACTTGGAGTGTGTAAACCAACAACCTCAATGACCAATTCATCAACCTTGTGTGCCAAATGGAGTGACTTTTGAGGTGAGATGGAAAGTATTCCAACCTCAAAAAGGTAGCTAATGAGGTTAACCAAATGAGTTGGTAATCTCAAGAGGTCTAAAGTGTTTCACATTCTATTAGACAAGAATTTGTTTAATCACATATACCTAAGTACACTTAAGTATAGTGAATAGATTAATTATTCACACTAAAAAAATCAAATAATGCAAGATGGTTATGAACAAACAAGGCATGATGGGGTATCCATATACAAAATATATAATCTCTCACAACTAGAGAAAAAAAGAAAACACAGGATTTAAAAATCCTCCCCAAAAGAGAGAAAGGTGAATGAAAGATTGAAAATCCTCTAAAATAATGCACCAAAAGGAATAGAAACATGAAGAACATCACACAAGCATGAAGAAGTTGTAGAATTTTGTCAAATGATGACTACTATAGTGATTAAGTGAAGAACCTCCACTAAAAAAGATGGTGATCAAGATTAAGAAGACAATAATCTACATGAGTGCCACCAATGACACTACTCAAATCAAACTGCAAACAAAGGCTAACATATGGAGTTCAAAAATATAAATAGCACAGGTACCAATGGTTTGAAGAACACTGATAAAGTGAAAATTGAAGGTCACCTCCAAAAATAGGAATGCAAGAGTGTCCATATGTTAAATGCCCAATCTCCCTGAAATGCATGGATAATTAGCCATTGAATCCTCCTAGTACACAGGAACAAGAACTAGACATATAGATCACTCCAAAAATGAAACCAAGGAAGCATTAGCACCAACACTAGAAACCAACTTATAATGTAAAAAGAGAGAGCAAAGATATGTCCACTGAAATTGTGTGTCACCAAGAAGTGCATGCATGAGAATAAAGAAAATTTGAATGTGCACATAAATTTAATTACAAATAAAAGGGTGTGCAATATAGGGCACAAATGCATGAGGAAAACATCACTAGGATTCAATGTGGTCATGTAAGGAACACTCACTTGACAAAGGTGTGAAGGAAAAAGAAAGGAACTCACAATTCAGCACGTTCAATTCATGGGATAACCCCTACGAAACTTTTCTATTTTGTAGCCCATGTTCTTTGAGCACATAAATGGAGGAAATTCTAGTCACCTTTGTGTGTGGTTTGATCCCTCAAAATGTCATTTTGAGTAGTCAAGTCTTTTTATTTTTTGAAAAATCATGAAAGTCTCTATTTTCAGAGTTAGCATTTTTCTTGTACATGCATTAGCATTGAAAATCAATACCCTTACATGTTTTTTGTAGATTACATTAAGGGATGTATTTGTGGTGATTTTTCAGCACAACTACACCCCTATTTCCACACATTTGGCTTTAATGGATTTTTTAATGTTGATTTGATGTTTATTTTTAATTAGTTTAAATCATTTTTATTCTTCATTTTCATTTAATCTCCCTTCATTTTTGGTCACCTAGTTATTTTTTGTTGTTGTTTATACACCTGAAGCTCTATGTTTTCTTTTCAAGCGAATTCTTTGACATTTTCATCTAGGGTTTTTGCCATTGTTTGCATTTGGCAGGCATTTTTTTTGTTTCTCTTTCACCATTTTTATAAGCATTATTTAGGTTTTTCACTATTTAATTTTTTCATTTGAGTCGTTTATTTTCATTTAGGTTTTTCTACATTTTTGTTACTTGTCAATATTTTTTTAGTGGCTAATATTCACCAATTTTCTAATAGTTGAAATTTGTGAATCCAAAATTGGCTAGTAGTTCGTGCTATAATGTGACTTGAATCACCACAATTTTACAAAATTTTATTATAGTTTATTTAAATTTCCAAAGTATTTATTTTATTAAAAAAATAAACTTAAAAATTTTCCACAATATTCAATACATGATTAGATTAGATTCACCAATTATAATAGAAATTTCTATTAATTCACCAATAGTATATCATAATTATTAGTTGCTTTAGGACCATATTTATAATATTTAGTTTCCACCATTGATTTATAATATAATCTAATGGCCCTTGTTGTATTCCATGAGGTAAAATGTAGCCACAATCTATAATGCTCATCGAGCCCACAATTTTTGGTCTCATGAGCATTATAGATTTTGGGTATATTTTACCTCATAGAGTACACTGAGGGTCTTTCAATCAATGATCTAAAATAAATTTCAAGCCCCATGAGAATTACAAATCTTGGGTACATTTTACCTTGAAAAATACAATAAGGGCCATTATATTATATTTTAAAACAATCATGGCAAGTAAATATTATAGTCTACCTCTTAAACCCATCAATAGTTTCTACCCTTGGGCCCCTACTTTTCCATGAGAATTATTTTTATATTGGATGGATTCACCATCATAATTAATGCATTTTCCTATTATTTTTCAAGATTTGCCAAAAAATTCTACAAAATTTTAGTGATGTAAAAAAAATCACCAATAATTTTTTTTTTGAAAAAAGGAAAGATTTGCTAATAGAAATTAATATTTTTCCTAAAATAATGAAAGATTCACCAGGATTTTATATCTTTTTTTGATGGGAGTTTCTTAAATTTATCACTGTTACTGGTTTTTGGGGGTTATAACCTAAGTCACATTTTACATTCTGTAGTGTACAAAAATGTATTCCTTTACATTTTCATACTTGTTTGGGTCCTCCCTGTTAAAATTTGGCTTATTTATGCCTTAATTGGTCCTATTTTGCATCCACAGGCCTAGTTAAATGCACTTTTCTAAGGATAATCATGAAATGTAATAAATGACAAATCATAATTTAATATTTTTGGTGATGAGTTCTAGATTTAAGGATTTGGGACCCATACGCTCATCTGTGCATATGGGTCCTTCCTACGTCTTAGGCGTTGATTTCAAATGTCACATTGAACATAACACTTTTTGTAGTATGTGTCCCAAGTTTAAGCGTTTGAGACTCATATGCCCAACTGGGCATATTAGTCTTGCTTTAACCTAGGACCTATTTTAATTCAAATTCTTGGCAGGATTTTTTAATCCTTAATTTCAATTTCCAAATGTCCACTTGTAGTGTTGTAATTTTAGGAAATTAAGCATAAACAAGTATAAATACAAGGTAATTTCATTAAGTTTCTCCTAGCAAGAAATATAAGAGCCTTCAAGTATTCACACAAGAGTTTACAAGAACATTCAAGAGAAAATCATTAAGCATTTGGAGCTACAATCAAGATTCATCATCATGTGAAAGTCTTCATGCATCATGTGTGTTTGTGAGCTAACATTTGTGATGTAGGTTTTGTGATTTAAGCAAGAATTAAAGACAAAGTTTCAAGAATTCAATCAAGAGTCAAGATCCACGTCCATTGAAGTCATTTAACACAAGTTTGTAACCTTCATTTCAATGGTTTGGTGAGTTGCAACATTGCATTTGTTAATTCATCATTCCTTTATGCTCTTCTATTTCATTTCAAGGTTTAATTAACAAAATGCAGTTTGACCAAGGAAAACCCCCAATCCCTGACAAAACAACATTTTTCTCTCTTGATATGTGTTTATAGATCTAGGTGAATTAGAGTTTGAGGATCATTTGAAGGAAAAGTTGTCAAAGTTGTCAAGAAGTTGTCACTTGGTTGAGGGATCTAGTTTCCTAATGAATTGAAGTGTGAAATAGGTCCAATTCCATCTCCCAAAAGGTGGAACCCCTATTTCCATTTTTTTCACATTCAAACGCCTTATAGTCTCTTAAAATATTGACACTCTAAGCCCTCATTACCTATGTATACCTTGGAATTTCTACTGCTCTAAATGTGCAAAACTAACTAAGAAACATGAATAACAAAATACCAAGGACACCTCAAGATTAGCCAAAAGAGTGGTTCAACGAAAATGAATACAAATAAGATGAAACACAAACACTTTTACCTCCCTTGTTGTTGATACCCCTTTGATTGGCCCTTGCTTGGATTGGTTGTGTGCTCCTTAGATGACTGTTTGAATGTCTAAATGCAAGATTCAATATGCAAGATGATGAACAAAGATGGCTAAATGATTGAAAAGGCTTGAGGATTCAAATGGATAGCATGTAGTTATCAAAATACAAAGTGTTTTAGAAGGAAAATGGGCAGCATGTAGTTGCTCAAATCTAAAGTGTTGGAAATGCCCTTGAAAAGGGGGTATTTATAGAAGATTTTGAATTCTCTAGAGAATTCAAGGGTCAAGATTGATCCAACAAGGTCAAGATGAAGGGCTATGGTGGGTTGAGAACCCACAAGCCCTCACATCTTGACATGTGGAGGGTGAAGTGGACAAAGGATATGAGGTGGAAATGAGTTGTCAAAAAGGTACATGAGGTGGAAAAGGACATGCACCTTGGGGGATGAGAGGATTTCCACAAAAAGGGGTTTCTTGTCCCCAAGTGGGAGTGAAAGGGACTTTTGAGGAATTTTAGAATTCCTCAAAAATCTACATAAGAAAAGGAAAGGTGGTTGGAGGGATAAATGTGAATTAA